>BTHU01000003.1:132550435-133750435 GCA_036184795.1 Tokudaia tokunoshimensis | reverse complement strand
CTGGTTTTGCTGTTATTCCAGATGAATTTTTGAATTGCTCATTCTAACCCTATGAAGAATTGAGTTGGGATTTTGATGGGGATTACATTAAATCCGTATATTGCTTTTGGCAAGATGGTCATTTTTACTATATTAATCCTGCCAATCCATGAGCATGGCAGATTTTTCCATCTTCTGAGGTCTTCTTCAATTTCTTTCTGCAGAGACTTGAAGTTCATGTTGTACAGATCTTTCATTTGTTTGGTTAGAGTCACACCAAGATGCTTTATATTGTTTGTGGCTATCATGAAGGGTATCCTTTCTCTTACTTCTTTCTCAGCCTGCTTATTCTTTAGTATAGGAAGGCTAGTGACTTGCTTGAGTTAATTTTATATCCGGCCACTTTGCTGAAGTTGTTTATCAGCTGTAGGAGTTCTCTGGTGGAGTTCTTTGGGTCGCTTAATATAATATCATATCGTCTGCAAATAATGATAGTTTGACTTCTTCCTTTCCAATTTGTATCCCTTTGACCTCCTTTTGTTGTCTAATTGCTCTAGCTAGAACTTCAACTACTATATTGAAAAGATATGGAGAGAGAGGGCAGCCTTGTCTAGTCCCTGATTTTTGTGGGATTGCTTCAAGTTTCTCTCCATTTAGTTTGATGTTGGCTACCGGTTTGCTGTAAATTGCTTTTACTATGTTTTGATATGGGCCTCGAATCCCTGATCTTTCTAAGACCTTTAACATGAAAGGATGCTGAATTTTGTCAAATGCTTTCTCAGCATCTAATGAAATGACCATGTGGTTTTTTTCTTTGAGATTGTTTATGTAGTGGATTACATTGATGGACTTCCTTATACTGAACCATCCCTGCATCCCTGGGATGAAGCCTACTTGATCGTGGTGAATGATCGTTTTGATGTGTTCTTGGATTTGGCTGGCAAGAATTTTATTGAGTATTTTTGCATCGATATTCATAAGAGGGATTGACCTGAGATTCTCTTTCTTTTTAGGATCTTTGTGTGATTTTGGTATTAGCGTAATTGTGGCTTCATAGAATGAGTTGGGTAGAGTTCCTTTTGCTTGTATTTTGTGGAATAGTTTGAAGAGAAATGGTGTTAGGTCTTCTTTGACGGTCTGATAGAATTCTGCTCTAAAACCATCTGGAACTGTGCTTTTTTTGGTTGGAAGACTTCCTATGACCACTTCTATTTCTTCAGTGGTTATAGCATGGTTTAGATTGTTTATTTGATCTTGATTTAATTTTGGTATTTGGTATCTGTCTAGGAAATTGTCCATTTCCTCCAGATTTCCTAGTTGTGTTAAATACAGGCTTTTGTAGTAGGATCTGATGATTTTTTGAATTTCCTCAGTTTCTGTTGTTATCTCTCCCTAATCAATCAAGTAGAAGCAAATAAAACCATACAAAGAATCAACAAATCTAGGAGTTGGTTCTATGAGAAAATCAACAAGATAGATAAGCCCTTAGCCAGACTAGCCAGAGGGCACAGAGACAGTATCCAAATTTTGTTTACTTTTGGATGAAAGTCTATTTTACTGGATACTAGAATTGCTATTCCAGCTTGGTTCTTGGATCCATTTTCTTGGAATTTTTTTTCCATCCTTTTACTTTGAGGTAGTGTCTGTATTTGTCACTGAGGTGTTTTTCCTGTATGCAGCAAAATGTTGGGTCCTGTTTATGTATCCAGCCTGTTAGTCTATGTCTTTTTGTTGGGCAATTGAGTCCATTGATGTTGAGAGATATTAATGACCAATGATTGTTGCTTCCTGTTAATTATTTTCATTGTTAGCATTTGAACTATGCTTGTTTAGTTCTCTTGAATTTATTGTCAGGTTATTTTCTTGCTTTTTCTATGGTGTTGTTTCCCTCCTATTCTTGGTTTTGTTCCTTCTATTATCCTCTGTAGGGCTGGATTGGTGGAAAGATATTGCTTAAATTTGGTTTTGTTATGTAATGCCATGGTTTCTCCCTCTATGGCAATTTGGAGTTTTGCTGGGTATACCAACCTCAGCTGGCTTTTTGTTCTCTTAAGATCTTTATGACATCTTCCTAAGATTTTCTGTCTTTTAGAGCCTCTGTTGAGAAATCTGGTGTAATTCTGATTGTTCTACTTTTATATGTTACTTGACAATTTTCCCTTACAACTTTTAATATTCTTTCTTTGTTATGTGCATTTGGTGCTGTGATTATTATGTGAAAGGAGGAATTTATTTTCCGGTCCATCTGTTCGGTGTTCTACAATTTTCTTGTATGTTTATGGGCATGTCTTTCTTTAGATTAGGGAAGTTTTCTTCTACAATTTTGTTGAAGATGTTTAGTGGCCCTTTGGGTTGGGAATCTTCACTCCCTTCCGTATTTATTATTCTTTGGTTTGGTCTTTTCATTGTGTTCTAGAATTTTTAAATGCTATTTGTTCAGACCTTTTTGGTTTTTGTATTTTCTTTCACTGCTGTGTCAATGTCCTCTATGGTATCTTCTACACCTGAGAATCTCCTATCTCTTGTATTCTGTAGGTGATGCTTGCATCTATAACTCCTGTTCTCTTTCCTAGGTTTTCTATCTCCATGGCTGTCTCCCTTTGTGCTTTCTTTAATGTTTCTATTTCTATTTTTATATCCTTTATATATACAATTTTATTCAATTCCTTCATCTGTTTCATTGTGTTTTCCTGTATTTCGTTAAGACATTTGTTTCCTCTTTAATGGCTTTTACTTGTTTACCTGTGTTCTCCTGTGTTTCTTTATGGGAGTTATTTATGTCCTTCTTAATGTCCTGTTTCATATTCATGAGATGTGGCTTTAAATTTGAACCTTGCTTTTCAGGTGTGGTGGGATATCCGGTGGTTGGTATGGTGGGAGAATTAGGTTCTGTTGTTGTTAATTAGCATTTGTTTCTATTGCTTATGGTCTTATACTTGCCTCTCACCATCTGCTTATTTCTAGTACTAACTTCCCTAGCTGTCTCTGACTGGAGTCTGTCCCTCCTTTGATCCTGAGTATGGCAAAGCTCCTGGGAGTCAAGCTGCCTCTCATATCCTGAGATCTTGATGTGTCTGAACTTCAGAGACCCTCTTATGTCAGATCTCCTGGTATTCATGCTTTCTCTAAGTATTGCAGGAGTGAGCCTTGGATCTTCTCTTGTCACAAGTATAAGATGGAAGGAATGTGTGCCTCTGGCTGGGCAGGGATTCCTGTATTTCTGGATCCAGATGTCATAGTTACTCCGGATGTTGGGGCAGATGTTGTGACCTTACCTGTGATCCTGGATGTGTCGAGCTTTCTCTGGGTGTTGTTGGAGTGGGTAGGGAGCCAGCACCCTGTTTATGCTCTGGGCACAGTTGCATACTGGAAGGAACCTGTAGCTCTGGCTGTGTGGGTTATCCTGAATTCTTGGATCCCAGGGAGGTCCCAGTTATGCCAGGTGTTAGGGAAGATGTTGTGGCCTCACCTGTGATCCTGGGTATATCAGAGTTCCTGGGAGTCGAGTTCCTTCTGGGTCTTGTAGGAGTGAGTAGAGAGCCAATGCCCAGGTTCCACAGGATCTCATTTCTTACTATAAAAATCCTTTGTTAAGGGCTAATGAGATGATTCAGTGGGTTAATGTTCTTACCACCAAGCCTGATGACTTGAGTTTAATACCCAGAACCTATATAGGGGAAGGAGAAAACCAATTCTCACAGATTGTGATGTGACCTCTATATGTATATTATGATATACACATTTTCCTCTCTAAAATAATCAAATATAATTTTAAATATTCTTTGTCTGAATGTGATGACATTCAATTATAATATCAGATTTTTGGAAATTGAAGCAGTCAGATCATGAGTTCATATTCCACCATGAATAAAAGGTCATTATAGGGGTTGTAATATAGATCAAAATTTATGCCTGAATGTCTTATCTGTTCTCATTTTAGCACCCAAGTATTTGACACAAATACATATTAATGTTGTTAACATGCTGTAAGCCTAGTGTGAACAGGTTCTAAGTATTCTGACCTTCTTAGCTGTCTACTTTCCAGCCACAGGTCCTTTACTGTCAGTATGAGTCTTTCATGCCTGACTCTGATCCATATGTGTCCTAATATCTGCTCTCTCATCATGATCTCATAGCAAATATTCCTGGTCTATCCACA
This sequence comes from Tokudaia tokunoshimensis, assembly GCA_036184795.1. Lineage (NCBI taxonomy): Eukaryota > Metazoa > Chordata > Mammalia > Rodentia > Muridae > Tokudaia > Tokudaia tokunoshimensis. Next base: position 133,746,297 of record BTHU01000003.1, on the reverse strand, counting down.
TGGTCTCTCTGCCTTATGGCCACCTCCTTTCTTCTTTCTCTCACTTCTCTCTACCCAGCACACCTGACTGGAATTAGAAGACCACCCTTCCTATCACTCCTACTCTGTCATAGGCTAAATCGGCTCTTTATTGACCAATCAGCGATGAAGGAAAACAATTTTTATGTAAAACAGTAACCATAGATGCTTGAAAATGTCATTTTACAGACTGTAGGCAGATGTCTGGGCATAGAAATCAGCATCTGAGTATACAGTACACGAGACTAACCTCCAACATCAACCGTTTCTTGAACATAAACAAACTATATACAATAAGAACAATTATGAAAACCATCAGGTAAGAATTACATTAATAATAGCCAGTCAATTAGTATTTGGCAATGTTGAATAAAGTACTTCAATGTCTATTCCATCTAGGTGAATTTAGAGTTTTGTACTTATCATAGCAAGCATTTATAAACCCAAGAATAACTTTTCAGACCTTAAAACACTTTCTTTGATCCACTTAGAATTGAGCTTAGTGCAAGGAGATAAGGATGGGTCAATTTGCATTCTTCTGCATGTTGACCTCCAGCTGAGCCAGCACCATTTGTTGAAAAGGCTATCTTTTTTCCACTGGATGGTTTTAGCTCCTTTGTCAAAGATCAAGTGACCATAGGAGTGTGGATTCATTTCTGGGTCTTCAATTCTGTTCCATTGATCTACATGTCTGTTACTGAAACTAATAGAAGGGAAACTAGGGAAGAACCTTGAACATATGGGCACAGGGGAGAATTTCCTGAACAGAACTCCAATAGCTTATACTCTAAGATCAAGAATAGACAAATGGGACCTCATTAAATTACAAAGTTTTTGCAAGGCAAAAGACACCGTCAAAAAGACAAAGCGGCAACCAACTAACTGGGAAATGATCTTTACCAACCTTACATCCGACAGAGGGCTAATATCCAAGATATACAAAGAACTCAAGAAGTTAAACTCCAGAGAGGCAAGTAACCCTATTAAAAAATGGGGTACAGAGCTCCACAAAGAGTTCTCACCTGAAGAATATCTAATGGCTGAGAAGCACCTAAAGAGATGTTCATCATCCTTAGTCATTAGGGAAATGCAAATCAAAACAACCCTGAGATTCCATCTCACACCAGTCAGGATGGCTAAGATCAAAAACACAGGAGACAGCAGTTGTTGGCGAGGATGTGGAGAAAGAGGAACACTCCTCCACTGCTGGTGGAATTGCAGGCTGGTACAACCACTCTGGAAAGCAGTCTGGCGGCTCCTCAGAAAACTGGGCATGACACTTCCGGAGGATCCGGCTATACCACTCCTGGGCATATACCCAGAGACTTTACCTGCATGCAATAAGGACACATGCTCCACTATATTCATAGCAGCCTTATTTATAATAGCCAGAAGCTGGAAAGAACCCAGATGTCCCTCAACGGAGGAATGGATTCAGAAGATGTGGTATATTTACACAATGGAATACTACTCTGCAATTAAAAACAATGAATTCACGAAATTCCTAGGCAAATGGTCAGAACTTGAAAATATCATCCTTAGTGAGGTAACCCAATCACAAAAGATCACACATGGTATGAAGTCACTGATAAGGGGATATTGACCCAGAATCTCAGAATACCCTAGACACAATCAGCATATCAATAGATTTCTAAAAAGATGGAAGGAGAGACCCCTGGTCCTGGAAAGACTGGATGTAGGGGAACGCCAGGACAGAGTAATGAGAGGGGGTTGAACGGAGAAAAGAGGGAGGGAAGGGGGCTTATGGGACCTTCGGGGAGGGAGGAAACGGGAAAGGGGAAGTGATTTGGAATGTAAATTAAAAAAATAAAATAAAATTAAATTAAAAAAAAAAACACTTTCTTAAATCCTAAACAACTTAATTCTGAGACTATATCTAGTCTTCAAACCCATCAAAGACCTAATAATAAATATTACCTGAGTATGCAGGAAGTATAGGTGAAAGCTTCCAAACTATAGAAAAGACAGAGAAATCTGGTTGATTTCAATGACGCAGAAAAAACAGTTACCCATTTTTTTTTCTGAGTCATTTGTGCATCCATCTTCAGCCTTCTGGCACAGAATATCTGACAGACTTTTCTATGACACAGGAAACATGAAGGACTGTTTATCCTGTCTTGGCAAAGCTTAGCAGTTGATTTCTGGGCATCTCATCTGTTCAGTATGGACAGCATGGTGTCATTAGTTGAAGCAGGGATAGTTGCTTGCCCAATGGCTAGTTTGCTACATTTGAAGCAAATTCTGTATAGAGTTTCTTCAATGTTCATCTCCTTTTTTTGAAGTAGAGTGTGGGTGCTACCAAGAACAGACCTGTCTCATAGTAAAAAAAAAAAAAAAAAAGCAGTGGGATTAGTAATAAAACATCTTTAAATGCCTTATTCTGTAGATATCTGAGCTTTTTGAAGGCCATCTATCTATAATATATCTAAATAGGCAAATATTGCATGTTTCTGATTATTTGCTACCTGTTCAACCTAGGAAACCTATTTCATTGATTAATTAAACTGGTATCTAACATGACAATAAAGTGTTTGACTAGCCATTAACTCCATTTCTTATTTATTCTAAACAGTTAATAGCAGCTTTAAAAAGTATTAGAACTTAGAATTGCATTTTTAATAATTACATACATATAATACCTTAAATAAGAATTGATGTGTGTGTGTGTGTGTGTGTGTGTGTGTGTGTGTGGTATGTTGTAGCAAAATATAACCTTAAATTTGTTTCAAAAGTCCATATCAGTGTAAAATATTTGTCTTGTTGATGTTCTTTGGTGTAAAAGTAGATTCAGTAATCTACGCTTTCATCATATCATTCCTATATCCCCCTTTTTCTTTTTATTCCTTCTCCCACCTTTACCCTTAGCATTAAATTGGAGAGAAATAAAGAGTAGAGAAAAGAAAAAGAAACAGAAAATAAAAATCCTGATTTTAGCCTACCTTAGTTTTGTTTCTTCCATGACCAAGACTACTAACAATTTACCCACAGAATGACAAAAAAAAAAAAAAAAAAAAACCACCCATCATATACATATATATTTGAAATGGAGTGTCCAAATTTGAAATGGGAGCCCAAAGAAACTTGGGGTGATGGAGAGTCTTAAGAGTTCTAAATGTAAGTAACATTTGCTGTTCAGACTCTATCTGCTATGAAAGTGCTGAGCTTAAATGAAATTCTGCTACAACACACCATGATGCTGGAAGATCTATTAGCTGTTTTAAAATTGTCCTGGATGCAGTGTTTGAGGAAATAGTATGGAGGCAGTCTGAGGTAGGAACAAGAAGGATGTTGGATGCATATGTTATGGTGTCTCATTATCCTCAGCATCCTCGAGGATAAATCATGCCAGGGTAGATTTGACTTCATTGGTGTCTGGTTGTTTTTCTCTGTCAACATATAAACATCCATAGGAAATCTACATTTCTGCATTAAAATATATACGGAATGTGCAGTGAGCACAATTTAGCTAAATGTGATTTTCTGGTCTCTGCATGAGCAGGTAAGGTAACTGTTTTTCATTTATGAACCAGTTTGAATTGTATAGCCAAACTGTAATACATTTTTATCCATTCCATTTGAGAGGATAGCATGTTAATATCTAAAGAGTCTGAATCCAACAAGATTTATTAGCTATGCTTAGCTGAAGTCTTAGCTAGACATATTTTCATGTCTCAGCCAGTTTCAGAGTTGTTTCCATGCAGAGGTATGAATAATATTTTACATGTTTTGCTGTTCTTCCTGATTTCTTTCATTTCTGCAGCTCTTCAGGGGCTCTATCCTGGTCAAATATGATTTTTACTGATTTGGATAGAATCCATAATGTTTCTTCTCTTGTTGAAACAAGGGCAAAATCTGTTCCCCAATACAATACACTTTCTTCCCTCAGTTCAGAACTTAGGATATCCTTAATATAACAGGCTGATTTGGTTCAGCTGTATTTTATGCAATCCAATGTCTCTCAGCAGCTCTTGTTTTCAGATCATTAGCATTTAAATTTTTAAGGTTAATAAAGCACTGTGTAAAGTATCTCTAGGGGTCTTTGTTACCCATTTTTGTTTGTTAAGTATCTCATTTAAAGTGTGCTTAGATCTCTATAACTTTGTGTCCTGTAGGATTGTGTAGTATCCTTGCAATATTCGTTATATTATAATATACAAAAGTGCTTCATTTTATTAGAGACAAATGCTGAAGCATTGTTAGTCTTAACTTCTATAAGTATTCCCATAATTGCCATAACTTCCAATAAATATGTAATTACTGAATCAGCCTTTTCAGAACTTAAAATAGTGCCCATTGAAATCATGAATATGTGTCTATGCTATTGTGTACATATTTTAATGTTCAAAATTTTGAAGAATAAAAAAGCATTCATTTACTAAATTTTATTTATTTGTGTACCTTTTGGATTACTCTCTGCAAGTGCTAGGCTTTGGTTATATAAACAACAGGTAGAACATTTTCTTATAATTTCCTTTGCTTGTTGCCAAGTGACAGAAAATTTCCTTTTTAAGCCTTTGGTTCTAATATATTGTTTCTTATAAAATTCTGAAGCTTCTAGTACACTTCTTATTAATAGTTGATCAATTTCATTATTATCTTGTGCTAGAGGGCCTGGTAGAACTGTATGTGATACGATTTGTGTGATATGCAATGGATAATTTCTATTTCTAATTACTTGCTTTAGATGATTAAACAGTGAAGTTAATTATGAGTCATTGTGAATAAGTTCAGGAGTTTCTATATGCAAAACAACCCTTTCTGCCTATTGAAAGTCAGTAACTATGTTAAGAGATTCAGGAAAATCAATAATACCATGCAAATTAAATACAACTCTCATTTTTAAATCATATTGACTTTGAATATTTTACTCATATTTTCTGATTTTTAACCTGCCTATCCTGATTTATTTGCATCAGTATAGAATACACAGCTCCAGAAATCAGTATCCCTTTTACTATATGAAGGAGAATCTAATTAATTCTTTTTATAAACTGAAGTTATTTGCTTTTGGGGTATTTGTTGTTAATTTCTTTCAAAAATTACTGCAAGCCCTTTTTCAATATTCATTTTCTGTTCATAATGAGGTAATTTCTGCATTAGTACTAAATATCACAATTTCACAATTTCTGCTGTATCTATTCCTATTAATTATAAAGTTTCATTTTTTTCTTTTGTAATCAATTCAGAAAAGTATTTATATAGGTCTTTAAATTTTTAGTCTGTTTGTAGGGTAAAAATGTCCATCGTAAGACATAATCTTCTTGCATATGAATTCCTGTAGGAGAATGAGTAGAAAGCAAAATAATGAAAATACAAGCCATCTTTGAATACAAATGATCTACATGCACGTCTTGTTATTTTTTTTCCTACCATAGCCTAATTTCTTTCACCCTCATCTGATAATTTTCTTGGACTATTTGACTCTTTATCACATTGTGAAGTTTGAAATAAATTAATTGTCTTTTGAGTGGTTAGTCCAATTGTGGGTCTTAACCAATGAATGTCTCCCAATAATTTTGAAAATCATTGAGTTCTTAATTGGTCTTTCCTGATTTGTAGCTTTGTGGTAGAAACTTCAGAATGCTTATATCTACCTTAAATAATTAATAGAATTTCCTCTTTGTGTTTTCTCAGGAGCAATTTGTAATCCCCAACATGGCAAAGTTCTCGTTACTTCTGCAAACAATTTTTCTATTTTGGAATTATTTATTTATTTTTGTTTATATAAGAACACTGTCACTGTCTTCAGACTCACCAGAAGAAGGCATTTGATCCCATTACATACAGTTGTGAGATACCATGTATTTCCTTGGAATTGAACTCAGGACTTCTGGAAGAGCAGCCAGTGCTCTTAAATGATGAGCCAACATTCCAGCCTCCAAAACATTTTTTCTAAGGTTGCTCTATTTGGATCAGCCAGTAAATTATGCATATAATGGTAAATTATTGATTAAGAAAATTATTTATGAATTACTTCTAATGTCTGCTGTATAAAATATTAACATAAGGTAGGACTATTCAACATTCCTGTGTTGGTACCTCTTGGTTGGCATAGAGTGGGTAAATATTTGCACAGTGAAATTAATCTTTCTCTATCCTGTTCATTAGAAGGAATAGTGAAAAGGCAATTTTTAAAAAATTAATCCTTTTAATAGACCACTACTTAGATAACAATGAAGGCAATGAGATTCCAGGCTGTAAAGACACAGTTGTTTGAATATTTTTATTAATTTCTCTCAGATCTGTCAATATTCACCATTTGCCAGATTTCTTTATAATGACAAATACAGAAGAATTAGAAGTGCTGGTAGATTCTTCTGTATGTTGAACCTTCAACTGCTCTTGAGTTAGTTGTCCTAGTGCTTATTATTTTTCTTTTTGTCAAATGCTATTTTTCTATCCAAGAAGGTTGTTCAGTCTACTACACTAATGGTAAGGCTGTTAGTGTCCTGTCAGCAGTGTCCCATTAAGAAGTTGAGAATCCAGGCTCTGTTATGTCCTGATTATAGACAACTTGGTCAGTCTATAATTGTTCTTAGTAAGATTGTTTTAACATTTTCATAAGAAACATGTTGTATTTTGTGACTTTTTTTCTGAAATTGAAGAAATGATAATCTGTGCCTCTCATTTTTGCAACGGATCTCTTCTCCATAAATTCATGGCTATATCACCAACATATGGTCTCAATTTTCCTATTTGGCCTTCTAACTCTATGTTTAAGCCATTTTATACTTTGTTATATTTGGAATAAATTTCCAACCCAGAATCTATATTAGGCAGCTCGCAACTGCCTATAACTCCAGCTCCAGTGAATCCAAGGCCATTTTCTTGCTTCCCTATGCACCTGCTCATACTTAACATATACTCACAGACATGTGTATACACATAAATATAACTAAGATAATAAATAAAATAAAATAATCATAAAAAATATTTTGTTGTTGCTGCTATTAATTTTTGATATCATATACATCCTTAGGCAGGCCTCCAACTCTCTGTGTAATCAAAGAATATATCGAACTTCTGATCTTCTTGCCTCTGCTTCGTTTGCGCTAGGATTGCAAGTATGTGTCACTTTATCCAATTTATGGGATACTAGACATCAAAGGCAGTTTGGGGGCTTTTTCTTGTTTAGAATATGTGGGTTAAAGTGGGGGCTCGTTTCTGCTCAGGGCTTGGACCACTGGGCAAGGATGGACGAGAGAGTTTTGACTGTGCACCCCACACAGGCAGACTGCTGGAGTCTGGCTGGGGTCCCTGGGCCTGCAGAGGCCGAGGACATCAGATTATCAGATTCTTGGGCAACCCAGACACCTCTGGATGCTGCTGAAGAGCTGATAACAGAGTAGGTGTCTCTCGGGCTGGATCTAGCCTGGGACCTAAGAGGAAAGAAGGGAGGAGAGAGATCCGGCTGGGTCCCTTGGGGACGAGAGTGTCCTTGGCTAGTTCTGCAGGGGCTTGGTTTGGTGGAGACTGTGTCTGGGAGCGTTGAAAGACCTCTGCAGGATACTAGGCAAGGCTCTTTAGATAAAGGCCTGTTCCATTGCTCCCCACAGCAGATCCTGATGAGAAGAGGCAGTCCATGGTTTTAAAGCATTTATTGTCATGGCAGAGAGTTGTGATAAGTGAAACCAGTACCCCACTTTCTTAGGGTGGTTTTGCAGGGAGGAGTATCTGGGAAGGAGAGCTTAATTGGCTAAGCACTTTAGGCCTTGAGGTACCTCATTAAAATGAAGATCTGTCTTGAGGCTAAGTGATCTATGTCTTGTCCTCTACCTGTGGACGGGCTTGGGGCATTGTTCTTATGTGACTGGTAGCCACAGACCTATGGAGTGAAGAGCTGCCACCTGGTGTCAGGAGCCTGGTGTTTAGGTGCATGGCAAATGCCTACTGTGCCTTGCAGGATTATCTCCTGCTGGGTCACCAGGGTTTTAAACCTAGCTCAACCAGAAAACAGACTGCATTTCACAGTCCCACATGAATATCTGACAAACTTTCTACCAACTGAATCCTCAGACCCCGCCCCTTGCCATCTTTGTATGCAGTGCGGCCCCAAGACTTATTAGGGTGGATTAGATCTACGCAGCAAGTGGCAGGTGCCACTTTCACAGAGGAGTTTTCACTGAGGCAATTCATGCATAATGTGGCCTTTACCTAATCCTTGCTGCTACTGCAAAAGTGGGCATGACACTTTGATCATATTTAAAAGCACAGGAAAAGTCTTTTTAAAAATATAAAATAACTAAATACAAAATCAAGACATTTTATAGGCGGAGAGATAATGGGGGAATTTAGACTTGATGCAAAAAAGCTTTCCTGTTGATATAAAAATTTGATTGGGTTATTTTTAACTGTGATATGTTGACTCCTGCTAGTATACTGAGTATACTTAGAAATGCCATTTCTGAATGGATTTAACTGTATTGGAGATGTATCATCATCATCATCATCATCATCATCATCATCATCATCGAGATTAAAGTAATAATAAGGGGGACTGAATACTTTATAAAAGATTACAAATTAACTAGTAAGAGAGCTGAGCATATCTGTCTGCCATTCAAGCCCTTACTGCTGCTTCTATATGACACAGAGAATAGAGTCTGTGATCACAAATATTTTCCAGTGGGAAAAGAAGCTGAGCAAATTATAACCAGGAGAATTTATTCTAGAAATAATACATGCCTGTACCATATGTTGTCAGCAAGGGCATTAATGGAGTAAGAACGTTTAAGGCTTAACTAGAGTTGGAGAAAGTGAGGGAGGCTGGGATGATTTTGACATTGTCTTCTTTATCTTTGTACCACAGGGAAAAGGTACCATTGGACTCTTGCTGAGGTTTGAATACAGTAGGCAGAAATCCCTATGTAACGTACAAGAGACCCACAATATCATTCATCCAATGCAGATTATCATAAGAATGTGTAACTTGAGAGCCTTTTATTTAGAAAAGACCAATTCTTATCCATTCCCCAAGTCCCATTCATTTCTGTGTTCTATTAGAAAGGATGTGTCACTGAAATTATTATTCTGTATTCCTGAGGGCAGGATAAAAATCTTTGAAATATAAAAAGGAATTGTAACTTATAAATGATTTCATTGGAGTCTCTAATGTATTGATAACTTTGACTTTTCAAAAATACTTTAGAGCCTCAGAGACTAACTTAGTGGGTTGGTGTGATGGTTTGTATATGCTTGTCCCAGGGAGTGGCATTATTAGAAGGTGTGGCCTTGTTGGAGGAAGTGTGTCACTGCAGGGTTGGGCTTAGAGATCTTCCTCTTAGATGCCTGAAGATGCCCAGTCTGTTCCTGGTTTCCTTTGGATAAAAGTGTAGAACCCTCCATTCCTCCTGCACCATGCCTGCCTGGATATTGCCATGCTTCTGCCTGATGACAATGGACTAAACCTCTGAACCTGTAAGCCAGCCCCAAGTAAATGTCTTTTATCAAACTTGCATTGGTCATTGGTGTCTGTTCACAGCAGTAAAACCCAAACTAATACAGTTGGTAATGTCGTTCAGTTTCCTTCTCAAGCCTTAGGTTCAACTTCTAGCAATGAACAGCATGAGTCTACAGTGCAAGCTAGGAATCAAGAACTGCTGTGTAGTACGTTTGAGTCTAGCTTGGGCTGCAGAAGATGCCTGTGTCAAAATAAATGAATAAATATATAAACAGACAAGTAAATGAAAAAAAAGACACTTACTCATCCTTCTTACTATCTCTTTCTTTTTAAGATTATATTAAATTCAGGTTTGTTGGGAAGCTGTGTTCAGGTGGGTGAGTTCACTGGCCCCTAGGACCAAGACCAGGGAACGCACCATGAGGAAGGGGTAGGGTAGAAGAGGGAGAGAAAAAAGAAAGAAGGGGGAAATTATGTAAAAAGTGATAAAAGGAGAGGGCTTGCTATTTCTTTGTAATATTAATTTATTATTAATTTTATATCCCAATATCAACCCCCCTATCTTCCCCGTACCCCTCATAGAGATCCTCTCCCATTCTACCCTTTCCTTCTCCTATGAGAAAGGGAAAGTCCCCCTTCAGGTATCACTGGCCCACTGGCTCTTCAAGTCACTGCAGGACTAGGCACACACTCTCCCACTGAAGCCAGACAAGCTGATCCAGTCAGGACAACAGGATCCACAGGCAGGCAGCAGATTCAGGTATAGCCTCTAATTTCTGGTAGTAAACTTCTTCTGTTAGTTAGAGGGATTAAGAAAAAAGCTTAGTTACCAGGCTCAATGCCCCTAATTGGCCAGGTGAGAGGCTTGAAACTCATTAACAGTGTGAAACAGAGAGAAAAGAAAATAAGAGAAAGAAAAACTTTTATACAAGCAACTCACACAGACACACAGACACAGACACACACACACACACACACACACACACACACACACACAAACTCATACACAAACACAATCTTGTTGTTCCTGACAACCTATCTCATCAAATTCACAAGTGTTCATGAATACTTACATACACATAACTATGCATACAAATGTATACAACAGACATATACATATGTACATTTGGTGGATGTAACAAAAGGTCCAATGAGCAAGCTCCAAAACAGAAAAAGTTAACTTGTTCTGGATGAAAAAGAAGCTCCAACCTTGATTGCTGAGAGAAAGAAAGAGCTTCTCCCTTATTGTCATTCTTATTTCTTATACTTTCTCAGGATAATCGATTACATGGTTTCCCAACCATCTTTTTTATCTATAATTTCATAGCAAGTTTAAGACACTAATTAAGTCACAAATTGATAAGGAGTTGCAGAAGAAATGTTTACATGTGTTTCCATAGAGACAAGTACCTGACTATAACTAGTTCCATAAGTTCATTATAAGTTTAAAGAAATAATTTTTATGTCACAAGTTAGCACAATTTTGTTAAGAGAAAAATCATTTGCCTTTTGTCTCATTAGTTTTGAAGTGTTGTATAGGTAAACTAGTTTATATTTAAATTTCTGTCCTTGCACCTACAACAAATTGTCCATTCCATGTTTATGAACTTTATTTACCAGATACTAGTAGCACAGCTCTTCTAGAAGGAATGTTTTCCCTGCTTATAAATTTTTTCCAATCCTGCTTTCTTATCCTAGTGCAATTAGCCCATGAAATATGAAAGTTTACAGAGCCCTATTTGTACCTTTCATACTATACAGGGCTCAAAATTTGTTGTATAAATTTAGGAATTCTATAAAACTGTCATTAGGAATTATGAAATCATCAATTTGTCTACACAGCATTATTTCCTGAGAGTAAATCTTCATCGATCTGCAGATAACTTGCCTACTAGGGTAGGCTAATGCCCAGGAACCATTAAACTGTATAATAGTGACAGAAAATGCATAACAGTAGCAAGAAGCAACCCTCGCATAAAAATCTCTGAAGGCTCTGCAATTCAGAGGTTATCCATCGAAGCCATGCATTGTGATGGGCCATCTCTGGAAAACTTACTTGCATGCCTTTTCTAGATAACTCCTAGCATGTATATATATTTATAAGCAGACATATGGATGTAGACATAATTGAAAAATTTGAAATAACTAAACAGTCTCACCAGTAGTGACTATTAGTCAAGTGCTTCATGACACGACAGATCAAAGTTTTAGGTATTGTATGTTAAGTACATACCTGAATTAGAAATACATAAATTCTATCAAGTAGCTTAACAATTAAACTAAAAATGTTAGATAATTTGAAATGTGCTGTCTGAACTAAGAATGCCAATGAATAGCTATGAAACATATTTCATTGTTAAAACCTGAACTAAGAGACTCAAAGATTAAAATAAGAAACATTTCAAAAAAAAGAAAAAGAAAATTCACAAAAATGGAAATAACTAGAGAAATAAAAACAGCAGTAAAATCAGATATTCAGAAATTCAGTTTATATAAATTCTAGAAGGGAGCAGACAAGAAATTGATGGAGAAGGTGTTCTAGTCAACCTATTGCTATAAAAAGACATGGCATTTCTGATAAAGAAAACTAATTAGGCTTGCATGCATGTTCAGAGGTTTAGTCCATTACCTATGGTAGAAAACATTGCTGCATGCAGGCACACATAATAGCTGAGAGTTGTACAATGGGATCCAATGGTGCAGGATGTCTGGTTTGAGCATTTAAAATCTCATAGCCCATAAAGTAATACACTTCTTCCACTATTGCCATACTTACACAAAAAAGGACAGTTCTTCTTATCCACGTCAAGTAGTGACACTTCCTAATACTCAAGTATTCAAATACATGAGTCTATTGGGACCATTTGTATTCAAAAAAAACCACTAAATGGAAAGATTTTATGAGCAAACAGAAAATAGGTCATATTATATAGAAAATGTTTAGTCTATTGTTGAGAAGAACTGAGTAAATATCATACAAGGATGAGGAGCAAAGGGACAAGACATATTAAGGTAATAATCCATGAATTATAAACAGAAAAAATTAAAGTTTTCCAAGTCCTGCAAATGAGATTACGCCAAATTTCTCTTTGCAGTGATCTGATGTAGCTATGCATAGAGACACTGGAAAGCACTGGATTGCAATCTCATCCAGAAGCATCATTTTTTTTTTCAGAGATTAAACATTGAGGTGATGAAGCTTCATTTACCTGTGTGAAGAAAAGATACCATCACAGAAATAATAAATCAGCAGCACTAAGACAAAAGACATAAGGAGACAGTTATGTAGATATAGTGACATTTTTTCTTTTTCTTTTTCTTTTTTTTTTTTTTTTGGTTTTTTCGAGACAGGGTTCCTCTGTGTAGCCCTGGCTGTCCTGGAACTCACTCTGTAGACCAGGCTGGCCTCGAACTCAGAAATCCGCCTGCCTCTGCCTCCCAAGTGCTGGGATTAAAGGCGTGCGCCTCCACTGCCCGGCGACATTTTTTTCTAAATATAAATTATATTTACTGGGAAAACTTCATGACAGTCAGAAAACAAAAGAAAATATAGTAAGATCTAGAACCCGTTTCATGAGGGATATGTGGAAACCAGAAGAATTTTGAAGTTGTTAACTTATAAAAATGGTTTTAAAAAGGAGTTGGGGAATACAGTATCATTTGTGAGGCAAATAATTGCCTCTGGTTTTCCTACTTGGGAACACATATGCAGCAACTCAGATTTTTAAAACATGATAATGACTCATCACCAAATACAAATGAAATAAAATTCTAAATTAGCAAAGAAAGCTGGAAGTCATATTATTCATTTGCAAAACCAACTTATTTCCCCAGAACGCAAATCAGATGTCTTACTACTACTACTTGGAACTCTAACTCTAAGGGGAGGAATTTGATGTGCTTTTCCAGATGCATTTTTCAGGCTGACACAAACACTTGTACAGACCCAGGCAAACATAGAGATATATACTGAATTTTAAAAATAATAATAATATCCAAGCCATAAATGTGGCTCCAGCCTCACTGTCTTTCCTGTAGACTGGGTATCTGTCTTCAATCCCATTCCTGTTGCTCAGGTGCAAGCCACACCAGTCAGAAGAACAGGTGAGTGACCTGCCTGCCATCTGAACCACTCCAATCCATAGACTTGGTTACCAAAGACCCATTCTTTAGCCACCCCACTCCACCTCACTGCCTTCCCGGTGACAAGGTGCCTATCTCCAATACCTGCTGCTCAGATAAAGACAACCCCAGTGAGAAAAATAGTTAAGTGACCTGCTTGCCAGATGAATTGCCTCACTATTAAGACTCAGTTTCCAAAAACACATTCCTCTACCTTCCCACTCCTATCTCACCATGCACAGTGCAGCCACTCCAGTCAGAAGAATCAAGGCTCCCTACTGTACCAAAGGTCATCTAGTTGCCAGAAGTCCCCAACATTCCCAACATTATCAGAGTAGAGTTCAAGTTGGCGATCAGAAGCTCAAGCTACAAGGACCAGAGAACTAAATAAGAAACAGAAACCAAGGAACAAAATACCCATTCAACAAAGACAAACTCAGAAATCAGTACTTAGAACTATAATAATCCTAAACTCAGATGCATAATTGCCAGTGTAAGATTACCATCAACTACAGAAAGACCAATATGGCACCAATATAGTCTAATACAACTAAAGTACAAGAAAATGACCTTAATACAAACTTTCTGAAGACAATATAGGTCTTCAAAGAAGAAATGACAAAAAAAAAATCTCTTAGATAAATTTAGGAAAAGACAAACAAAAATTAGAGGAAATCAATAAATCCCTTAAAGAAAGTCAAGAAACAAACAAAGGAACAAAACAACAAATAGGTGAGGCCGTAGTTCAAGAATTGTAACTGAAAATAGAAACAATAAAGAAAACATAAAGAAAAATTTAAAAACAGAAAACCTAGGTAAGTGAACAGGAATTACAGGCAAAAGCATCACCAACAATACAAGAGATGGAACAAAGAATTTCAGGGGTTGAAGATATGATAGAAAATAGATTCACTACTCAAAGAAAAGAGAAAATATAAAAACAAAAACAAAAAAAACCAACCTTAACAATAATTATCCAGGAAATCTGTGACAATATAAAAAGTCCAAACCTAAGAATAGTAGGAAGAGAAGAATCCCAGTTCAAAAACCCAGAAAATATATTTAACAAAATTATAGAAGATAATTTTCCTAACCTAAAGAAGGACACGCCTATAAGTGTATAAGAAGCTTACAGAACACTAAGTGCATGTAGGAGAAAAGCAAGTTCTCTAGCCATACAATAATCAAAACATTTAACATATGGAATAAAGAGAATATTTAAAGTTGCAAGCGAAAAAGGCTAAGTAACCTATAAAGAAATACCTATTACAATTACACCCTGCTTTTCATTGGAGACTCTAAAAGCCATAAGGTCCTAGACTCTAACAAACCATGGATGGCATCTGAGATTTCTGTATCCAGCAAAATTTTCAATTTCCATAAATGGAGAAAACAAGATATTTCATGAAAAAGTCAAATTTAAACAATATTTATCCAAAAAATCTAGCCCTACTTAGAAGGAAAACTCCAGCCTGAGGAGAATAACTATATTCATGAAAATACAAGCACTAAATAATCTCACACTGGCAAAACATAATAAGAAACACACAAATGCATACATACACACATGCATGCACGCACACATGCACATGCACAAACACATGCACTCTATGACAACCAAAGACTGTATAACAGGAATTAACAATCATTGATCAGTAATATCTCTCAGTATCAATGGAGCTGATGTCCCCCAATAGAGAGTAACACAATGCATGGGAAAACAGGACTCATCCTTCTACTGCACACAAAAAACATACTTTCACATCAAAGATAAATATTACCCCAGAGTAAAGGGCTGCAAAAAGATTTTTCCAAGCAAATAAACATAAGAAACAAGCTGATATAGATACTCTAATATGTAGCAAAATAGATTTCAAACAATATTTAAAGTGATGGAGAAGGACATTGTATACTCATCAAAGAAACATCTATGAAGATGATGGATGCTTCAGTTCTTAACATTTATGCCCCAAATGCAAGGACACCCCCATTTATAAAAGAAACATTACTAAAGTTTAAATCACACATCGAACCTCACAAGTAATAGAGGTAAATCAACTCCCATCAATGAAGAGACAATCCAGACAAAAACTAAGTAGAAAAATAATGGAATTAACAGATATTCTGAATCTTATGGATGTATCAGATATCTACAGAGCATTTCACCCAAACGCAAAGGGATATAATTTATTTTTATCTCCTCCAAATCAAAGGGAAAACAAAGCACAGGGCCCGATGGTTTTAGCAAGAATTTCTAAGAAGTCCTAATACTAATATTCTTCAGCATTCACAAAAAAATGACTCAGCTACAAAGCAAGTCTCAATAGATACAGAAATAACTAAAATAATCCCCTGTATCATATCTGATCACCAAGGATAAAAGCTGGACATCAACAAGGTTTCAAACCATAGAAATCTGACAAATTAGGCAAACTAATGGAAACTGAACAACTCTCTATTGTGTGATATGAGTGTCAAGAAAGAAATAATGAAAGAAATTAAAGACTTCCTATAATTCAATAAAAATGAATGCACTATTTATCCAAGCTTATGAGACATAATGAAAACAGTTCTAAGAGGAAAGGTCATAACACCGAGTACCTTTACAAAGAAATGGAGCGATCTTTTAATAGTAACTTAAAAGCACACCTGAAAGCTCTAGAACAAAAGGAGACAAAGGTACCCAAAAGGAGTTGGTGGCAGAAAATAACAAAACTAAATCAATAAAATAGAAACAAAGAGAGCAATACAAAGAATCAATGAAACAAAGAGTTGGTTCTTTGAGAAAATCAACAAGATTGACAAACCCTTATCCAAACTAACTAAAACACATAGAAATAATATCCAATTTGATAATATCAGAAACAAAACAGGGGAACCTAATTACAAACACCAAAGAAATACAAAGAATCATACTTGTACTTTAACAATCTGCACTTCTTAAAATTGGAAAATCTAACAGACATGAGCAAGTTCCGCAATAGATATTGCTTACTAAAGTTAAACCAGGAAGACATGAACAACATAAATAGACATGTAAACACCTAAAGAAATAGAAGCAGTCATTAAAAGTCTCCCAGACTAAAGTTCAGGGCCAGATTTAGCACAGAATTTTACCAGACTTTCAAAAAGTCCTAATACCAATACTCTTCAAAGCATTCCACAAAATAGAAATGAAAGAACATTGCCAAATTCCATCCATGAGGCCACAAGTATACTGATAGCCAAACTACAAAGATTAAACAACAACAAAGAAAATCATTACAGATCAATTTCCCTCATGAACATTGATTCAAAAATACTCAACAAAATAGTAACAAACCAAATCCAAGAACACATTAAAAAAATCATCTACCATGATCAAGTAGGCTTCATTCCAGAGATGCAGGGATGGTTCAATATATGAAAAATCTGCTCAGAGCTGATTAACAATTTACTGTTATAATCTACTAAGTAAACAAACTGAAAGAAAAAAACCATGATTATCTCTTTAGATGCTGAAAGTCCTTTGACAAAATTCAAAACCCCGTCATGTTAAAAGTCTTGAAGATATCAGGGATACAAGGGACATATCCAAATATAACAAACGCAATATACATCAAGCCAGTAGCCAACATCAAATTAAATGAAGAGAAACTCAAAGCAATTCCACTAAGTTCAGGAACTAGATAAGGCTGTCCTCTCTTTGCATATCTATTCAATATAGTACTTCTAGTAATTCTATAGCTAGTACTTGAAGTTCTAGCTAGAGCTATAGGACAACTAAAAGAAATAGAGGGGATACAAATTAGAAAAAAATAAGTGAAAGTATTGCTATTTGCAGATGATATGGCAGTATACATAATCAACCCTAGAAATTAAACTCCTATATCTGTTAAAGTCATTCAGTGAAGTAGATGGATACAAGATTAAATTGTTTATCTTTTAAATAGTAATCCTTCTATATACAAATGATAAACAGGCTGAGAAAGAAATCATGGGAAACTCATCCTTCATTATAGCCACAAATAATATAGAATATCTTGAGGTAACTCTACCTAAACAAGGGAAAGACCTCTATGCTAAAAACTGCAAGTCTTGAAGAAGGAAACTGAAGAAGATATCAGAAGATGGAAAGATCTTCCAAGGTCATAGATTGGCAGGATTAACTCAATAAAAACATCCATCTTACTAAAAGCTATGTACAGATTCAATGAAATCCCCATCAAAATTCTAACACAATTCTTTACAAAATTTTAAAGGCCATTACTCAACTTGATATTGAAGAACAACAACAACAAAAAGAAAACAGGATAACAATCAAAGAACATCCAGAAGTATTCCCATCCCTTATTTCAGGCTACACTACAGAGCTATAGTGACAAAAACCACATGACAGGTTACAGTGAGAAGAGAAATCAGGTATGGGGGAGAGATGGAGAAAATACTAGGAGAAAGTACTGAAATTGGGGGTGGCATTTAAGGGGTAGGTAGAAATGAAATATAGTGCAATAGAAATTCCATAGAATCTACAAGAGTAAACCTAGCAAAGACTCCTTGAAATAGGGGTCACAGGGCCTGAGTCAGCCATCCTCTGTAACCAGGCAAGGTCTCAAGTGGAAGGATCAGGACTGCAACCTGGCCACAAAGCCTTCAACATACACTTTGTCCTGACTTCATAGTGTGCTGGGACATGAGGCTAACAGAATCATCATCAATGAGAGCAGATAAACTTCACTCAGCAATTTATATAAGCAGATGCAGAGGACAAGAGCAAAACATTTGGCAGAGCTCAAGGAAGGAATTCTGTAGAGAAGTAGAGGGAAGTACCAGAGGAACCAGAGGAGTCAGAAACATACCATAAAAACACAGGTCTGTCCAACAGCATCAACTGACAGAGACTCATGGGAACTTGCAGATGACAGGGAGCCTGTAGTAGTCCCATCTATGCGCTCTCTCTCTCTCTCTCTCTCTCTCTCTCTCTCTCTCTCTCTCTCTCTCTCTCTCTCTCTCTCTCTCTCTCTCTCTCTCTCTCTGTGGGTGTGTGTGTGTGTTATGGTGGAGTAGCTTGGAGTTCAGTTGGGGTTGTTCCTGACAGTCTACTTGTGGGACCCTTTTTCTCATTACTAGATTGGGTTGTCCAGCCTTAATGTGATGGTATGTGCCTGCTCTTATTATTGTCATTTGTTATGCTGTGTTTGCTTGATCTCCCTAGGAGGCCTGTTGCTTTCTGAGGGAAGGCAGTGGTGGGGAAGATGTAGACATGAGGGGAGGTGGGGATGAGTTTGGAAGGAAAGGAAACTGTGGTTGGCATGTAATATATAAGAGAAGAATGAAAACATGCAAGAAAAAACAAAAGTGTATCTTTAAAAAGATAACAAGAAAAATTTAGAACTTAAAGTCTAGAAATATAGGCAATAATAAGCCAGAACAAGAAAGAATAACAAATAAGACAGCAAACTAGCAGAAAAGTAAGTAGTAGAAATAAAATCACTTTTATCAGTCATTATCAAAGTATTAATATGCTAAATTTCTTTCTTCTTTTCTTCCCTTTCTTCTTCCTTTTTGCTACAACTCTACCCTATAATGGGTCAGAGATGTACTGGGAACAGATAGAAGCACACCTGTGAAGTGTCTGGAGCATTTCATCACTTGCTTTTAGAATGGGAACTCCACATTCTCATATTGGTGCTACCAGACATTCTAAACTGCAGAGCTCCTCTGCAGAAGAACTGACTAACTGCTTCTTAACTTCATTCATCAATTTTGCTAAAAATAATTTTTATTGTATTTTCTTGTAAATTTAGGAATTATTCTAGGATTAATTATTCTGCTTCTGTTTCTACTTCCAGTCATCATCAAATGTCTAGGGTCTGGTATACAATCTGCCCAGAGAGATATTTATATGCTTCACTCATTTAATTAGAAGGAAAGAAATTACAGGAGCCATCTAGAAAAAGCTAAGGCAAGAAAATTTTCTGGACATGGCCTGCCACTTTGCATGGCTGCGATGGGTGAGGTGTAAGAATGCAGGCTCCTTAGAGGCTTCATCCCAGATTGCTTTTTTCTGCTTTATGCCTTTCCTCTCACTATGTTAGTCCACCCTATTGGGCAGATTTTCTGCTGATCAACATGAAGGCATACTCTCACGTAGAAATGCTCTGTGGATAAATTGATGATTTCTTAATTCCTGATAATGATTTTATTAAATTCTTAAATTTATACAAATAATTTCAAACCTTCTATAGAGTAAAAGATGCAAATAGAGCTCTGTAAACCTTCATGTTTCACAGGCTAATTGGAATAACTTTATGATGAAGGGAAGCATTCCTTCTAGGTTAGGAATGAGGCTACTGTCTGGTAACTAAAGTTCATAAACTGGGAATGGACAATTTATTGTAGTTTCAAGGACAGAAAATAAAGTATTGATTAGTCTATCTATACAAGACTTCAAAATAATATAACATAGGGCAGATGATTTGTCTCTTGACAAAACCATGTTGATTTGTGATATAAAACGTTCTAAATTTATAATGAACTTATGAAGCTAGTAACAGAGAATGAATATTTAGTGAGATACTAGTCTTGATGAAAAGACATGTAAACAATTTTGTTGTTATTCCTTAAGTCTTACCCATCTATGACATGAATTCTTGCCTTAAACTTACTATGAACTTATTGGAATGTAAACATATTTAGGAAATCATGTAATCAATTATCCTATTGTAATGTTTTTACCTGATAGTTTTATGATGTGATTTTTTTAGAGAAAATATAAATACCTAGGACAGAAATAAAGATTGTTGGAGCTTCTTTTCTCTGCTTCATTCAGAGTGAATGAGTATTTTTTCTGTGTGCTGACTCTTTTCCTTTCCCTCTGCCTCCAAAGAGTTAATGGACTCTGAGCCTCTAGTATGGTCAGCAAGGAACCCCGAGTCAAAGAAAATAGCCCAAACAACTAACTTCTTTTTTTAATCCTCTGCTGCTATCAGCAGGAATTAATTGCCAGGAACCATTTACAAAATAGCAAGAGAGGGTTAAGTTGCCAGAGGCCATCAGCTTCTGACTCCCAGAACAGTAAAGGTTGTGAGGCCCACACTTTGTCCACCTCAGCACCTGACCCTGCCAGTGCTGGCCCCTCAGCAAACCTAGATCAGGTCCATGCAGACTCCGTGTTTGGCAGCTCAGTTTCTGTAAGTCCCTATGAACCCAGGTTAGTTGATTCTGTGTTGTTGGTGGTGGTGTTTTTTCATGTGGTGTCCTTGACCCATCTGACTTTGACAAACCTCAACCCTCTTCTTCTGAAGGTTCTTACAGCCCTGGCCCCAAACACAGGCATAGCTGTAGTTTGTCTGTGGGTCTCTGGAACTGTTTCCATCAGTTTTTGGTTGAAGCCTTTCTGATTACAATTGGGTAGGTCATTTCTTTGACTGTATTTTTTTTTTGTCAGTCTTGCTTGGTTCTATCCTAGGTCTCTGTGCTATTCAGCCTGTCCTGGCCCTCCAGGCAGTGTTGTCATAGGTAGGATCCCTCTTATGTTATGGATCTCAAGCTGGACTAGTCGTTGCTTGACCACTCACATGATTTCTGAACTCCATTTACCCCAGCACATCCTGTAGCAAGACAAATTATTGGTCAAATAGTTTGTGGGTATGTTTGAGTCCCATTCCATCCTCTGGAAGTCTTGTCTGATTATAGAAGATGGCCAGATTAGGCTCTATATCATCCATTGTTAGTTTCACCCTTATAAATTGTTGAGAATTTCTACTGAACTAGGTTTCTAGCTTGTCCTAGAGATGTGCCATCATTCCAGTTGTCTCTTCCAGTCCTCTCTCCCTCTATATTCACCCCCATACAGACCCCTCCAGATCCATCCATGATGTCTATTCTATTTCTCCTTCTCATGAATCCTGGAGTAAGATTCATGTATTCTCCTTAAACCCTCTATGTTACTTAGCTTCTCAACATCTGTGGATTGTAGAGTGGTTATCCTTCAATTTACAGGGAATATCGACTTACAGATAATAAGTGAGTATATATCATGTTTGACTTTTATGGACTGGATTACCTCATTCAGGATAATTTTTTTTCTAGTTCCATCTATTTGCCTACAGATTTCATGGTGTCATTGCTATTGAGAACTGAGTAATACTCCATGGTGTAAATGTATCACATTTTCTTTATTCATTCTTCAGTTGAGGTCATCTAGATAGTTCCCATTTCTGGATATTATGAACAGCTGCTATGAACATAGTTGAACAACTGTCCTGGTAGTATGGTAGAACATCCTTTGTGTATATGCTCAAGAGGGGTATTGCTGGATTTTGAGGTATATTGATTCTCAGTTTTCTGAGAAGCTGCCATATTTATTTCCAAAGTGGCTGTACAAGTTTGTACTCCCACCATCAATGAAGGAGTGTTCCTCTTTCCCCCACATCCTCACCAGAATGAGCTGTCATTCATGTTTTTGAACTTAGCCATCTGACAAGTATAAGATGAAAATTTCAGAGTTGTGTAATTTTTACTTCCCGAGTGGCTAAGCATGTTGAATATTTCTTTAAGTGCTTTTTGGCCATTTGAAATTCCTCTTTTGAAAACTATGTTTAGATTTGTACTCCACTTTGTAACTTAATCATTTAGTTTGTTAATATATGGGTTTTCAACTTTTTAAATATACGTTTGATAATAGCCTTCTATCAGATATGTGGTTGGTAAAGATCTTTTATTATTCTGTCCTTACTCTAAATGCTTCATGTATGCATTTTGTCACAGCATTTATTTGAGAAATTTAGGTATTAATAGTTTCTATATTTCAGATTTAGATGATTGTATACTTGATGCTTTAACATACTTTGCTAGACACCATCTTTTTCTTACAAACTGAGAAGGTATTAGACAAAACTTCTTTTAGGCTTGAGTTAATATATTTAGTTAAAATATCTGGTATAACAAAGTTGCTTAGTGATAAATACATCTGTTAACAAGCTTAACACCTTGAGTTCAGTCTGTAGGACCCATGTGATGAGAAGGGAGAACTGGCTCATGAAAGGTGTAAATGTAACTTTTATTCATCACATGTAATTATCTTCTTGAATGTTTACTGCTAAATAAACTCAACATTCCCAGTTCTTTCTGAACTCAGGATGGCTGGTTTAACTCAACTATTCTGGTTCAAACTCCTCTCCAAGCTGGCTTATCCAAACTGTCTTCTCACTGAATTGCTCTGCTTTACCTCAAACTAACTTTGGCAATTTGCTCTAATCTTCTGACTCCTTATTCTCTTCCTCATTTTGCTTTGAACTGATTCTAGCTTTCCCTGTTTGTAACCTGTCTTGGGTTAAACTGCCTGATAAAAACTGTCTCTGAACTGAACTCAACCCAACTCTACTGACTCCATTCAACATCCTCTCTCTCTAAACTGCTCTTTTAGGAGCCCCTCTTTCCTGTTTGTTTTAATGAGTTGGGTGCATCCTATCTCTGACTTATTCAGTTAAATTTCTCTCTCATTCCTCAGTTACCTTCATTTTTTAGGGATTGAAGGTGTATAATAAGGGTTTGTCTGTATTCCAGTCAGGTCATGCTATATTCTAGAGTATATCTGCATTTCAGGAATATCACACCTAGAATGTCTTTGGATGTGATCCCTTGCCAGAATAGCCAGGTTTCTGAATTAAAATTACTCTACAAAAGGTGTTTCCTGATTTTCACATGCACATTGTATCATAAATGCCCTCATACACAAAAAAAAATAATAAAATAAAATGAGCCAACTCCTGAATATGCTTGGGTCTTGGAACTTTGAAGAAGGGAGATGAGGGAATAAAGCAATCACAGACATATACACAGAAAAGCTAGGGTCACATGGTCTGGGATGCAAACACAAATCTTATCTGAAGCTCAGTGTGTTTATATATACCTCAACAAGGATGCATCATTATTATATACTTATAAACAAGGAGGTGGGTTTATTATTATGCTATACAGGGAGATAGGTTTAACTATTATCAGTAGGAACAGTCTCTCTTTATATGGTAGTCTTCAGACTATAAACATCCAGAAAGGGAAAGATATGTTAGACATTTTCTACACATACTTCAATGTCTATACCTGGACCAGAAAATGGATTTGCCATGCCTTTGAGCCTAACCCTTACAAGGCATTTCCCTCTCATGAATCTGAGGTACAATACTCTCAGGAGTTTACTTTCTTCCTACAAACATGTTGTTAAAAAAAGTAAAATAAAATAAAAACCTTTAAAAATATAGAGGTATTTCTAAATGCTACCTATAGCATTACATCTTTGTGTAGATGATTTTTTTCATCTCACTTTACAATTTTAGCTTTGATTGTTTTAGGTGTTTTCTGATTACATACCTACTATTAACATAAAATACTGAACATTGAGTATCCATTAACATACACTGCCTCCTTTTATTGCTTCATTAATGTTTTCCCACTTAATACATAAAATTAACATGCACTATGGTTTTATTTTACAGATATTTAATAAAATAGATAAAACTTTGATTGATCTTATTGAGTAGACTGTTATAATAAGTGCTATCTCTTATTAATATATTTTGCTCAATATTATCCAAAGCAATTAGTAACTGTATATGTTGGTTATTTATTTATTTATTGCAGTTTTAGATATGAAAACTCTAGAACAAAGTGATTTACCCAAATCTCACAATTATTTCATCAAAATCTTTTCCTGGTTATAAGTAGAGGGATTGAAAGGAATTAATTAATTCAAGACAAATTGGGAAGACAGAATTGTAAGCAAAATGACTAATAAACTTACATTTTATATAGAAACACGAGTACCTTTTTGACACCCTCCTTAGAACAATCTCGCTTCACTAGTTCTTTCCACTTGATATATAAACTTTTCCCTAATCATGTAAACATTTAGTGTGTACCTGCTAATTCTGTAGCCTGCTCCTTCCTTTTCGATCACTGTAGCCCGGGCTTGTCAATCTCTGAGGTCTTTGCCCTAACTCATTATGACAAATGAATGTCAATCACATTTCTGACTTTGGGCACTTAAAATATGTTCAAGTCTGTCTAAATACCTTTTCTTATTTCTTTGCTGTAGCACAAACCAAGGAAAACACAAAGATGGCGATTGCCACTATGAGAATGGCTATGCTGGTCTTGGATATTCTTATGCCCTAAAGACTGATAATGGGTGAACATTTATTAATGCAACCTTGGCCTCCTTTTCAAGGACTGGAGTCACTCTCACTCAATTGGATTTTCTCATAATCCCCGAGGCCCAGCTATCATTAAGCAGGCCCATTCCTCTCTCAAAAAACAATTAGAGAAGGGGATGCAGAAAATTCAACCACAGGATACAAATTTTTAAAATTTTGACAAACAAGGGTCAAACACTGGGTGCTATGCTACCATGAATAACTGCTTTGCCATTGGTCTATTGGAGAGACCCTCTAGATAACACCTAGAAGTGTAGTCCTTTTTTTCAAACCATGGGATGAGGGTCTGCTTCTGTTTTTACAGAAGGAGCATAAAAACCGATTTTTCCTATCAGATCCATCAAGCCTTTCACTGTCAACAGTCCAGATGGAACCACTGAGGACAATTTTGCAGAATGACTGCCACTCATAGAATAGCACCCTTCTGACAGCCAACCTACAGGAGGAGGCGCACAGAGACAATGGGGGCAAGGATGTCCCCAGTCAACCACATTGGTGACCTGGGGAAGCCTCAAGGTTTATGATCCTCAAAGGTCTCCTAAACCATGCACTTCCAGAAGAACCAGAGACAGGACCATACTGATGTATGCTGCCATAAAGACTCATTGTAAAGCACATGCCCAGTCACTCTTGTGGGCTGCCATTAGGAATCCTCCCATTTTTTCCCTGTTAGTTGAGATTCCCAGTTGCATATCATGTACAGTGACAATACATCAATGGGAGAGAGCCAAATCCCTGTTGAATCTACCATAGCACTTTCATTTGATGGGTTCTTTCTTCAACCTGGCACTAAAAATGGTCAGCTTTTATCTATGTTGCAGATAAATTGGACAGTCATAGTCCTTTGAAATGTCAAAACACAATAGTTGAACATCAAGTCACTCTTCTTGGAATCAAAATAGAAAGGAAACCTGTGGGAGATGTGGAAATCAATATCGTGAAAGAAAAAGGGGGATGGAAAGTGAGATACCACTGGTTCCTGGGACTCCTTGAAGAGTACACCACACTAGATCTAAGGTGGTTCCTAACAGTTCAGTGAGACAGAAAGGTCAGGGGCTGTGGCCACTTCCCTCATCTTCACAGAGGTCCTCACAAATGAAAATTACTCCCCCATTTCTTCTCAGTTGTAGAATAAGGCAGAGTTTTCAATGGAGCATGGTGACAGTATGGCAAGAGATGATTGGCCAAGTATTTAGGGGCTTAGCAGTGACTCAAACACTATATAGAAGCTAATGGGCAATGAAGTCAGATTTGCATTCAATGCTGGTGCCTGGAGTTGTATTTCCCTGGGGCTTGTCATGTGACTCTAAAGCCTCTCCTCCATCCTTGGTCCTTTCCCCATAACTAGATTGTTTTTCATTCACTCATTCATCATTCATTCATTTTAAAGATATAACAAAATAAAATATAATAAGATATAACAAAAACTATTGTATCAAAGTTAGATGAGACAAACCAACAGAAGAAAAAGAGTCCAAAAGAAAGCACACTGTATTGTAGAATAAGACAAATTTTTAATACTATGTCTTGGCACACTTTCCAAATTAATATATGTGCATATAGTTTCTTCTTGATAGTTGCTTAGAACTTTATCAACATATTTCAGTACAACCTTAGTCAGGGTTTTACTGCTGCGAACACACACCATGACCTAGGCAACTCTTATAAGGACAACATTTAATTTGGACTGGCTTACAGGTTAAGAGGTTCAGTCCATTATTGTCAAGGCTGGAGTATGGCAGTGTCCAGGCAGGAATGGTGTAGGACGAGCTGAGAGTTCTACATCTTGTTCTGAAGGCAAACAGAAGACTGGCTTCCAAAGAGCTCAGAACACATGCCCCCAGGGACACACTTCCTTCAACAAGGCCACACCTCCAGATAGTGGCACTGAGCAGATAGTGGCACTCCCTGAGCCAAGCATATTCAAACCACGACACAAGCTATTTATGTTATGAATATGGGTAGTTTGCCTTTGTGTATATCTTTGTACTATGTACATGACTGGTACCCTCCGAAGATAGAAGAGGGTATCAGACCTTTTGTAAATGCCATTACAAATGTAGTTGCAAGCAATTTTGTGGATACTGGGAACCAAACAGATTCTCTGGAGGATTACACCACTGTGCAATATCTCTATTCTAGTCTCTTCTTTGGGAGAAGTTTAGTTTGTTGCCAAAACTTAATTCTAATTAGTTACAAATGTGATATCTATGATAAAAAGACTTCCATGCTGCAGTCCAAGCTTAAAATGACACTTGATACATGGTAAGCTAAAAAGAAAATTCTGCTGCAGTTTTTGAATGAATAAATAATGTCATACTGAGTATTTTCCTATAAAATTCTATCTCATTTCTAATTTTTAATTTTTTTTCCTAAAGTTTGAATGTCATAGACCAAACAGTTAGAACTCTGTTTCCATTTCTTACCATATGCATTTTTCAGGTTATTTAATTCACTTACATTTTTAACTTTGACAAGAGAAAAGCCTTCACACCCATGGGAATAACTCATAGCATATGACATTACTATGTATCTGGTAAAGCCATTTGCTCAGTTTCTTATTTATTCATAAAACCTCAGAAAACTACATTCATTATTTAGATGTACTTTAAGAATGTTTTAAAGAAAAAATATCATTTTAAAATGAGATGCGAGAAATATATAAAATACAAGAGTCTCAAAGAATTCAAGTATCAGTTTGGAAAGACCAAGGAACAACTAACAAAATATCTGAAAAGGAAAAGATGGAAACAATGGTTGAGATAATTTATGCCAAGTCCATAATATGAAGACACTTAGGATACCCAGTACGACTTTAAGTCACTTCCAATCTTCACTCAACAATCTTCCTTTCATGTTTATGCTGCATTTAGTTCATCTTTATGTCAGAGCACAAGGGTATACTTTAGTTCTCTGCTTTGTAATATTCATGACTTCACTCCCATTCACACTTTTTATCCCATTTCCACTCTCCTCTGAGAAACGTATCTTTCCCCTCATCCTTCCAGCTATTCTAGTCTTTACCCATCATACAGCATATTTGGCTAAAGAATGCTGCTCTCTAGAACTTTGTCATCTGGGTGGCTTCATTCTCTCCTGAATTCTTCCTGTAGGAAAGTATTTTAAATTTATTTTACTTTTCATTTTTCACTTGTTTTAAGAATATTTGCTTATACCATGGTCATATATTTCTCCTTTCTCCCCTTGGCTTTGTGATGTTGAGACAGTCCTACTGTGGAGCCAAGCTGGCCTTGCACTTGGGATACTTGTGCTTAATGCTTTAGAACTGAATCAATCCAGGTTCCCATTATATTTATCTGTCTTTTCCCTTCAATTGCCTTTGCTGGATTCTAAAGCACTATGAAGATACATTCTAAGCAGTAATCATGACGAAACCACATTACAGGGAACACAGTTGAAGATCCTCAGGTTGGTATCTCCAGTTCTAAACTCTTCAATCGGTCATGAGCTAAAATACTTAACAATTGTCATTAGAAATCTCTCAGGTTCAGACATTAGAAGCCAAATTGTAGCAAATATTTCATTGTCTTATAGCCTATTTTTGTTTTATTCCCCTCTTAATTCTTTACACTTTGCCTTGTTCTTTTCATTAGGAAACACCAAACATTTTGACACACAATGCCGTTGTATTAACTCTCCTCTGATTCATGAACATAGTTGTCTCTTGCACTTTATTCAGGCTCTGACTCCAATGCTCCAATGTCATGCCCTCAGAGAGATTGGCCTACCTGAAGCCATCACATTTCTTCATGATCTCTGCCTCAATTCTTGGATTTTCTTTTTTAATTTTATTTTATTTTCTAAGTTTTTTTTATTTACATTCAAAATCATTTCCCCTTTCCTGTTTCCTCCCTCCCTGAAAGTCCCATAAGCCCCCTTCCCTCCCTTGTTTCCCCATTCAAACCCCTCTCACTTCTCTGTCCTGGAATTCCCCTACATACAGTCTTTCCAGGACCAGGGCTCTCTCCTTCCATCTTCTTGGAAATCTATTGATATGCAAATTGTGTCTAGGGTATTCTGAGATTCTGGGTTAATATCCCCTTATCAGTGACTGCATACCATGTGTGTTCTTTTGTGATTGGGTTACCTCACTAAGGATGCTATTTTCAAGATCTGACCATTTGCCTAGGAATTTCGTGAATTCATTGTTTTTAATTGCAGAGTAGTATTCCATTGTGTAGATATACCACATCTTCTGAATTCATTCCTCCGTTGAGGGACATCGGGGTTCTTTCCAGCTTCTGGCTATTATAAATAAGGCTGCTATGAAGATAGTGGAGCATGTGTCCTTATTGCATGCAGGTAAAGCCTCTGGGTATATGCCCAGGAGTGGTATAGCCGGATTCTCCGGGAGTGTCATGCCCAGTTTTCTGAGGAACCGCCAGACTGCTTTCCAGAGTAGTTGTACCAGCTTGCAATTCCACCAGCAGTGGAAGAGTGTTCCCCTTTCTCCACATCCTCGCCAACAACTGCTGTCTCCTGTGTTTTTGATCTTAGCCATTCTGACTGGTGTGAGATGGAATCTCAGGGTTGTTTTGATTTGCATTTCCCTAATGACTAAGGATGATGAACATCTGCAGAAGAATGCAAATTGACTCATTCTCATCTCCTTGCACTAAGCTCAATTCCAAGTGGATCAAGGACCTCCACATAAAACCAGACACACTGAAACTAATAGAAAGGAAACTAGGGAAGAACCTTGAACATATGGGCACAGGGGAGAATTTCCAGAATAGAACTCCAATAGCTTATGCTCTAAGATCAAGAATTGACAAATGGGACCTCATTAAATTACAAAATTTTTGCAAGGCAAAAGACACTGTCAAAAAGACAAAGCGGCAACCAACAAACTGGCAAATGATCTTTACCAACCCTACATCTGACAGAGGGCTAATATCCAATATATACAAAGAACTCAAAAAGTTAAACACCAGAGAGGCAAGTAACCCTATTAAAAAATAGGGTAGAGAGCTAAACAAAGAGTTCTCACCTGAAGAATATCTAATGGCTGAGAAGCACCTAAAGAGATGTTCAATTCTTGGACTTGATGGATATGGTCGCTGTTTATTACTTAATTATTTACAAAAAAATAAGGATGCCTTTACCACTGTGCATCTTCGGCAAATGACAGCACTCTGGGACATACAGCAGTGTAAAATAGTGATATGGTTATGTGCTCTAAACTCCCTGGTGGGTGTGTGCATGCTTCTCATAATCCACTGAATGTTTTGGATTCATGAATGAAACACACACACACACACACACACACACACACACACAGCCTTATATTTAATATGCCTTAAGCAAAGCAATGTCTGGGCACTTTCAAACCTCCCCAGTGGCTACACACTCTCTCCAATGACATTCTTGAATTATTACTGACTAAAACCTATTCTCCATCCTGGCTGCCATGGACTCAGACTTGCAACCCGTGTAGACTACAATCCCAGACTCTTATATCTTGACAAAGTCTTTGTCTTTCAGTCCTATACTCCTCAGGCTGGCAATTCTCCTTCCCAGCAATAGTGATGCCTTCTTCCTCATGTTCCTTCCCTGGAACCTCAAAGTCCCACCCCTCTCTCTCTACCCAGCCATTGGCTGCCTTCAACTTTATTTATCAATTTGAACCAGCTGGAGACATGGACTATAAGAATCTCACATGCAGACGTGCAAATTCTCTTGTAATTTGGAAACCCAACTATCATGATATAAACAATAAACCAAATCTACAAATCTCAGATGTACACTATAACACTTATGTGAACTATGTGAACTATAAGGTTAGATATACACTAATAATGTCCAGTCCATCAATTTTGTCAATTTAGGTATATAACTCTAAAATTCTATCCTAATTTGAAAGAGTTTATAATTCTGTATTTGAATTATGTTCTGATTTTAACTTGCATTACCATCTGAAAACCATCCTTGCAAATCTACATCACCTTCCTCAATGCTAAACATTTTAAATTAGATTATGAGACTATAACTAGTCTTCAACCCCATCAGAGGTCTGAGAATGAATTAAATACTACTTGAATATATAGGAAGCACAAAAGCATAGCTTCCAAAACTTAACCAATATTTAGAGACAGCTGACTACCTGGACAATCCACCATTCTTCAAAACGTTGGAGAATATGTCTTCAGACTTTTGGCATGGAACCATCTGACAAAACTTAGGTGAAGTAGGACTATGAAGGCCTAGCTTACCATACCTTGGCAAGGTTAAAGTGTTGACAATCCTGTATCATGTGTCCTTACTTGTACAGTATTTTATTTTGTATCTGTAGATTAATTAGGGCAATTCTTGTCCAGTGTCTACCTTGTCACAACTGGAGCAAATCCCTATGGAGGTTATGATGTTCAAAATCTTTTTCGAACTGTGAAGGTGGAACTGTCAGTAACTCACATGTCTCTTAGTCAAAAATCTAATAATAATGAAATGATTATTAACATCATATTCTATGAATTTCTGATGTTTTTGAAGACTATATATAAAGTATATTTGAAGTGTTAAACCTTGACTGTTCTTAGCTATTTCTACTTGATTAATATTGAAAATGCTTTATTATAACTAAGTCAGAATCAAATATAACCAGGAGTTTATTATCTGGCCCTTAACTTCCGTTACTTAATCATTCTGAGCAGTTTATAATAGCAGCTATAGAAAGACTGGGTCAAAACCTTATATTCTTTGTTTTTTCTTTTTTTTTTTAAATTTTCTATATTTTTTTTATTTACATTCCCAATGATTTCCCCTTTCCTGGTTCCTCCCTCCCCGAAAGTCCCATAAGCCCTCCGCTCTCCCCCTGTTCCCCTCAATCTCCTCTCGCTTCTCTGTCCTGGTATTCCCCTACATTCAGACTTTCCAGGACCAGGGGTCTCTCCTTCCATCTTCTTGGAAATCTATTGATATGTGCATTGTGTCTTGGGTATTCCGAGTTTCTGGATTAATATCCCCTTATCAGTGACTGCATACCATGTGTGTTCTTTTGTGATTGGGTTATATTCTTAAATGAATTGTATAGGCACAAGCCTATCTAAGAGTAACAATATTAATTTCAAATTTTGTATCAATATATAAACATTTATATAAATGAAAACTTTAAACCCCTATCAATATATACATTTTGTACCAATGTAAGAAACTATAACTTTATTAATTTGGATACTGTCTCTGTGCCCTCTGGTTAGTCTGGCTAATGGCTTATCTATCTTGTTGATTTTCTCAAAGAAAGAACTCCTCGTTTTGTTGATTCTTTGTATGGTTTTATTTGTTTCTACTTGATTGATTTCAGCCCTGAGTTTGATGATTTCCTGCCTTCTACTCCTCTTTGGTGTATTTGCTTCTTTTTGTTCCAGGGCTTTCAGGTGTGCCATTAAGCTGTTAGTGTATGCTGTCTCCCGTTTCTTTTTGGCGGCACTCAGGGCTATGAATTTTCCTCTTAGCACTGCTTTCATTGTGTCCCATAATTTAGGGTATGTTGTGCCTTCATTTTCATTAAATTTCAAGAAGTCTTTGATTTCTTTCTTTATTTCCACCTTGACCAAGTTATCATTGAGTAGAGAATTGTTCAGCCTCCAAGTGTATGTGAGTTTTCTGTTGTTTTTGTTGCCATTGAAGACCACCCTTATTCCATAGTGATCTGATAGGAGGCATGGGATTAGTTCTATCTTCTTATATCTGTTGAGCTCTGATTTGTGACCAATTATATGGTCGATTTTGGAGAAGGTACTATGAGGTGCTGAGAAAAAGGTGTATTCTTTTGCTCTAGGATGAAATGTTCTATATATATCTATTAGTTCCATTTGGTCCAAGGCTTCAATTAGATTCACTGTGTCGCTGTTTAGTTTCTGCTTTCTTGAACAATCCATTTCAGAGAGCTGAGTGTTGAAGTCACCCACTATTATTGTGTGAGGTGCAATGTGTGATTTGAGTTTTAGTAAAGTTTCTTTTACGAATGAGGGTGCCCTTGCATTTGGAGCATAGATATTCAGAATTGAGAGTTCTTCTTGGTGGATTTTTCCCTTGATCAGAATGTAGTGTCCTTCTGTGTCTTTTTTGATGACTTTAGGTTGAAAGTCAATTTTATCTGATATTAGTTAGGATGGCTACTCCGGCTCGTTTTTTGGGACCATTTGTTTGTAAAATTGTTTTCCAGCCTTTTACTCTGAGGTAGTGTTTGTCTTTGACACTGAGGTGCGTTTCCTGCATGCAGCAAAATGCTGGGTCCTGTTTACGTATCCAGTCTGTTAGTCTATGTCTTTTTATTGGGGAATTGAGTCCATTGATATTAAGAGAGATTAAGGAATAGTGATTATTGCCACCTGCCATTCTTGATGCCATCTTTATGTTTGAGTGGTTATCTACTTTTGGGTTTGATGCAAGAAGGTTACTATCTCATTTTTTCCAGGGTGTTGTTTCTCTCCTTGTATTGGCGGTTTCCACCTATTATCCTTTGCAGGGCTGGGTTTGTGGAAAGATATTGTGAAAATTTGGTTTTATCATGGAATATCTTGGTCTCTCCATCTATGGTGATTGAGAGTTTTGCTGGGTATAGTAGTCTAGGCTGGCATTTGTACTCTCTTAGTGTCTGCATGAGATCTGCCCAGGATCTTCTGGCTTTCATAGTCTCTGGAGAGAAATCTGATGTGATTTGGATAGGTCTTCCTTTGTATGTTACTTGGCCCTTTTCTCTTACTGCTTTTAATATTCTTTCTTTGTTTAATACATTTGATGTTTTGATTATTATGTGACGGGAGGTATTTCTGTTCTGGTCCAGTCTGTTTGGAGTTCTGTAGGCTTCTTGTACGTTCATCAGCATCTCTCTCTTTAGGTTAGGGAAGTTTTCCTCCATAATTTTGTTGAAGATGTTTACTGGCCCTTTAAGTTGCAAATCTTCACTCTCATCTATACCTATAATTCTTAGGTTTGGTCTTCTCATTGTGTTCTGGATTTCCTGGATGGTTTGGGTTACACGTTTTTTGCATTTTGCATTTTCTTTGACTGTTGAGTCGATGCTTTCTATGGTATCTTCAGCACCTGAGATTCTTTCTTCCATCTCTTGTATTCTATTGTTGATGTTTGCATCTATGACTCCTGATCATGACACTCCCGGAGGATCTGGCTATACCACTCCTGGGCATATACCCAGAGGCTTTACCTGCATGCAGTAAGGGCACATGCTCCACTATCTTCATAGCAGCCTTATTTATAATAGCCAGAAGCTGGAAAGAACCCCGATGTCCCTCAACGGAGGAATGGATTCAGAAGATGTGGTATACCTACACAATGGAATACTACTCTGCAATTAAAAACAATGAATTCACGAAATTCCTAGGCAAATGGTCAGAACTGGAAAATATCATCCTTAGTGAGGTAACCCAATCACAAAAGAACACACATGGTATGCAGTCACTGATAAGGGGATATTAACCCAGAATCTCAGAATACCCTAGACACAATTCTCATATCAATAGATTTCCAAGAAGATGGAAGGAGAAACCCCTGGTCCTGGAAAGACTGGATGTAGGGGAATTCCAGGACAGAGAAGCGAGAGGGGGTTGAATGGGGAAAAGAGGGAGGTAAGGGGGCTTATGGGACTTTCGGGGAGGGAGGAAATGGGAAAGGGGAAATGATTTTGAATGTAAATAAAAAAACTTAGAAAAACAAAATTTAAAAAAAGAAACTATAACTTTAATTTTGTTATCAATTATAAATTTTTTATCAATGTGAAATTACGGCTACACATGTTTTATTCAAAAATAAGCTTAGTTATCTATCCCATTTATTTCCTTGTTAAAATTATGGCCATTTCTAAATGAGCCTTTAAAATAACAACCTTTAAAATACAACTTATAAAATTACCAAAACCAGACACCCAAACCCAATAGACCAGGGTGACAACTTTCCATAACTTCTTCCTGATGAATAGGGTAATGAAAACATTTTAAAAGTGTTGGGATGCTAGTAAAATTAGAAAAAAAATGGTTAGACTTAAGAAAGCTATCTTTAGCATCTGCTATCTAGTCTCTGTATGTTTGGAAGGCTCCGGACTTGATTGAAGTTCTGACTGGATTTCTCCAGTCCAGAACTGTACATTCTGTAGTATATAAATCTTATATCCAAGACACAATTCACATATCAATAGATTTCCAAGAAGATGTAAGGAGAGACCCCTGGTCCTGGAAAGTCTGGATGTAGGGGAACGCCAGGACAGAGAAGTGAGAGGGGATTGAGGGGAACAGGGGGAGGGCGGAGGGCTTATGGGACTTTCGGGGAGGGAGGAACAGTGAAAGGGGAAATCATTTGGAATGTAAATACAAAAAATAGAAAATAAAAAAAAAGATGTCACCATTTCTTGTACTGAATATAAAAAGCAGAAATTGACTGAAGTTTATAGGCTATGATGGAAGCACAATATTTATCTTTTATAACATAGATTCATATTGGGTGATGGAATGTGGCACTGAGGATTAATGAAAAATGCAAATTTTCCATTTCATATTTTCTGTTTAACTTCTAGAAATAGAAACCACTGATTCCACCTTTTAATATACTCTCTATTTGGAACGTGAATGAGAATTTAATCTCTTTGTATATATGTGGCTAAATTTCAAATGTTTTCAAAATTGTACCTAAATTAATAACCTGTTTATACAGCAAACACATGTGTCAAGAGTCAATTGAAGTGATGTCAGCTATCATGCTTTTGAGATTCTGATTTCTTCTAACAAAACAACAACCAAAATCAGCAACCATTTTCAGTTTTGAAAGGAGAGAACTTTGATTCTGTTGGGTCTTCAGGTTTCTTCTGAAACAAATGTGGCAGGGCCACAGTTTTAAAAACCACTATACATAGCTTGAAGCCTGATAGTGACCCTGTTTGGACCACATTATATATAAACCAATTTGCATTTGCTTTATTTTTAAAGATATTCAAATTAGCAGTAGTATTGTCTGTTCTTCTAATTCATCATTAGATTTCTCACCCAAGATCTAAGATCTTTGGTTTGCTTTTAATTATCCTGTTGCAGCATAAACATTGAAAAGATTTTTTATATTTCATATTAAGATTACCTGCATATAGAATAATGTTCAGGTATTAATTCTTTTTAAGAACTGGAAAGACTGGATGTAGGGGAATGCCAGGACAGAGAAGCGAGAGGGGGTTGAATGGGGAAAAGAGGTAGGGAAGGGGGCTTATGGGACTTTCGGGGAGGGAGGAAACGGGAAAGGGGAAGTGATTTGGAATGTAAATTAAAAAAATAAAATAAAATTAAATTAAAAAAAAAAGAAACAAAACCATAAAAAAAAGAACATGAACATAAATTAATTAATTAATTAATTAATTAATTAATGTGATTAATATAAAGAGCTGTGAATATACAATGAATATGTAAGCAGTACTTCAAAGAAGTAATTTTTGAAAGAAATGCCACATGTCTCTAATAATAATAATCTAATAATAATATCAGTTGTTGCTGCTCTAGTTAGTGACCTAAAAATGAGGGAGACTAAAGTCTTATGAATTATCCAACTTTATTCAGAGCATCAGACATCTTAGACTCTGAGGATTAAGATGAATCACATGAATAAGGTGTCCAATCACAATAACAAGCTATCCATGGCAAAAATCTCTTTTCTCTCAGAGGCATTTAAACAAATAGTAGCCAGTTGTAGAGAATAATATGAAATAAAACTCACTCCTATTTACTACACTTAGAAGGGGCATGAAAACATGGTCCAAGAACAATTCTGGTTGTTGAACAATTCAGGAGAAGAAACAGTCACAGGACTCTTGTTTTGTTTTCTGGGGATCTTCTCATGAATACTCAAAAATCTTCCCCTAAAACTATTCCTCCTTTCTATTTTTTTAATAGCAGGATATTCAGTGTAGTTTTGCTTTGAGATGTCATAGAAAAATCTAATAGTCATTTGATATATGAGCACCCTATAAGCAAGCAAATTGTAGTACAACTGGCAAACCAAGAACAGAGATCCTAACTATTTGGTGCTATTAGTTATATTATTATATTGATCAGAAAAATCTAGAAATTAAATTGAAAAAAGCCCCATACGATTAGTAATTCTGGTTTCTTGTAGAATATAAACATACATTTGCCTTTATTAAGATTCCAAATGTGTAAATGAGTTATCTTTATTATAAATGTAAATACTTAATTAATCTGGTAGCTATATTTCTTTACCTTATGTTAATCCCCTATGACCACACAGAAAAACAGTATGTATTTAAAACTGTACCTCAATAGCTGAGCAATTAAATGATATATGTTTACTTTCTATGCTAATCTGGCTATTTCCCAGCCCCATTATACTTGCATATTATTATCGATCTAGCTTCTTCATGGCTCTAATTTCTTCATCCTGATGCTGATCTGAATCTCCCTCTCCTCTCTTTTTTCTCTGGTTGTAGGATGCCCTGTGCCATTCTCTATTCTGTCAAGCCACTGGGTGATCAGCATTTATTGACAAGGCAAATAATAAATGGTAAGAATTGTTTATACAAACTTGAGACAGGAGATTCTTGGCATAATCATTACAATGCCATGTCAGGATATTAGGGCAGAGAAATCAGCATTTGAATAGCATAGGGGTAAACTTTACACAGTGTACAAAAACATTATGGCTACACAAATGTTATGTTGACTTATGCTAATAGGAAGTGACTTAAATCCCATGAAAAGATTAAATGCAGTCCCTTCTCTGAGGAATGAATGTGTCTATTATGGTGAAAAGGTCCAGTCATAAACAGAGAGTCATTAGGAAAGTCGTTTCCCCTTTTTTACATAGGGCTTTAACACAGTCCCAGGTGCTCAGACTTGACTTCTGATGACATGGTCAATACTTCCTTTTGACCTTCAGATAGAGGCTTGCATATTTCTGGTGACTTCTACTGTCTTTTTGCCCTCTGCAGGTGTCCTTGATGGTTCAGGCCTGCAAAGAGCCAATCTATAAGGTTTCAGTGGATCTCTGTGCAATGACATATACATACCACAGTACTATCTTCTGCACCATGGAGTGAAAACCTTGAATTCTTGAGCCTCTTTAAGCCACCCTAATAAGTGAATAGGTATAGCCTCATTCCTTTTTTAGCATAAAAGCATGGTTTTTAAATATATTTTTTTACCCTGGTCAAAAGTTTGGCTGCTTTGGATTTCATCTGTATATCTCTCAGTCTGTGTTCAGCTCAAACTTTGTTGTGCTTGGATATGCTTCTGGCCCCTGTCTTCCAGTTCACAGACAAGAGGCATTTCAGCCTTCTATGTGTGGGAGTTGCCTCAGCAGACCCCATATCCTCCACTGCTCTGGGAAGCATTGAGCCCAATGGTATAGTATTTCTAAACAGCATGAGTCCCTGCAGCTCTAACTCCCTTGTTAGTCTGCCCTGACTATAAAATCCACTGGCTGTGAAGCCGCTTTGGGAAGTTCTTGTCTGGGGTGCAATGTGTGTTTCTTTTTTTCTATTCCACAACCAGTTATGGGATTTGGAGTACCACAGAGGAGACTTCTATTAAAGAAGTCTATGAGCTTCTGCTTGAGAAACAGCAGTTGCAATTTTCTTCTTTTTAATTTTTTTATACACTTTACATCATAAATACAGCCCCTCTCCCTCCTTTCCTCACAGTCTCACCCTTACAAATCCCTCTCTCAATTGCCCCAAACCCTTCTCCTCAGAGAAGGGGAAAACACCTTGGGTAACTCCACATCCTGGGTCATCAAGTCCCAGCCGGTCTAGGCAAATCCCCTCCCACTGAGGCCCATCCAGGCAGTTGAGATACCAGGGAAGAAGATCCAATAGTAGGGAACAGAGACCAAGATAGACCCTGTTCCACTTGTTAGGGGAGCCACATGAACACCAAGTTACACATTTGCTACAAATGTATTGTCATTGTTCTAGATCCAGCTCCTACATGGTCCCTGCTTGGTGATCCAGACTCTGCGAGCACCAATGATCTCTAGTTAGTTGAATCTGTGGGTCTTCTTGTGGTGTTATTGACCCCCTCATATGTGCTCACTTCTATTCCCCACTCTTTTTTTCTGAAATTTTTATTAGATATTTTCTTTATTTACATTACAAATGTTATCCCCTCTCCTGTTTTACACACACACAAAACCTCCTATCCTATACCCCCTTCCCTGCTTCTATGAGGGTGTTCCCCCACTCACCCACCCATTCCTGTTTTCTTGTGCTGGCATTTCCCAACACTAGGGCATCAAGCCTTCACAGAAACAAGGGCCTGTTCTCCCATAGATGGCTGACAAGGCTATCCTCTGCTTAATATGCAGCTGGAGCCATGGGTCGCTCCACATGTACTCTTTGGTTGGTGGTTTAGTCCCTGGGAGCTCTGGGGTTACTGGTTGGTTGATAATGTTCTTCCTCCTATGGGGTTGCAAACCACTTCAGCTCCTTGGGTCCTTTCTCTAACTCCTCCATTGGAGACCCTGTGCTCAGTCCAGTGGGTGGCTGAGAGCATCCCCCTCTGTATTTGTCAGGCATTGGCAGAACCTCTCAGGCTCCTGTCAGCAAGCACTTGTTGGCATCCCTAGTAGTGTCTCAGTTTGGTAATGTATCTGGGATGGATCCCCAGGGGGTACAGTCTCTGAATGGCTTTTCCTTCAGTCTCTGCTCCACACTTTGTCTATGTATTTTCTGCCATGGTTATTTTTTTTCCCCATTTAAAGAAGGATCAACTTCTGGCTATTATAAATAGGGCTGCTATGAACATATTGGAGCATGTGTCTTTATTACATGCTAGAGAATCCTCTGGGTATATGCCCAGGAGAGGTATAGCAGGGTCCTCTGGTAGTATTATGCCCAGTTTTCTGAGGAACCGCCAAACTGATTTCCAGAGTGGTTGTACCAGCTTTCAATCCCACCAGCAGTGGAGGAGTGTTCCTCTTTCTCCACAACCTCTCCAGACCCTGCTGTCTCCTGAGTTTTTTATCTTAGCCATTCTGACTGGTGTGAGGTGAAATCTCAAGCTCTATTTATAATAGCCAGAAGCTGAAAAGAACCCAGATGTCTCTCAATTGAGGATACAGAAAATGTGGTATATATACACAATGGAGTACTATTCAGCCAATAAAAACAATGAGATCATGAAATTCTTATACAAATGGATAGAACTGGAAAATATCATCCCGAGTGAGGTAACCCAATCACAAAAGAACACACATGGTATGCACTCACTTGTAAGTGGATATTAGCCTAGAAGCTTGGACTATCCAAGACACATTTCACATATCAAATGATGCCCAAGGAGGAAGAAAAAAAGTATGGATACCCGGATCCTTTGTAGAAAAGGGAACAAAATATGTAGGAGACAAAGTATGGAGCAGAGTCTGAGGGAAAGACCACCCAGAGACTCCCCACCCAGGGATCCATCCCATATACAGTTACAAAACTCAGACACTATTATCGATGCCCACAAGTGCTTGCTGAGTGGAGCCAGATATAACTGTCACTTGGGAGGCTCTTCTTATGCATGAGAAATGCAGAGGGGTCCACTCTCAGTCAGCCATTAAACTGAGCACAGGGTCCCCAATGGGGGAAGTAGAGAAAGGACTCAAGGAGCTAAAGGGGTTTGCAGCGCCCCAGGAGGAACAACAATATATATCTCTTTTCATTTCTGATTTTGTTCATTGGGCACTGATTCTCTAGGGTTTTGTTTCTTTGTTGTTGTTGTTTTTTCTTTTGATTAGTTTGGCTAAGAATTTGTCTATCTTGATTTTTCTCAAGGAATCAATTTCTTGGTTTCACTGATTATTTGTATTTTTTCTTTCTAATTGATTGAACTCAGATTTTGATTATTTCTTGACTTCTAATCCTCTTTCATGTATTTGCTTCTTTTTCTTTTTCTAGAGTTTTTAGGTGTACTTTTAAATTGCTGTTATGAAAATTTTCTAGTTTCTTTATAGAGGCCTTTAGTACTATGAACTTTCCTCTTAGTATTGCTTTCATTGTGTCCCATAAATTTGAGTATGTTGTGCCTTCATTTTCACTGAATTCTAGGATGTCTTTAATTTCTTCACTATTTCTTCCCTAACCCAGAGATCTTTGAGGAGAGATTTGTTCAGGTACCATGAGTGTGTTGGCGTTCTGGTTTTTCTGTTGTTGTTAAAGTCCAGCTTTAACCCATGGTGGTCTGGTAAGATAGATGTAATACATTATTTCAGTATTTTTCTATCAGTTGGGGCTTGCAATGTATCATATTGCTCTGTTTTTTGTTGTTGCTGTTGATTGTTTTCTTTCTAAGGCCTTTAGCCATCTGGATGGTTTGAATCTCTGGATATTCCTGTTTTAGTTGGTGTTGGGAGGAAGCCTAACCCCAATGATCCTAATTTGGCAGAGTTCTGATAGGTGTTCTTGGGCTGTATGGTTCCATATCAGCAGGTCTGATGAAGGTGGGATGAGAGGTTGTATGAGAATCGCAGGCTTCTCAGGTTAGCTGGGGGTGTCCCAGAGGATTCAGTGGTTATAGAAGATGGGTGCAGGAAGAGAATCTAATCGGCATGGTTCAGCATCAGCCGCTGAGTTCCCTGAGATACACCCTGCTGCCCTGAGCCACCAGATATTCCCCACAGACCTCAATTATCCCAGCACATTTTCTGCCACCTTCATCACACCTGCTGACCCAGAAGCACACAGGTTAGATTTTCTTCCCACACCTATTTTCCCAGTCAACTGAGTCCTCTGGGGCATTTTTCTCTTACATATTATAATACATGGAATATTACAGGTATACCACACAATTTTAAGGACAAGCAGTTGTAGAGAGACCTAATTGTGTTTTAAAAGAAATAATTAACAAATAGAAATGTCTAGCAAAACCCCTCAGAGATAGATTATGTAATGCTTTATTGTCTTTATTTTATTTATTTATTCATTTATTTATTTATTTATTTATTTATTTATTTATTTATTTATTTATTTTTGCAATGCTAGGGAACAAAAATCAATGGCTTCTGAGTGACATTGGGTTTTGGGGAAAACTTCTAAACTAAATAATTCTCTTTATATTAAGGATGTCCAAACTCTAACGTGGAAGGCAGGAATTGAATTATGTTGGGGGAGAGGTTATTCATACATGTCCTCAGGAAAAGAGAAGCCATGGATTCCTTCTCGATTGATAAAAGTCCAATATAACTGGGGAAGTCCCCTGAAGATCTTAGCTGTAGAAACAAGGAAGGAAATCAAGAAGACCAGATAGGACAGCTAACATAATTTGCTGAACCATTTATATGGGAACAACTCTGAAACTGACTGAGACATAAAAATGTCTCTAGGAAAAACCTTTGCTGTACAGAGCAAATGAATCTTTGGAAACAACATCGTCAATACTTATCATACCATCCATTCAACTGGCATATACTAAATTTTATATTACAGTTTGGTTATACAATCCAAACTAATATATAAAGATAGACACATGCCTTACCTGTTCATATACAGAGAAAAAAAATCACCCTTAGCAGAACTGTGCACATTACACATTCCATACATGGGTTAAGGCAAAAATGTAAAATACCTATGAAAGTTATATATTTATAAATACTAACAAAGTCAATACAGCCCTGACAAGATTCACCCTTGGGGATGCTGAGATGCTGAGGCATATTGTTTTAAAATCTTTCTGATTCTACCTCAGACTTCCTCAATGCTCTTTCCTCAGAAGTAGCTAGTTTTCAAAGCAGCTAGTTCACTTGGTCCATCCTTTTAGACTGTTCTAATCAATTCATTTAAGCCTGCATTTTCACTACATACTAGAAAACAACTATTACTGCCAGCTTTCTTATGACTAACAATTTTCCCAATTTTCTTGGGACTCCAAAAGAAAAACAAAGCCCCAAATCAACAGGAAACAATTTTTAGAGACAAAGCTATCTAAATCAATAGCATGAACACATGTATAAACTCACTAAGATTGAGGCAGCATGCACAGGGCCTGCACTAGTCTGCACCAGATGAGGGGTCTAAGAGCTGAAGGAGAAGGACACAGGCCTCCATCACTAACCCAGAAATTATCTCCAGTTGATATTCACTTCCAAATGAAAATTTAGTTTCCTCCAAGGGATATTTACTGGGAAAGAAACTACTCTTAAGGGCTGGTTGTGTGCCCAGCAGTAGAGGGCCAACAGAAAATGAAATAAAGTGCATATGGAGGTTCCTTGCCTCACAAAGTTGTGTCAGGGATCTTTCTTCTTTTAGTTTAGATTTCTACTCTCTCTCTCTCTCTCTCTCTCTCTCTCTCTCTCTCTCTCTCTCTCTCTCTCTCTCAGATGCTGAGGATATGTCAGAGGAATATTATTTCAACTACAATACACATGATGCACATGATTTAGCTGATAGTGTTTACACTAACTGCTATTAACTAGTTTATCATTTTATTCAGCCTCACATTTCGAATGTCTCAGTGCTGCCATCTTTGAAGGGATCAATTCCACTGAATGTTTAATGTAAACAGTTCTATCATAGGACACATCTAGGCTTCAGTATCAAAAGTTGGATGAGAAATGTCATGGTAGCACATCTCAGGGCTGAAGAAAAATGATATGAAAATGACCGAAAATGTAGATAAGAATTGTTTAAAATTTAATTTGTTCAGATTTATCTATTTAATTCTGTATACTTGTGAGGATGAGAGGATATAT
This sequence comes from Tokudaia tokunoshimensis, assembly GCA_036184795.1. Lineage (NCBI taxonomy): Eukaryota > Metazoa > Chordata > Mammalia > Rodentia > Muridae > Tokudaia > Tokudaia tokunoshimensis. The sequence continues at coordinate 133,702,842 of BTHU01000003.1, read as the reverse complement.
GCACGTCTGTGAGGGTCCCATTGAGTTCAAAAGAGGATTCTGGATCCCATGGAACTAGAGTTGCAGGTGTTATGGGCCCAGCTAAATGTTGGTGCCAGAAACTGAACTCAGTCCCTCTGTTTAGAGCAGCAAATGCCCTTAACAGCATTCTATCTCCAGCTCTGGAAAAATGTAGATATTCTTAAAAAAAATTAACAGATGGTTATTAACCCAAACTAGTTAGATACAGCAAATTAAAGGATTAGCATGAAATAGATAAAAAGGAAAGAATGCAAAGTGAGGAAAGGTTTGGATATATCTATCTATCTATCTATATATATCTATATATAGATATATATAGAGATATATAGATATATCTATATATATATAGATCTATATATATATATATCTATATATATCTATATATAGATATATATATAGATATCTATATATATAGATATAGATAGATATAGATATATAGATATATAGATATAGATATCTATATATATCTATATATAGATATATATATAGATAGATAGACATAGATAGATATAGATATAGATATAGATAGATAGATATATACTGAAAACAGATTTTTTTTTTCAGAAAACTGGATGAGAGTGTCATTCTGGAGATAGATGGATATTGATTTGGAAGGACAAGAAAATGAATTATTTGAGTGATCACCTTTTAAGTGCATAGCCACACAGAAGAAAGAGCAGAAACAGAAGATATACCTTTGCAGAAGCTAGCATCCTATGAGACAGCTCTTATTACATTGAAGACACAGCAGTGCCAGTAGCAAAACTAAGTAAGCTGATTGTCACAGCAGAACCTGAAAAAGTCACATGGGTTTTATAGATTTTACTTCCATGTTAAGTGTCTTCTCAATTTCTAGCACCACCTTTTTGAAATTTCTAGAGTTATAATTGATTAGGTCTAAGGGAACTGAATGAGTGACAATTTAAAAAATACGGGAATCTGAACATTCAATTCATGAAGACACAAACGAAGAGCAAAAGTCCTTCAGTTAATAATTGTGATGGAACTGTTGAAGGGAAAATAGGGAAGAACCTTGAACATATGGGCACAGGAGAGAATTTCCTGAACAGAACTCCAATAGCATATGCTCTGAGATCAAGAATAGACAAATGGGACCTCATTAAATTACAAAGTTTTTGCAAGGCAAAAGACACTGTCAAAAAGACAAAGCGGCAACCAACTAACTGGGAAATGATCTTTACCAACCTTACATCCCACAGAGGGCTAATATCCAATATATACAAAGAACTCAGGAAGTTAAACTCCAGAGAGGCAAGTAACCCTATTAAAACATGGGGTACAGAGCTAAACAAAGAGTTCTCACCTGAAGAATATCTAATGGCTGAGAAGCACCTAAAGAGATGTTCATCATCCTTAGTCATTAGGGAAATGTAAATCAAAACAACCCTGAGATTCCATCTCACACCAGTCAGGATGGCTAAGATCAAAAACACAGGAGACAGCAGTTGTTGGCGAGGATGTGGAGAAAGAAGAACACTCCTCCACTGCTGGTGGAATTGCAAGCTGGTACAAGCACTCTGGAAAGCAGTCTGGCGGTTCCTCAGAAAACTGGGCATGACACTCCCGGAGGATCCGGCTATACCACTCCTGGGCATATACCCAGAGGCTTTACCTGCATGCAATAAGGACACATGCTCCACTATGTTCATAGCAGCCTTATTTATAATAGCCAGAAGCTGGAAAGAACCCAGATGTCCTTCAACGGAGGAATGGATTCAGAAGATGTGGTATATTTACACAATGGAATACTACTCTGCAATTAAAAACAATGAATTCACGAAATTCCTAGGCAAATAGTCAGAACTTGAAAATATCATCCTTAGTGAGGTAACCCAATCACAAAAGAACACACATGGTATGCAGTCACTGATAAGGGGATATTAACCCAGAATCTTGGAATACCCTAGACACATTTCGCATATCAATAGATTTCTAAGAAGATGGAAGGAGAGACCCCTGGTCCTGGAAAGACTGGATGTAGGGGAATGCCAGGACAGAGAAACGAGAGGGGGTTGAATGGAGAAAAGAAGGAGGGAAGGGGACTTATGGGACTTTCGGGGAGGGAGGAAACGGGAAAGGGGAAATGATTTGGAATGTAAATTAAAATAAAATAAAATAAAATAAAAAGAAAAAGGCAACAGACAGAATAAAAGTGCTGGCATTAGCCAACCAGTCTCAGTTGGAAGAGCAAAGAACCTGTGCTCTTTCACTATTTTAAACTGTGGGATCTTAAATTTACATGTGATTATTGAAGAAGTAAACCACCTCCCTGGATTTCTCAGGGCTGAGTGACTTTACTCAAGAGGAGAATGAAGTGGGTTGGCCTGATACTGCTTGGATTTTGATGCTAATATTGCTTCCTCAAGATCTGGTTGCCTCAGTGAGTCTTCATGTAGACACTTGTAGACACAAGTAACACTATGTGAACTTGCTCCCAAATTATTTCTGATTGGTGAATATAGATGCTGGCAGCCAATAGCTGTGCAGAAGAGACATAAGGAGTCTTTAGAGTTCTGGTTGTTGGGGGTCCCCTGAAGAGAACCATGAGGGTGAGTAGGGAATAGTGCAGAAGCTGCCATTTGCTAAGAATCTGAAGACAATGGCCATGTAGGTGGCTAATTGAAGTTAAGAGTAGTACAGATGAAACATGACACATTACATAATGGAGCTATTGGCTAGGAAATAGACATGATAGCATAGAGGATAGATATCTGCTCAGCTCTTGTGATGATTAAGGCTTATTGTAAATAATAAAATATTGTGTATTTTATCCAGGAACTAAATGATCACATCAGGGTAGAAACCCCGAATTAGGATCAAAATTTTCTACAACAGGAGAAGGTGAAAACAGAAACTTAAGAATCTTATGGAATTATAAAAGGGAAGATCTGTTTATGTTCTAGCTCTTACTGGGAAACAGTGAATTCTATTAGATATACACCTAAATTGTGGGACACAGAATATGACAGAAACTCCTGCAAGAGTATGTCCTGATATTCTCCCATCTCATAAAACTACCACTTAATTCTGCTTTTCTGTTTCCTTTCCTCAAGTTAAAAAGGAAATTTAAAAAAGGAAAAAGGAAGGAAAGACAGGAAGGAAGGAAGGAAAGAAAGAGAGAGTAAGAGAGAGAGGCGGAGGGAGGGAGGAAGAAAGAAAGGAAGGAAGGAAGGAAGAAAGGAAGAAAGAAAGGAATAAAAGATGACAGAGAGGGGAGAAGGTAGGGGAAGCAAGGAAACAAAGAAATAGGGAAGAGGAGGGGAGAGAAATAAAAGAAGGGGGAAAGGGAGGAAGGAAGAAGGGAAGGAAGGAAGGAAGGAAAGGGACAAAGAGGGAAAAATGGAGGTAGAGAAAGCAAGATAGCAGGATGCCTGCCTTTGAACCTATTCAGTCTAACTTCCTAGCTAGAGATATATAGAAATTTCATTAGCACTGATGCCATCTGTACCTCCATGCGTCCTTTCAGAGGTAGGTAGAAACTATGAGAAAGTCAAGGTTGATAATCAGAATTCAGCCATTGAAATACCTACCCCTCCTACAGATAAACTGAACTCTCATATATTATAAGTGTTTTTAAAAAATTAAGATCATTACAGAAATCAGACAAGAATAAACATACAAAAATCCTGAATAAAAATGAAGTTTAATTTTCTCTGATACCTCTACTACTTGAATTGCTTTGATACTGAAACACCATGAAATATTATAAAGTGAGAACCAGTAAGCAGCTATGTAATTCATCTAGCTTCAGATTTGGGAGTAGTGGGTCAGTTGAGGGAGAACTTATCCATAACCTGCATCAAATTACTGGCCAAGACCACGTGCTCTTAAATAAACACAGGAAAAGTAAAATGATCCCCATTCCTGCCTATGTTTCATTGTCTTCAAAATCCCAGGAGAAACTAGTCCTAGTTACTTTGTAGCAGCTTTAGCTTGAGTAGAAGGAGAGGTTGAGGTGAGAACTGAAATCAATTCCCTTATGCCTGGACTGTGGGATGTGCCTAAGTAGAGCAGCACACCATTAAGTTAAATGACTCAAGGGTATTTCTAGAACAATGTAGGAGGAATGCTTTGTTGGAGATTAATGGCATGAGGGGTCATTTTGAAGAACTGTTGGTTAATGGGATCATTATTGAATCATAGCCCATATGCTCCTCCAATTGAAGTACTAAAAAAGAAGTCTGGAGAAAAGATGAGAGCATGAATTATAATACTGTTCATTGTTAAACTTAGACTGGTCTATAGGCTTCTCACAAAGAGAACCTAGATTTCACCTTATTAGGTTTACAGAATGCTTTTCAGTAGTTAAAGTTGATGGCAATTGAGACAAGAGATTTTCTGTGACTAGCAAATTTGGTACATCAGGATGATGCATTGGTCCCTCACAAAGTCCTTCCGTTGGGCTTAAGCAGACAGTGTGGTCTGTGGCAGGAGTTAGAAATGAAATTGATAACCCCTCCACTGAAAACATCTGTGGATTCATAAGAAAACACATGAATTGCTTCTTACCAATGTGTTACTGTATTTCCCTGCTCTCATCCATGTCTTCTCGGTATTTATTTCTATGCTGAAAGCTGCTTACTATAAAAAGGTGCAAATATCTAGTGGAAGAATTTATTATTTTTTTTCATAGCTTTGTATCACACTAGATCTAGAGAGTGAAGACAAAGGAAGTAAGAGAACCACATGGTGAACAGCTAAGGCTTCCACATGATTGCATTTGGGAATATGGCCTGTAAAGGATAACTGAGGTTAGAAGATGCCGTAAGGGTAGGACACTCTGGTAGAGATTACGTCTCAATGAAGAGACACATCAGAGATGACTTATTCAGAGAAAGGGTCACATGAGTCAATAACAAGAAGATAGCAATCTGAAGGCCAACTTATGGGAAAATAAATAAACATCCATCTTTCAACATTAAAAGGTGAATTTCCAGGTTTAAACTTGATAGAAATTAATGTTGAAATCCAATTAGAATTGAGATCCAAGAAACTGATCTCAAACTATGAACACTCAAATGTTTCTTGAGAACCGTTGACGGCATTGTCATGTAGAGCAGAGATAGTCATCCTGTGAACCTTAGCTTCATTAGGCTACAACGACAACTTCCTTATAATTTACCCAAATACTAGCTTCCCTGCCTTTTCTGCAACACCTTAGTTTATGAAATAAGTGTTTTTGTCTGCCCTGATGTATACATGCTGAAATCCCATGCCCTCTCATGATGCTAGAAGAGACTGGTGTATTTGGGATAAAACTGACATGAAATAAGGGCCGTTACGTAACTTCTGGAACATGCTTCCTGCTTCACTCTACCTTGTAAGAGAGGAAGAAGTTATAAATAGTCAGCCCAGCAAAGGACTTTTCCAAGGTTCATACCATGATGGGATTATGATCTTGAACTTTTAATCTTCAAAACTGTATTTATGTTGCTTATAAAATTACCACTGTATAGTACTAGAGTATTTTATTATAGCACTCTGAGATGACTAGGCTACTGACTCCCTATTCACCTGTCTCATGCACACACACACACACACACACACACATACACATATATATATGTATATATATATATATATATATATATATATATATATATACATATATATATATATATATTGTCATCATGTATTTTAGGAAGTTACCACTCCCCTAAATTTAAATAGTATTCTTCAAGTATCGCTAAATCACAACTGTCTCTCTCCACATCCTCTTCTTTGACAACATCTCCTGTCTATCTCTGGATTATTGGTGTTAACTCTTCTTTGAATATCTGGTACAATTTTAAATTAAACCATTTGCCCCTGAGGATTTATATATATATGAAATCTACCTACCAGTTTCATTTCTGATGTGGTAATAGCAACAACCAGGCAAAAGTGACTTTGAGGTGAAAGAGTTTATGATAGCCCACAGTTCCAGGTTACAGTCCTAGTCAACACCTCCATTTAAGTAACACCCTCCACTTAATTGACCTATGGGCATTTCTGTAGGGCATTTTCTTGATAGATAATTGATATAGGAGGACGCAGATCTCTGTGGCTGGTACCAGTGTGGAAGCATGGCTTTTTAAGTAACTTCCGCATTGAAGGAGGAAGTGTGTCACTTTTTCTTCCTGCTGCCTTCAGATCTTAATGTAGAACTCTCAGCTATTTTTCTAACTCAATGTCTTCCCGTAGGTCACCATGCTTCCCGCTTTGACAACAATGGACTAAACTGTAAGCCAGCAACAGTGAAATGTTTTACAAGAGTTGTCATGGTCAGGATATCTCTTTACAGCAATAAATCCCAACTAAAACAAATACACAGTCAATCTCATAGGATGGAAGTTACAGCCACAGAAATCTAAGGGAGTTGTTCATATCACATCCCTAATCGAGACAAAAAAGTGAATGCATTGACGTTTGTGCTCAGCTCATTTGCTTCCAGTTTTAGTACTGGAAGCATCATTGATTACAAGATATGACCAGTTGGGACTCTGTCTCTCTTATTATTAGGAAACCTCAATAGGATTGTCATCATATATTTTAGGAAGTTCCCACTCCCCTAAATTTAAATAATATTCTTCAAGTATCGCTAAATCACAACTGTCTCTCTCCACATCCTCTTTGACAACATCTCCTGTCTATCTCTGGATTATTGGTGTTAACTCTTCTTTGAATATCTGGTACAATTTTAAATTAAACCATTTGCCCCTGAGGATGATTATTATTATTATTATTATTATTATTATTATTATTATTATTATTATTATTTTGGTGGTGTGGGTAAAACTTTAATGACTGAGTCTATTTTACTAGAGTAGATAGGACAGTTAAACCTGCTTACCTGATCTTGATTTAACATTGGTAAGTGGTAACTATTGAGAAAATGATCCATTTTTTTCTCTATGATTCTATTTTATTGATTTCCTCCTATGTTTGATTATATCTTTCGGTCTACTCTTGGGTATGAGATCGATCTAGGGGTTTTTTGTTTGTTTGTTTGGATTTTTGGGGTTTTTTGTTGTTGTTGTTTTTGGCACTTAGTATGCTATGAAACAGTCTCTTAAAACCACTTTCATTATGTTGCCTAAATTTGGACATTTTTTTTGTGTGTGTATTTATTTTGTTTCAACTCTAACAAAGTCTTTATTTCTGTTGTGACCAATTTTTTATTTGGTGATGAGTTGTTCAGTTTTAATGAGTTTGTAATATTTCTATTGTTTCTGTTGTTACTATCTGGTTTTTACTCACAATAGTCAGATAGGATGTAATGTGTTCTTTATTTATTTCTTGTATTTGTTGAGACTTCTTTATATCTACGTGTTGGTAAATTTTGGAGAAAGTTCCATGAAGTTCTAAGAAAGTATATCATTGTGTGTGTGTGTGTGTGTTAATTAAACAATCTGTAAATATCTGTTAGGTGCATTTGGTTTATAATGTCAGTTAACTATAGTATTTCTTTGTTTAGTTATTTTCTGGATAATACATCTATTGGCATGTCTTGGGTATTAAATTTTTCAACTATCAGTCAGTGAGGTTCCTTATAAGATTCAGCTATAATAGTTTATTTTCAAATTTGGTTTCCTTGATTTGGGACATAGATATTAAGAATTACAATGTCTTTTTGGTGGATGTTTTATCCTTTGATGTATATGTAGAGACCTTCTCTATTTCTTCTGATTAGTTTTGGTTTGAAGTCTATTATGTCAAATATTAAAATGCCTTAGAGCAGCTTCCATTGTAGGAACATTTACTTGGAATATCTTTTTCCTTACTTTTACCCTGGGGGAGATGTTTATTCTTTATTGTAAGTTATGTCTGTTGAATACTGTGGAAAGATGGATATTGTCCACACATCCACTCTGTTTATCTGTGTCTTTTTTACTGAAGAATAGATACCATTCATGCTGAGAGCTATTGATGAGCCGTGTTTATTGATTCCTGTAGTTTTGTTGTTGTTGCTGTTGTTGTCCTCGTAGTGGTGGTGGTGGTAATTAATGGTGGTGATTATGTTGATGGGATTGTGTGTGTGTGTGTGTGTGAAGGGGTGTATGTGTGTATGTGTGTGTGTGTGTGAAGGGGTGTATGTGTGTATGTGTGTGTGTGTGTGTGTGTTTGTGTATGTTTGTATATATGTGTTTTCCCATTCTATATGCTGGTCTAAGATTCTCTACTCCTTGTGTTTTACTAACTATGGCGAATCTCTTTAGGTTGAAATTCTCCTTTTAGTACTTTCTGTAAGGCTAAATTGTAGGTATATGTTGCTTATATTTGGCTTTATCACCGAATGTCTTATCTCCTCCATCAATTGTGATTGAAAGTTTTGCTGGATATAGTAGTCTAATTTGGTATCTCTGGTCTTTTAGAGTCTACAGAACATTTGTCCCGGCCTTTCTTGCTTTCTGAGTTTCCAATGATTCCACCTCACATTAGTCAGAATGGCTAAGATCAAAAACACAGGAGACAGCAGTTGTTGGCGAGGATGTGGAGAAAGAGGAACACTCCTCCACTGCTGGTGGGATTGCAAGTTGATACAACCACTCTGGAAAGCAGTCTGGCGGTTCCTCAGAAAACTGGGCATGACACTCCCGGAGGATCCTGCTATACCACTCCTGGGCATATACCCAGAGGCTTTACCTGCATGCAATAAGGACACATGCTCCACTATGTTCATAGCAGCCTTATTTATAATAGCCAGAAGCTGGAAAGAACCCAAATGTCCCTCAATGGAAGAATGGATTCAGAAGATGTCATATATTTACACAATGGAATCCTACTCTGCAATTAAAAACAATGAACTCATGAAATTCCTAGGCAAATGGTCAGAACTTGAAAATATCATCCTTAGTGAGGTAACCCAATCACAAAAGAACACACATGGTATGCAGTCACTGATAAGGGGATATTAACCCAGAATCTCTCAGAATACTGGACACAATTCGCATATCAATAGATTTCCAAGAAGATGGAAGTAGAGACCCCTGGTCCTGGAAAGACTGGATATAGGGGAATACCAGGACAGAGAAGCAAGAGGGGTTTGAATGGGGAAAAGAGGGAGGGAAGAGGGCCTATGGGACTTTCGGGGAGGGAGGAAACGGGAAAGGGGAAATGATTTGGAATGTAAATAAAAAAAACTTAGAAAATAAAAAAAAAGAGAATTTAGGTATTATTCTAAAAGTCCTGTCTTTATATAGTACTTGGTCTTTTTCCCTTGCAACTTGAAATATTCTATTGCTGTTACTGCTGTTGTTGTTGTTCTGTATACTTAATGTTTTGATTAATATGTGCCCAAGATTTGTTTTCTAGTCTATTTGGTCTTTTTTGCACATTTATAGGCATCTCTTTCTTTAGCAAAAATTTCTTCTATGGCATTTCAGAATATGGTTTTTGTGCCTTTGAGATGGATTTTTTCTTCCTCGTCTATTTTTATGATTCCTAGGTTTTGTCTTCTCATATTTTCCTATGTTTCCTGGATGTTTTGATCCAGGAGTTTTTTAGACTTAACATTTTCATTGATTGAATTATACGTTTTTTTCTATTGTGTTTTCAATGCCTGAGATTCTTTCTTCCATATTTTATATTGTTTGAGAGGCTTGCCTCTTAGGTTCTTGTTTGAGTTCCTAAATTTTTCATTTTCTGATATTCCTAAATTTGTGTTTTCTTGATTGATTATCTTTTCACATTAAGGTCTTGAATGATCTTATTAATTTCCTTACACTGACTGTGTTTTCATAAACTTCTTTAAGGGATATTTATTTATCTCTGTAATCTTGATGAAGCCTAGTTTAAGACCTTTCTATTGTGCTTCACTTATGCTGGAATAGTCCTGGCCTACTGCAGCAGGACTGCTAGGCTCTAGTGGAGACATATTGGACTGCAGGTTTTTGGTTGTGTTTTTACACTGTTATCTAGTCATCTGGGTTTGGAAGAATTGTAATTTTAGGAACTGATATCTGGTCATGTCTTTGTTGGACAGTGTTTTGTTCCTTGGTCTCTCTCTCTCTCTCTCTCTCTCTCTCTCTCTCTCTCTCTCTCTCTCTCTCTCTCTCTCTCTCTCTCTCTCCCCGAGAAAAGCCAGCATTAAGCACTTTTATTGCAATAATAAAACTTGAACCACATATGTAGTGCAGAGGGCAAGGGTCAAAAGCTTTCTTTCACCAAATCACTACATAGGGAAAGCAGAGGGTGAGAAGGAACTGAAGGAGGGAAAGCCAGGAAGCCAAGATCAGCAGAGAGCCAAACCTCAATACCAAGAGATGCTGAAGCTGTGATGACCACCATTATATTCTTAGAGAACACTCAAGGATTTGTCATGGTGGGTGGGTATCCATTGGGTGGTGAGTCTAAAAACAGCACCTTCAATTTAAACTTTCCACTGAAGTTTTTAAAATTTAGGAAGTGGAGCTTGTATAGTTACAAAAATACAAAAGTCCAGAAAATCCATTAGAAAATCCATAGGATGAAAACAAATTAAACCAGGTCCCAAAAAGGACTCAGAGGTCCCTGCTGATCCAGGGACAGATATTGTAGTGTCCAACCAACAGTGAAGAGACATGCTTTAAAATGCAACTAGTTTCAGAAAGTGGGAGAAGTGTCAGAAGTAAAAGCTCTCTCCGTCCCTTCCCCCTTCAGTATGGGTAGGGCTTTCAGTTTAACAGGATCTTCCTCGCTGGAGAAAAATTCAGCCCTCAACAGTATCTCGAATCTGCTATGACTTTGCAGTACAGCAGCAGAATGTCTTAATATGTAATAGATAAAATTTTCAACCAAAAAATTAAAATAAAATAAAATAAAAGTTCTTGCATATCCCACCCCCATCCCCGATTCCTATTCTAAAGATAACCTATCAATTGTGCTGTTAACACTTGACAATATACTTCATTGGAAACTTAGATCTGAAAGACAGAAACTGAGTCTTCACCCCAAAACAAAGTAACTTGAGGTTTATGGCATATAGTTTAGGTCAGCACACATACAGAAGGGGCAGGAGGACATGGAGGTATCAGAAGCAAAGCTGAGTGACTGAACACATTCAGTCAGTAGGAGTCTATACAAAGGGTGGTGGGACATCAGGAAAAGCTTCCTAAGAATTCATGAGCACCCATCAGGGCATACCAGATTCCTCCATGGCAGATAAATGTGCAGAGCTGACTCTTAATGTGGATGAACTGGAGAAAGCAAGAGAGTCTATAAAAAGGAAAGCAGGCTTTCATTTCCCTGATGACTAAGAATGTTGAATATTTCTTTAGGTGCTTCTCAGCCATTAGATATTCTTCAGGTGAGAACTCTTTGTTTAACTCTGTACCCCATTTTTTTCTTTTTTTTTTTTCTAAATTTTTTTACTTATATTCCAAATGATTTCCCCTTTCCCATTTCCTCCCTCACCGAAAGTCCCATAAGCCCCCTTCCCTCCCTCTTTTCCCCATTCAACCCCCTCTCACTTCCCTATCCTGGCATTCCCCTACATGTAGTCTTTCCAGGACCAGGGCTCTATCCTTCCATCTTCTTGGAAATCTATTGATATGTGAATTGTGTCTAGGGTATTCCAAGGTTCTGGGTTAATATCCCCTTATCAGTGACTGCATACCATGTGTGTTCTTTTGTGATTGGGTTACCTCACTAAGGATGATATTTTCAAGTTCTGACCATTTGCCTAGGAATTTCGTGAGTTCATTGTTTTTAATTGCAGAGTAGTATTCCATTGTGTAAATATACCACATCTTCTGAATCCATTCCTCCATTGAGGGACATCTGGGTTCTTTCCAGCTTCTGGCTATTATAAATAAGGCTGCTATGAACATAGTGGAGCATGTGTCCTTATTGCATGCAGGTAAAGCCTCTGGGTATATGCCCAGGAGTGGTATAGCCAGATCCTCTGGGAGTGTCATGCCCAGTATTCTGAGGAACCGCCAGACTGCTTTCCAGAGTGGTTGTATCAGCTTGCAATCTCGCCAGCAGTGTAGGAGTGTTCCTCTTTCTCCACATCCTGGCCAACAACTGCTGTCTCCTGTGTTTTTGATCTTAGCCATTCTGACTGGTGTGAGATGGAATCTCAGGGTTGTTTTGATTTGCATTTCCCTAATGACTAAGGATGATAAACATCTCTTTAGGTGTTTCTCAGCCATTAGATATTCTTCAGGTGAGAACTCTTTGTTTAGCTCTGTACCCCATTTTTAAATAGGGTTATTTGGCTCTCTGGAGTCTAACTTCTTGAGTTCTTTGTATATATTGGATATTATTAGCCCTCTGTTGGATGTAGGGTTGGTAAAGATCATTTCCCAGTTTGTTGGTTGCCGCTTTGTCCTTTTGACTGTGTACTTTGCCTTACAGAAACTTTGTAATTTTATGAGGTCCCATATTTCAATTCTTGATCTTATAGCATAAGCTATTGGAGTTCTGTTCAGGAAATTCTTCCCTGCGCCCGTATGGGAAATGCAAATCAAAACAATCCTGAGATTCCACCTCACACCAGTCAGAATGTCTAAGATCAAAAACACAGGAGACAGCAGTTGTTGGCGAGGATGTGGAGAAAGAAGAACACTCCTCCACTGCTGGTGGGATTGCAAGCTGATATAACCACTCTGGAAAGCAGTCTGGAGGTTCCTCAGAAAACTGGGCATGACACTCCCGGAGGAACCGTCTATAACACTCCTGGGCATATACCCAGAGGCTTATACCTGTATGCAATAAGGACACATGCTCCACTATGTTCATAGCAGCCTTATTTATAATAACCAGAAGCTGGAAAGAACTCAGATGTCCCTCAATGGAAGAATGGATTCAGAAGATGTGGTATATTTACACAATGGAATCCTACTCTGCAATTAAAAACAATGAACTCACGAAATTCCTAGGCAAATGGTCAGAACTGGAAATATCATTCTTAGTGAGGTAACCCAATCACAAAAGAACACACATGGTATGCAGTCACTGATAAGGGGATATTAACCCAGAATCTCAGAATACCCAAGACCCAATTCACATATCAATAGATTTCCAAGAAGATGGAAGGAGAGACCCCTGGTCCTGGAAAGACTGGATGTAGGGGAATGCCAGGACATAGAAGCAAGAGTGGGGTGAATGGGGAAAATAGAGAGGGAAGGGGGCTTATGGAACTTTCGGGGTGGGAGGAAAAGGGAAAGGGGAAATCATTTGGAATGTAAACTAAAAAACTTAGAAAATAGTAAAAAGTAAAGAAGAAGGAAAGCAGGGTGTTTTAATGAACCTGCTTGTCTCCATCTTAGGCTTAAAAACCATCTTATAGTAAAGACAAAGTAGGCTCATTTCTGTTTATGATTAAATCTCTGTTTCACAAAGATTGTGTTAGGCCCCACCTGTAACCTTAGCTGCAAATGACTCTGCACTGCCTGTTCCATGAAAGAACAAGCATGCCTTTGTCACCAAAGGTTATTTTGATCACCCATAACTACCTTGTTATGACTACCTGTTGCTATTACTACCTCACTATAATCACCTTGCAAACATGTCTTTGTTTCAGAAGATTGTTAGGACAAACTTGTTATGTTGATGTTCTGTTCCTGTAGCCCTACCTACTTTCCCCCCAAATTCCCTATCTTGAAACCCCCTACCCCTGAACTAAAAAAACTTTGTCTTCCACACAGCCAATGCTTGAACCAATCTCTTGCACCCTCCATTTGGGAACAGCTCAAGTATATGAATTTAAAAAAAAAAGCTTGCTTTAATTAATTGATTAAATAATTTGGCCATGGTGATTTTGTTCAGTGATTTTTCTCGTCAAATCTTTGGGTGTAAGAACTTCAGCAAGCCTGAAGGTTGGTTCCCCAGAAAGGCATGCTGGAAGTGGGAACTAGGATACAGAAATGAGTTAGGGGAGGGAAAGATCTGTGTGATCCATTACAAATGGGGGTGGAAAGAAAAGAGGCCACAGCAGGTGTTCTGGTGCATGAAGGGTGAGGTAAATATGTGCAGGTAGCCTACCCAGTTCTGTGCCTGGAGTGACCTGCTGCAGTGGGAGCTGGGATAGAGTAATGGCTGTTGGGAATGGCAATGTAGAGGGGAGAGCCGCGGGATATGCTGGAGATGGGAGAAGGAACAAGGAGGATAAGGTGGATGTTCTGCTGCAGAGCTGGGGATAAGACTCCCTATTCACATTCTTAGCCACAGTTGCTTCTCACTAAGTGCCTTATCAATTGATGATGCATGCACAGGTAAGTGCGTGCGCTTTGCTGACCGTTGCAGAAGAGTATAGTTTAATTGGAGAAATAACAAGCAATTTGGAAAGCCGGTTGTTTTGTTCTGTGTTCCCCAAGCATAGCTGGTTATATCAAAACCCACGATAGAATCAAACTAATGCACTGCTATCACATCATCAAGAAGGGGCTCACTGACTGGGCTGCTCACCCTGCTCACTGTGGCTATGGCTTCATAGTCACAGGTTTCTGTCTTCTCTCCCTGACCCCAAAGGAATTTTCTTCAGGTCTTGACTAAGAAAATGAAAATCCCTGAGGTATCCACTTCCTCCATCTGCAAAAATATATCGTCAAGTCATCCTGCTTCATCACAAGGAAACTATCACCCAACATTTTTTTTTATAAACAAGGGTTTTATGAAGAGATAAAACATGCCAGTGACCTACATCCTATCTTCTACAAATTAAGGCTCCCTCGGTGAATGTTTTTTTCTGTACTAGTCAACCTAACCTTTTGTCTGTGTGCGTCTGGGTGTGGAACTTCTCTAATAATTCCAGGCAGAGACAATCACAGAAACTTTTCATGTGTCAGAGATTAAGCTTTGAGTTATTTTAAATTTAATGTATCTGTTTTTTTAAGAAGTTGATACATGTATGTAACATATTCTGGTTATACTCAAGACCAAACTTCTCCAACACCATTTATTTTGGAGAAAACAAATAAAAATAAGAGAAAAGTGGTTGACGAAAGAGAAAAACACAAAGACAAAGAGTTTACATGACTTAAGATCATAAACATATGATCTAGTATTGTGACTTTTGTAAAAGTAAAGTTCGAGTCTACCTCTATCTAATGGAAATATTGGTCAGTCACACCTAATACAAGCTTAATATTCAGGTCATTTAGCAAGACTGTCTCCAAAAGCTGCCTTGCTCAGTATCTTCTCAAGCACCTTCAATAAATTACTACTTACCATTGGGGTGGGCAGCAAAATTACATATGGCACATGAAGCAAATCCAATCTTCTGCTTGCTTTCATAAATAAAATCTATTGGAACACAGGAAGATTTATTCCTGTACTTATTACTGCTGCCCCTGTTTGTGCTACCATTGCAAAGAAGGTTTTGCAGACATCCATCCTATGCTCTACCAAGCCCCAAATGCAAACTATTTTTTCTTTATAGAAAAAAAGATTAGCTAATCTCTAGATTACATAATACAATAAAATGACATAGATAGGTACTTATAGCTTTTCATATACATAATGAAGTTCATGTAAAATGGTCAAGGAAGGTACAATGTTAAATGAGATTATTCCCTGGTGATTCCTTTCAATGTCATGTTGCCACAAATTAGAATCACCTCAGTTGGTAACCATACCTGAAGAAGTGTCCTCATTGCCATGATTGACATGGGGAACCCACACTGATTGCAAATCTGGTAGAGTTCCAAGTGAAAGACAGAGAAAGACTCCTCTTGCCACCAGAAGGTTCAATCTCTTGCTGGAGCTGATTCATTTCCTGTGGTCATAAGCAGTAGTCCCAGGCTTTTGTTGTGGATTAGGAATCAGCTGCTCCCGAGAGCGTCCAGCAGAGAGTTAGCACTCCGGAGAGTGTGAACTTGGTTACTTCTGTTCTTAGGCCTCCCATGCCCAGGTTGAGATAGCCATTGAGGAACGATGCCAACTGCTGCTGGACCTGTTAAGGTCTGACCCTACCAGCATAGCTGTAGCCATTTGTGTTCCATGCCCTCCAGCTATTTCATATTGTTGCTGTAATATGTATGCCAGTCACTGGCACAGAAAAATAATAACTTGACTCAGAATCATGATGACCACATCCCAGGTTTAGTTATGTTATGCTATATGTTTTGCTTTGAGGTTTGTTAGTCTTAAAAAAAAATTACACAAAGCTTAACATAGGGCCCACAAAGTTAAAGTCAATATGAACTATTATATCTAAAATTGCTTGAGACAGAGCTAACCACTGGACGGCACTTCCTGTACCTGCATATGAGTTCATTCTGCTTTTGTGTTGTTTTCCTTTATTAGCCAACAGAGAAAGATGTCCAGTGTCACAGTTCAGATAATTCTGATAATGTCCTTTGTCTGACCAGTATTAGGATGTGTGTTCAATAAACTATTCTTGCTTAACTGAAATATTCTGGTCATTGTGTTCATAGCCATCACCTCTGTGTAGGACTACTGGTAACTCTTGGACCTTATCTTCTTGCATACCATCTCCCAGTAATATGAAAGTTTATAGGAAGGGAGGTTTCTGGTTAGTTCCAGTTCAAATTCTATATTCCAAGTGGATGGTATTCTCATAAATAGGGACTTACCTTTGACATCTTGAAGGCAACGAAAGGCAATGAAAATAGGTTTTATTGTATCAGGAGTCTTCTGGGCACTCTTCTCCAACAACTTAAAATGAAGTTTCTCATGCTTGGTACTTGGGACAAATATTATCACCTCAAGTTGTGTAACTTCTTTCAGACTATATATCTACAATATTGTTGACATATGTGTGTAGGTAAGAAATCAAACTTTATGTATCATCTGAAATTTTAGTAAATATAAACTAATGCTTCCCTGTGTCTCACTGAAGCATCTTCAGTGTTATTCCCTCAGTTCTCCATCTCCTTCTGTAATGACATCCCTGACACCTCTTCAACTAACGTCCTCTCCCATCTTCTCATTACGTCCTTCTTGTCACTCTCATTTGCTATTCTTCTCTTCAGGGCTCCCAAAGTCCCTTTTTACTTCTGCACTTACTGCAAGGTTATATACTCACATCCAAATATTTGAAAGTATAAACTACTGATGAGAGAATTGGTAGGATTTGTCTTTCTGGGTCTGAGTTACCTCAGCTAATATAATTAATTGTTTCCTAGTTCCACCTATTTACCTATATATATTCTTTCATTATGGATGGAATGTAGTCCATTGTATATCACTTTTTATTATTCATTCAGCATTTGAAGGACATTTATTTGTTTCACTGTCCTAGTTATCGGGAATATAGTATCAGTGATCATTGTTGTTTAAGTGTCCGTGGGGTAAGATGTGAGATTCTTTTGTAGTATGCTAGGGAGTGGTATAGATGCTATAGCTTATTTGGTAGATGTTTTTGTAGATCTTTGAGAAGTCTCCATCCTGATTGCCAAAGTGGCTGTACCAGTTTGCAATGCTGTCAACTGTGAATGAGCATTCTGTTTGCTCACATCATCTGCAGCACTTGTTATCTGGAGAGGAATTTTAATCAACAACTTGACACTCTGGAAAGATATCATACTCAAACACCTTCTAAGTCTGTGTGTTCTGGCTGGAATATAGATGTGCATTTAATCCTGTGAGACACATACAAAGAGATCTCTGAGTTCAAGCTCAGCCTGGATAGAGGAAATTTCAGGTAAATATAAGTTTAGGTCCAGGTGTGGTGGTATATACCTTCAATTTTAGCACTCAGGAGACAGAGGCATGAAGATCTCTGAGTTCTAGTCAGTTCTGTCCTGTTCGGTCAGTTGAGCATCAGTGCAGTGAGTACAATACAGTGGAGTTGAGTTTATTCATGAGTTCATGGAGTCCAGTACAGTTAGCAGAGGCAGTTAAACCAAAGATTAAGAGTCAGGAGATTAGAACAAGTTGACGAGTTAGTTTGAGGTGAAACAAAGCAATTCAGTGAGAGATTAAGAGAAGCCAGATTGAATAGTAATCTTGGAGAGAGGCTTGAGTCAGTACAGCCGAGTGGAACCAACCAGTCTGAGTTCAGAAAGAACTACAAAGGGTAAGGTTATTCAGCAGTAATCCTCCAAGATGACAATTACATAGGAAAATAAAAGATACTTTTACAGTTATCAATTGTTTCATTTACCTCAAATATTCTGACTAGGGTAAGAAGAAATCTCAGAGTTGTTTGTTTTGGATTTCCATAATTATTAAGGATGTCAAACACTTGGGGGTATACATCTTAGTCATTTTTATTTTTTCTTTTGTGAACCCTGTGTTCAGATACATAGTCCTTTATTTAATAGGGTCAGTTCTTTTCCTGACTCTGGTTTTGCATTCCCTACCATGTTGTAGGCTTTCTCCTACTCAGTTGATACTTTTCTTAGTTCTACAGAAGACTTTTACTTTTATGTGTCCATATTGTCAAGTTTAGCCCTTCATTCCTGGGCAAATGGAGTCCTTTTCATAAAGTCCTGTTCTTCTATCCACTTCAGCATTTAGGTTTCATACTGAGCCCTTTGATCCAATGTTTATTTCAATATATTTTATTTTCTTTGAGGCTGTATGGAGTGTGCCCATTGTCTCTTTATCAGTGTGTTCGTTGGTGAGTTTAAGATGCTAACAATTTTTGAAGATGGAAGGAGAGACCCCTGGTCCTGGAAAGACTGGATGTAGGGGAATGCCAGGACAGAGAAGCGAGAGGGGGTTGAATGGGGAAAAGAGGGAGGGAAGTGGGCTTATGGGACTTTCGGGAGGGAGGAAACAGGAAAGGAGAAATGATTTTGAATGTAAATAAAAGAAAAACTTAGAAAATAAAATAAAATTTAAAAAAGTTGATATTTTAATTCTGTCACTTTGCTGAAGTTGTTAGTCATTTCTAGGAGTAATCTTGCAGCTATTTGAGATCTGTTATGTATAATATATCGTTTGCAAATAGGAATAATTTGACCTTTTCTTTTCCTGTTTTTATTTCTTTGTTTTCTTCTATTAGTGCTCCAGTTAGTGCTTTGTGCACTACATTAAAAGGAACAGCAAATTGAAGAATGTCTGTCTTATTCCTGATATTAATGGGATTCCCTTAAGTTCCTCACCAGTTAGAATGAAGTTTATTGTATGGGTTTATCATATGTAGCATTTTTTCTGTTGAATAGAACTTTTGTCATGAGGGCACATAGGATGTTGTTGACGTTTTTACGTATCCTTATATGATTATATGATTTTTGGTTTAAGCATATTTAGATGATTTATTACATTTACTGTTGAATATGTTGAAGCATCACTGCATCTCTGCATCTCTGGGATACAGTCAACTTGATTTAATTACATGATTTTTTGCTATATACCTACAATAAGTCTGCAAATATTTTACTCACAAATTTTGCATCTGCTTTTTGAGGCTATCAGCCTATAGAGTGTGTGTGTGTGTGTGTGTGTGTGTGTGTGAGAGAGAGAGAGAGAGAGAGAGAGAGAGAGAGAGAGAGAGAGAGAGAGAGACAGAGAGAGACAGAGAGAGAGAGAGAGAGAGAGTTTAATTGTTTTTGGCATTTGAATGGAATTGGCTTTATAGAAGATGTTTAGAAGAGCTGCTCTATTTCTTTTTTTTAATGTTTATCTTGCTTTTTTTTAATTTTCTAAGTTTTTTTATTTACATTCCAAATCATTTCCCCTTTCCCGTTTCCTCCTCCCCGAAAGTCCCATAAGACCCCTTCCCTCCCTCTTTTCCCCATTCAACCCTCTCTATTTCTATGTTTAAAAAAACAATTTAAGGATTGGTTTTCAATCTTCATTGAATGTTTGGTAGTATTCTGCTGTGAATCCATATGTGCCTGGACTTCTTTAGTTAGAAAACTTTATTTCTATTAAAATATTCATGTTTCTTGCTGGTCTGTTCAGGCGGTTGACCTCTTCTTGGTTTAGCTTTAGCAGTTTGGATGAATAAAGAAATTAATCCATTTCTTTTAGATTTTCCATCTTAAGGGACAGGTGTCTATGTATTTTCTTATAATAATCTGATTTTTCAGTGTATTTTATAAGGATTCACTTTTTAAATTTCTGACTTCATCTTTCTTTAATTAGTTGGGCTTATGGTCTGTCAATCATGTTTATCATCCCAAATAATAATTTCTTAGATTTGTTACTTCTTCATATTGTTTTTTTTTCTTTTATTTTATTGAATGCTGTTTTGACATTTAATATTTCTATCTAATAAAATTGGATCACTGCTGGTTTTTCCAAATTCTTGCAAAATATCATTAACTCATTTATTTGTGCTCCTGATGTTTTAAAATATAAGTCTTTAGAATTAAGCATTCCCACATAAGACTGTTTTTAATGTGTCCCTATGGTATTCCTATGTTTTTAATTATTTTAGTTCCATGAACATTTAAATATATTGATTTCTCCTTTGACTCATTCATCATTTAGTATTGAGTTGCTTATTCTCCATGTGTTTGTTTATTAGAGATTTTTTTGCTGTTGACTTCGAGTTTTACTAGATTATTATTAGACAGAGTACATGGGGTTATTTAAATTTTTAAAAATTGTTAAGATTTACTTTGTATCCAAGGATGTGGTTTATTCTAGGCAAGCTTCCATGCACTGCTCACTAGAATATATATTCTTCATTTTAGTAGAATATTCTGTAGATGTCTCTTAAGTCAAATTGGTGAATGATAACATTTAATTTTGATATATCTCTGTTTATTTTTGTCCATGTTTTTAGTCTATTGGAAATTATAGGCCTTTGAAATCACAGTAGTTGATATTGATGTGTCACCAGTGACATAGGAATACAGATAATGAGGTGGGTTTTTTCCATCACTGGTCCTCCTATCTGCCCCATGAAGCTCTCCCTTCTCCTTCCTCATCAAATAGAATTCTCATGAATTTCATCATAGCTGATTTTAACCTGTTGAAATTGCTGTGGACTAATGGTTTTACCTCTGGTGCTACAATCTGAGTATCTAACCTTGGCTTAGTCCCAGCTACCCGTGTCTATATTTGACCTCAGTGCTGGAGTCTGTAAAATGACAGAGGTAAGAAATGGAGAAAGGAGAGAGAGAGATCCCCACTCTTACGCTCATCACACCAACTATGATTAAAATAAAAAAATGTGGAAAGCCCTTAATTTTAATTGTGTTTGAAAACTGAGGTGTTTGAACATATTGCTATAAATGTGTAGAGACACAATCCTGTAAAGCTATGATCAAAGTTTTCTTACCTGGAGAAGAATTAAATGTAGATGTGAACTAGCATGGATCATTTTCAATAGCAATTTAAACCAATTTAATATTAATGGTAGTTTTATTTGAAAATCATACTAACCTGGAAAGAGCCAAACTACCCTTCATTTGGTGGGTGGATATGAAAAATGAGCTTAGTTTCTATAATGCAATATTATAAAGTAATAAGAATGTTATCAGGACATAAAACACAAATGATTTTTAACTGTGTATTGTTAGGTAAAAGGAGCACATGTGTAAAACCTGCATAGTGTACAATTCCAGGTATGTGGGATTTTTGGTTTTTGTTTGTTTGTGTGTGTGTGTTTGTTTTTATAGAAAGAGTAAAGCTATGCCGATAGTAAAATATAAGTCTATACCTAAATAATTTTTAAAAGGAAATATAATATGGAGCTGAAAACATAAATAAGATAAAGTTAAAGTAGGAAGAGTCAAGTTTGTACAGCCATATGGTTAGATGTTATGGTTGCATATTCTGATGTTATTAGATGTTGTCTTGAAGCAAACTATTGGTCTTCTGACTCTTACCATCTTTTCTGCCCTCACTTTCACAATGTTCCATGAGCCTCAGGTGCAGGAGTGATTTGAAGATGTATCCATTAGGTCTGGGCTCCACAGTTGTGCATTTTCCTTGGTTGTGGTTTTCTGTGATATACTTATCTGTGGGAATACTTCACTACACTTATCTGTGGTCATAAAGACAAATACTTAGAATGATTTTAGGGATTATGTGAGTTTAGTACTGTAGTGGTTATGGGTTCTAGTCCATGATTCAGGATTTCACTGTATTTAATTAGGTTTCCAATATCAGGCATGATTTCTCAAAACATGAGTGGTTCATAGGTCAAGGTATAGAGCTGTTGGTTACTACCAAGGTATACATGCCACTACTGAACCCTTAGGGCTATTCTGTCAGGCTAGTCATTGATATTGTTGATAGGAGTCATATGTGGGATAGGATTGTTGGTTGCCACTTTTTTTAAAAGGCTTTCATGGTACCTCCTGTTACCATGGAAGCTAATCATTTGTGAGGAAGTTTTCAGATTAGTTTCACTTTAGGGGTCTCTGTGTCCACTGTCTGAAGTGCATGGTGTATTCAACACTAGGGACTTACCTTCTACCACTGAGGGAAAACCATGGTCAACATGAGTAGCTGTCTGTTTGAAAGTCTCTTGGCCATCCCTTGCCTATTAACCCATGAGAGGGCTTCTCACGTCTAATACTAGAGTTTTATTTGGTTGTTTGCATTTATAAAGGCTATTTCACCTGCAATCCGTCTCAATGCATCAAATATCAAATCTGAAAGGACACATTTCATTGTTGTTGGTGTTGCTGTTGTTGTTTAAAACAAGGCTATATAATCCAAGCTTACAAAAGACAAAATGATGACTTGTTTCTGATAGAAAGGATTTGTTTTGTTTTGGTTTTGAACTATAATTCGTGAACTCCTAAATGATGGAATCCTTGCTAAATTTAAAATTCCTTAATATGACTCCAATTTTCTACTTTGTTCTACAATTCTGAATATTCTAAGAAAAATTACATAACTGACTTCTTTAAAAGACACATATCAAATTCCAATTGGTGCTTTTACCTATGCACAGTTAAGGGCAGGTTAATACATCAGTCACTGGTATTCCCTTCTCATTTTGACACCATCACATCCCACTCTGACTGTAAGTCTCTCTTCAATGCTTAGGCAGTGCCATCTATAACTCAGAAGGCTTGCATATTCATTAACGTGAGGTCATTCATGGATTAAAATCTAACTGTCTTCAGCCAACATTCCTTTGCATCTTTCTGAGACTGGTTTGACTTTCTGCTCTTCTATAAAGAAAACAACATGTGAGGAGGTACTGGAAAAACTTAGTTGCTCTTGTACCATGTTTACTTCCAGGAGAGATCCTGGGAGGCATCTGAGTTGGGGATGGAGAATCATCAAGGTTAATACATGAAAGAAAGCAGTTATCAGAAAGACTGGAAACCTTGCCAATGGGACTACACAAATGCAGGAGAATGTAAGTGCCATTGTAAATAATCTATCATGCTCATGATGTTGGGGCTCAGGGCCTAATGAGCCTAAGACCTATACTAGTTTGCTAGTCTAATTCTGTGTTTGAGCATATCATTTTCTTTTTTAGTAAGTGGTCTTTATTTCTGTCAGTATCAATGAGTCCTTGGCACAATTCTTTGTTCTGTGATACAAAAACCAAACAAACAATCCCCTAGAAGTCTCATTGGCTACCCTCTGAACTCTGATCCACACTGGTAGCATTCAAGTAATACTTACCCCAACTAAGAATAGAAATGGGAAGGAACTAACTGATTCCAAGCAGGGAAGAAACATCCCAGAGCCTTCCTGCTCCATGTTGTGAGAGCCCTTACCATATAGTTGATCAAATGACATCAAATTAGATGATCAAATAGAATCACCTCTGAAACCTAACACAGTGTTATTCTGGAGAGAGAGTCCAGCTAGTGATGAGTGATGGTGCTTTGACCCTTCTCTGTCATTTGTCACATTTTACTAGCTAATCAGTACTGTTTGTGTAAACAGCCACTGCTTAATCTGTAACTCTTCCTTGATGTGGAGCACTCATTGTATCCCAGTCAGAGGTGACACGTAAGGAGGTGATTGGCAAGTTGACTAGACCTCCCATTCCTGTGTTAAAAGACCAGGAGTCATAAACTCCTCAGTATGTAATTTGTTACTCTGTGTTTTGACTCACTGTGTGGGATCTAATTATTTTGTCAGATTCCAAAAAACAGTCTGGTAAAACTAAACATTACTATTTTGGTCTTTGTTGGTATAGAGTATTATTTAATTTAAGGTAGTAATTCCCTTTCCTAAGCTGCAACAGTTAGTTGAACTGGAAGAACATTTTTCCAAAATAATGCTCTTGCTTTCATCAAATCTTTCAGTGGACATACACTTCTCTAAAAGTATATTTCCTATAAAGTAGTTGTTCCTTTAAAAGACACAATCATTTAGGAATTCCTTTTCTCATTTATTATTTAAAAATTTAAGGAGAGTAAGATAACAGTACTAGTTTAATCCATAAAACAATGTATATATGTATATATGTATGTATGTATATATATATATGAATATATATGAATGCATATATACATATATATATGATAAGTAAAATCTGTAGGCTAACTAATATGGAAAAATAAAGTTTTTGATATGTAATTATTTCTTTTTTAAATGATTCTGGCTGGCTATTAATATTAGTGATAGAAATCAAGTTGTGAGTATTATTAGTGGAGTGTATAAAGGGTCTGAGGAAAACAAAATTGAGAAATTTAAATTGTTTTCATCATTTTGTCATAATAGTGATAGGCTAATAAGACTAAGAATCTATAGGAGGTTATGGTAGTTCAGGTGTTTCGGATTTTGATAATCAAGTTAATGGAAGAAGTATTAGTGATGGTAAAATGATTTTTAGCATTATGTTACATATTATAATCTCCATTTTACTAGTAAGTAACAAAATCGTTGCAATATGATAGTATGGCAGAGGGAACTTGGGGTAGTGATGTCACACAATTGGAGACTAGGCAAAATGAAACTTCATATACAGAAGAGGTGGCTAAGGAGCCAGGGAAATAACAGCAATGAAATTTTATTGGGACACAGAGTATGTCGTAGGGTCTTACTTTTTTTAAAACATTACTTTGTGTGTGCATGTCTGTTTGTTTGCATGAGTTTTGTATGCAGGTGTGTACCTACGTGTGTGTGAGTGTAGACATACATACAGAAGAAGCATGTAGAGGTCAGGGAACAACTTTGCGAGTTGGATTTGCCTTCCACCTTGTTTGTAAGACATGGTGTCTTCATGTTTCAGTTACTCTGTGCATAGCAGAATGACTGGCCCATGATGTCCTGGATGATTCTTCTGTCCTTGTCAACCATTTCATTCTGGGGGTGCTGGAATGATTGAAACATACTATTTACATGATTTTTTACTTTAGTTCTTGGGATCAGACTGACATTAGCACTTCAGACTCACATGGCACATGCTTTTTATTTTTACCCACATAGCCATCTCCCTTGATTAGTACTGAAAGGACTCAGATTATCTAACTAAACTTGACACATTCAAGATTTCTTTCTTCCGGACATCTCTCTCTCTCTCTCTCTCTCTCTCTCTCTCTCTCTCTCTCTCTCTCTCTCTGTGTGTGTGTGTGTGTGTGTGATCTGCTGTTTTCTTCCACAAACTTTCTTAACTTATTTTGGTTCATCAGACAATTTGCATTGAGTATTTCCCCACTCAGTATCTTATAATTATTTTGTTTATTTACATTCCAGATGTTGCCCATCCTTCTGGTCCCCACTCCCAGAGTTTCTCATACCATTGCCCCTCCTCTTTGTCTCTGAGAAGGGGCATCTCTCCCTCACCCTGGGCATCCCTTTACCCTGGAGCCACATGTCTTTACAGGATTAGATATATCTTCTCCCACTGAGGCCAGACAAGGCAGTCCTTTGCTATATATGTGCCAGAGATCCTGACCAATCCTTATATGCTTCCTGGTTGGTGGCTTAGTCTTTGGGAGCTCCCAGGTGTCTGGGTTAGTAGAGATGCTGATCTTCCTATGCAGTCTCTATCCCCACCGCTCCTTCAATACTTCCCCTAATTCCTCCATATTGGGTCTCCAATGTTAGTCCAATAGTTGAGTGTAAGTATCTGCATCTGTCTCAGTCAGATGGTAGGGCTTCTCAGATGACAGTCATGCTAGGTTCCTGTTTGTAAGCACATCATAGAATCAAGTCATACTGTCAGGCATTGGTTCTCCCCCATGAGATGGATCCCAAGTTGGACTGGTCACTGGATAACCTTTCCTTCAGTCTCTTCTCCAATTTGTCCCTGTAGTTTTTTTACACAGGAATGATTCTGGGTCATAAGTTTTGACTGTGGGTTTGTAACCCATAGGATGGCCCTCTACTTGGGACATCAAATAGCTAACGGAGGATCCCTCTCCACACTGTTGTACATTTCAGCTAAGATCACACCCATTGAGCCCTAGGAGTCTGTCATATCCTAAGTGTCTAAGACTTTCTGGAGGGTCCTTCCACACCTACACCCACACCCAGAAGCTGCATATTCAGTCTCTTGGCTCTCTTGGCTTCTCTTCTATTCTATTCCCAATACCTGATCCTGCTCTCTTTCCCCACTGCCTACTCTCTCCACCTCAGGTCCCTCACTTCCTATGCCTTCTGTGGTTATTTTTTCCCATTCTAAGTGGTACTGAAGCATCCTCAATTGAACCTTCCTTATTGTTAAGCTTCATATGGTCTGTGGGTTGTATTATGGGTATTCTTTACTTTTTGGCTAATATCCACTTATCAGTGAGTACCTTCAATGCATGTTCTTTTGGGTCTGAATTACCTCAATAAGGATGATATTTTCTAGTTCCATCCATTTTAATGCAAAACTCATGATGTCCCCATTTTAATGCAAAACTCATGATGCATGGTATTCCATTGTGTAAATGAAACACATTTTCTGTATCCATTCTTTGGTTGAGGGACATCTTCTGTTTGAGATTTCAGTTTCTGGCTTTTATAAATAAGGTTGCTATGAACATAGTGGAACATGTGTCCCTGTAGTATGGTGGATCATCTTTTGGTTTACATGCCCAGGAGTGGTATAATTGACTCTTCAGGTAGAACTATTTCTAAATTTCTGAGGAACCACCAGATTGATTGCCAGAGTTGTTGTAAGAGCTTGCAATCCCAGCAGCAGTGGAAGAGTGTTCCTCTTTCTCCACATCATCCCCAGAATGTAGTGTTACTTGAGATTTTGATAGTCATTCTGATTGGTGTAAGGTAGAATTCCAGGGTCAATTTGATTCACATTTCCCTGATGACTAAAGATGTTGAACATTTCTTTAAGTGCTTCTCGGCCACTTGAGATTCCTCTGTTGAGATTTCTCTGTTCACCTCTGTACTCCATTTATCAATTGGGTTTTTTGGGATTTTTGTAGGTTAATTCCTTGAGTTCTTTATATATCTTGGATATTAGCCCTTTGTCAGATGTAGTATTAGTGAAGATATTTTTCCCAATCTGTAGGTTGCTATTTTTTCCTATTGATAGTGGCCATTGCCTTACAGCTTTTCAATTTTATGAAATCGCATTTATCAATTATTGATCTTAGAGCCTGAGCCTTTGGTGTTCCAATCAGGAAATTTCACCCTGTGCTAGTGAATTCTCAGTTCTTTCACACTTTCTCGTCTATTAAATTTAGTGTATCTGATTTCATATTGAGGTCCTTGATCCACTTGCACTTGAGCTTTGTGTAAGGTGATAAATATGAATCTATTTTCATTCCTCTACATGCTCACTGCCAGTGAGACCAGAACAATTTATTGAAGATGCTTTCTTTCTTCTACTGTATGTTTTTTGGTTTCTTTGTCAAAGAACAAGTGACCATAGATGTGTGGGTAATTTTGGGGTCTTCAATTTTTTTTAATTGAAAAAGGAAGTAGAAACATTTTATAATAGAATTGAATATTTACATATGACATTTCTAATAAAATTGTTAAAAATATAAAATAACACTAAAATTGAATATTATCATGGAAAATTACAGATAAAATGGTAGGCATAAAAATATTTCTAAGTTAATTGAAAGTGGAATTATAAACATTTTCTGATAAAATTGAAGATCTACAAGGAAAATATTTCTGATTAAATTCAAGAAATATATAGAAAAACACATTAAAATTGACTATTCCATGGAAAAGTATACAGATAAAATGGTAGGAATGAAAATATCCTTAAGTTGATTGAAAGTAGAATTATAAACATTTTCTGATGAAATTGAAGATTTACATGGAAAATATTTCTGATAAAATTGAAAAATATATAGAAAAGCATTAATATTGAAGATTATCATGGAAAATTATACAGATAAAATGGTAGGCATAAAAATATTCCTAAGTTATTTGAAAGTGGAATTATAAACATTTTCTGATAAAATTGAAGATCTACAAGGAAAATACTTCTGATAAAATTCAAGAAATATATAGAAAAACATGTTAAAACTGACTATTTCATGGAAAATTATACAGATAAAATGGAAGGTATAAAAATGTTCCTAAATTGACTGAAAGTAAAATTATGGACATTTTCTGACAAAATTGAAGAAATATATAGAAAAATGTAAAAATTAAAGATTATCATGAAAAATAATACAGTTAAAATGGTAGACACAAAAAACATTACTAGTTGATTGAAAGAGGAACTACAAACATTTTCTGATAAAATTGAAGATTTACATGTAAAATATTTCTGTTAGACTATGTTTTTGTTGGGGAATTGAGTCCATTGATATTATAAAATATTAAGGAATAGTGATGGTTGCTTCCTGTTATTTTTGATGTTATTTTTATGTTTGTATGGTTACTTTCTTTTGGGTTTGTTGGAAAAAGATTACTTTCTTGCTTTTTCTAGGGTGCAGTTTCCCTCCTCATGTTGGTGTTTTCCATCTATTATCCTTTGTAAGACTGAACTAGTGGAAAGATATTGTGTAAATTTGCTTTTATCACGGAATATCTTGCTTTATCCATCTATGATAATTGAGAGTTTTGTTGGGTATCGTAGTTTGGGCTGGCTTGGCATTTGTGTTCTCTTAGGGACTGTATGAAATCTGCCCAGGATCTTCTAGCTTTCATTGTCTCAGGTGAGAAGTTTGGTGTAATTCTGATAGGCCTGCCTTTATAGGTTACTTGACCTTTTTCCCTTACTGCTTTTAATATTCTTTCTTTGTTTAGTGCATTTGGTGTTTTGATTATTATGTTTCTGGTTTGGTCCAGTTTGTTTAGAGTTCTGTAGGCTTCTTGTATATTCATGGACATCTCTTTCTTTACATTAGGGAAGTTTTCTTCTATAATTTTGTTGAAGATATTTACTGGCCCTTTAAGTTATAAATCTCTCTCTTCTATAGCTATAATCCTAAGATTTTGTCTTCTCATTGTGTCCTGGATTTCCTGGATGTTTTGACTCAGGAGCTTTTTGCATTTTCCATTTTTTTTGACTGTTGAGTTAGTGTTTTCTATGGTATCCTCAGCACCTGAGATTCTTTCTTCTATCTCTTGTACTCTGTTGTTGATGCTTGCATCTATGACTCCTGAATTCTTTGCAAGATTTTCTATCTCCAGAGATGTCTCACATTGTGATTTCTTTATTGCTTCTACTTTCATTTTTAGATCCTTGATGGTTTTGTTCAGTTCCTTCACTTGTTTGTTTGTGTTTTCCCACAATTCTTTAAGGGATTTTTGTGTTTCCTCTTTAAGGGCCTCTACCTGTTCACCCATGCTCTCCTGTATTTCTTTAAGGGATTTTTGTGTTTCCTCTTTAAGGGCTTTTACCTTTTAACCCATGTTCTCCAGCATTTCTTTAAGGGAGTTATTTATGTCCTTCTTGATGTCCTCTAACAGCATCTTGAGATGAGACTTTACATCCAACTTGTGCTTTTCTGGTGCATTGGGGTATCCAGGACTTGCTGTAATGGGAGAACTGGGCTCTGATGTTGCCGAGTAGCCTTGGTTTCGATTGGTAGGGTTCTTGCACTTGCCTTTTGCCATCTGGTTATCTCTGGTGTTAGTTGATCTTGCTGTTTCTGGCTGAAGCTTGTCCTTCCTATGGTCCTGTAAGCCTGTGTCTGTATTCCTGGGAGACTAACTCTCTTCTGGCAGGGTCTGTGCACAGGAGGCTGTGGAGTTCTCTGGTTCCCTGCCACAAATGGCTACCAGAAGGGAAGAGTTCTGTCCTAGCAGCTCCACTGATCGTATGCCCTGTGTGCTCCTAGCTGTTCCCCTCCAGAGAGAAGATGGAGAACTCACCTCCACACTCAAGTGAAAGAGCTGCTGGGAGATCACTATCTCCTGGCAGGCTGTGCACAGAAGTCTTTGTAGCTGCTGGGTTCCCTGCTGCAGATGGTGGCCTGAAGAGAAGACCTCCTTTTTTTTTTAATTGAATATATTCTTCATTTACATTTCAAGTGTTATACCCCTTCCCAGTTTCCCCCCTCCCCGAGAACACCCAACCCATCCTCTCACCACCTGCCTCCAAGAATATGCTCCTCCACCCAACTCACTCCCATGACCCCCACTCAATTTCCCCACAGTCTATTGAGCATTCACAGATCCAAAGACCTCTCCTCCCACTGATGCCCAACACAGCATTCCTTTGCCAATCTCTTGGCTGGAATCACATGTACCCCTTGGTTGATGGCTTAGACCCTGGGAGCCCTGGGGCATCTGGTTGGCAAACATTGTCGATCTTCCCACGGGGCTGCAGCTCCTCCAGCTCCTCCAGATTACCCTCCAACTCCTCTATAGTGAACCCCATGCTCAGACCAATGGTTGGCTGCTAGTATTCACCTCTGTATATGGAAGGTTCTGGCAGGGCCCCTCCAAAAGACAACCATAACTGACTCCTTTTAGTACACATTTCTTGTCATCCATAGTAGTTTCGGGGTTTGGTGACTGTTTATAGGATGAATCTCCAGGTAGGACAGTCTCTGGGTGGCCTTTCCTTCAGTCTCTGCTCTATTCTTTGTCTCCATAGTTGTTCCTGCGATTATTTTATTCCCTTTCTCAGAGGAACAAAATCACCCCCACTTTGGTCTACCTTCTTCATGATCTTCCTGTGGTCTGTGAATTGTAACATGTTTATTTTGAGCTTTAGAGCTAATATCCACTTATCAGTGAGTGCATACCATGTGTGATCTTTTGTGATTGTGTTCCTTCACTCAGGATGATGCTATCTAGTTCCATCCATTTGCCTAAGAATATCATGAATTCATTATTTATAATAGTTGAATAATACTCCATTTTGTATATATACCACAATTTCTGTATCCATTCCTCTGTTGAAGTACATCAGGGTTCTTTCCTGAAGCTTCCCATGAGTTTCACACGAGCGGGTTTTCCATGGACTAAGAGCTGGGAAGTGAAACGACGGGGGTCGAGAGAAAGAGAACAAACAGAGACATTAGTGCATGGCTCTACAAAATCTCTCTTTACTTGGGGGATAAGCGCAGCAATATATGCACTGTGGATGTGACCCTCCCTCCCGGGGGGGGAGGTGTAGCTCACTGGGATCTGGAGTTGAATGATAGCTGCCATGTGACAAAGCACTTCAATATGACTCGCTACACTTTCCAGCTTCTGGCTATTATGAATAAGTCTGCTATGAACATAGTGGAGCATGTGTCCTTATTGCATGCAGGGGAAGCCTCTGGGTATATGCCCAGGAGTGGTATAGCTGGATCCTCAGGTAGTATTATGTCTGATATTCTGAGGAACAGCCATACTGATTTCCAGAGTGGTTTTAGTAGCTTGCAATCCCACCAGCAATGGAGAAGTGTTCCTCGTTCTCCACATCCTCTCCAGCATCCGATGTCCCCTGAGCTTTTCATCTTAGCCATTCTGACTGGTGTCAGGTAGAATCTCAGGGCTGTTTTGATTTACATTTCCCTAATAACTAAGGATGCTGAGCATTTCTTTAGGTGCTTCAGAGCCATTCAAGTTTCCTCAGCTGAAAACTTCCTGTTTAGCTCTGTACCCCATTTTTAATAGGGTTATTTTACACTCTGGAGTCTAACTTCTTGAGTTCTTTGAATACATTGGATATTAACACTATATTGGATGTAGGATTGATAAAGATGTTTTCCCAATCTGTTGGTTGCAATTTTGTCCTATTGAGAGTGTTCTTTGCCTTACAGAAGTTTTGCAGTTTTATGAGGTCCCATTTGTCAATTCTTGTTCTTAGAACATAAGCCATTGGTGTTCTACTCAGGAAGTTTTCCCCTGTGCCCATGTGTTCAAGGTTCTTTCCCAATTTCTCCTCTATAAACTTCAGTATATCTGGTTTTATTTGGAGGTCCTTGATCCACTTGGACTTGAGCTTTTTACAAGAAGATAAGAATGGGTCAATTTGCATTTTTCTGCATGCTGATCTCCCGTTTACCCAGCACCATTTGTTAAAAATGCTGTCTTTTAGGAGACAGCAGTTGTTGGTGAGGATGTGGAGAAAGAGGAACACTCCTCCACTGCTGGTGGGATTGCAAGCTTGTAAAACCACTCTGGAAAGCAGTCTGGCAGTTCCTCAGAAAACTGGGCATGACACTCCCAGAGGATCCGGCTATATCACTCCTGAGCATATACCCAGAAGCTTTACCTGCATGCAATAAGGACACATGCTCCACTATGTTCATAGCAGCCTTATTTATAATAGCCAGAAGCTGGAAAGAACCCAGATGTCCCTCAACGGAGGAATGGATTCAGTAGATGTGGTATATCTACACAATGGAATACTACTCTGCAATTAAAAACAATGAATTCCTGTGGTTTTGATCTTAGCCATCCTGACTGGTGTGAGAAGGAATCTCAGGGTTGTTTTGATTTGCATTTCCCTAATGACTAAGGATGATGAACATCTCTTTAGGTGCTTCTCAGCCATTAGATATTCTTCAGGTGAGAACTCTTTGTGTAGCTCTGTACCCCATTTTTTAATAGGGTTACTTGCCTCTCTGGAGTTTAACTTCTTGAGTTCTTTGTATATCTTGGATATTAGCCCTCTGTCGGATGTAAGGTTGGTAAAGATCATTTCCCAGTTAGTTGGTTGCTGCTTTGTCTTTTTGACAGTGTCTTTTGCCTTGCAAAAACTTTGTAATTTAATGAGGTCCCATTTGTCTATTCTTGATCTTAGAGCATAAGCTATTGGAGTTTTGTTCAGGAAATTCTCCCCTGTGCCCATATGTTCAAGGCTCTTCCCTAGTTTCCCTTCTATTAGTTTCAGTGTGTCTTTGATCCACTTAGAATTGAGCTTAGTGCAAGGAGATAAGGATGGGTCAATTTGCATTCTTCTGCATGTTGACCTCCAGCTGAGCCAGCACCATTTGTTGAAAAGGCTATCTTTTAATATCTATCTTTTAATAGCCAGAAGCTGGAAAGAACCCAGATGTCCCTCAACGGAGGAATGGATTCAGAAGATGTGGTATATCTACACAATGGAATACTATTCTGCAATTAAAAACAATGAATTCTTGATCTTAGAGCATAAGCTATTGGAGTTCTGTTCAGGAAATTCTCCCCTGTGCCCATATGTTCAAGGTTCTTCCCTAGTTTCCCTTCTATTAGTTTCAGTGTGTCTGGTTTTATGTGGAGATCTTTGATCCACTTAGAATTGAGCTTAGTGCAAGGAGATAAGGATGGGTCAATTTGCATTCTTCTGCATGTTGACCTCCAGCTGAGCCAGTACCATTTGTTGAAAAGGCTATCTTTTTTCCACTGGATGGTTTTAGCTCCTTTGTCAAAGATCAAGTGACCATAGGAGTGTGGATTCATTTCTGGGTCTTCAATTCTGTTCCATTGATCTACATGTCTGTTACTGTACCAATACCATGCAGTTTTTAACACTATTGCTCTGTAGTACAGCTTGAGGTCCGGGATACTGATTCCCCCAGAGGTTCTTTTACTCTTGAGAATAGTTTTAGCTATTCTGGGTTTTCTGTTATTCCAGATGAATTTTTGAATTGCTCTTTCTAACTCTATGAAGAATTGAGTTGGGATTTTGATGGGGATTGCATTGAATCTGTGTATTACTTTTGGTAAGATGCTCATTTTTACTATATTAATCCTGCCAATCCATGAGCATGGCAGATTTTTCCATCTTCTGAGGTCTTCTTCAATTTCTTTCTTCAGAGACTTGAAGTTCTTGTCATACAGATCTTTCACTTGTTTGGTTAGAGTCACGCTCTAAGATCAAGAATAGACAAATGGGACCTCATTAAATTACAAAGTTTTTGCAAGGCAAAAGACACTGTCAAAAAGACAAAGCGGCAACCAACTAACTGGGAAATGATCTTTACCAACCTTACATCCGACAGAGGGCTAATATCCAAGATATACAAAGAACTCAAGAAGTTAAACTCCAGAGAGGCAAGTAACCCTATTAAAAAATGGGGTACAGAGCTACACAAAGAGTTCTCACCTGAAGAATATCTAATGGCTGAGAAGCACCTAAAGAGATGTTCATCATCCTTAGTCATTAGGGAAATGCAAATCAAAACAACCCTGAGATTCCTTCTCACACCAGTCAGGATGGCTAAGATCAAAAACACAGGAGACAGCAGTTGTTGGCGAGGATGTGGAGAAAGAGGAACACTCCTCCACTGCTGGTGGAATTGCAGGCTGGTACAACCACTCTGGAAAGCAGTCTGGGGGTTCCTCAGAAAACTGGGCATGACACTCCCGGAGGATCCGGCTATACCACTCCTGGGCATATACCCAGAGACTTTACCTGCATGCAATAAGGACACATGCTCCACTATATTCATAGCAGCCTTATTTATAATAGCCAGAAGCTGGAAAGAACCCAGATGTCCCTCAACGGAGGAATGGATTCAGAAGATGTGGTATATTTACACAATGGAATACTACTCTGCAATTAAAAACAATGAATTCACGAAATTCCTAGGCAAATGGTCAGAACTTGAAAATATCATCCTTAGTGAGGTAACCCAATCACAAAAGAACACACATGGTATGCAGTCACTGATAAGGGGATATTGACCCAGAATCTCGGAATACCCTAGACACAATCAGCATATCAATAGATTTCTAAAAAGATGGAAGGAGAGACCCCTGGTCCTGGAAAGACTGGATGTAGGGGAACGCCAGGACAGAATAACGAGAGGGGGTTGAGTGGAGAAAAGAGGGAGGGAAGGGGGCTTATGGGACTTTCGGGTAGGGAGGAAACGGGAAAGGGGAAGTGATTTGGAATGTAAATTAAAAAAAAACAATGAATTCACGAAATTCCTAGGCAAATGGTCAGAACTTGAAAATATCAACCTTAGTGAGGTAACCCAATCACAAAAGAACACACATAGTATGCAGTCACTGATAAGGGGATATTAACCCACAATCTCGGAATACCCTAGACACAATTCGCATAACAATAGATTTCCAAGAAGATGGAAGGAGAGACCCCTGGTCCTGGGAACACTGGATGTAGGGGAATGCCAAGACAGAGAAGCGAGAGGGGGTTGAATGGGGAAAAGAGGGAGAAAAGGGGGCTTATGGGACTTTCGGGGAGGGAGGAAACGGGAAAGGGGAAATGATTTTGAATATAAATAAAAAAAAACTTAAAATTAAAAAAAAATGCTGTCTTTTTTCCACTGGATGTTTTTAGCTGCTTTGTCAAATATCAAGTGACCATAGGTGTGTGGGTTCATATCTGGATCTTCAATTCTATTCCATTGATCTTCCTGCTTGTCTCTGTACCAATACCATACTGTTTTTATCACTATTGCTCTGTAGTAGACCTTGAGGTCAGGGAGGGGGATTCCCCCAGTATATCTTTTGATTTGGAGAATAGTTTTCGCTATTTATGCTGGGTTTTTTGTTATTCCAAATGAATTTATAGATTGTTCTTTCTAGCTCTATGAAGAATTGATTTGGAGTTTTGATGGGGATTGCATTGAATCTGTAGATTGCTTTTGGCAATTTTTACTATATTAATCCTTCTAATCCATGAGCATGGGAGATCCTTCCATCTTCTGATATCTTCTATGAATTCTTTCTTCAGAGGCTTGAAGTTCTTGTCATACAGATGTTTCATTTGCGTGGTTAGAGTCACACCAAGGTATGTAATATTATTTGTGACTATTGTAATGGGTGTTATTTCCCTAATTTCTTTCTCAGCTTGTTTATTCTTTGAGTAGAGGAAGGCTACTGATTTCTTTAATTTTATATCCACCCACTTTGCTGAAGTTGTTTATCAACTTTAGGAGTTCTCTGGTGGAATTTTTGGGGTCGCTTAATTATATGATCATATCATCTGCAAATAGTGATACTTTGACTTCTTCCCTTCCAATTTGTATACTTTTGACCTCCTTTTGTTTTCTAATTGCCCTGGCTAAGACTTCAAGTACTATACTGAAGAGATAGGGAGAGAGTGGGCAACCTTGTCTGGTCCCCAATTTTAATGGGATTGCTTTAAGTTTCTCTCCTTTCAGTTTGATGTTAGCTACTGGTTTACAGTATATTGCTTTCACTATGTTATGTATGGGCCCTGAATTCCTGATCTCTCCAAGACTTTTATCTTGAAGGGATGCTGAATTTTGTCAAAAGCTTTTTCAGCATCTAATGAAATGACCATGTGTTTTTTTCTTTGAGTTTGTTAATGTAGTAGATTATATTGATGAATTTCCGTATATTGAACCATCCCTGCATCCCTGGGATGAAACCTACTTGATCTTGGTGAATTATTGTTTTGATGTATTCTTGTATTTGTTTGGCCAGAATTTTGTTGAGAATTTTCGCATCAATGTTCATAAGGGAAATTAGTCTGAAATTCTCTTTCCTCGTTTGGTCTTTGTTTGGTTAAGTTATAAGCGTTATTGTGGCTTCATAGAATGTATTGCGTAGTGTTCCTTGAGTTTCTATTTTGTGGTATAGTTTGAAGAGTATTGGTATTAGCTCCTCTTTGAAGATCTGATAGAATTCCACACTAAACCCATCTGGTCCTGGGCTTTTTGTTGTTGTTGTTGTTGTTGGAAGACTACTAACAACTGCTTCTATTTCCTCAGGACTTATGGGACTATTTAGATGGTTTATCTGATCCTGTTTTAACATTGGCACCTGGTATGAATCTAGAAAATTTTTCATTTCATCCAGAGTTTCCAAATTGGTTGAATATAAACTCTTGTAGTTGGATCTAATTATTTTTTGAATTTCTACAGTTTCTGTTGTTATGTCTCCCTTTTCATTTCTGATTTTATTAATTTGGGTAGTGCCTCTGTACCCTCTCCTTAGTCTGTCTAAGGGTTTATCTATCTTCTTGATTTTCTCAAAGAACCAGCTCCTGGTTTTATTGATTCTTTGTATGGTTCTTTTTGTTTCTATTTGGGTGATTTCGGCCCTGAGTTTAATTATTTCTTGCCATCTACTCCTCTTGGGTGCATTCGCTTCTTTTTGTTCTATAGCTTTCTGGTGTGTTGTTAAGCTGCTAGTGTAAGCCCTCTCCAATTTCTTTTTAGAGCTATGAGTTTTCCTCTTAGCACTGCTTTCAATATGTCCCATAAGTTTTGGTATGATCTGTTCTCATTCATTAAATTCTAAAAAGTCTTGCATTTCTTTCTTTATTTCTTCCTTGACCAAGCTATCATTGAGAAGAGCATTGTTAAAAATCCACATGCATGTGTGTTTTCTATTGTTTTTGTTTGAACTCAAGGCCAGCCTTAGGCCATGGTGATCTGATTTTGTGCATGGAATTATTTCAATATTCCTGTATCTGTTGAGGCCTGTTTAGTGACCAATTATATGGTCAGTTTTGGAGAAGGTACTGTGAGGAGCTGAGAAGAAGGTGTATTCTTTTGTTTTAGGATGGAATGTTCTATAGATATCTGTTAGGTCCATTTGGTCCATAACTCAGTTAGTTTCTCCGTGTCTCTGTTTAGTTTCTGTTTCCATGATCTGACCATTGTTGAGAGTGTGGTGTTGAAGTCTCCCACTATAATTGTGTGGGGTGCAATGTGTGCTTTGAGTTTTAGTAAGATTTCCTTTATGAATGTTGTTGCCCTTGCATTTGGAGCATAGATGTTCAGAATTGAGGGTTCATCTTGGTAGATTTTTCCTTTGATAAATATGAAGTGTCCCTTCTTATCTTTTTTGACAACTTTTGGTTGAAAGTTGATTGTATCTGATGTAAGTATAGCCACTGCAGCTTGTTTCTTGGGACCATTTGCTTGTAAAATAGTTTTCCAACCTTTGACTCTATGGTAATGAGTGTCTTTGTCACTGAGGTGGATTTCTTGTATGCAGCGAAATGTTGGGTCCTGTTTACATATCCTGTCTGTTAGTCTATGTCTTTTTATTGGGGAATTGTTAAGAGATATTAATGACTACTGATTGTTGCTTCCTTTTATTTTCATTGTTAAAGGCAGAATTATGTTTGTGTGAATATTTTCTTTTGGTTTTGTTGAAAGAAGATTATTGCTTTTTCTAGGGCGTAGTTTCCTGCCTTGTGTTGGGATTTTCCACCCATTATCCTTGGAAGTGCTGGGTTTGTAGAAAGATATTGTGTAAATTTGGTTCTGTCATGAAATATCTTGTTTTCTCCATCTATGGTAATTGAGAGTTTTGCTGGGTATAGTAGCCTGGGCTGACAGTTACGTTTTCTTATGGTCTGTATGACATCTGTCCAGGATCTTTTTTCTAGCCTTCATAGTTTTTAGTGAGAATTCTAGTGTAATTCTGATATGTCTGCCTCTATGTTACTTGACCTTTTTCTCTTATTGCTTTTAATATTCTTTCTTTGTTTAGTGCATTTGGTGTTTTGATTATTATGTGTTGGGAGGAGTTTCTGTTCTGGTCCAGTCTGTTTGTAGTTCTGTAGTCTTTTTGTATGTTCTTGGGTATCTCTTTCTTTATGTTAGGGAAGTTTTCTTCTATAATTTTGCTGAAGATATTTACTGGCCCTTTAAGTTGTAAGTCCTTGCTCTCTTCTATACCTATGATCCTGAGGTTTGGTCTTCTCATTGTGTCCTTGATTTCCCAGATGTTTTGGGTTACAAGTTCATTGCATTTCACATTTTCTTGGACTGTTGAGTCAATGTTTTTTGTGGTGTCTTCAGCACCTGATATTCTTTCTTCTATCTCTTGTATTCTGTTGATTGCTTGCATCTGTGATTCCTGAATTCTTCCCAAGGTTTTCTATCTCCAGAGATGTCTCACTTTGTGATTTCTTTATTGTTTCTACTTCCATTTGTAGATACTGGATAGTTTTGTTCAGTTCCTTCACTTGTTTGTTTGTGTTTTCCTGAAATTATTTAAGGGATTTTTGTGTTTCCACTTTAAGGGCTTCTACTTGTTGACCCATGTTCTCCTGTGTTTCTTTAAGTGATTTTTCTGTTTCTTCTTTAAGGGTATGTACCTGTTGACCCATGTTCTCCTGTGTTTCTTTAAGGGATATTTGTGTTTCCTCTTTAAGGGCTTCTACCTGTTGCCCCATCCTCTCCAGTAATTCCCTAAGGGACTTCTGTGTTTCTCTTTAAGAGCTTCTGCCTCTTGACCCATGTTGTCCTGTATTTCCTTAAGAGATTTTTGTGTTTCCTCCTTAAGGCCTTCTACCTTTTGACCCATGTTCTCTTATATTTCTTTAAGGGAGTTATTTATGTCCTTCTTGAAGTCTTCTATATACATCATGAGATGT
Organism: Tokudaia tokunoshimensis; assembly: GCA_036184795.1. Taxonomy (NCBI): domain Eukaryota; kingdom Metazoa; phylum Chordata; class Mammalia; order Rodentia; family Muridae; genus Tokudaia; species Tokudaia tokunoshimensis. Next base: position 133,663,442 of record BTHU01000003.1, on the reverse strand, counting down.
GATTTTAAATCCAGCTCTTGCTTTTCAGGTGTGTTGTGGTATCCAGGATTTGTTCTTGTGGCAGGACTGGGTTCTGATGATGCCATGTTGCCTTGGTTTCTGTTGGTATTGATCTTGTGTTTGCCTTTTACCATCTAGTTTTCTCTGGTGTTAGCTGATCTTTCTGTCTCTGATTTTGGCTTCTCTGTCTTGCAAGCCTGTATATGTGAACTCCTGGGATTCTTGTTCTCTCTGTGCACACAGGTATGTAGGCTCTCCTGGGAGACCAGCTCTCCTGTGCTCCCAGGCCTCTCTGCACTCCAAATGACCTAAGTGCGGCTAGTTCTCTAGGAAGTATCAGGAGCTGGTGTCTTCCCTGTGGCAGATCTTGCAAGACTCTGCCACAGCAGAAAGAGCAAATGCCCTATGTGCAGCTGCTTCTCTAGGAAGTATCAGGAGAGGTATCTTCACTGAGACAGACCTGGAAAGATTCTGCCACAGCAGAAAGGGCAAATGCCCTAAGTGGCTTGTTTGCTAGGAAGTATCAGGAGATGGAATCTTCACTGCAGCAGAGCTGGCAAGGTTCTGCCCCAGCAGAAGGGCAGAAGGTGGTGGCAGTGGGACAAGGCACAAAAGGGGGGAAGACCTCTTCAATTCTATTCCATTGATTCATCTGTCTGTTTCTGTACCAAGACCTTGTAGTCTTTATCACTACTGCTTTGTAGGACAGCTTGATATCAGGGATGGTGATTCCCCAGAAGATCTTTTTTCTATCCTGTAATTTTTTTTTGTATTTACCTATGAAATTGAGAATTGATCATTCTGTATCTGTGAGATTGATTGAATCTGTAGATTGATTTTGGTGAGATGGCCATTTTCACTGTGTTAATCCTATCAATCCGTGAACATGGGAGATCTTTCAATCTTCTGGGATCCTTTTCATTTCTTTCTTCAGAGAGTTGAAATTCTTGTCATATAGATCTTTCATTTGCTTGATAAGAGTTACACCAAAATATTTCATATTATTTGTAGCTATTATGAATGGTGTTGTTTCCCTTGTTTATTTTTTCACCTTTTTTTCAATTATTTAAAGGAAGACTATTGATTTGCTTGATTTAATTTAAATCCATCCACTTTGCTGAAGTTGTTAATCAGCTGTCAGGACGTGGAATTTTTGTAGTTGCTCATGTATACTATTGTATCATCCATAAATAGTGATATTTTGGCTTCTTCCTTTTCAAATTGTATCTCCTCTATTTTCTTTTGTTGTCTATTTGCTCTAGCTAAGATTTCAAGTATTATATTGAATAGACAGTGAGAAAGAGAGAGAGAGAGAGAGAGAGGACAGCCTTGTCACTGACTAGTGGGATTAATTGGAGGTTCTCTCTATCCAATTTGATGTTGATTATTGTTTTGCTATATATTGCTTTCATTTTGTTTAGGTAGCTAAAATAAATTCTTGATCTCTCCAAGTCTTTTAACATGAAGGGGTGTTGCACATTGTCAAAGGCTTTTTCAGCATCTAATATAATGATCATGCGACTTTTTTCTTTTTTTTATTTTCTATTTTTTTTATTTACATTCCAAATGATTTCCCCTTTCTCTTTTTCTCCCTCCCTGAAAGTCCCATAAACCCTCTTCCCTTCTCCTGTTCCCCATTGAACCCCTTCTCGCTTCTCTGTCCTGGTATTTGAGTTTGTTTATATAGTAAATTATGTTACTGAATTTTCTTATATTGAACCATCCCTGCATCCCTGAGATGAAGCCTACTTGATTGTGCTGAATGATGATTTTAATGTGTTTTTGGGATCAGTTTGTGAGAAATTTATTGAGTAATTTATTTTTTTTTTAATTTACATTCCAAATCATTTCCCCTTTCCCGTTTCCTCCCTCCCGGAAAGTCCCATAAGCCCCCTTCCCTCCCTCTTTTCTCCATTCAACCCCCTCTCGTTTCTCTGTCCTGGTGTTCCCTGACCAGGGTTCTCTCCTTCCATCTTCTTAGAAATCTATTGATATGCGAATTGTGTCTAGGGTATTCCGAGATTCTGGGCTAATATCTCCTTATCAGTGACTGCATACCATGTGTGTTCTTTGGTGATTGGGTTACCTCACTAAGGATGATATTTTCAAGTTCTGACCATTTGCCTAGGAATTTCGTGAATTCATTGTTTTTAATTGCAGAGTAGTATTCCATTGTGTAGTTATACCACATCTTCTGAATCCACTCCTCTGTTGAGGGACATCTGCGTTCTTTCCAGCTTCTGGCTATTATAAATAAGGATGCTATGAACATAGTGGAGCATGTGTCCTTATTGCATGCAGGTAAAGCCTCTGGGTATATGCCCAGGAGTGGTATAGCCGGATCCTCCGGGAGTGTCATGCCCAGTTTTTTGAGGAACCGCCAGACTGCTTTCCAGAGTAGTTGTACCAGCTTGCAATTCCACCAGCAGTGGAGGAGTGTTCCTCTTTCTCCACATCCTCGCCAACAACTGCTGTCTCCTGTGTTTTTGATCTTAGCCATCCTGACTGGTGTGAGAAGGAATCTCAGGGTTGTTTTGATTTGCATTTCCCTAACGACTAAGGATGATGAACATCTCTTTAGGTGCTTCTCAGCCATTAGATATTCTTCAGGTGAGAACTCTTTGTTTAGCTCTGTACCCCATTTTTTAATAGGGTTACTTGCCTCTCTGGAGTTTAACTTCTTGGGTTCTTTGTATATATTGGATATTAGCCCTCTGTCGCATGTAAGGTTGGTAAAGATCATTTCCCAGTTAGTTGGTTGCCGCTTTGTCTTTTTGACAGTGTCTTTTGCCTTGCAAAAACTTTGTAATTTAATGAGGTCCCATTTGTCTATTCTTGATCTTAGAGCACAAGCTATTGGAGTTCTGTTCAGGAAATTCTCCCCTGTGCCCATATGTTCAAGGTTCTTCCCTAGTTTCCCTTCTATTAGTTTCAGTGTGTCTGGTTTTATGTGGAGATCCTTGATCCACTTGGAATTGAGCTTAGTGCAAGGAGATAAGAATGGGTCAATTTGCATTCTTCTGCATGTTGACCTCCAGCTGAGCCAGCACCATTTGTTGAAAAGGCTATCTTTTTTCCACGGGATGGTTTTAGCTCCTTTGTCAAAGATCAAGTGACCATAGGAGTGTGGATTCATTTCTGGGTCTTCAATTCTGTTCCATTGATCTACATGTCTGTCACTGTACCAATACCATGCGGTTTTTAACACTATTGCTCTGTAGTACAGCTTGAGGTCCGGGATACTGATTCCCCCAGAGGTTCTTTTACTCTAGAAAATAGTTTTAGCTATTCTTGGTTTTCTGTTATTCCACATGAATTTTTGAATTGCTCTTTCTAACTCTATGAAGAATTGAGTTGGGATTTGATAGCGATTGCTTTGAATCTGTATATTACTTTTGGTAAGATGCTCATTTTTACTATATTAATCCTGCCAATCCATGAGCATGGCAGATTTTTCCATCTTCTGAGGTCTTCTTCAATTTCTTTCTTCAGAGACTTGAAGTTCTTGTCATACAGATCTTTCACTTGTTTAGTTAGAGTCAAGCCAAGATACTTTATATGGTTTGTGGCTATCGTGAAGGGTATCATTTCTCTTACTTCTTTCTCAGCCTGCTTATCCTTTGAGTATAGGAAGGCTTCTGACTTGCTTGAGTTGATTTTATATCCGGCCACTTTGCTGAAGTCGTTTATCAGCTGTAGGAGTTCTCTGGTGGAGTTCTTTGGGTCGCTTAAGTATACTATCATATCGTTTGCAAATAGTGATAGTTTGACTTCTTCCTTTCCAATTTGTATCCCTTTGACTTCTTTTTGTTGTCTAATTGCTCTAGCTAGAACATCAAGTACTATATTGAAAAGATATGGAGAGAGAGTGCAGCCTTGTCTAGTCCCTGATTTTAGTGGGATTGCTTCAAGTTTCTCTCCATTTAGATTGATGCTGGCTACTGGTTTGCTGTAAATTGCTTTTACTATGTTTAGATATGGGCCTTGAATTCCTGATCTTTCCAAGACCTTTAGCATGAAAGGATGCTGAATTTTGTCAAATGCTTTCTCAGCATCTAATGAGATGACCATGTGGTTTTTTCTTTGAGATTGTTTATATAGTGGATTACATTGATGGATTTCCTTATATTGAACCGTCCCTGCATCCCTGGGATGAAGCCTACTTGATCGTAGTGAATGATCGTTTTGATGTGTTCTTGGATTCGGTTGGCAAGAATTTTATTGAGTATTTTTGCATCGATATTCATAAGAGAGATTGGCCTGAGATTCTCTTTCTTTGTCGGATATTTGTGTGCTTTTTGTATTAGTGTAATTGTGGCTTAATAGAATGAGTTGGGTAGTGTTCCTTCTGTTTCTATTTTGTGAAACAGTTTGAAGAGTATTGGTGTTAGGTCTTCTTCGAAGGTCTGATAGAATTCTGCACTAAAACCATCTGGACCTGTGCTTTTTTTGGTTGGAAGACTTCCAATGACAACTTCTATTTCTTCAGGGGTTATAAGATGGTTTAGATGGTCTATTTGATTCTGATTTAATTTTGGTATTTGATATCTGTGAAGGAAATTGTCCATTTCCTCGAGATTTTCTAGTTGTGTTGAATACTGGTTTTTGTAGTAGGATCTGATGATTTTTTGAATTTCCTCAGTTCCTGTTGTTATCTCTCCCTTTTCGTTTCTGATTTTATTAATTTGGATACTGTCTCTGTGCCCTCTGGTTAGTCTGGTTAAGGGCTTATCTATCTTGTTGATTTTCTCAAAGAACCAACTCCTCGTTTTGTTGATTCTTTGTATGGTTTTATTTGATTCTACTTGATTGATTTCAGCCCTGAGTTTAATGATTTCCTTAAAGGTCTCTATCCTCTTTATGACATGCTATTTTAGGTCAGATTCTTGATTTTCCATTGTGTAAGGGTATCTGAGGCTTGCTGTAATGAGAGAACTGTGTTCTGATGATCCTGGTTTGCATTGGCTTCTGTTGCTTATGTTCTTGTGCTTGCCTCTCGTCATCTGGTTATCTCTGCTGTTAACAGGCTTGGCTGTCTCTGTCTGGATCTGGCCTCCTTTTAGGCACGTAGAATTTTGTGACCTGGCTTAGAGCAGACCTCCTGAGAGGCAGACAGTGCTGTCTATGTTTTGAGGGGCAGAGAGCAAGGCTCCTTTCTTCCTTATTAGAACAGGCCTTCTATGTCTCTCATTAGGTCAATCCTCCTGTGTTCTTGGTTAGGACAGGCCACTCATGTTCCTAGTTAGAGCAAACCTCCTGGCAGACAATCAGGTTTTGTCATCTAGGAGTGTGATCTGCCCCAGTCACAGATGATAGTGCAGACCAGAAGGACTATGGGTCTCGTGCAGAGAACAGATTCCATGTATGCTGGGCTCTGTGGTGTCCCAGCTGATGTGGATATTGGGGCAAGTGTCTCCCTGGTGTCCCTAGATGCATTAGATGTCCTGGAAGACAGGCAAGCTGTGAGGAGTGGAAGGGGTGAAGCATGCCAATTTGTCCTCTGAAGAGTTATAGACTGAAAGTTTTCCTCTCTTCCTTGTAAATATCCATGCATTTATTAGAGAAATTACAGTAGAAACTTATTTAACATTTAAGTTTCAGTCCCTCCCTACCTGACCTTGTAACCATTTCCCAAACAGTGTTCAGTATTGTTACACTTTTAGACTTCTATACATGTACTGCACAACTGCCTACATAAGCAATTTCTATCCTCCACCCACCAGAAAAACACACACCTCTTCTGGCTAACACTACTGTTTAGGTACTTACTAAGCTCATGTTCCTTCCTTCCTTCTTTCTTTCTTTCTTTCTTTCTTTCTTTCTTTCTTTCTTTCTTTCTTCCTTTCTTTCCTTCCTTCCTTCTTTTTTTTCTTTTAAATGTTTTCTGATCTTTTCTTTGATGTCTTCTGTTTGCTTGACCTTGAGTTTGCTGTTCTTAGCCTTCTCAACAGGTGTCTGTGCTGAGTGAACTAATCCATTACCAGGACTTCATCCCCCACTAATGTGCTGATGAGCCTGGAATCTAAATGGATCAGACAAAGGAAAGTTGGACTGTGTTAAGAAGAAAAGGTAGACACTTTGGGGTAATAAATGCAGAAAGATAATTTCAGGCAGATTATGAAAGCACACTCAATATATTTGATTACAAGTTGATTTATAGGCTCTACCTATTAAAGAAGAAAATTAACCTAAGGCAGTAAATTTAGAGGATGAAGAAGATAATGGAATTACTAAAATTAAGTTCAAAGAGTCAGTGTGCAAGAGCTCAGAGATAGTCCCTCTCCCAAAGAAGGCACAGACTCTTATTGCTTGCCCTACAGCATCCAGGCAACCTATACTAAAATCATGCCAGAAAGCACTGATAAGGGACTCAAACTTTATGGGAATTTTGATGCCATAATAAGGATTATGAGTCACTTATAAGTTATGCTGTCACTCTGTTTCAAAGATTCAAGATAGAAGAGTAGGTAGATAAGAAATCAGAGCATGATGTTCAAAGATATTCTTGCAGATTTACTGGGCTGTTTGAACTGAGATACTGAAAGGAAATGCTGGACACACCCTGTGAGCTGTGTGTGCATGTGTGTATTGGTAGCTCTATCATTTACCAAATGGAGTTCAGCTACAGGAAGTTACCAGGGCTGCTGGTTGGGTTCATGTAGAGTACTGAATTTACATTCACATTTCAAACATAAAGGAAAAAGAGGCCCTCACTGATAAAACAAATTGTTGGAAGCCAAGGCAAGTATTTACTTATAGCCTAGTATTAGAACTCAGATTGCTGTCTGGCAGGTCACTGTAGCTGGCATCCTCTGAAACATGTGACAGGATTAAAGAAATTTAAGAAAGCTTTTGTGTTTGAAAATGACTTTAATAATGCTTTGTCCTAACTAAGTAAGCATCATTTATTAAACAAGACCATACTTTTCAGGCACTGCTGTAAGTTTTCAAGAGTGGCTGACAAATGTTTTGCTTTCTCATTGCCATTTCACTCCCTGGAGCCCATTCACTGTTGTTGGCCTCACAAACAATTCACTCTTCAAAAATTTCTCTGAATTTCGGGTTGAGCTGCACAGAACATTCATCACACAAAAATAAACAGCCAAATTATTGTTTTGGAGACAATAAAAGTCTTGGAAAAGAACTGCATTGCATTCTCTCTTTTAAGATTGCTATGTCCTTACAGAGTAAGACCCAGCTAGGAAGGATCCTAGGCCTCCAGTCTAGGTAAACCCTAGCTTCTTCCTATTTGAGGAACTAAATAATTTTTCCAGTGGGTTTATTCTTCTCAAAATTTTCTTTCTCATTTTATTTGTATTATTAACTTAAAGATATATAGAAATGTTATAAGTAAATTGAATACAAATTCATTTCAAACTAGAGTTTTATGTTCAGTGAGATTTCATAATGAAGTTAATCTGTGAGTTACAAGAGTGCTATCAGAACCAGTCCATGAAGATGCTGGAGACTGAACTTCGGTTGCTGTTTATATGTTCCATTTTATTATCTGACACAAATTTTATGCTTAGACGATTTGAGTTCCCAAAACAAATTACTCAAACTGTACAGAAATGTTAAGAGGAATGAACGAATTTATGTACCCACATGGATTTAATTGTATTACTTCCCTTCTACACTCATCTGGCCCCTAAAATAAGAATAGGTCTGGAGGAATAAGATCAGCAAGCATTTTCTCTTTCTGTTCAAGACCCATGAAATAGTGCCACCATATTAAGACCACTGAAGGAGAAGGCACCCTTCAGTAGAACTGCCTGCAAGTTGTACAGTGAACTCCAAGAGCCCTGTTTCTCAGTTAGTCATCCATGGGCAGCTTTTCATTGACAGAGCTGCCTCGAATGCATGCTATTGTAAATGACTTCAATTCCCTCATCAGCTAGACTTGGGAAAAAGTGTTTCCTTCTTTTGACATAGATGTCCAATATGGGCCAGTTGTCATTAATTCATGTCTCCTAGAATACGTCACAAAGAATATGGCAAACTCAGAGATTAAAGGGAAACAGATTTTCTGAGTATTATACAAAATATTATACAAACAAGACCTCAGTTACATTTTGTGATAGCCTTATGATGTAAGTTTTATGCCATTGTTATCAAAATGAACCTGAACTTACACCTACTTGAAGTTTTATATGTCATTATATATATATATATGCCTGCTAAAGAACAATGTTCTGATAAGTTACTATGATATGGATGTAACTTTATTTTTCCTTAACATTTGCATTGGGAACTACTCCCTGGGCTCTACTTACAATTTTACGAGATTACAAACTATTATGTTATATTTAGCTTAAGAACATTTTGCATTTTCTGCTATGACTAAATTCTTTCCAAGGTAACTTTGAATAATCTTATTCTGCTTTTTTTTTTTTTGAACTTTATGTTCTACTCTACTTACTAGGTATCCAGTTGTTCCAGAGTCAAAGAGGTTGGAATAGGTTGGATGTAGGAGGGGAAAGGTGATAGCCTTCTTGAAATGAGCTCTAGCAATTCATCTGACATAGGCATTAATGGCACACTTCCAAATCCTGGTTGATACATGAGTATCGCTTTCTGGCTGCCTTCTTAAAATTTCACCTCTTCTCCTACAAGGCACTTTTCCAGAATCTTCCTAAGGCATTGTCTTTTTGGCCAGGATCCCTACAGTGAGTGATCCATTAGGCATGATGAAGTTGAGGCTCCTCTTGCTTGGCAAAGAAGAATACACTTACCATAAACCTAAGGCATAGGGTAACTTGCCTTCTCACCTTTCTAATAAGTTCTAACCTGTTCTAATGCTCCATATTTTCTAGGTGAGTAAAAGCCTCACTCTCCGTATTATATTTCCCTGGAATACATGGTAAATTCTACCAAGAAACCACCTGGTAGTAAAGTGCTAATATCCTTTTATTGACATAGTGGTATTAATCCAATACTTAACAATTTTCTGCCTTCTATTAAAGGAGAGTAACATGCCTCTATAAGACTGATAACTTAGCATTAAACTTCCTTATGAACAAGTTTTTGTTTTCTGATTTGTGTGTGTGTGTGTGGTTATATTTTGGGATCAGTTACGAGATTGCCTCTGTTGCCTTAAGGTAGTCACACAGGTAGACAATAACATCTTTCTTTCAAATATAGGGAACATCTATCATCTGTTTTTTCTTTTCAAAGTGTGTTCAGGTGTATTTCTGTGGGTATGCATTTATGCACAGGCATGTGGATACCAGAGAACAATTTTCATTATTCCTCAGAGGTCAACAGCCAATTTTATTTTTTTTTAATTTATTTATGTATTTATTTACACTCCATATTTTATTCCACCCATCCACCCTCTGACTATTCCACATCCCATACCACCTCCCCAATCCCTGTTTCCACATGGATGTTACCACCCCCCACCCCTCCTGATCTCTAAACTCCCTGGGGCCTCCAGTCTCTTAAGGGTTAGGTGCATCATCTCTTAATGGACACAGACCATGCAGTCCTCTACTGTATGTGTGTTGTGGGCCTCATATCAGCTGGTGTATGCTGCCTAGTTGATAGTCCATTGTTTGAGAAATCTTGGGGGTTCAGAAAACTTGAAACTGCTGGTTCTCCTACAGGGTCGCCCTTCTCCTCAGCTTCTTTCAGCCTTCCCTAATTCAACAACAGGGATAAGCTGCTTCTGACCATTGATTGTGTGCAAATATCTGCATCTGACTCTTTCAGCTGCTTGTTGGGTCTTCTGGAATGTGGTCATGCTAGGTCCCTTTTTGTGAGCACTCAATAGTCTCAATAATAGTGTGAGGCCTTGGGACTTCCCCTTGAGCTGGATCCCACTTTGGTCTTGTCACTGGGCTTTCTTTTCCTTGGACTCCTCTCCATTTCCAGCCCTGTAATTCTTTCAGACAGGAACAATTATGGGTCAGAGTTGTGACTGTGGGATGACCCCCATTTCCCTCATTTGATGCCCTGTCTTCCTGCTGGAGGTAGGCTCTTTAAGTTCTCTCTCCCTACTTTCGGGAATTTCATGTAAGTGGTCTGGCATTTACCAGATAGTTTAAGCTGGCTAGCCTGAATTCTTCAGTATCCATTTTCCAACACTGGGATTACAAGGGTAGACTGGGATCTGGCACTTTTAAATGTGAATTTTGAAGGATCAAACTCAGGTTTTTCATATTGGCAAAGCAACTGTCTCTCACCCCAGTCTCAGCATTTCTAGAGTAACTACTATAACTAATAGAAATACACACACACACACACACACACATATGTATATCACCATATATGTATGATTTATTATGTACATACATACATATATATGATTTATTAAAATGTCTTTCAGGCTGTGATCCAGCTAATCCAAAAAATGGCTGCCTAAATGTTCAAGAATCCATAAGTTGCTCAGTCTATAAGGTTGGATGTCTTATCTAGTCTGCAATATATGCTGGAAACCTGGAGAAGTAGGTTGTAATTCCAGTAAAGGAATGGGCATACTAACAATGTGAGAGCAAACAGGCAGAGAGAAAAAGCTTCCTTCTTCCATATTCTTATAAAGGCTTCCAGCAGAAGACATGGCACAACTTAGAACTGGATGCAAGATCTGGATTAAAGATGTGTTTTTCCCACTTCAAAGATCAGTCTTAAAAGTGGATCTTCTTACTTCAAATTAAGCAGAAATCTCTCACTGGTGTGTCCTTTATTTTGGGGTTTTAGTTAATTTACCTGTAGTCAAGTTGACAACTAAGAATTGCCACCACAAAATTATTGATCAGTGAAGCTCTATAGAGCCCCAAACACTGTAAGATATTGCCAATGCTCGTGAGTCTCTCTAAAACTTGATCCTAGGATTTCTTGCTGAAGACACTGCATACTTGAACCATAAAACATGTAGTTCTATATTATTTTTGGTAAATACATACATACACACACACATACACACACACACACACACACATATATATATATATATATATATATCACCATAGTATGTATATATTATATAAAATAAATTATATTATGAATATGTAATACAAATATATAAATATAGATATATATGTTACTTTTGCTAAAAACACTTCTCACAATCAACTTCAGGAAGACTGGACTGACTGGCATTCTCTCACAGACTGGACTAATTTAGAAGTTCATTGTGGCATTAAGAGTATGTAAATGTATTAACTGAGTGAATTTTATACAGTATAACTTTTTCTACCTCTGTTGTCATTTACAAATATGAGACATGTTTTCTGCTACAAATATAACATTAAATTGTATATATCACTATTTTCCAAACTCAGCAATATTTTAAGTCACTGTTGCAAGTAAGTGCTAATCACATTATTCTGCTTTCTATGCAACATTTTTTACTAGTTGCTCAACTGGAAGCATTCTATTAAGAACTGCTAATTGTAAAAAGATGTGGGTTTTATTACTATACGTAGTACTATTGGTTGTCTGAACTAAGTAAGTATAGTTAGCTTCCTTTCAACTCAGAGTTCCTAATATTAAAGGCTCTTAGTAAGTAATCTTTATAGACACCAAAGGTTAACCATGCAAAAACTGCTTAGATCAACCATTTCAGTGATGCACTGAAATCCTTCTAAATAGCCATCTGAGCCATTCACTAGAAAATAGCCCTTAATGGATAATATGTCTGGACAGACCATTATCCAGGATAAGTTGCTCTGATTCCAGTAAAGTGAAGTGCTAATCTAAGCAGTTAGTTCTTGTGAAGCCTTAGAGACCAAAGTGCATGCATACAAAAATGTAAAACAAAACACAACAAAAAACTAATACAAATAAACATTGAGTATTTAGTTTGTTAAATGACAGCATCAGTTGAATGTGTGTGTTTGCAAATTAATCACCTCAAGTTATTCCTAGAGTATACTCAAGAGTAACGGGTAAAATAGCCATGTCTCAAAGCACAGTATCCCTGTGTCATGGCATGGTGACAAGGACCTTCAGTGACACAGCCTCTACCTAACTTCTCAGGTTGTTCTTTTGCCAGCCCCTAACTCACACTCTCTCCTTTAGCTTTCTCTTACTCAGAAACAGAAGAATCTTTTGAAGCCCCCATTTCTTACAATTCTCCCCTGTCTGTTGTTCATCATCTAAGGGGTAGCAAGTTGTACCAGTGCTTGTGTTGCTCCTGGGATTATATGAGATCTAGCCAGGAGGTCAAGGATTGATGGTGTTTGGGGTGAGTTATATAGAGCATCCACTGGCTGAGCCTAACTATCTCATGTATTTGGTGATTTTCTTGAAAAACACAATGACTGTCATCTATAGCCACCGAAGCTCCTTTGAAATCTTACCTGTGAGGTCTTTTCACCTGGTCTCTTTAACATGGTGCTTCATTAGTCAGCTTTCTTACTCACTCTCTGAAGGATTCCAAAGCATCTATGTCCCACTAGAACAGAGAACCATCTTTCCCAGTTAGCCTTAAGGGGCACATAACATTGCTTCTGGTACTCTGTATTCCTTAGAGTGGAGTCACCTCAAATAAGCTTCATTTGAGAGGAAGTGAATTAGATTTTGGCTTCTGGTATCAAAGTGTGTGGGAACATTTTCCAGCTACTACATATGTATAGAAAGTAACCGTCATCTCTGAAAATATACCCCAGTACTCATGTGCACTGAGAAACTGTAGCATCCTAGTTTCTCCTATTCATTTCTCTTTTTGATTCAACTGTTTGTTCCTTTTTGATTCTTCAACTGATGTTGAATATGTTGGAGGATTATGATATTGCTAGAGGATATAATCTGTACTTACTTAACTTTGTGTGACTCATGAGAATCCAAGTTCTACAGGAATGGGAATTATTTCCATACCTTATACTTTAATTCTTCACTAGAAAAATATTTATTGCTTAAATGTTGTGTACACTAGATCAAATGATTCATAATAAACACAAAAGTATAAAAGGATCTTTATATATGCCAGAAAATTATCTATTAAAGACTAACTTTTGAAAGTGATTCTTTGTTATTTCTTCCAATGCTCACAACACTTGGCTTACAGCTTTATAAAAATGGCAATTTGTTTACTATTAAGTATGTTAAAGATCCTAAATTTATTTTTTTCTTGAAAGAATGCATTGAAAATCAAGTACTATTGACTACTATGGATGGTAAACCTTTTGGCATTGAGGAACAGTATTCTTGACATAGTTCACATTCAAGAACTACACAATAGTCTTATAAAAATAAGATATTTTAAAGTTATGTATAAATTTATGATTTTTGTTATGCTGCAATTGTAGCTGTGTGAACCACAGGCTGCAGACTGCTTTTTCCTTGTACATAATGTAGGCATTGGAAAAATTTAGATCACAATCCTCTCTTTCAGGATTGTAGTCCATTTTAATCATGTAACTTTTCCAGATCTAATGATGAGAATCATCAAATGTCCATAATAGCCTAGTCCAATAATGGAAGAAGGAACTTTTCCAAGAAAAGTTTAAGAAGTGATGGATTTGCAAGATAGAACAAGTAACTTCCTGGCAATTGTGTGATGAATGATAAGCAAAAATTAAGCAATGCACTCCTATTTGCTTGAGATTTATATGTGTGTTTTTGGGGATTTGTTGGCCACTGAAGTAGACATCATTAATCTTTGCCATCTTGATTTTATCTCCAATATAAAAACTAGTTTCTAAAGGTGCTATAACTCTCACACAAACAATTTGGAGATAAGTTATTTATATTTAATTTCCCCAAGTGCCATGTTTTCACTTGCCATGTATTTGTGTATCAATATTAGCACTTTAGATGGTGAGAAATTTTAAAAGCTGTAGAATTTACTGGAATATTTTGGGCACTCAAGATCTCTGCTATTCAGAATTAAATTTTCACAGGGAATGAGTATTTTTTCTTTAAAAGCGGATAGGAAGACTCACATTTGGCTCAGTGCCATGGCCATCTTGTTTATTAAATATCATACTGCAGTCATTACTTCTTGCATATGTTAACAAGACAGAAGACAAAAGCAACTGAACCTGGAACATTGCCACAAACAGACAGAGCATTCATGCACTTGAGTATCACTCATTTCCATCAACACTTGGAGACATTTGGTGTCATATTATGCTACATTAAAACCATAAAGAATTTAGGAGAAAAAATTACCTGGTTATCTGCTAGTACATACTTGACATTTTGTCAGATAAAGGCTAAATCTTCTGAGATATCACATGTTTGTATTGTGTCTCAGATAAAATCTAAAATGTTGAATACTACATTTGCCTGGTATCTCATTAAGGACTGAATGCAATAATGACATTCATAAAATCTAGTGATAAGTAGCTGCTCTATCCCTTCACAAAATCTGCACAGGGATCTCTTTTGCCAATTATTTTGTTTTTCCAAATGTTATATGAGGAAAATTTCTATGCTTGCTTCATCATTTCTGTTTTTGTTTTTGAATTTGAGAATTAGCTATAATGCTTTCAGATACTTTGATTTGCTTAATTATGTTATAATATTTATGAAGTATTAAGCAAAGCCAAAATTTTATAATCCTGGTCTTTAAGTGTTGGCTGGCACATACACCCCACCTAAATGGCCAAAGTTGTCTAGTTTTAAGCCGCTAACAAACATGCGCCCTTCTTTAATCTTTTCCAACACAAAAATATATACCTCAACATGATGATGAACACATATACACACATACCCTCCCCCAAAAAATCCACTGAGGCTGCTTCTGAGACATAGTCTTAGCCTAGAGCTGAATTCCAAGTTCTTTGTCTATTGCATGCGCATATATATACTGAATGATCTCACCCACCTGCCTAGCTCAGTGCCAGTCTTCTGCCTTCCTCATCACCATGTCCTAGCCCCCAACTTGGCCTGAGATGCCCTGGTCTATCAAAGACTACTCTGACCAAAACAAGTCCAGGTAGTTCAGTCTCACACAGATCCCCCCTAATTTCTCATTGTCCCTCTACTACCTCTATAATCTGTTCCTATCCCCAACTTGTCTGTATCAGTCACCAGTGATATGGGAAAGGTTAAGTACCTTAACCTGTGTCTTTCATTCGTGCTCAGTATGCTGAAAGGGACACTATTGGATGTTGAGTGCCTGACATGTTCTATGTTAGTAAGTGACTTAAGAAGAGAATATTCAGGACTATTTTAAGAAAAAGGGGAAACGATTTTGAATGTAAATAAAAAAAACTTAGAAAATAAAATTAAAAAAAAGAAGTATGGTAATTATATAATTTCAAGGAATCATAAAAGATTTTAATATTTGATGATTAATCAGATGTGCAAGGGTATTGGGTATAGAAATAAATGAGTTTTAGTGGAAGCTGTTATATTGATAATGATTTTTTTAAGAAAAAATTCAGGATGATTTCTTCATGTATGAAATTGAATATATTTGGATACTTGATTGATTCAAATACTCCTCCTGCACCAGGTTTAAAACAGTAAAATATTTGTAAAGAACAGATAATACAGCGTTGAAGAATATGTTACTGACAATAACTATGATTTGAGACCTCTGTAATCACTCAAGACTAACCCAGTAAACATTTCACCATATACACATTCTTGACTTTTGTATCTATTACAAGTTTACAATATTCAAAAACTAACTTTACAATAATTTATTTTTTAGCTGATAGTGTTTGGACTTCATATGTTGATAGGAATCCTATATCGGCATTTAGAAGGAAGACATGCAAATGTGTAGATTGTGCTAAGAAGTGACAAAAGCATATGTAGCTAGGTCTGTAGAGACAGGGGAGCAAATCTTGATAAAACTAATAAGTGTTAGATAATCTGCCTCGGTGGGGAGCTTGCGTATGTAAAGAGGCATCGCATTCTCTTAGGCTAACCAAGGGTATGTAAAGTTGGAGGATACATACATTTATAGATAGAGAGTTAGGAATGATGGGGACCTTGCCAGTTCATTTATATTCTCAAACAAGATAGGAAGGAAGACATTCCCTGTATCAAGGTTCCAGGTTGACTGATAATGTGTTAATAGGAGAATCACTGAAATAGCCAAGTGCTTCATGACCTCTTAAACGGCATGATAAAAATCAAATGGTCAAAAAATATGTCATTGTCTTAGTCATTATAGAAGTAAGTAGGCAAGGCTTGTTTACACAAATTAGCACTAACACACTCAGCAAGTCATTTTAATAGGTTTTATGTCATAGAAATGGAGAATTGAATTAAATGAATTCCAAACACCCCTTCAAATATGAATATATTTTAGTTAGCTTAAAATTGTTTGATAGGTTGTTCCAGGTTAGTCTTGAACTTGCTCTGTAGCTGATAATAATCTTGAAATACTATATCTTTTAACTCCATGTCATTTGGATCTAGCATTAACAGTATTTGCCATTATGTCTGGATACTATTTTAATTTTGATAAAGACAAATAAAACTATAACCTTCAGAAAATATATCTACATACCTGTGCCTTGCTGTGACCACCTGGGAGAAAGAGACTTAAAGGATAACTTCAAATTTGGAACAGAATTTTTTTATTTATTTACAAAAATATTTACACATTCCTATTTTGAGCAAAACAAGTGCTAGGTGTTGTATGGGTAAGAAAGATGCTTCGGATGGGTTTAGATCCTTCAGGGACTGCACAAACTACTGAAAGACTGGATATCCATCTTTGAAATGTTGAAACTATAAAACCAAAGACATGGGAAGACAATAAACATTCCAGGATGGAGTAGAGCAGCGTAGATAATCTTTGTTCCCAGGCTGTTTGTTAATTGCCTGAGACATTTGCTGTTAATTGGCCAGGATATTTTCCAGTTCGCTTCATGTGATAAGCCTCTAGTTCCCTCTTGTCTACTAAATTGTTGCTGCAGTAGCCTGGAGAGATTCTAAAAGTAGTCTTGAAGACTGCAGAAATGGTGCATCCCTGCAGAGGGTATTGGTTTTGGTATGAACCCATGAGCAGTTTGATGCCATTTAGCTTATGTCGCATGTGATCCTTGAGCTAACTAAGCTCTTGCCATTAGAGCTGAGGCTGCTGTACAGGGTAAGGAAACTGAGGAGTCAGAGAATAGTATTCTACTAGAATAGACATTAACTCATCATTAGCATATCTTAAATCAAGTAGAATTCAAATATCCTTCAATTCTGCTCTCCTTCCATCTCTCCTCTTTCTCTGTTCTTCATTATGCCTCTCCCTTTATTTGCTCATCTAGTCTATAAATGGTATCACAATTTTTTTCATATGGTGATGAATGATAATGATGCAAAGATAAGAGTATTACTTACTTTCTCACAGAATTTGTAGTCATGGGAAGGATTTTGAAATAATAAGAAATAATAGATCATAGTTTTTATTCAATGAAGTGGCAGAAGAGTTTTCCATGTGAAGGCATTAATTATATGCTAGGTTTATGAAAGGTAGTATACTAGCTCCTCTCTCTCTCTCTCTCTCTCTCTCTCTCTCTCTCTCTCTTCCTCTCCTTTCCTCTCCTCTCCTTCTCCCTCTGCATGTGCATACATTCACTTCCTAAGGAAAAGTGTCCGCATATGTAGAATTAATTTAGGCAATAAAACAATAAAAGAACTAAACATGGCAAGAGTCAGATCAAGACCTGGATATGGGCCTGGATATATCATCTCTGTTCTACATGGTAGGGGATATTGAGCCTTTATCCTATCTCTCTTATTTACCTAGTGAAATTGAATTATTCCTCTTATCTCTCTTGAGCTCTCATCTCTGTTGTTTAAAGAACAGTTTTATCGAGGGGACAATGTCTCCATAAATGGAGAAGCATTCCTAAAATTTAGTTTTAATCTGCCTGATTTACTAAGAGGAAAAAATAATCAAAACTTTCTTCTGTAGAAGAGTGTGTGTGTGTGTGTGTGTGTGTGTGTGTGTGTGTGTGTGTGTGTATGAGTGTGCCACTAAACCTGAAAAAGTTTTGTGATTTCCTCTTCCCAATATATAGTTTGTGATAAAAGTGAATGCAATTTGGGGAATCTGTATCTTCCACATTTGTTGCTGCCTGGAACCTATTGTCTATGTTTGAAAGCATAGCTGTGATGGTTTGTATATACTTGACTCAGGGAGTGGCACTACTAGGAGGTGTAGCCTTGTTGGAGTGGTTGTGTCACTGCAGCCATCCTAGCTGCCTGGAAGCTAGTCTTCTGCTCCCTGCCTTTGGAACAAGAAAGAGGTTGAATGCTCAGTGTCTCCAGTCCCATGTCTGTCTGGATGTTGCCATGCTCCTGCCTTGACGATAATGGAATGAACCTCTGAAATTGCAACCTAGCTCCAATTAAATGTCATCCTTGTAAGAGTTGCCTTGGTCATGGTTTCTGTTTATAGTAGTAAAACACCAACTAAGACAAAAGTTTATACCAGGAGTAGGGTATTGCTGTGATAGGTCTGAGCATGCTTTTGTTCAGAAAAATGTATAGTTTAGGACTTTGGAAATGCTTTAAGTGGGGCTTAATATGCTATCCTAGTAGGAATATGGAAGAGCATGACTTGAACTATGGAAGCTTAGCTCTAGATAATTCAGAAGAGAAGAGTTTTAATAGGTTGCTAGAGGCTTTTCTTGTGATATTTTGGTGAAGAATGTGGCTGTCTTTTACCCCATTCTGGGGAGTCTACCTGAAGCTAAGATAAAGAGATTTACATAAGTTTCATTGACAAAGGAAATCTCAAGAAAGGCCAATAGAGACTTTGTTCTCTGGTTAAATCTCATGAAGAGCTTTTGAACAAGCATAGCAAGCTTAGAAAGGAAAAGTATATAATACATGGTTTGAGTATTAAAAGGGCACCAGGAATTGAAATGGAGCTGAATCCTGTATTCAAGGATATTAAATTGATTTAGGGGAGTGATGACTTTGGGGCAAGATCTCATCCAGCTAAGTTTAGGCCCAGGCATGGTAGTACACCCATTATAATAGCCACAAATATCAGGAAGAAGAAAAGAATACTCTTTATCTAGAGGTCTTAACATACACCATGACTTTGGTGACATACTGACCTTGGGTTTTTATGGTAAACTGTCTTCTTAGTGTGATTTTTATGGTGGAATCAGGAAACTAATAAGAATAAGTTCATAAAGCAAGAGAAGAGGGAATGCTTAGGGTTTATTTTCTTGTGAATAAATGAGGAGAGTATATTATGGAAAGAAGGCCTATAACAAAATACTGAAAGGTGGTCAATACTCATTCAGAGACAGGCTGAGAGATTTGTTTCAATGGTGAGTCTAAATCTCATCAAGTTGGCAATACAGATTAGCTATCACAGGATCAAATGCCACTTTCTAAGAAGTGATGAGAATGGAAACAAGGAAAAGAGAATGAAGTCCACAAGTGGTAATAATGAATAAGTCATGACTCTTCTCTAAGAACTTTAGGAGGTTCATGGGGATAATTAGCATAATACTTTAAAAGAGGGAATGCTTATGCATATGTAAATTAATTGCTGAGTGGACTTATTAATTCACTCAGCCTTCTTCTCTAGTTCCTCTTTCAAGTAGGAAATATGTATGAGCAATATTGATGGACTTCCTTGACTTCTGGCTTCAGGTGTCAATGGTAGGGGCAAAAAAGATGAAGAATCATTACCAACTAAGGTAGAGACAGTTACTTGCATCTTTTACTCTGGGGTTGTGAATCTTCTGGAGTTATAGGTTAGTTTTGGCTTAGTTCTTCTCTATAGGATTTACTTGGTACACTCATAAAGCAATAGCTGTCATTCTGGGTTCTTATATTTACCCTTCATTATTTTCCTTCCTAGCTTAGGAAGAAGATAGAAGAGAGCACCATTTACTTTCTTTTGGATTCTCTTTGCTTTGTTTATATTCCAATATGAAATTTTTTTATTAATTATTCTTGAGTTGTTCCATCTATTTGTGTCTCCAATTGTAAAGACATCAATGTACGAGGCAGATTCTATAGTTGATATAGGTAGATAGAACCTGAGTTGTTGATAGTACGTTATTTCAAATAAATTTCAATTTATAGGTAGACTTATCACAAAATGACCACAGTAATTTTCAAGAGCATCTGTCAGTATCCCATCTTTATTTCCCCACATTCTCCAGGAACTTCTTGTTACAAGAATCAATGGGCCTCTCTCAAGGCATCCTTGACTCAGGTGGTCTGAAGTTCACTGCCCTTGGTTCCTTTGTATTCTCTACAGTCATGGAGGCAGGTCTTTTCTTGGGCCGCTTAATTCTTTCCCCTGATACATCTATGTTTTATGTTTATGTTTCCTTGA
Organism: Tokudaia tokunoshimensis; assembly: GCA_036184795.1. NCBI lineage: Eukaryota > Metazoa > Chordata > Mammalia > Rodentia > Muridae > Tokudaia > Tokudaia tokunoshimensis. The sequence continues at coordinate 133,643,230 of BTHU01000003.1, read as the reverse complement.
AAACTCTTCACGGATGTCATACTGAGATTCCTTCTCTTTTCTTCATAGTCTCTGATCATTTACCATAGATCACTGTGATGATAAAGTCTTATTTGCCCCAGAATTATCTGTCTTCATGTCAACTTCATTCTTATTCATAGTCTAATACAATAAAAACCTTATGCTTGAATATAGTCTCTGTGACAGATCCTCTTGATCTGTTTCATTTCCTGTTCCATCACAATGCCAAGAGTGGAAAAGGGTGTGCAGTATAGAGGCAGCAATTCTTTTGAGTGAATAAACAGGAAATTTATTCTGAATAAATTTTCTGTTGAAATAAATTCTTATAACATTTTAAAGCAATGTTTAATTATATATCAATCAATTCATCTATCACTTGTCAATCTAGCTATTTATCACATATAGCTATATGTATGTATATGCATACATCGTGTATGCATGTATATATATACACGATGTATATATATAACTACATATATTCATATATGATATAGATGTATATGATATATATATACAGACATACATATATACATGTATATACATCATATACAGATATTACATATACATATGTGTACATGTACATCATACACACACACACATTCACCCTTTGTAAACCAGGTAGAGATATATTGATAGAATTAAAAAATATACAGCGTCTCTCATTGTCAATTAAGGCATTACTCCACTTTACGCTAAAATGCCAATTTTGAACACATATATTGAGGCCTCCATGAACACGTAGTTCAGATTGACACATATAGCCTCAACTGTTTGCTCATGATGATGCAACCATGCTCACACCAGCTAATAATAGAATAGTAGAAATAATATGTCAGCACCATTTCGGAGGAATGCAAACCTATATGATGGAAAACAATTTAGAATTAAACTTTACAAAGTGCACTCTAGCCTATGCCTTTTCTACTCTCTCTTATTTTCATCCTATGTCTTCCATAACTTAAACTTGTCTTGAAATGCCTTGGTTTTTTCCAGCATTGCCAAAAAATCGCACCCACAATGGACCTAGGCATGTGTGAACTTCATCTGAGCTTCTGCTTCCTTGGGAAGTCTTTTCACTATAAATTCTAATATATTAAAAACCCAGTTTCTAAATTACTGCAGATTCCAGAAAAGAATAGCTATCATCTTCATTTTCTAGCTAACATATATCCTACTTTTGAATTCTTCATGGTATTCACGATTCTTTTTTTCTCTTCCAGCCTAGTTATTCTTTAGATGAAAGAAATCAAAGACATCTACCATAATCTTAAGAGAGGAAAATTTGCCCATCATCTCCTCATTTGAGTATCATAAATCAAACAATCACCAAGCCATTAGTGGAAGGTCTACCTAATACTCCATCCAAATCATCATTCAGTGTGTATGCTTGTGTTTGTATGTGTGTGCTAGAGGGGGAGAGTACAGAGATTTGTCACTATTCTAGATTTAGTAGTAATGCACACTTTTTTTTTAATTTGATGTGAATGAGGAGTCATGTTTTTGGCTAGGGTTTAATCTGATAATGAGCAACAAATGATTGTAGATCATTTCCAGTTTTGAATTGTTTACTTTCCCCCTTCTCTTCTGCATTTAGAGTAGCTTTCTTTTATCTTCCTCAGAAGTCTCACTTATAAAATTGCCCCTCTATTTTACAAACTACATCTACTTCTCTCTGAAATGCAAATTTTAGTGTAGACTCAGTTGTGTCATGTGATTTTTTTTTCTGGAAACTGTCTTATGAGAAGGTGTTTTTGGGAGGATGGAGGATGGGAGGATGTTTTGCCGAGAACAGACATGTAGTTATTTTCTGGATGCAGACTGGAAAAAAGGCATGTGTTGTTTTGCTAAAGCAGATGATTGAGAGTACACATGATGTTTGGAAAGGGTATAAATACAACACAACAGACAGTGGATGATGCTGTGTGGTATTGGTTCACCTTACCATTCTTTGCTGGTCATCATTTGTCATGACTTCATAAACAGAAATGCACCAAAGAAGTCCTGGTAGTGTTCCAGCAGCTTCTTGCTTCTTCTGCAGACTCAGGTCAGTTGGTAGAGCCTCACAGTTTGTTCTGGATCCAACTGCCTTTGCTGATTCATGACTGGTGTTTGTGAGTGGATTGAGCTACTACTGATTTGTGGAATTAAACTGATGCTATCCTGACAATGAAGACTGGATTCACTCCAAAGAAATATTTCTATGCAGGTCCACACCCTCCTTTGCCCTATTAACCTTTCCTTTTCACTACCTCTGGTATGTGGTGAGCTGGAAGGGAGTTAAAGCATGTAAGTACACTGAAACTAATAGAAGGGAAACTAGGGAAGAACCTTGAACATATGGGCACAGGGGAGAATTTCCTGAACAGAACTCCAATAGCTTATGCTCTAAGATCAAGAATAGACAAATGGGACCTCATTAAATTACAAAGTTTTTGCAAGGCAAAAGACACCGTCAAAAAGACAAAGCGGCAACCAACTAACTGGGAAATGATCTTTACCAACCTTACATCCGACAGAGGGCTAATATCCAAGATATACAAAGAACTCAAGAAGTTAAACTCCAGAGAGGCAAGTAACCCTATTAAAAAATGGGGTACAGAGCTACACAAAGAGTTCTCACCTGAAGAATATCTAATGGCTGAGAAGCACCTAAAGAGATGTTCATCATCCTTAGTCATTAGGGAAATGCAAATCAAAACAACCCTGAGATTCCATCTCACACCAGTCAGGATGGCTAAGATCAAAAACACAGGAGACAGCAGTTGTTGGCGAGGATGTGGAGAAAGAGGAACACTCCTCCACTGCTGGTGGAATTGCAGGCTGGTACAACCACTCTGGAAAGCAGTCTGGCGGCTCCTCAGAAAACTGGGCATGACACTTCCGGAGGATCCGGCTATACCACTCCTGGGCATATACCCAGAGACTTTACCTGCATGCAATAAGGACACATGCTCCACTATATTCATAGCAGCCTTATTTATAATAGCCAGTAGCTGGAAAGAACCCAGATGTCCCTCAACGGAGGAATGGATTCAGAAGATGTGGTATATTTACACAATGGAATACTACTCTGCAATTAAAAACAATGAATTCACGAAATTCCTAGGCAAATGGTCAGAACTTGAAAATATCATCCTTAGTGAGGTAACCCAATCACAAAAGATCACACATGGTATGAAGTCACTGATAAGGGGATATTGACCCAGAATCTCAGAATACCCTAGACACAATCAGCATATCAATAGATTTCTAAAAAGATGGAAGGAGAGACCCCTGGTCCTGGAAAGACTGGATGTAGGGGAACGCCAGGACAGAGTAATGAGAGGGGGTTGAACGGAGAAAAGAGGGAGGGAAGGGGGCTTATGGGACTTTCGGGGAGGGAGGAAACGGGAAAGGGGAAGTGATTTGGAATGTAAATTAAAAAAATAAAATAAAATTAAATTAAAAAAAAAAAAAAAAAAAAAAGAGAAGTCATGGGGACAAAAGGCATAATAAAGGTTAATTACATAATAAAAAAAAAAAAAAAAAAAAAAAGAAAAGTTGAAGAACTGGAGAGCCAACTCTAACATTAAAAGCCCTCATTGTTCTTGCAGGAGACCCAGGTTTGATTCTGAGCATCCTCACTCAATTCCTAGGGTTCCTTTCTATGTATGTTATATTCATGTGTGTACATGCTCATGTGTGCATATGCTCATGTTTTTGCCTGCTCACATTTGTGCATACTTATGTGCAAATGTACTCAACAATGTATTCATATGTATTCAAATGTATATTCTGTGCTCATGTGTGTGCATGCTCATGTGTGAGCATATATTCACATGTACATTCATGTATGTTCACATGTGTATGCTATGCTCATGTGTATGCCTGCTCACATTTGTACATGCTTGTGTGTAAATGTACTCACATGTGTATTAATGTGTGTTCGTATGCATATTCTATGCTTGTATGTGTGCCCCCTTACATGTGTGCATACTCATGTGTCTGTTATGCTCATAAAAAAAAAAAAAAAAAAAAAAAAAAAAAAAATAGGTTTTGAAAAATCAAAGCCTACATCTCTCTTATGGGTTTGGTTATAAAGCTTAATTCCTGATCAACTGAATTCTCTGTTAATAAGTAACGAAACAAAGCTAAAAGGAACTTAAATCTCTATGTGCATGAATTCAATTAGTGTGAAATCAGATTGATAGTATTGCACACAACTGGGAATTTTGACTGTAGGATTTACAATGTATTCTAGTGTTTTACTTGGTACTAAATTGTGAAAAGAAAGAACTAATAATAAATAAATAGATAACTTGATAAATGAATGACTGAAATGAGGTGCTTCATATCTTTTGAAATACAATTTATGCTTCAAAATTATATATACTGAAGGCATATGTCATTATTAAATTAATCTTTTTTTATTTTTGAAGTTCAGAGTATATTGGCATAATTCCTCCCTTTCTTTTCCTCCAAAGTTCTCCCATACACACTTATTTCTTCCTTCCCTTATCTCCTTCCAAGTATTCCCACATGCGCTTCCTTGTACACTTTCAAATGTATGACTTCTTTGTGCAGTAATTATTAATATATGTATATATACACATATATAAATGTATTTATTTATAAATATCTCAATTATATAAATTTAAGTCTAAGAATATGTATTTTAATACATAGAAAAATATATATTTATATTCAAAATACAAACATCTCAATCTATATAATGTTATTTGCTTGTATGTTTTCCAACTGGCCATATGGTACTCAACAAGGTAGTATGTCCTTCCCTGGAGATGGCCACCTCACCTGATCCCACCATTACTTAGTTGTCTATAGTTCTTTTTGCAAGCTTCATGGGCTTTCTCTCCACTTTGACAAATTTATTGGTGCTGTGTTTTTGCAGCTCAGGATTGGACAGTCCAGTTGTGTGGGTAAGACTTTGTTTGTATAGCTTCTACCATTAGGGGGACACAATCTCACAGCAAACTTCTGATTTTTGGCTCTTACAGTATTTTTGCCTCTCTTCCTTAATGTGCCCCAAGTCTTAGGTACATGGATGCTTTAGAAATGTATCCATTAGGACTAGACTCTATACATCTGCATATTATTTGCTTGTGATTTTGTATAATGGTCTCTATCTGTTGCAAAGAAACACATTCTTGATGAGAAGTAAGGAGTACACTTATCTGTTTATCTAATCAAAGCTAAGACTCATATAAACAAATGCTTAGAATATAATTAGGGATTCTGATGGTTTTGTAAAGAGAATGTGGTAGATTCTCCTCCAAGTTCATGGCTTTACTAGCTCTGAGTAGTTGGCTAGATTTCCAATATAGGGCAGGATATCCATCTTGTTGAGAGGGTTAGAAGTCCAATTGGAGAGCTTGGTAGCTCTGGTAGACACTGGTGTTGTCTTCACATTTCTGCTACATTGACTGGTGTATCTTTAATTATTTAAACATGTTTAACAGTAGAAACATCATATAGAGTGATAGTTTACATTGATTGTCAACTTGATAGGCTCTAGAGTCAACTTGGAGACAAATCTGGGTGTCTGTCAGGGGTTTTCTAGATTAGGTTAATTTGAAGGAGTAAGTCATACCCTTAGAGTGTAGAACATCATTCCAGGGGCTGGGGTCCTAGATTCTGTAAAAAGCAAAGCAAATTGAGCACTATCATTAAGCTCTCTGCTTCCAGACCTCAGGCACAGCATGAACAGCTGCTTGTCACTCCTGCTACCATAAATTCTTTCCCATGGTTGGCTACATTCTTTGAACTGTGAAGGGAAACAAACTCTTGTTTCTTCACATTGCTTTTGTATTATATTCTGTCACTCCAAAAAGAGGAGTAGAAAATATAACACACACATAAAAACGTGCATGCACACACTCACACTCACACACACACACACACACACAAACACACACACACACATACACGAGCATGCATGCGTGCACTTACATGCACATGAACACACACATTTGTCCTTAGGTTATCTCTAGGAGTGCTATTGCAGATTCATATAGTTGTTTTAAAGGCTGGGTATTACACAGCTTGTAAACATTCCCAAAATCGAGGTATATGAATAGGAAGTAAAACTCTTAAACCAAAGGGAAGTTATTACAAGATACACAAAATCTAAAGACTTTCAAAGGTAGAAAATATCAAAAACAAACCTAAACATGCAGAAAGTTTCATTTGAGGAGCTAAAGAAACTCTACATTCGTTAATGGATTCTGAAGCATTTTTAATTTTATATCTCAGAAGGATGCTTCTATGAGGAGCTACTAAATCATCAGAAGAAAATTTAATCGGTAAAAGTATGTAAAATATTTTAGGGAAAATTAGATTAAAATATTAAAAGTGGATCTTAATGAGAAAAATATTGGCTACTTATTTACCTTACCATCTTTTATAAGGAGTATAAATAAAACTATGATAGAGAAATATTTTATTTTATAATTAAAATTTATTATGACCAAATTTTATTGGCATGTTTCAATTTTTATGTAATTTAAAGATATATTTTATCAGAATTTAAAATAAGAAATAATTTAAAATATATTCAGGAATTATATGGTAAACTGTTTGTACTACCCATATTACAAGGTAAGACTGAACTTCCATTAGAATGTGTTGGCTGTGGGCTGGAGAGAGGGTACATTGGCTACTCTTCCTGAGGACCCAGGGTTCGTTTCTAGCACTCAAAGGTGGTTCATAACCATTTATATCTCTAGTTTCTAGAGATCTCATATCCTCTTCTGGCCATATTGGGTTTTGTATGCATGTGGCAAAAACATGTATCTGGGCCAAAAACTTAAAACAAAATAAGAATACTTAAAATGTTCTGGCTATGATATAAATAGATAATTAACACATATCAGATAGAATGTGTATTTAGTGCATACCAGATATTATATTTATTTTATATTAATACATTTACATCATCACAGATGTTTTTAAGCTTCTTATTCTTAAGATGATAATTTGATTACAATATTTTTTTTTTCATTTCCTCCCTCAATTCCTTCCCAATTTCCTTCAAATTCATGGCCTCTTTTTTTTCTTTTCACATAATTTTTAGTACAAACATATAACCGTGTGCCTATAAATTCCTGATAATAACCTGTTCAATCCATATAATTCCACATGTAGACATATTTTCACTGCTAACTCTTCGGTACTGGACAACAAATTATTATATTCTTCCTTGGGGAAGGCAATATTTCAACTCCCAGCTCTTCTTGGTGACCTACAGTTCTTTGTCATCAGAGGTTTTTATTGACCTCTTGTTTCTCTAATAAACACAGAGAAACTTTAGTCAGATGTTCACAGTTAGGGAAGTAATTGCTTCTTTAGATAGGTGTTTACATAGGTGATCTGGTCCTTTGTTATTCAGCCTTCACTGAAATGTGTCGTGAACTACAGAAGAGAATAGAACCACTATATTGTTAGATAAGCATGCCTGTTCCTTGTATAGTTCAAAAGAACACTGTAAGAGTTAATGAAATCATATCATTGGAATACCTTTAAAAAAACAAAAGAAAAATTGAACTATGTAAATCATTGTAACATGAAAATGACCACCAAAGGTATTCCACTAAAAAATTATTAACTCAGTAAATTAGTTTTATAATGTCATTTTTACTCATTTCAAAAAGTTGAATCTCTTATTAATTTAACTTTTGAGAGAGAGAGAGAGAGAGAGAGAGAGAGAGACCTTTTTATAAAGGCAGAAATCTTTCAGTTGTAAGTTAAAAAATTTAGCCCAAAGGAGCTGTATTGTAAAAGGGAATCGATTGACTTAAGAAATTGAAATGGTTAGAGTGGTTTACCTCAGATATATCCAGACTGTTAGGCCTTAAGAATGGTCTCATTCCTCCCCCTATGCCATTTATTTGCAATTGTCACATAAGTTTTCTTATGTAAGAGAAAATTTAATAAATATCAGCCTCACAAATATTTCAGCCCATGGGGAAGACTAGAGGCAAAACATTATTTTTCCTGACAGAATTATGGAAGACCTAGGTTATGATCTATTTCCTAGTGACAGAGTATCCCACATTGTAAAATGATATTCATCATCTACTAGCTGAGAGTATGTGTTGCAAAAGGGTTTTGTTTTCTGAAGCTTGTGAGTATGTGCACGTGTGTGTGTGTGTGTGTGTTGAGGGGTAGTCGCTTAAGTAGGAAAGGAATGGTTTCCCAAAGAAACGTCAACTTCTATCAATGATCAAATCTAGCAGCAAAGTCAGCCTGGGGTCTGTCATGGCTAATTTTAAGTTTTCTTCATTGGACTTTTAATTTACTATGGGATTAAAACATACTTCCAGTTGTGTCCTTAATTAAATCATGAGGTCTCTGATCTGTCAAATGATTAATTAATTAATTCCCGATGGATTCATAATATAATGGTTCCTGGAAGGTAGTAAAATTTAGGAGATGGGACCTTGTTGGAGGACATAGGTCATGGGGTACACATACTTAGTGGTGTATTTTCCCCTTCCCCCATATTCCCCAGCTTCTACCTTCTGCTTAATATGCAAGAAGGAAAGAGGAGAAGCCTCAGTTATATTCTTGAACCATGATGTACTACCCAAAGGAGTGGATCCAAGCACCCAAGGACTGGTCACTCTGAAACTGTAAGACAAGACCTTCCAGTATTCATTCATTAGGTTGTCTCAACAAAGAATTTTGGTCACAGAAATAAGGAGTAAAAAATACAACAAATACAGGGTTCTTTCTCTGTTTTCTACCTTGGAATTCACAAGTCACAGAGGAGAAAAAAAAGGTACACCTAAACCCAATTTTATTTTTAATATTTGTGAACTGTTTAGAAGGTTGGGAGACTTGTGCTGTAAAATCCCTCCCATATTAGCAAAACTAATTTTCATTGATCTTGCTGACTTCTTGATTAACCTCATTGGCACTTTTCTCAGTGAGAACATTAATGTATCTTTGTTCATCTGAATATCTTGGACCCATAATTGAGCACTTAATGAATATCCAAACTAAGGGAACAAGAAACTGTCCTATATCGATATGTTAATTAGGAATGAGTGAGATGTCAGAGCAACATTTGAGAGTTCTAATAGGCAGTAACTAAACAACCCATCAAACTGATTTTATCTGTAGAAAATATGCTCCGCAAATAAATAATTGTGAGAGATTTAAAGAGAAGAGGAAAATAAACATCTTAGTGGATGATCAGAAAAAGTAGCAAGGACAAAGAAAGTCAAATTACCACAGATGTAATTTTTTGTTGGGCCATTTGGATTTTGCTGGTGGATTAACCCCAGCAGGAGGGGTATTTTCACATCATTTAGCAAAGGCAACTAGGGGCATGAAGACTTCTAATCACTTTAATATGATTCCAAAGCCATTAAGAGAGGCAGGGGCATGAGGTACTATTAACAAAAATATTCAAGAAAATACCCATGTGGCCATAAGGAATAATGGAAAGTAGTTGCTTATGAACACATTAAAAGAAAAAAAATAGAAAGACTTGTCACTGAATAAATGGAATCATGAAATTCTCTTTGGTTAAAAAAAAAAGCAGTTATCCTAAGAATGTGTGCTTAGGCTGTCAGATTCACAGCACAATTCAGAAGCACTGACTCCAATTATGTACTTATGCCTCTTTGGTAATGGTGATTAAGACTTTAACCAACTTTATGCATGTAGCTTCTGACTTTATTTGAGATACAATATTGCAGCAAATTCCTTGATCTTCTAGCTCGTAAGGTTTTCTGCCTTTTCTTCCACAATATTTCCAGAGCCTTAGGTACAAGAGTGTTTGGTAGATGTATCCATTGGTACTAGGCCACACAACTCTGCATTTTGATTGGTTGTGGTTTTCTGTACTGGTTTCTGTCTGCTTCACAGTAAAGTTTCCTTGATGAGGGATAGATTACCTAAAATATAATTGCATCATTTTTTTGTATTCCCTCTCCTTCCTCTAACAATTCCTATGTCCTACCTCTTGCTCCCTTTCTGATTATTTCATATATATGAAACAATATGTATTATATATTCATATATCTATATGAAACAATATATATCTGTAAATATATATATATAAATATATATGTACCTTATTTCCGTAAAAGTCCATTTTTTTCTCTCTCAACAAATTTAAATGCCTGTATTTCTTCATGTAGTCATGGGGCCCCATACACTTTCCATACTCACACTGCCATGTCAAATGGTATTATAATTTTCTAGGTCTGATATAAGCATCTATAACTGAGATTTCAAATATGATCATATTTCCATATCATATCTAAAAGTCAGTCATTCAGCAAACATCTTGATCTCCCAGCTATTACAATCTTTCCACAGTTTCTTCCAAGCTGCTTCCTGAGCCTTAGGCATAAATATTATGATATAGACATATCAGTTGCAGGTAGACATAACATGATCAAGTTTTTTGTTTGTTTGGTTGGTTGGTTATTTTTGGGGGGGTACGATTTGATAACTATGGACTTTCTGTAAAGTTCTGTAGACTATTGTGAAAAGAAATTCCTTTGATAAGGATAAGTACTATAAGGATAAGTACTCAGAATGCAATTAGAAACTACTGTTTTAGAAAAGTAGCAGGTTACATTTTTCTCTGAATGATTTCATGGGTTGAACTATTGTATGATTTCCTTACATCATAAGTAACAAGAATGCTAATCTTCAGAGAAGATTATCTTGTGCCCTTCCCCCACTCCGCATGTGAGCTGGAAATTCCAGACCTCAGTGAGTCACACCTCCCCCACCTGGTGGAGCTCTAGGACCAAGGTGACATCCATTGTTCTTCAAGGATTTGCAGAGTCCTGAGGAGCCAGCTGCCTGCCTGAGGAGCCTGATGCAGCCACCACCACCACCACCCCCCCACACACACACCTCAGCCAGCAGGGCAGCAGAGCCATGGAATCAGCATCCACTGAACAGTGGAGCCGAAGTCCTGCTGAGCAGACTCTCAATTTTGGGGGAAGGGTCTCGCCCCCAAAGCTTAAATTGTCCTTCCCCAAGTAAATCACAAACTTTGAACAGCCATGTTGTCTTGATTTGTAAGAACCCTGTCAAAAACAGCAGGCCAGCTCCCCACTACCAAGGGGGGACACAGCCGGACAGGAACTTTCCATTCCGCCCATGACTGCTTGGATAAGAACAGATATGGAAATAGGCTAAACAGAGAACTACCCTGCCTAGGGTGAGGACAGAGAGGGACATGACTCGGCAAAAAGACAATGCCAGGAAAAACCAGGAATACCACAAGGTGGGTAGGACAGGACCAAATGACAAAGACAACCTCCCCATTCGAGTTGACCAATAATTTTAAATGTTGCTCAGGGTAACCAATTGCAGTCATCCAACTCAGGCAACCGTTGAACTCCCCGACAAAATGTTTATAAAAAGGGTATGCTTTGTGAGCTCCGTGGTTTCCTCTTGCCTGCATGCTGGGGGACCCCAATGTACATTGGAACACTAAACCTCTTGTGGATTGCAGCGATTCCGGTCTCTGTGGCCTTATTGAGTGGGGGTCTTCCGACAGACTGTAACAGATTCATGTTTTTCCCTCGTCACCCTGTTTTCTTTTCCCAGCTCTCCATCCAGAGAACCCGATGATCCATTCGTATGTAACCACCAGGAGGTTACAATGTCCAGCTTGACTCTTCTACTTCGTGAGTATGGGAAGTCTTGTCATTTTTAGGTGTCTCTTTCTATGTCTTATGGGGACGATACAAAGTTTTCATCACATAGTACTTTTATGTTATTTTGGTTAGTTTTATTTCTAGATATTTTATTTTCCTATTGTAAAAGGGATTGTGTCAATCTTTTTCTTCAGCATGCCCTTCTCCATACATGCAATTAACAGAGTACTGTTGAAGAAACACAGTTGCTTGAGAATGTATCTACTAAGTCAGCCGTGTGTGGTAACAGAAGTTTCCTAGTCTTGTGATCACAGTGATAATTTTTCAAAAAGAGATAGGTAAGCCTGAAAATATATAAAAACTAAATTATATATATATATATATATATATATATATATATATATATATACATATACATATATAATCTCATCTTTGAAAATAGCAAATTGTTTCAAAGTAAAGCAACTTAGGATATGAAACATAAGCCAGCAAAATAAAAGAGACAGTGTAGATGAATTACTATTCTCAAAGAGTTTAAATGTGTTTCTTTCAGTGCCATCATTAAAAATGACATCTTTTTTCATCTCTGCTGTATTTTGTTAGATGTATATTTGGCATTCTTCACTGAGAGATGTGTTATGAATATTTACCACATTTTGCTTTTATTCCTACATAAATGATGATCATGGGGAAAAACATGAAAGACTGCACTGGCCTCAGAAATCATGATGAAATGCACATTGTACCCTGGTATGTCATATGCAGTCAACACAGAACTGAAGGTTAGGATCATGAAGAGAATTGAGAAATCTGAAAAATACTGCTGTAGGATGGCAGGCACTCAGAAGAATGTTTTTTTATTTAAGCAAACCTTAAGGGAAAATTTTGATTTTAAAAAGGAGAGTTCAGTGAGGTACTTAAAGTCATCTCATCATATTAAACCATTTTGACAAAAATTTATATTATATATAATGTTTCCTAAACAACTAATTCTAGATCATTCTCTGGCAACGTTTTTACCATTGTAATTTATGTTTATCTTCAGATATTTCTCATGTTAATATTCTACATTAACCTTTCCATTTATTTATTTATTTTTTTATTGTTTGTTTGTTTGTTTATGACTTGCTCAGCCTTTCCTTTTTTCTCTTTAAATTCTTTTTTATTAGATATTTGCTTTATTTATACTTTAAATGGTATATTCCCTTTCCACATTACCCCTTTGCAAACCCCCTGTCCCATCCCCCCTCCCCTGCTTACCCCTGCCCAATTTCCTGACTTGAATTTCCCTATTCTGGGGAATTGAGCCTTCACCGGACCAATGGCCTCTCCTCTCACAGATGTCTGAAATGATCATCTTCTGCTACATATGTAGCTGGAGTTATGGGTCCCTCCATGTATACTCTTTGGTTGGTGGTTTAGTCCCTGGGAGCACTGAGGGTACTGGTTGATATATATTATCATTTCTCCTGCAGGACTGCAAACCTCTTCAGCACCTTGGGTCCTCTCTCAGGCTGCTCCATTGGGGACCCAATGCTGATTCTATTGGTTGGCTGTGAGCCATGGGTGTTTTGATCCACTTTCCAAAAAGGATCAAAGTATCCATACTTTGGTCTTCCTTCATCTTGAGCATCCTGTGGTCAGTGAGTTGTATCATGGGTATTTCAATCTTTTGGGCTACTATCCACTTATCAACAAGTGCATACTATGTGTGTTCTTTTGTGATTGGGTTACCTCACTCTGGATATTTTCTAGCTCCATCCAATTGCCTAAGAATGTAATGAATTCATTGTTTTTAGTAGCTGAGTAGTACTCCATTGTGTAAATGTACCACATTGTCTGTATCCATTCCTCTGTTGAGGGACATCTGGGTTCTTTCCAGCTTCTGGCTATTATAAATAAGGCTGCTATGAACATAGTGGAGCATGTGTCCTTATTACCTGTTGGACCATCTTTTGGGATATACCAGGAATGATAAAGCTGGATCCTCAGGTAGTGCTATGACCATTTTTCTGAGGAAACATGAAACTGATTTCCAGAGTAGTTTTAACAGCTTGCACTCCCACCAGAAATGGAGGAGTGTTCCTCGTTCTTCACATCCTTTCCAACATTTGCTGTCCCCTGAGTTTGATCTTGGCCATTCTGCTGGTGTGAGGTGGAATCTCAGGATTGTTTTGATTTGCATTTCCCTGATGATTAAGGATGTTGAATCTTTCTTTAGGTGTTTCTCAGCCATCCGGTATTCCTCAGTTGAGAATTCTTTGTTTTGTTTAGTTCTGTACTCCATTTTTAGCAGGGTTATTTAGTTCTCTGGAGTCTGACTTCTTGAATTTTTTGTATATATTGGATATTATCCCTCTATCGGATATAGGATTGGTAAAGATCTTTTCCCAATCTGTTGGTTGCCATTTTGTCCTATTGACAGTGTCCTTTATCTTACAGAAGCTTTACAATTTTATGAGGTCCCATTTGTCAATTCGTGATCTTAGAGCATAAATTATTGGTGTTCTTTTCAGGAAATTTTCCCCTGTGCCCATGTACTCCAGGTTCTTCCCCACTTTCTCTTCTATTAGATTCGGTGTATCTGGTTTTATGTGGGGGAGCTTTAGACAGGGAGATGAGAATGGATCAATTTGCATCCTTCTACATTTTGAATGCTAATTGACCCAGCATCATTTGTTGAAAATGCTGCCTTTTTTCCATTAGATTGTTTTAGCTCCTTTGTCAAAGATCAAGTGACCATAAGTGTGTGGGTTCATTTCTGGGTCTTCAATTCTATTCCATTGATCTACCTGCCTGTCACTGTACCAGTACATTGCAGTTTTTTATCACTATTGCTCTGTAGTAGAGCTTGAGGTCAGGGATGGTGATTCCAATAGAAGTTCTTTTATTGTTGAAAATAGTTTTCCCTATCCTGGGTTTTTTGTTATTCAAGATAAATTTGAAAATTGTTCTAACTCTATGAAGAACTAACTTGGAATTTTTGATCGGGATTGCATTGAATCTGTAGATTGTTTTAGGCAAGATGAGCATTATTACTATATTATCCCTGCCAATCCTTGAGCATGGGAGATTTTTCCATCTTCTGAGATCTTCAATTTCTTTCTTCAGAGACAGATTTTTCATTTGCTTGGTTAGAGTCACACCAAGGTATTTTATATTATTTGTGGATATTGTGGAGGGTGTCATTTTCCTAGTTTCTTTGCAGCCTGTTTATCCTTTGAGTAGAGGAAGGCTACTGATTTGTTTGAGTTAATTTTATATCCATCTACTTTGTTGAAGTTGTTTATCAGCTATAGGAGCTCTCTGGTTGAATTTTTGGGGTCACATATGTTTACTATCATATCATCTGCAAATAGTGATACTTTGACTTCTTCCTTTCCAATTTGAATCCCTTTGACCTCCTTTTGCTGTCTAATTGCCCTGGTTAGGACTTCGAGTACTATTTTGAACAGGTAGGGTGAGAGTGGACAGCCTTGTCTAGTCCCTGATTTCAGTGGGGTTGCTTAAAGTTTCTCTCCATTTAGTGTAATGCTGGGTACTGGTTTGCTGTATATTGCTTTTACTCTGTTTAGGTATGGGCCTTGAGTTCCTGATCTTTCTAAGACTTTTATCATGAAGAGGTGTTAGATTTTCTCAAATGCTTTCTCAGCATCTAATGAAATGGTCATGTGGTTTTTTTCTTTGAGTTTCTTTATATAGTGGCTTACATTGATTGATTTCCATATATTGAACCATCTCTGCATCCCTGGGATGAAGTCTACTTGATCATGGTGGATGATCATTTTGATGTGTTCTTGGGTTCAGTTGGCAAGAATTTTATTGAGTATTTTTAATATTGATATTCATAAGGGAAATTCATCTAAAATTCTCTTCCTTTGTTGAGTCTTTGTGTGGTTTAGGTATCAGAGTAATTGTGTCTTTATAAAATGAAATGGGTAGTGTTCCATCTGTTTCTATTTTGTAAAATAGTTTAAAGAGTATTGGTATTAGGTCTTTGAAGCTCTTATAGAACTCTCCATTGAACCCATCTGGTCCTGGGCTTTTTTTGGTTGGAAGTCTATTAATGATTGCTTCTATTTCTTTAGTGGTTATAAGATTCTTTAGATTATTTATTTGATCCTGGTTTAACTTTGATACCTGGTATCTGTCTAGGAAATTGTCCATTTCTTCTAGATTTTCCACTTTTGTTAAGTATAGGCTTTTATTAGTAGGGTCTGATGATTTTTTGGATTTCCTCAGTATCTGTTGTTATGCCTCCCTTTTCATGTCTGAGTTTGCTGATTTGGATACTGTCTCTGTGTCCTCTGGTTAGATTGGCTAAGGGTTTATCTATCTTATTGTGTTTTTCAAAGAATCAGTTTCTGGTTTTGTTGATTCTTTATATAGTTCTTTTTGTTTCTACTTGATTGATTTCAGCCTTGAGTTTGATTATTTCCTGCCGTCTACTCCTCTTGAGTGTATTTGCTTCTTTTTGTTCTAGAGCCTTCAGCTGTGCTCTTAAGCTGTTAGTGTGTACTCTTTCCAGTTTCTTTTTGGAGGCACTCTGAGCTATGTGTTTTCCTCTTAGTACTGCTTTCATTGTGTACCACAAATTTGGGTATGTTGTGATTTCATTTTCATTAAATTCTAAAAAATATTTAATTTCTGTCTTTATTTCTGGCTTGACTAAGTTATTATTGAGTAGAATGCTGTTCAGTTTCCACATGTATGTAGACTTTCTGTTGTTTTGGCTGTTTTTGAAAAAAACAAACTATAGTTCAATATTTCCAATGAACTTGGTCACAAAAATTATTGGTATAATACTTGGAAGCCTTTAAGAAAACTAAAGATCAGCCGGGCGGTGGTGGCGCACACCTTTAATCCCAGCACTTGGGAGGCAGAGCCAGGTGGATTTCTGAGTTCGAGGCCAGCCTGGTCTACAAAGTGAGTTCCAGGGCAGCCAGGGCTACACAGAGAAACCCTGTCTCGAAAAACCAAAAAAAAAAAAAAAAAGAAAACTAAAGATCATTTCAAGAGTCATTTCTTACACCAAATGAGTAAGTGTGGCTTCTTTCCAAGGTGACCTTGTTTTATATGTTATATGTTTAGGACAGAACATTTTTTTCAGATTCTTCCTTTCTAGCCATTCATATTAAGACAGCTACAATGAAACGCTGCATTGTGACACAGTCTCCTTTCGTGTAGCTTTGGCACCCAGTAGTAGAAGATAAGCTGTTAGAGGGTTGGGTCAATGATGTTAACAATCCTTTGTGCACGATAACATTAGCATTGTTTAGAACGGCACTTATAGCCATTTTTCAATATATATTTGTTGAGTTGAAAGGAATTGATTTGTTTTTCATTTATTTACAAACTTAGTTGTTCATTTATGTGTATGTACAAGTATGTGCACTATAGTACATGTACAGAAGTAAGGAATCACCTTGGCATGTTCTTGTTTTCTTCCATTATGTTGACTCTGGAGATAAAATTGCGTCTTTTGAGCCTGGTGGCATCTAGGCAACCCACGGGGGTGGATTTGTTGTGGGGACTGTGACACTATACACCATGCTGAATTCCTTACATCCAGCCATTCTTCTATTCATCCTATGTGGACTAGAATAACTGATATTACAAATTACTAATTCCTTATAACAGTACACTGCCTTCACTTCACCAACCAAAGAGAACACGTAGGCTAGACTGAGGTCCCTGGTACATATGTGACAGATGTGCAGCTCAGTCTCCATATGGATCACCGAAAAACTGGATCAGGAGCTGTCCGTAAAGCTGTCTCGTCTGTGGGATCCATTCCCCAACTGTCCTGTGTTGTCTGCCTCAGTGGCAGAAGATGCACCTAACCCTGCAGAGACCTGATGTGCCAGGGTAGGGGGAAGAGAAGGAGAAGCTGACAGGCGATGGGGAAGGGACTCTGTGAGGGGGAATTGGAAGGGGACAGCAATTGCCATGTAAAATGAATAAATAAATTAATGGAGAAAAAAATGCTAAAGCTGAGGCCCTTGGCTTTTCATACTTGCAAAGTCATTACTTAATCTTGACAGAATAAATAAATTCTTCATTTTATATTATTTAGGAATATATGGATACAAATCATAAATGTATTGTACTTTATATCAAACTCTCTATCAAAACAAAGATCAAGACCAAGTAGATTTACAAGAAACTATAATTAATTTCAGAATATGATATCTACAAAGCATGTGTAACTAGTAAAATCCCAAGAATGTTTCCTCATCTTTTCCAGACATCACAGGTTGATATAATTGTTTCTACCTATGCTTGTAATGAGATAACTCTATCATCAGTTTCTATTAGTTTATCCTATATTGGGATAGTTTTGTTTCTAATGCAGTAAAACAGTAACTTGGGAATCTTCATGTGACAAAAGTTTATTCCTTATTCATTATTCACATTCAATGAGAACTAAATGTAGGATACTGCCCTACAATTATTTTAGAAGCAACCCCAATGGTGACATCAACATCTACCTATATCGTCTGATCTATATCATATCAATATGACTCCCTCTGATGTCTCAGGTAGGGAAGAGAAAGAGTGGAGATCCACTTATCATATTTTTATTGTTTCAGTCTAAAATAATTAAAGCGAATTCAGTTATATTTCATTGAGTATAAACTGTTTCAATAGACTTCAACAGTGATGAAATATTTGTATAGCATTACTGTCTATCATAAACACAACTGTATTGCATAGGTATATGGGTGTATGCATGAAACAACCCAAGTATGGAAGTATTAAGACAACTTATAGGAGTTAGTTCTTTTATTGGAGATATTTTGTCATTGTTGGCCTGAAAAAATTGAATTAGCTATTATGGTGAAATTCAGAAAAGAAATGGCTTAGTTTAGCAATTCTTCTTTGAGACTTAGAGCCATCTCAAGTATTACAATAAATTAATTGCAAAACAAATGCTAAACAATGTTAATTATGTTGACTTGGCCAATATCCTTTGCCACTGGGAATACTCACTACACCTGAAACAATTCTAGACTAAGAGGAAGGAAGAATGAAGTGACAGGATTCTAATTGTAACAATAATGACACTGTGACAATCATAACAGCTTGTTATCTCATTTTCTTCATAGTTGTATCTACAATAACAATAAGTTTAAAATGGACATAGTCAGAATACGACTCCCCTTCCGTTCCATCTACCTACTCTTCCGCCACCGCCTGCCTGGTTCCTTCTGTTGTGGTAGACTCCCTGCCAGTTCTGACACACAGAAGGTCTCATCTCCTGATACTTTCTAGAGAACCAGCAGTACACAGGGCATTTGACCCTTGCCAGGTCTGCTGCAAGGAAGACCCCATCTCCAGATAATTCCTGGAGAACCAGCCTTATGCAGGGCATTTGAGAGAGTGAGAATCCCAGGAATACAGTTACACAGGTTTGCAGGACAGAGAAGCCTTAGTTAGAGACAGCAAACCAGCTAACACCAGAAAAAACTAGATGGCAAATGCAAGATCACTACCAACAGAAACCAAGGCAACATGGTACCATCAGAACCCAGTTCTCCCACAACAGCAAATCCTGGATACCCCATCATATCAGAAAAGCAAGAGCTGGATTTAAAATCACATCTCATGATACTGATAAAGGACTTCAAGAAGGTTAAAATAACTCCCTTAAAGAAATAAAGGAGAACATGGGGCAACAGATAGAAGCCCTTAAAGAGGAAACACAAAAATCCCATAGGAAATTATGGGACAACAAGAGTCAACAGGCAAAAGTCCTTAAAGAGGAAACACAAAAATCCCTTAAAGAAACACAGGAGAACATGGATCAACAGGTAAAAGCCCTTAAAGAGGAAACAAAAGATTCCCTTAAAGAATTTCAAGAAAACACAAACAAACAAGTGAAGGAACTGAACATAACTATCCAGGATCTAAAAATGGAAATAGAAACAATACAGAAATCACAAAGTGAGAAATCTCTGGAGATAGAAAATCTTGGAAAGAACTCAGGAGACATAGATGCAATCATCAACAACTGAATACAAGAGATAGAAGAAAGAATCTCAGATTCTGAAGATTCCATAGAAAACAGTGATTCAACAGTCAAAGAAAATGCAAAATGCAAAAAACTTGGAACCCAAAACATCTAGGATATCCAGGACACAGTGAGAAGACCAAATCTAAGGATTATAAGTATAGAAGAGAGTGAGGATTTACATCTTAAAGGGCCAATAAATATCTTCAACAAAATTAAAAAAGAAAACTTCCTTAACCTAAAGAAAGAGATGTCTATGAACAACAAGAAGCCTACAGAACTCCAAGCAAACTGGACCGGAGCAGATATTCCTCTTGTCACACAGTAATCAAAACACCAAATGCACTAAACAAAGAAAGAATATTAAAAGCAGTGAGGGAAAAAGGTCAAGTAACATATAAAGGTAGATCAATCAGAATTACACCAGATTTCTCACCAGAAACTATGAAAGCTAGAAGATCCTGGGCAGATGTCATACAGACCCTAAGAGAACATAAATGTCAACCCAGATTACATAAGCAGCAAAACTCTCAATTACCAGAGAAGGAGAAAACAAGACATTCCATGACAAAAGCAAATTTACACAATATCTTTCCACTAATCCAGCTCTTACAAAGGATAATGGGTGGAAAATACCAACACAAAGTGGGAAAACACACCCTAGAAAAGGCAATAAAGTAATCATCTTTCAACAAACTCAAGAGAAGATAGCCACACAAATAGAATTTCACCTTTAACAAAGAAAATAACGGTAAGCAACAATCACTTTTCCTTAATATCTCTTAACATCAACGGTCTCAATTCCCCAATAAAAAAACATAGACTAACCGACTGGATATGTAATCAGGACCCAGCATTTTGCTGCATACAAGAAACCCACTTCAATGACAAAGGCAGTCACTACTTCAGAGTCAAAGGTTGGAGAACAATTTTCCAAGCAAATGGTCCCAAGAAACAACCAGGAGTGTCCATTCTTATAAGGGTAAAATTGACATTGACATTCTTATATCGAATAAAAAGATAAGGGGACACTTCATACTTATCAAAGGGAAAACCTAACACGATGAACTCTCAATTCTGAACATCTATGTCCCGAATGCCAGGGCACCCACATTCATAAAGGAAACCTTACTAAAGTTCAAAGCACACATTATGCCCCACACAATAACTGAAGTTATGGACCAAATGGATCTAACAGATATTTATAGAACATTCCATCCTAAAGCAAAAGAATATACATTCCTCTCAGCACCTCATGGTACCTTCTCCAAAACTGACCATATAATAGGTCACAAAACAGGACTAAACAGATACAGAAATACTGAATTTATTCCATACACCTTATCAGATCACCACTGCATAAGGCCTGTCTTAAGTTCAAACAAAAACAATGGAAAACACACATACACATGGACTTTGAACAATGCTCTTCTCAATGATAGCTTGGTCAAGGAAGAGATAAAGGAAGAAATTAAAGACTTTTTAGAATTTAATGAAAATGAAGACACATTATACCAAATCTTGTGGGATATAATGAAAGCAGTGCTAAGTGGAAAACTGATAGCTCTAAGTGCCTCCAAAATGGAGACAGCTTACACTAGCAACTTGAGAATGCACCTGAAAGCTCTAGAAAATAAGATACAAATACAACCAAGAGGAGTAGACAGCAGGAATTAATCAAACTCAGGGCTGAAATCAATGTAATAGAAACAAAAAGAACTATAAAAGAATCAACATAACCTGGAGCTAGTTCTTTGAAAAAATCAACAAGATACATAAACCCTTGGTAAGACTAACTAGAGGGCACAGAGGCACTACCCGTATTAATAAAATCAGAAATGAAAAGGGAGATACGACAACAGAAACTGTGGAAATTAAAATATCAGATCCTACTACAAGAGTTTATACTCAACAAAATTTGAAAATCTAGATGAAATGGGCAATTTTCTAGAGACATACCAGGTGCCAATGTTAAAACAGAATCAGATAAACCATCTGAATCGTCCCATAAGTCCTGAGGAAATAGAAGCAGTTGTTAGTAGTCTCCCATCAAAAAAAAAAAAAAAAAAAGCCAGGACCAGATGGGATTAGTGGGGAATTCTATCAGATCTTCAAAGACGAGATATACCGATACTCTTCAAACTATTCCATGAAATAGAAGCTCAAGGAACACTACCCCACTCATTCTATGAAGCCACAATAATGCTTATACCTAAACCAAACAAGGAAAGAGAACTTCGGGCCAATCTCCCTTATGAACATCGATGCAAAAACACTCAACAAAATTTCTGGCCAACTGAATCCAAAAATGCATCAAAATGATATTTCACCACTATCAAGTAGGCTTCATCTCAGGGATGCAAGGATGGTTCAATATATGGAAATCCATCAGTTTGGCAGTTCCTCAGAAAATTAGGCCCTTGGTCATATGAAGGCTCAATAGATGCCCCAACAAAAGGAAATCAAGGGGAGGGAGTGCAGCGAGGTGGGAGTGGGTCACGTGGAGGGACATATACTTGGAGGCAAGGGATTGGGAGGAGGAGTTGAAGGTTTTCAGGGAGAGGAGAAATGGGGAAAGGTTTTAGCATTTAAAATATAGATGAAGATTATATTCAATAAAAAATAAATAAGTAAATAAATAAATAAAAACAAAAAAAACATACTTTTTTAAATCATAAAACTTTTTTTTTGGTTCCTATATTTATTTACTCATTATAGCTGAAAAACAATACTAAATATAGTATATAATTCTTTTTTTAATTAGATATTTTCTTTATTTGCATTTCAAATGTTATCCCCTTTCCTGGTTTCCCCTCTGAAAACCCATATCCCCTTTCCTTCCCCCTGCTCACCAACCCACCCAATCTCACTTCCCTGTCCAGATATTCCCCTACACTGGGGCATTGAGCCTTCACATGTCTGAGTGAGGTAACCCAATCACAAGAGAACACACATGGTTTACACCTACTGATAAGTGGACATTATCTCAGAAGCTTGGAATATCCAAGACACATTTCACAGACACATTAAGCTCAAGAAGAAGGAACACCAAAAGGGGGAACAAAATACCCGTGGGAGAAGACACAGAGACAAAGTGAAGACCAGAGACTGAAGGAAAAGCCAACCAGAGAATACCCAATCTGGAGATCCATCCCATATACAGTTACCAAACCCAGACATAATGTGGATGCCAACAAGTGCTTGCTGACAGGAGCCTAATATAACTGTTTCCTGAGAGACTCTGCCAGTGCCTGACAAATACAGAGGTGGACACTCTCAGCCAACCATTGAATTGAGCACAGGGTCCACAATGTAGGAGCTAGAGAAAGGACCAAAGGAGCTGAAGGGATTTTACAACCCCATAGGAGGAACAACAATATACACCAACCAGTACACCCCTAGAGCTCCCAGGGCCTAAACCATCAACCAAAGAGTGTACATGGAGGGACCCATGGCTCCAGCCATATATGTAACAGACCATGGCCTTGTCAGACATCAATGGGAGGTGAGGCCCTTGGCCCTGTGAAGGCACACACATAATTTATTAATGGTTCCTATGTATTAGACATTCAGGTTTCACTTACTCTGGAACTTTGCTCGGGGCCTCACAAGAATGATATTTTTGTGCTATTATCAGGGCTATAGTCCTATCTCTGGTTTTAGGTCCTTTCCTAGGATGACTGATTCTTGGAAGCATTCATTTGTACACAGCTGATTGAAGTTCTTGTTGTTTTTCTAGATGTCATCCTTAGGTCCTTGCTCATCATGGTCAGAAGCTCCCCCACCTCTCCTCTCCTCTCCTCTCCTCTCCTGTCCTCTCCTCTCCTCTCTTCTCCTCTCCTCTCCTCCCCTCCCCTCCCCTCCCCTCCCACCTCCCCTCCCCTCCCCTGCTCGCTCTCTCTCTCTCTCTCTCTCTCTCTCTCTCTCTCTCTCTCTCTCTCTCTCTCTCTCTCTCTCTCTCTCTTTCTGTATGTATGTGTTGTAGTATTAATTTATTAATAAATCCCAGCACAGGTTGCTTCCTGCCTCAATGATTTTTGTACTCGAATGAAAAACACACATACACACAACCTCTATATTTAAATAAGTCCTGGGCAGCACAATAGCTGGGCAACTGTCTAACCTATATGTTTTTGGAATCTACCTTCCACTGATAATTCTGAGTTACTATTTACTAATTTCTATGGTCTGTGTTGGCTGCTCCTGACCCACTTGAGCAGCCTTCTGGGCCCCACTCTCCTGGCCTTTTTACATGGCAACTCTACCTTTCTCTATGCCCACACCTCAAGCAGGGCTTCTCTCCTCTCCTTCCCTCCTTCACACTCTCTTAAGTCATGGCAGCATCCTTGTGGTGTCAAGCCCAGGAACCCCAAATCTCTCTCTCTTCCACAGCTTTTGACTAATGGCATCTTTGTTTACCAATCAGAATTAACTGTGGCCAGGTTTCCAGAAGCTATGGGCAGACCTTCTTTTGTAAACTAATTTGGAGGACACAAATTAACATTAGAGTACAATTAGCTAGAGAGAGAGAGAGAGAGAGAGAGAGAGAGAGAGAGAGAGAAAGAGAGAGAGTGTGTGTGCGTGTGTGTGTGTGTGTGTGTGTGTGTGTGTGTGTGTGTAGGCCAGAGGTTGATATCAGATCACTTTTTTTTCTCTCTTTGCCTTGCCATCTGATACAAGTTTCTAACTCGCTGTGGAGCTTGTCATCTGGCCAAACTGACTGCCCCCTGAGTAATAGTGTTCCTCTTGTCTCAGCATATCACCACTATAACCACAGATAGAAGCCATTGACTTGATGTTTTCAACAGGGATAGCAAAGATTGAACTCAGATACTTATATTTACACAGCAATAACTACTGATTGAGACATCTCTCCAATCACTATAATTTTGGTTTAAGTAATAAAGTTGAATTTTTAAGTGACTTAGTGTGCTACATGTCATATTTTCAAAGCCAGATTTTAAACTTAAGATTGAAAGACCAAGAAGCAATAGGTTTGGCCTATATCCCACATACTTTCCTTATAATGTCCTTTACTTAATGCAGTAACTGCTGCCTGTGTTATTACTATCCTTTTGGGAGTTTCTTACACTGATACTTGGTCTGCTATGTATTAGTTATGAGCATATCTTCTTTTGATGACACATTACATAACTCTTAAAATTGCCATCATATACTATGAGTCTTAAAGATATTTTGTTTTCTTAAGAGAGATTTTGATATTGCTGATTTGGAGTATTGTTTTTTTTTATTATTTATTTTATTTTAATTTTTTAATTTACATTCCAAATCACTTCCCCTTTCCCGTTTCCTCCCTCCCCGAAAGTCCCATAAGCCCCCTTCCCTCCCTCTTTTCTCCATTCAACCCCCTCTCGTTACTCTGTCCTGGCGTTCCCCTACATCCAGTCTTTCCAGGACCAGGGGTCTCTCCTTCCATCTTCTATTTTTTTTTTAATTTACATTCCAAATCATTTCCCCTTATATAAGTTCTGAAAGTCATTTTTATATCATTATAATCCAAGTATCTCACAAAGGTATGCTATAGAAGGGGATAAAAAGGAAGTGTTAGATATTTAAGAATCCACTTTAGAAATTTCACGATTTCATTTTACACAAGAGAACTACTATAGATATCATTTGAGAGACAAACAAGCTTACCTTCCTAGAGAGTATTTTTGTTGCTGTTATTGTAGTCTTAATTCAGTCCTAGGAAATATTAGTTTTATAATTTTTACCTTCTTTTGACATATGTTTTCTGAATTTTTTAAAATACGTTAGTGGTAATCTCTCAAGGATTGACACGAAATGCCTGACTACCTATGAAATTTTGACCTTCAAAGCCTTCCTGTCTCTTTCGACTTATCTGTTTATTAAACTTTTCAAGTGAGTATTAATTCTCAAAAGTAGTATTAAGAATCATATTTTCAGGAATTTTTTTTTTTTTTTGGTTTTTCGAGACAGGGTTTCTCTGTGTAGCCTTGGCTGTCCTGGAACTCACTTTGTAGACCAGGCTAGCCTCGAACTCAGAAATCCTCCTGCCTCTGCCTCCCAAGTGCTGGGATTAAAGGCGTGCGCCACCACCGCCCGGCTAGGAATATTTTTAATAGGGAAAATTGTTTTTCAAAGTACAACTTGCATTCATGGTCATACATCCTGTAAAGTTTCTTTTATTTCAAGGTTTATCAGCTCTGCTCTTTGTCCCTTCAAACCTTGGTTATAGAAACAAATTTCCTAATGTAACAGAAATGTTCTGATGGAAAAGATGTTGAGTGTTTTTAATAACAATCGGCCAACAATTCATGAATACCTTGGGATTTGTGAAAATATTTGAACAGAAAGGACTATACCATGCAGAGAATTATCACATTGAAATGTTTCAGTTAGTAATGATTTTAAAAAAATTAGAACAAATGGCTACTAAGTTGTTAGTTTTGTTTGGAATTTGATATGTTTTAGAAGTTTATAAGGATGGTGCCAGGGATTCTTAGGATTTTGACTTTGGATATTTAGTACTGATAAAATAGTCTTTGATGGTGAATAAAATACAGGCTCAGAACTCTGCAGGGACATGAGAGCTGCCCTGGCTAAGTGAGATACGCATATTCCACCCTGAGGCTCCCTTAATAATACTAAACAGAAAATGAAAAAGTGGGAGAGTGGGTTGTTGATGGACTTTAGCCATTTAAATATACACATTAAGCCATGTAAACGTCCTGAACATTTCATGGGATTGTAAAGTTTATATTTATTATTCTTTTTTCTTTTTGATTTTCTAAGTTGTTTTTATTTACATTCCAAATCATTTCTCCTTTCCCGCTCCCTCCCTCCCCGAAAGTCCCATAAGCCCCCTTCCCTCCCTCTTTTCCCCATTCAACCCCCTCTCGCTTCTCTGTCCTGGTATTCCCCTACATCCAGTCTTTCCAGAACCAGGGGTCTCTCCTTCCATCTTCTTGGAAATCTATTGATAGGCGAATTGTGTCTAGGGTATTCCGAGATTCTGGGTTAATATCCCCTTATCAGTGACTGCATACCATGTGTGTTCTTTTGTGATTGGTTTACCTCACTAAGGATGATATTTTCAAGTTCTGGCTATTTGCCTAGGAATTTTGTAAGTTCATTGTTTTTAATTGCAGAGTAGTATTCCATTGTGTAAATATACTACATCTTCTGAATCCATTCCTCCGTTGAGAGACATCTGGGTTCTTTCCAGCTTCTGGCTATTATAAATAAGGCTGCTATGAACATAGTGGAGCATGTGTCCTTTTTGCATGCAGGTAAAGCCTCTGGGTATATGCCCAGGAGTGGTATAGCCGGATCCTCCAGGAGTGTCATGCCCAGTTTTCTGAGGAACCACCAGACTGCTTTCTTCATAGAGTTAGAAAGAGCAATTCAAAAATTCATATGGAATAACAGAAAACCCAGAATAGCTAAAACTATTCTCAAGAGTAAAAGAACTTCTGGGGGAATCAATATCCCAGACCTCAAGCTGTACTACAGAGCAATAGTGTTAAAAACTTCATGGTATTGGTACAGTGACAGGCATGTAGATCAATGGAACAGAATTGAAGACCCAGAAATGAATCCACACTTCTATGGTCACTTGATCTTTGACAAAGTAGCTAAAATCATCCAATGGAAAAAAGATAGCCTTTTCAACAAATGGTGCTGGCTCAACTGGGGGTCAACATGCAGAAGAATGCAAATTGACCCATTCTTATTTATTATTCTTATGGAAGACATGTTGAACAATTTCTTTTTGTGGTATTTAGATTGACAGTATACTGCACTGGAACAAGGAATGAGGAAAAGACACTTTAATTTTGGAAGCCAAACTCATAGACTTCTGTTCCCACACTTATTAGATAATTAAACTGAAATAAGCTACTTAACCTTTGTGTTTTCTAATCTGTAACATGAGAATGACAACATCTACTTAATAGGGCTATGGAAGGATCAAATAGATTAATGTTCATCAAAGTGTTCAATACAGTGCCTGGCATGCAGTAAATAATCAATGTTAGCTATAAACACATAGCCATTTGGAGTAGGAGTAAGAGTCACTCAGACTTTGTGAATTAGGAACAGGCTGGGGTAATGGGAGGGCAGTGTTTGACTAGTCATATAAGCTTGTATAAAGTCAACTGAAACATTGCAAGGAGTACCTAGTAATCATCAAATATCATTTTGAAATGGTATTAAAACCAGAAGAAAATAAACTTGAAACTGTTTATATTAAGTTTCAAGGGATTTTTTTTCAGTTTTTAAAATCTATTTGGAATATTAAACATGAAAAAAGTAGAAAAAAATTCTTATGAAGTCCTTTATGAAAGGAAATTGTGACAAGTTCCTTATGAGACAGAAACCATTTCATCTCTAAGGGAGAATATGCAGAGTAACTTTTCCTTCATAGAATTAATTGAGTAGAGCCTCTCAGGAAAGTCATGCCAGGCTCCTGTCTGCAAGCTTATCTTGGTATTAGCAATAGTGTCAGGGTTTGGTGTCTGCACATGGAATGGATCCCAAGTTGGGGGGATCTCTGGATGTTCTTTCCTTCAGTCTCTACTTCATTTTTTGTCCCTGCATTTCCTTTAGACAGGAACAATTTTGGGTTAAATATTTTGAGAAGCATGGGTGGCCCCATCCTTCAACTGGGGGCTATGTCTATCTACTGAAGGTGGTCTCTTAAGATTCTATCTCCCTACTGTTGAGCATTTCAGCTAATATCACCCCCATTGGGTCCTGGAAGCCTCTCACATCCATGGCATTTGGGACTCTCTAGTAGTTTCCTCCATCCCCCAGCCTACACTGCTGCATGTTTCTTTTCATTCTCCTGGCCCTCTGGGCTTCTCAACAGTCTCCCCCATACCTGCTCCTGCTCCCCTTTTTCAGCACCTGACTGAAACAGATGCAGATTCTTACAGTCAACCATTGGACTGAGCCTGGGGACCCCTATGAAAGAGTTAGGGGCAGGACTGAAGGAGCTGAAGGGGATTGCAAACCCATAGGAAGAACAACAGTATCAACTAACCGGACCCTCAGAACTCCCAGAGACCGAAGAGCATACATAGGCTGGTTCCTGATCCCCATTACATATGTAGCCAAGGACTGCCTTCTCTGACCTCAGTGGGAGGGGATGCACTTGGTCCTGTGGAGGCTTGATGCCTCAGAGAAGGGGGATGCTAGAGGGATGGGGTGGTGTGCTTGTGGAGAGGGGACTGTGAAGTGGGATAACATTTGCAATGTAAATATAATAATAAAAAATTGTGATGCTCTTGAAAAAAAAAAGAATTAATTGAGTAGGGTTCCTTCTGTTTCTATTTTGTGGAATAGTTTGAAGAGTATTGGAATTAGGTCTTCTTTGAAGGTCTGAGAGAATTCTGCACTAAGCCCATCTGGTCCTGGGCTTTTATTTTTGGTTGGGAGACTTTTAATGACTTCTATTTCTTTAGGAGTTATGGGATGGTTTAGATGGTTTATATGATCCTGATTTAACTTAGGTATTTGGTAACTGTCTAGAAAATTGTCCATTTCATCCAGATTTTCCAGTTTTTTTTGAATATAGATTTTTGTAGTAGCATCAGATGATTTTTTGAATTTACTCATTTTCTGTAGTTATATCTCCCTTTTCATTTCTAATTTGGTTAATTTAGATATTGTTTCTGTGCTATCTGGTTAGTCTGAGTAAGAGTTTATGTATATGTTTGATTTTCTCAAAGAACCTGCTCCTGGTTTGGTTGATTTTTTTGTGTAGCTCTATTTGTTTCTACTTGTTTGATTTCAGCCCTGAGTTTATTTCCTGCCTTCTACTCTTCTTGAGTGCAGAGTACATTTGCTTCTTTTTGTTCTAACAACTGTTAAACTGCTCATGTATGCTCTCTCCAGTTTCGTTTTTGAGGCATTCAGAGATATGAAATTTTGTCTTAGCACTGCTTTCATTGTGTCCCAAAAGTTTGGGTATGTTGTGCCTTCATTTTCATTAAATTCTAAAAAGTCTTTAATTGCTTTCTGTATTTCTTCCCTGACCAAGTTTTCATTGAGTAGGGCGCTGTTCAGTTTCCGTGTGTTTGTGGGTTTTCTGATGTTTTTGTTGCTATAGAAGACCAGCCATAGTCCATGGTCATCTGATTGGATGCATGGGATTATTTCAATCTTCTTTTTGTGATTGATTATATGGTCAGTTTTGGAGAAGATACCATGAGGTGTTGAGAAGAAGGTATATTTTTTTTTTGTTTCAGGATGAAATGTTCTATAGATATCTTTTAAATCCATTTGGCCCATAACTTCTGTTTGTTTCACTGTGTCTCTGTTTAGTTTCTGTTTCTTTTTTTTTCTCTTTTTTTTTATTTTCTAAGTTTTTTTTTTATTTACATTCCAAATCATTTCCCCTTTCCCGTTTCCTCCCTCCCCGAAAGTCCCATAAGCCCCCTTCCCTCCCTCTTTTCTCCATTCAACTCCCTCTCACTTCTCTGTCCTGGCGTTCCGCTGCATCCAGTCTTTCCAGGACCAGGGGTCTCTCCTTCCATCTTCTTAGAAATCTATTGATATGCGAATTGTGTCTAGGGTATTCTGAGATTCTGGGTTAATATCCCCTTATCAGTGACTGCATACCATGTGTGTTCTTTTGTGATTGGGTTACCTCACTAAGGATGATATTTTCAAGTTCTGACCATTTGCCTAGGAATTTCATGAATTCATTATTTTTAATTGCAGAGTAGTATTCCATTGTGTAGATATACCACATCTTCTGAATCCATTCCTCCGTTGAGGGACATCTGGGTTCTTTCCAGCTTCTGGCTATTATAAATAAGGCTGCTATGAACATAGTGGAGCATGTGTCCTTATTGCATGCAGGTAGAGCCTCTGGGTATATGCCCAGGAGTGGTATAGACAGATCCTCCGGGAGTGTCATGCCCAGTTTTTTGAGGAACCGCCAGACTGCTTTCTAGAGTGATTGTACCAGCTTGCAATTCCACCAGCAGTGTAGGAGTGTTCCTCTTTCTCCACATCCTCGCCAACAACTGCTGTCTCCTGTGTTTTTGATCTTAGCCATCCTGACTGGTGTGAGAAGGAATCCCAGGGTTGTTTTGATTTGCATTTCCCTAACGACTAAGGATGATGAACATCTCTTTAGGTGCTTCTCAGCCATTAGATATTCTGCAGGTGAGAACTCTTTGTTTAGCTCTGTACCCCATTTTTAATACGGTTACTTGCCTCTCTGGAGTTTAACTTCTTGAGTTCTTTGTATATATTGGATATTAGCCCTCGTCGGATGTAAGGTTGGTAAAGATCATTTCCCAGTTAGTTGGTTGCCGCTTTGTCTTTTTGACAGTGTCTTTTGCCTTGCAAAAACTTTGTAATTTAATGAGGTCCCATTTGTCAATTCTTGATCTTAGAGCATAAACTATTGGAGTTCAGTAAAAGAACCTCTGGGGGAATCAGTATCCCAGACCTCAAGCTGTACTACAGAGCAATAGTGTTAAAAACCGCATGGTATTGGTACAGTGACAGGCATGTAGATCAATGGAACAGAATTGAAGACCCAGAAATGAATCCACACTCCTATGGTCACTTGATCTTTGACAAAGGAACTAAAACCATCCAGTGGAAAAAAGATAGCCTTTTCAACAAATGGTGCTGGTTCAACTGGAGGTCAACATGCAGAAGAATGCAAATTGACCCATTCTTATCTCCTTGCACTAAGCTCAATTCCAAGTGGATCAAGGATCTCCACATAAAACCAGACACACTGAAACTAATAGAAAGGAAACTAGGGAAGAACCTTGAACATATGGGCACAGGGGAGAATTTCCTGAATAGAACTCCAATAGTTTCTGTTTCTATGATCTGTCTTTTGATGAGAATTTGGTGTTGAAGTCTCCCACTTATATTTTGTAAGGGGCAGTGTGTTCTTTGAGCTTTAGTAAAGTTTCTTTTATGAATGTGGTTGCCCTTGCATTTGGAGCATAGGTGTTCAGAATTGAGTTCTTCGTGGGAAATTTTTTTCCTTTAACAAGTATGAAGTGTCTTTCCTTACCTTTTTTGATGACTTTTGGTTGAAAGTTGATTTTATTCAATATTAGAATTCCTACTCCAGCTTGTTTCTTGGGACCATTTGCCATTTGTTTCTTGGGACCATTTTTTTTTCCAGTCTTTTACTCTGAGGTAGTATTTGTCTTTGTCTCTGAGGATTTTTCCTGCATGCAGCAAAATGCTGGGTCTTGTTTATCCAGTCTGCTTGTCTGTCTTTTTATTGGGGAATTGAGTCCACTAATGTTAAGAGATATTAAGGAAAATTGGTTGTTGCTTCCTGTTACATTTGATGTTATTTTTATGATGGTGTGGCTATCTTCTTTTTGGTTTGTTAAAAGATTACTTTCTTGCTTTTTCCAGGGTGTGGTTTCCCTCCTAGTGTTGGTGTTTTCCATCTATTATCCTTTGTAGGGCTGGACTTGATGAAAGATACAATACAAATTTGCTTTTGTAATGGAATATCTTGGTTTCCCCATGTAATTGAGAATTTTGCTGGGTATAGTAACCTGGGCTTGCATTTGTGTTCTCTGAGGGTCTGTATAATGTCTGCCCAGGATTTTAGAGTCTTTGGTGAGAAATCTGGTACAACTCTTATAGATATGCCTTTATAAGTTACTTAACCATTTTTCCTTACTGCTTTTAATATTCTTTCTTTGTTTTGTGTATTTGGTGTTTTGACTCTCATGTGATGGGAGGATTTCTTTTCTTGTTCAATCTCATTGGAGTTCTACAGACTTTTTATTTTTTTAGGCATTTTTTTCTTTAGGTTAGGGATCTTTTCTTCTATAATTTTGTTGAATATATTTACTGGCTTTTTAAGTTGGGAACTTTCACTCTCTTCTATACCTATTATCCTTAGGGTTGGTCTCTTCTCTTTGTGTTCCAGATTTCCTGGATGTTTTGGGTTAGAAGCTGTTTGCATATTTTTTATTGTTGTGTTGATGTTTTCTATGG
The DNA here is from genome assembly GCA_036184795.1 of Tokudaia tokunoshimensis. NCBI lineage: Eukaryota > Metazoa > Chordata > Mammalia > Rodentia > Muridae > Tokudaia > Tokudaia tokunoshimensis. The sequence goes on along the minus strand of BTHU01000003.1, from coordinate 133,610,602 downwards.
TACCTTCTGCATCTGAGATTCTTTCTTCTATCTCTTGTATTCTGTTGTTGATGCTTGCATCTATGACTACTGATGTCTTTCCAAGGTTTTCTATTTCCAGGGTTGTCTCCCTTTGTGATTTGTGTATTGTTTCTATTTCCATTTTTAGGTCCTGGGTGGTTTTGATCCATTCCTTCACCTGTTTGCTTGTGTTTCCCTGTAATCCTTTAACAAATTTTTCTGTTACTTCTTTAAGGGCTTCTAGCTGTTTACCTGTGTTCTCCTGTATATCTTTAAAGGAGTTATTTTTGTTCTTCTTAAAGGCCTCAATCATTATCATGAGATGTGATTTTAAGTCAGATTCTTGCTTTTCTGGTGTGTTGGGGTATCCAGGACTCATTGTGGTGGGAGAACTGGATTCTGATGTTGCCAAGTAGCCTTGGTTTCTGTTGCTTATGTTCTTGTCCCTGCCTCTCTCCATCTGGTTATCTCTGGTGTTAGCTCATCTTGCTGCCTCTGACTGTGTCTTGTTGCTCCTGCAAGCCTGTGTGTCAGTACTCCTGGGAGACCAGTTTGCTCCTGGAGGAATTTGGCAGAGGGCCAGCTCTGGGGTGCAAACAGAACCTGGAAGGGTCTCATCCCATGTTGTTCCTTGGTTCCTGTGTCCTGATGGCTCTGGTCAGGTCCCTTTTGGGCCAGGAATTTGAACAGAAGTGGTGGTGTTACCTCTGCTCACAGCTGTATCTGCACTCCTGGGAGACCAGATCTCTCCTTGTGGTATTTGGGTATGGAGCTCTGTGGCACAGGATCAGCTCCGGGCACAGTCCAAATTAAATTTTTCATACATTCATACATAGGAGAGTTTGATAAAATTTGTTTTGATCATATTCACACAAACTCACAATTATTCTGAGATCCATACTACTACTATCATACTAACCAAATTTTCATGCATTTTGTTGGTTTGTTTTTAATATGTCAAGATCAATTGTGCTGTTCAAATATTCTTTGATGAATCTTCCACTAGAGCAGTATCAATTTGCCAGGAACCAAACATTCAGAGAAAACTATCTTTGCTTCTTCCAACAGCCAGTCATTTCTTTGTGGCTAAGCATGGTGTGGCATGAACAACTGCCATCTTCATAGGGGAATTTGGTATAACTTAGTATTGCACCAAATTTTTGGTCGTGCTTTTATGAGAGTATCACTGGACTGTCTCAACCTACTATCTCCCAATAACATGGAGCTCTTTTTATTATTGATGGATCTTAGGCCTCATAGTTTAGGCTGGTTCTTAAATTGCTCATAACTTAATAACTCACTTATACTAATCCATCTCTTCCATGTGGCCCATTATCTCTAATTCAGTCCCCATATATCCTACTTCCTCTGTGTCTAGCTGGTGAATCTCCCACACCTGATGTTTTCCTAGAGTCCCTATCTCTCATAGAAATCCTATCTTCTCTTTTCAGCCTAGCTCTTAACTATCAGCTTTTTATTAAAGCTTTAGGCAGGTGAGGAAAGTCAGAGATTCACATTCACATCGTGTACAAAAAGATTATCCCAATATGAGAGAATAAAGCTGAGAAAAAAAAAAGGATTAAAAACATTTGGTCAATGGACAAATTCCTTTTGAGGTTTTAACTTGGATAGAGTTGATAGGGTTTCTCATTGTATCCAGATGTTTGCAATGCTGCTGGAAGTATGCCATACTCATTGGAGAGATCAAATGTGTATAAAAATGTGTGCATGACATTTATATGCAGCCGAGTTTTCAGCAGTAGGCAGGCACGTGTCGGAAATCTCAGTTGCCTTTTGTCTTATGAAAGTCTAAGACACAGTTTGTGAACCAGATGCAATTATCGTCTCTTCAATTCTTGATCTATTCAAATTCAAAGAAGAACTATCAAGTTTAAAAATTATTTAAAGTGCTTTTTAGGCCAGTTTTGGTTTATGAAAAATTGAAAGGAATACGGAAAGATTATACATTTTGGAATATTTAAAAATACACATCCAAAAAGTTATAAAACATGAATACATAGCATAATGAGTCATTGTAATGTATATATATATAGTCATTACTCAGTTCAATAGACATAGTGCTTGCAGCACCCCTCAGTCCCCCATTTGTAGGTCTGCCTCCACCTAAAATGCCTTTGTTTTACTTCAGGGATTTATTTATATGTTGATTATGTTTTACCACAAAGGTCCTATTACCTCCCTACCCAACTTCATATTTTAATTCTCTCTCTCTCTCTCTGTCTCTCTCTCTCTCTGTCTCTCTCTCTCTCTCTCTGTCTCTGTCTCTCTCTCTCTCTCTCTCTCTCCCTCCCTCCCTCCCTCCTTACCTTTTCCTCCCTCTCAAACCAGGAATCAAAACAAATAAATAAAAAGCAGTAAGACAAAACAATTAAAAGAAAAAAAAAAGCCCAAGCCATCAAAATAACAAAACAAAAGAACAACAACAAAATAGGGCAAACAAACAAACAACATCAACAAAACATGAAGTCTGTTCTGTGTTGGCCAGATCCCTGGGCACAGACTCTCCATTAGAGAAACTGATTTTCCCTCTCTCAGTGTGGGTCAGTTGTAAATAGCTTTTTGATTAGGGTTGAGACTTTGTCTCTGTTCTCCCCACGCCTTCTTCAGTGCTTGAACTTTGACTGTTTTGAATTTGTCCATATCTTGTGCTTGCTTTCAATCTTTGTGAGCTCTCTTTGGTTGGTGGTTTAGTCCCTGGGAGCTCTGTGGGGTCTGGTTGGTTGATATTGTTGTTCTTCCTATGGGGTTGCAAACCCCTTCAGCTCTTTTAGTCCTTTCTCTAATTGCTCCATTCGGGATCCCATGCTCAGTCCAATGGTTGGCTGCGAGCCATTGTTGGTGATTTTCATAGCTTTTGTGCCACCATTGCAATAATATGTCATATATCTTGCAGACATGTCTCTTTTGTAGGTCACAAAGTTTTTAGCTGGCTTATACTGACTCTTGTTTTCCTCATCCTATAACATGCAGAATACCTTCTAGCCCAATCAAGTTCCCCAAAGAATATGATTCAGTTTTTGCTGTTTATGGCAACAACCTGTATTTGTCAAGGAAAGATGTGACACCTGTAGAATCCCAGATTATTACCACTCAATGTGATTAGTTCCAGCCATTATGAACCAGTGGAAGCACAAGTGAGAACATGCGTTTTCCCAAAGTGCCTGGTAATTTCATTTTAACAAGAAGTTAATCAGTTTTAAAATAATATTTTCTTCCATTTTCAAGGTAATTACTTCTTGATTCCTATAGTTACTTTCCTGGCTCTTTATAAAGAAATCATTGGAAGTATTAATGCTACAATAGCAATTATTTTCCTTTTTAAAGTCTTGAGGTCTTTCTGTGTCATCATGGCTACATAATGTTGAAGCTATGACTTTGATTAAGTTAATTGCTGTCTTTTTTTTTCTGTTCAAAAGTGTGATTGGAAGAAGCTTGGAGGAACTGACTAATTTGGTCTGGCTACTGTGTCTAAAAGCTGTTGAGCTTTTTGGAAGAAAGTATGGCTCGCATTCATTTAGAAGCTTTCTGCCATCTCCTGTGTAGACTAGTCTATTGATCTCATAAACCTTATAGATGTACTTCAAATTGTTTTACTTGTACAAACCAATCTAAGAAGAGTTTAGCCCTTTAAAAAGCAGCTGCTGGGCATATAAAGGCTAGGAGTTCAATGCCTAAGAGTATTTGGGGCTACTACAAAAAATGAAGTTATTTTTCTTCAGATCAAAAAAGACTAAAGGGACAAAGACTCCAACACATTAATAAATGAGACATGACCCTTTCCACTGATCCCAGATATTAAAGTTGCTTTTCTAAAGTAAGACTTTTATTTTTCAAGAGAGACAGGGTCATGTGAAAAAGAAAATGATCAGAAACTGAAAGGTGTTGTCACGTCACAATAGTTATAATTAATATGTGCTGTTTGGAATGCTATGAAAAATGTCAAGAAGATAAAAATAACACTTTAAGTAAGGATTATATTTTGTAACTTTTTATACTTTATTTTATTTTCAAAAGAAAGAGAAACACTTTCAAATAAATGTGTTTAACCTATAATTTCTAGTTTAGTCAAGTTTATTAATTATTAGATGTAAAGGATTTCAAAAAATAGGTGATCAATATATTCTGGTTTTGATCATATGAAGAAAATTAAGCTACTTATATCCAATATACTAGAAATGTTATGTAAGTCATATTAAAATACATTTTAGTATAAGAAATTAAAACATGTACAAAATAGAGTGATATAGCTATCCTTTGTTTCCATCACCTGGTTTTATTTATTTGTAATATTTTACATTAATCATTTATTTTTATTATTATTATTATTATTATTATTATTATTATTATTCTCTCACTCTGAGTGTGTGTTTCTATGGTGTGTGTGTGTGTGTGTGTGTGTGTGTGTCTGTGTGTGTGTGTGAATATAGACAAGTTGTAGGTAACCATGGAGAACAGAAGGGGGAATCAGATTTCCTATGGATGGAGTTACAGGCAGCTGTGAGCACCATTAAGTATGCTAGAAACTACACTGTGGTCCTCTACAAGAACATCAAGTGCTATTAACCACTGAGCCTTCTACCACGACCCATGATTATTTTCAGAAGTTGAGTCTTTAGAGCCTTTCTTTAATGTCTCGCTTTGACAAAATAAACACTGACTTGAAAAAAAAAAAGGAAACAAGATTTTTCAGGAAAATTAAGTTGGCAGATTTTTGTTGGAATTAGGAAACACACTGGTAATGTGCTGCAGATTTATCAATATGTATAAAGATGTTCATATTTAAATGAAGAGCAAGCTTCAGGAGAGTAGCCACATTTCCCATGAACTTACAGTTTAATCTTTCTAATTTTTCATATTAAAATGTTTCTGAATATTTCATACATGAAGTTATACCATTTCTATCATTCTACTTCTGCATTTTAATTTTTGCTTATTTTATTTATTTATTTTTCAAATGTTGTCCCCCTTCCCGGTTTCCCTTGGAAGCACCCCATCCCATCCCTCTCCCCTTTATGTCTATGAGGGTGCTCCCTCCACCTCCCCCATTCTTGCCTCACCACACTAGAGTCCTCTTATGCTGGGGTATCAAGCTTGGTTTAGTCCCTGTGAGTTCTGGGTTGTCAGGTTGGTTGATACTGTTGCTCTTCCTGTGGGGTTGCAAACCCCTTCAGCTCCTTCAGTCCTTCCCCTAACTCTTCCCTTGGAGACCTCGAGCTCAGTCTGATGATTTGCTATGAGTATCTGCATCTGTATTGGTCAGGTGCTGGCAGAAGCTCTCAGAGGACAGCTATACCAGGCTCTTGTCAGCAAGCACCTCTTGGCATCAACAATAGTGTAGGAGGTGTTTGGTGTCTGCAGGTGGAATGGATCCCTAAGTGGGGTGGTCTCTCGACCGTCTTTCCTTCAGTCTCTGCTCCATTTTTTTTTTTGTCTCTGCATTTCCTTTGAATAAAAACAATTCTAGGCTAAAATTTTTGAGATGAGTTTGTGGTCCCACTATGGGCTGTGTATATCTACTGAAGATGGTCTCTACAGGTTCTATCTCTCCTTTGTTGGATGACATTTCAGCTAATGTCATCCCCATTGGGTTCTGAGAACCTCTTGCTTCCCTGGTATCTGGGACTTTCTAGTGGCTATTCCCATCCCCCACTGCTATATATTTCTGTTCAATTTCCTGCCCTCTATACTTCTCTGCTCTCTTCCCATATAAACTTCTGTATTCTGAAACCCTTCTCAAATTCATGACTTCCTTTTAAAATTACTATTGTTCTATATATTCTAACATATAAATTTCTAACACCTATAAACGTACATAACTGAGTCAACTTACTGTTTGTGCTTAAGGATGACCACTTAGAATTGGATAACCAATTCTGATCCTTCCTATCTCAACAGCCATTGTGTGCCTATAGTTCTACATATATACATAGATCTTTTGACATGTGCCGTACACATGTTCGCACATCAAGTAGTGTCATCATTATGCACTTTTGGGGTCTTTTAAATGCAGTAATATTGTTTATATTTAATATGTGCAACTTCCCAGTCATGTATGTCTACAAGAAACTGTTTAGCAACAGTCATCATGGTTCTCTTGCCATCTTTATTTTCCCTCTTCTGTGATGTTTCCTGAGCCTTAGATACAGGGGTTACATTATGCAAGTATCAGTTGATACTGTAACCCTGGTTACTAATGCTCTTCATTTTGACAGGTTGAGCACAACTAAAATACTTTCTATCTGTGGCAAACAGAATCTTCTTTGATGAGTCCTGAGAGTAACACTTCTCTGGGAGTGTAAGGATAAGTATTTATAAACAAGGAAATAACTTCATATAGGAAAATGGTAGTAGTAGATTAGATTTTCCTCTAGAATCTATGATTTTCCCAGGCAGAATTATAGCCTATATTATTTTGGGAGTTGCAGTGATTGCCTCAAATGGGGATTTTGTTAGTTAATCTATGGATCTTAACACACACACACACACACACACACACACACACACACATGCACACAATGTTTTATAATAAAATTTCTCTATAACATCCTTACTGTTATTTATCTCTTCTTCCTCTCCCTGAATCAATTTACCTGATATTTAAAAAAAATTGTTCTCCATTTCATGAATGTTTACAACCACCATTTTTAGAATTTCATGCTACTCATTTCCCCACAATCCCTTTTTCTTGCAATGTAATCAAACTAATTTATCCATCAAAAATATATATAACATTGGAATTAAAGGCTAAATGCCATCATTAAATGCTCTGACAAATTTGTCACACCTTTACAATCATTATTTACTCATAAGCTTCTGGACAGGATGCCAGGTCCTATTAATTTGATTTACATAATACTGATTCTAGAACACGGGTTCATAAATCAACAGCATCAAAATCAAGATGTCTTCATGAGCAGTGAATCTACCTTCAGCCTGTGACTATGATGCTGGGGAGCTCAACATTCTGGTGTTTCCATTTTCATTTAACCCTTGTAAAAAGTGTATCCTCTTACAGTGTGTCAGGATCCTGAAGTATGTATTAATAGATGCTGCTGCTCAGGGTTAAACTAAGAGGCCACATGATGCACTCATCTATCCCCAACAAATCAGAGTTTGTGATGCACACCAGACTTCATGGAGTTGACTTAAAAGCTCAAATATGTTGGACTTTTGAATACTTAATGAATGTTATGAAGCCATCCACAGGTGCTCATCTGAACTACATGTAATTTGAAGGAACTGAAAGGTCTTCAACTTCATAGTGAATTAATATAATACAGCAGGGAGTTTGAGTACATTAATGGGATAAGGAATCCAAATTCTAAGTACACAGATTACAGATGAATGTAGAATGGTTTGGCCAACTGGACTGTTGGCAGAAAAAGGAAGCTAGGGAAATCTAGAGGTCATGATTCTATTTTGCCTTTTATTCTCAGACCAGTGTGATAAGATAATGGCTTTAACATATTTTGCAACATCACACAACATTCACTGTGATCCTAGTTGGTTATTCAAATGTGAATGTTTCCAGGGTTCTTCAAGACTGCATTTTTCCCTTGAATCTTTAGCTATAGGGAAGGTAGGTAACTTTCTGATGTTGATAGCATAATGTCTTCTGGATGATTCCTTTTAACATGCTTTTTAATCTCTTTCCAATCATGATACATGCGATTAGCATCATATATTGAGGTCACATTTCAACTATAGATTGTCACCCTTATTGAAGATCTATGATGCAGACTTGGATGGGTAATGTGGGCCTCTAGAAATAAAGGGGAAAGATGAGAGTTTACATCATTTGATTAATGAAACTATCTGGAGAAGAATTTTGGTAGAATGGAACCCTGTGGAAGAAGTAATCTTTTGAGGAATTATGGCATTTGAGCTATCAGGTGATGGATGTTCACATTTTTTACCACATAAACCATGTTTTTGCTTCTTGATTATGAATAGGGATACTCAAGAAATGTCTAAGGGATGTAAGTTTTTCCCCGCTGGCTCACAGGAAAGGTGTGGATCTAGGATGTTCTTTTAAAGGAATGTATTCATCTCCCCCATCAACATCTAGCTTGAGATCCCAAGCTTAGTGACACAGGAACCTTACCAGTAAAACACCTAGGGTAGAGAAAAAAGCTGCTTTTTTATCATTGGCATTCTTTTTCTATCAGGATAGTTTGCCTTCCACAGAAGATGTGGAAAATTCAGACACATTTGCTATTCAAGGGACTGGGCTGTACCAAGAATTGATATAAGTTAGATTTAGGTTCAGGGATGTAAATTGTTATGGTGACACAGAGATTTCAGAGTAATTAGTGTAATTTCACTTTTCTATATTTTTTTCTGAAACACAGTTACATGTGATTTAAGGTAGATGCAATTAGAATTTCCTATGAATGAATAACAGTTTATTTATCAGCTTTATTCTTTTTATTGTCATTGTTTGCTGTTCTGCTTCTGTTTGTTTTAAACTCATGGATTAGCACAATCTGGACATCCAGTCTAAAACTAAAATTACTCATCAGACATACTTTGACATTTTATTTTGAGATGGTTTCAACAGATGCATAGGCTGGCTAGGAACTCGTGGACTTTGTAGGTCACCCTTGTGAGCAGCAGCTGGGATTATAAGCCAGCATTACCAGGCCTGACAATGAAGCTATTTATCAGCAGTACTAACAGACTTAACTAGTCTTCAGTCACAGTTTAGATTTCCTAACCAGTGTTCTCACAGAATTGTTAAGTAGACACTCAATAGCTACTATAAGTAGTTTCAATATATTTGGTATAGTTTTTCTAGTATGATTTAATATTATTTTTGTCTTGGGTTTTTGTATATACATTTTACCATGAACCAATGATGCTACAGTAATATTCTCTAAACAGTTGAATAATGTAAGGACCTTGATTTTCTACTCACAGAGAGTTCACTAGGCACACTGAAATGTGAAAGGAAAAGCCAAATAGTAAAAATCATAGGTAAAGTTAAATGGCCTGAACTTAAATTTGTTTGAAGCTTCAGGAGAGAAGATATAAATTGCCAAGGAGGAACTTTAAAGATCGGACTGAAAAGCCCTCCATTTCTTTACAGCAGGCTTCATTTCATGCATTTTTAGATTTAACCACAGTGTGTGTATTGGAGTGGCATCATTGTTCCTGGGTTGTTTCTGCAATTCCACTCAGGCAAACTGGGTCAGGCAAGAAGACATGATTGAAATCACAAGTCCCTCTAGCCCTCTTTCAATTCTCACTCCACTCTACAGCCTTGTCTCTACCCTATCATTTAAGGCACAGACAGATCCCACATTTTTGTGGTTCGCATTTTTGGCTCACATGCTTGGAAACTAGCTGCCTCTTCTAAACTTTGGTTTTCCCATTGGCAGCCACAGCGAACAACAACAGTAGATATTTATTCAGACTTCTGTCCCAGTGCACACCCTACAACATTGTTTTTTTCTCCTATAACTTTCTTTATGTTGACAGAAATAAAAAATCAGGAGGACAAAATATGTATATTAGGGAAAAGAATCTCAATATCAAATACTTATAATTTTAAAGAGGTGTGTGTGTGTGTGTGTGTGTGTGTGTGTGTGTGTGTGTGTGTATGTGTGTGTGTGTGTGGTATAGATTCATGAAATAGTTTCTGTCTAGAAATCATAAGGTATATTTCTCATAATCTACGTTACGAGAGTTTCCCGAAGACTTTCACTATCAATATACATGCAAGAGATGTTGAGATATTTTGTATTTGAAGTTTATTAAAAATGTTAAATAATATGGACAGATATGTTTCTGGAGACTAAGGTAGCCAAATGCCACCTAAAATTTCATGTGTTCCAATTGCACCCTTGCGATTGTGTGAACAAGTAAGACCTTTGCTAAAATGATGAGGTCATTGTATGATCTGATTCCTTTATGGATAAGGTTGTGGCTTATGAAGGTCTTGATTGTGCCTATTTCCACTGTGGTTCACAAAGTCCACCCACGTTCACTTTTTCATCCCCTTCTCCTTCATTTGAGACAAGATCTAAGTGTCATATATTCTAAACTGCCCTTGGCTTGCTGTGCAGTGGAGGATCATTTTGAATTCCTGCTCTTTCTGTCTTCAAAGTGCTGGATCAAAGGAGTGTACCATCACACCTTGTTTATATGGTTTCAAGAATTGAACTCAAGGTTTTTGTGCACAGTAACCAAACACCCTACCAACTGAACTGTTCCACTAGCCCTCATTCTATTCCTTCTCCATTGGAGGACACACAGATGTACTGTCTATGAGGTCCTTTTCTGCAGGCACTGGATCTAGTAGTTGCTTAGTCTAGATTTCTAGTCTTCAGAGTCATAAACAGAGATCTTCCTATTGGTTGTAAATCACTTGACGCAAAGTACTGAACTACAGTAACACTAAAAAGACTCTGACAACTAATTTTGTTTGATTTAAGCTATTTTATATAAAGTCATTCCTATCAAATTGACAGCACCTAATATTAGGAGGATGCATTGCCTATTAGGCTAGTGGTTAAAAACTCTGTGGGCTTGGGAAGTACACAGATCTGTTTGATATTTTTCCCCCAACCTTTTCCAGACTGCAAGATATCAGCAAATTTTAAGAATATTTTCCCCTGTTTTTAGAAGAAGCTACCCAACAGTAGATTGTCTGGTCCTCTGGCTCTTATATTTTCTCCCCTTCTTCAATGATGTTGATGTTCCCTGTCCCTTAAGTGTAGGGGTTGTTTTGTAAAGTCATTAATTGGGAGTGGGCATTGTATAAGCAGTTTATCTCTGCTTTTTGCCCTCCTGTGGCCTTTTTTAAAAGAACTTTGTTTGCACTAAAAAATAAATCTTATTTGATGAAGGATGAGAGCTACACTCATCTATTGAGATGAAGATAAATGTTTAGACTACAGTTAGGAAAGTAAAGTGGTATTAGTCTGTTCCATGGCCTTGTTAACCACAGGTAGTTGGCTAAATTTATAGCATCAGGTGTGAATCCAAATAATTAATAAAATTTATTAAATGTAAAATAAGGTGCATCTTACAAAACATAGTGGCATCTTACATAGCACTTGAACTGCATTTCATGAACAAATGCCTGGTGACAAGTTCCATTCATCTGAAATTAGTTAAAGGCACAGATTAAAATGATTACTCATGCGATTGGAATCAAAAGGAAGAAGAGACTAAGCTGTGAAATACTACACTGACTTCAACTCACCTTTCTTCCCTTTAACTTTGTCATTGCTTTTTCCTTAGTTGGATTTGTGTAGATTCAAATGCAGTGAAATAATGTTAGAAGAAAGACAACAGTAGCATCTTATAGTCACTCAAGAAGCTTTATCACCATTATCACTCTGATGTAGTGTAAGTTGCCAGAAAACCATTATGCTAGTCCATTTATGATGATGGAAACTGGACAGACGTGGGAGGGTGTTAGAAAACGTGTAGGAGGGTGGAGCTTTTGTGATTTTAAAGAATATCTGCTGAGAAGACTTTGAGGAGGGACAATGAAAAAGAATTTATGAAATTCCTGAATTTCAGACCACAGATTTCATGAGTACAAATTTCTTGGGTCAGCCAAACCTTGAGCATCCCAAAGTAAGGGGTAATATTTCCATTTGAAAAAAATAATACTCTGTCAACAATCAGAACACTCAAAATAATTATCAGGTACAATGAAAGTACATGATCAAGCACAATGTTCAAGACTTTTCTATTTTCTCATTTAATAACAATAATAAGTAGTATCTCCCTACATCTCAGATTTTTTGGCTCATAGAGGGACTAAAGTATTTTGAGCATATAAATTCCATTGGTTCCTTTTATTTTTCTCTTGATTTTCCTTTGACAAATGACCTTTGGTTATTAGAAGCTGGGGATTTGACTGAACAACTGGTTATACTTATTACTAAAGGTCAATAACATTATAATCACCTAGACAACACAATTGGTTTTATGATGATGTAAAAATTAGCTTTTGATTATGTTTTGTCTTATCTGCTTCTTATCTCTACTAGGAGGATGGGAAGAGGGAGGGTGCAGCCATTAAGAGGGTTTGTTCCTACAAAGGACTCATTTTCTTGCTACCTAGTTCATCTATACGTGTGGTATACACCCACCCAGCACACACACATATGCATACAAATAAAAATAAACATTAGAAAATATTTTTATTAGAACTGAATAAGTATCTCTGAAAGAGATCTGTGACAACAGTTTTCTTTTCTTCCTTTTTTCTTCTACCAAAATGCAGTACCAGATTAACCTTACAGTTTTCACTGTGAGGACATTATCTTGCACCTCAGATATCTTGAATGGCCAATACAGCCATCTTCAGATGATTTGAGTGTGACTTCCCTTTACATCTAGGAAGAATCACATTGCCTTACTAATTTTGTCTATTCATATTTTATTCACATTATTTCAGTTATATTGCAGCAGTCCTAGTTCTTGGGACAAGTTTCCTATTGTTTCTTGTACATGTTTCTCTGATTTTTCTAGAGACTCTAACACCAAAAATGCCCAACTTAGAAGCACAAGCTTTATTTACATAACTTTTCTTGCCCATCTCACTGTGCACATCAGAATATAGGCACTGGTATGGTATTATTTTTTTGGTCACAGTTCTACATTCAACTGGAGCATAAGCTTTTTGTTACCTGTCTTTCTCATTTAGATACATTCTCAGTTGTGCCCTACATTCATTTATCTGTCATATATTTCATATACATCATATTTAGTGATTCTTATATTGAAATAGGTACCTCTTACTGCTATATAAAGTACTACTGTGACCTTGGGGTAGTTTAGAATACCATATTTCCTCCCTTCTATGTTAGAAGAGCAAAGTAGATTTGACCAGGCTGACTTTTAAATATTGGCAGGTTCTGAAAATCTACAGTACAATCTATTTCCTTACATTCTCTATTTCTCAGGGGCTGTGGGTGAAGAATGAGAATGGCTCATAGATTTGACTTCTTAGGGAATAGCAGTCTGAAGGGATTTGGAGGTATGACCTTGTTGGAGTAGGTGTGATTTTGTTGGAGGATGTGTGTTACTGGGGTGGGGTTTGCTGTTTTAGAAGCTCAATCCAGGTCCAGTGTCTCTTTCTTCTTGGTGTCTGAAGACCCAGATGTAGAATTCTCAAGCTGTTTCTCCAGTCCCATGTCTGCCTGCCTGTCTCCTTGTTTCTGCCATGCTTATAATTGCAGGAAAAACCTGCAAAACTGTAAGCACTCCTCAATTAAATGCTTTTCTTAATAAGTGTCATCTTAGATATGGTGTCTCATTACAGCAATAAATGATTAGCACAGAAGTTGTCTGCATTCCTTGGTATGGACTTGCCTTCGACCCTTCAAAGCTAGAAATGGAATAATTTTAGCCTCTACTTCTGTTGCTTTTTCCTTCGTGACTTTGTTGCTTCTTTCTTTATTTCATTCATAAGGATCCGTGCTTTATGTTTATAGTCTATTTGGATAATGCAGGATAGTATCTCTATGTTGACATTTTAATTCAATTACATCCACTATTACTTTTTGCCTATTGGTTAAAATATGCATAACTGCTGACAAAGAAAATGTGTACATGGTTTGTGAGGGGACATTCATTGTCCCACCATACCTGCCGTTCTATGCAGTGTAAGTAAAATATCATATTGTGCTTGTCCTAGTTATGGTTTCTATTGCTGGTGATAAAACACTACAGTCAAAAGCAACTTGGGGAGAAAATGGCTTATGTGACTTATACTTTATACTTCCACATCATTGCTCGAAGGAAGTCAGAGCAGGAACTGGTGCCAAGGCCATGGAGGAGTGTTGCTTTCTGGCTTGTTCTTCATGACTTAATCAGCCTGTTTTCTTATAGAACCCAGCAACACCTGCCCAAGGGTGGACACATCCACATGAACTGGGCATTCCCACATCAATAACTAATTAAGAAACTGCCCCACTCCCACTGGCTTGTCTATAGTCCTGTCTTACAGAGACCTTTTCCAGTTGAGTCTCCTTCTCCTTAAGTTGGCATAAAACTAGCTAAGACAATGTTACAACTCCTACTCTTTTTTTTTTCATTAATTAACTTATTTATTTCCTTCACATTCTGGTCCCAGATTCCTCTCCCTCATCTCTTCGCAATCCCTTCCTCTCACCTCCCTCTCCCCATTACCCTTCCTCTCTTCTCAGAAAAGGGGAGGCCTCCCAGGGATATCAATTCTCTATGTAATATCAAGTTGTAATAGGACTAGGTACATCTTTTTTTTTTATTCAAGCTAGACAAGGCAGCACAGCTAGTGGAAGGGGATTCAAAAGCAGAAAACAGAGCCGAGACAACCGCTGTTCCTACAACTCCTACTCTTAAAAGGGAAACAAATCTCTCAAAGCATCAGAATATACCTCAGCTGTAATTACTGCTGGATGCTATAAGAAACCTCTTTGGATAAGAAAAGGCAGGAAGAAGTGATATTTAAGGCAAGTGGTTAGGATTTTGCTTGATAACATAAAATTTACCTAAGTGGTAGTATATTCAGATAGTACATGTGAGACATCAGGTTCAATCAATTGTTAGTCCCAAAATTAACATATTTAAACATTTTGTTGTACTTTAGGGAGAGGAAAAATGACACTAGGCTAATTTGGAGTATTCGTACCCATTCCAATGAACCAATTGATGTGATTGCTTTTACAATGTTAGGCACATTAGCTTAGTATAATTACTAGTTTGACTCAAATTATAAGATAGGATACTGTATTGCCATATTTATATATTCTTTATGTATATAGTAGACTAACACTCAGCAAATACACAGTAACAGAACAATACAGTTATGTTGTTTTGACATCATTCTTTTGTGAGAAGAAATAGGGCAAATAGGTACATAGAGATTTTTCTGAAACAGATGTTGGTAATTTAGTCTTCAGAGATGCACAAAAGTGAGTTTGCAAGCAAAGAGAAAATATGGAGAGCCTGTTGTAGATCCAGAACTTAGGAACCAAAGTCAAAATTAATGTGAAGAACTTCAGAAGCAGTACACTAGAGTAGAGGATCAGGCTCCACAGGAAGAGTGTAAGTGTGTACTCTGTCGATGCATGAACTAGGTCACACAGAATTTGGAGAACTGGATAAAGTGGGCATTTTTGTTTGATTGTTTTTTATTTTTTCTAACATCCAAGTCAGATCACTTGACATTTGAAACTTTGACAAAATAATGATAATAAATCGAAGAATGAAAGAGAGACCCTCCCCAGACCCAATATGATCCAATTAGACCTGATTGCATGAGATTGCTAGGAGAATTTATTGTGAAATAAACTCAGAAGGAGTAATCTGGTCCTTGTCTTGGACTGGTTACTCATTAGCTTGTGGAGTCTAGTACAGGCATAGTTGCCCATTATAGGGTAATTTCATGGAGGCTTTCATTAGGAAGCTTGCTTCTACAGTATATTTTAGAAAAGCTTCCATGTGCTTCTGAGTATACTCCTTGGTATATAGGATTATCTATAGGTATTTATTAAGTCCATTTGATGAACAATGCAATTAATTCTGATATTTCTTTGCTTATTTTGTTTTGGTCCAGATCACCTGTCTATTGGAGAAAACGGAGTGTTGAAATCATCTACTATCAATGGATTGATGTTAATTTGTGTTTTATTAAATTGCGCATAGTGGAGTTTGATGCATATTTGATTAGGATAGTTCTGACTTCTTCCTTAACTGTTTCTTTGATTAGAATGAAGAGTCTTTTTAAATTTTTTCTGATAAGTTAGCTTTAGGCTATTTTGTAAGAGAAGAAAAATAAGGACACCCAGTCCCATTTGACTGGATATTTTGTCCATCATTTCCCTATATTGGAATCTATGTTATATGTATTTTCAATCTATGTTATATGTATTTTGTAAACAAAAATAGATTTCATTTCTATTTTCAATCTATGTTATATGTATTTTTCAATCTATGTTATATGTATTTTGTAAACAAAAATAGATTTCATTTCTTCATCTATTCAGCTAGTCTCTATCTTTAGGTCAGAGAACTGGAGAACTTAGTATTTAAATTTATTGAAAGGTGTGTATTGATTGCAACCATTGATTGAATTTGGTGAATTTCTGTGATTCAGTAATTACAACTTCCTTTTTCTATCTAGTCTCATGGCTTCCTTCATTCCTCTCTGCAGCCAGAAATACTACTTTTTGAATTTTCCTTAGTTTTGGTCAGTTAACTGCACTGTTTTTCCAGCTGTGGATATCATGGAAAAGTTGTTTTCTCCTCCAAATCTTGCAGATAGCTTCGTTGAATGCATCACTCTAGCTTAGCTGTTGTGCTCTCTAGAACTTGGAGAGTATTGCATAGGGCTCTTCTATACTAAGAAATCAGTTGTAATTTTGGTGTTTTTCCCTTCATATGGGACTTGTACTTTTTTTCTTTTATCTCTTGCAGTGTCAATATAGTCTTTTTCTGTATACTTTCTGGTTTAACTATCATATGCCAAGAGGAGTTTACTTTCTCTTCTGTCTACTTGGTGTTCTGATTGCTTCTTATATCTGTATGTCTATGATTTTCCTTAGTTTGTGGAAGCCTCTATGATCATATTGAAGATTTGCTCTAGGCCATTGGTCTGGGATTATTCTCCTTCATTGTTACCATAATTCAAGTGTTAAGTCTTTTCCTGGTACCCTCATTTCCTGAATGTTCTTTTCCTACTATTATTTATTTTAATTAAAATTTCATATTCTTTGTTGGCCTTGGTGGGGACAGAAAGACATGGTTCCTTTCCCTGGGACAGGTCCAGCAGATGTGGGCCACCGAGAGTGTTGACCACTGCCTTGTGCATAAGACTTGTTTGTATAATAATGTACAGATTTTACATTTAGCCTTTAATGTTAAAGTTAATGACTCCATAATAATCAGAGACAGCATGAATCCAGAAGGCAAAATTGTTGCAAATGTTTTGCAAATAGTAAATGTTGGGACCTTCAGGAAGGATCTAATATGAATTATATGAGGGGTTCATGATTCTAAAGGAACAATGGCAGCTGTACTATGAGCCAATTTATCAGAAAGACAGTAAGGAAGGAGATAAAGAAATTTAGGGAGTGGTGATCACAAGAGATCCCATCCAGTTAAGTTTTTCCATTTGTTTGTACAAGGGCAGAAAGAGTCCTGAGTTCAAGGTCAGCCTAAGGCAGAACTTATTTAGGTCCAGGTGCAGTAGAAATGTTAATTTCAGGACCAGGTCCAACCCAGCTAATTTATTTTCTGTGCTTAACAGAGGCTGGCAGATCTCTTAATTCTTTTGCAATGTTAAAAGAAAATGTGTGCTTGCTGTCTCCTACGAATTAAGGAGCTGGGATCACAAGGTCCTGATTCCTTGGATAATCAAAAGGAAATCTAAAATAAATGACTGGATTGATAAGTAATATAAAATACTGTTCTTATGACGTGCAGGATATGAGCTATCTAGAGAAATTTTTAGAATAGCAAAAACTGCTTGGAGAACTATCTCCAGCAGAACATAGAGGGAGGGCTGTCTAAAGACAGCTGTCTGGAGCAGAGGAAAAGCCACCAGCTTCAAGCCACAATTGGACTTTGAGTTATTTGTTTGTACAGCTCCCAGATAGCCCTTTCTCAGAACCTCTGTTGAAACTGAGGCTGGCCCTTGGTACTTTGATTTTACGTCTATACTGTCTAATTTCAAGTCTTGCTATTCTATCATTTGCTTGATTCATTCTCCTTGCCAGGTTTCCCCTTGAGTTTTTTATTTGTACTGTTGAGTTTTCAATTGCATCTTCATTTCAACATGAGTTGATTTTAATGTTTCAATCTCCTTAAATTCTGTTTCCAAATCCTGGGTTGTCTTCATTAATTCTATCAGTCTTATAATTGTATTTTCTTGGCCATCCCTCAGATATTTATTCTATGTTCTAAGTTTATTTTCTTTAAGTTTATTAAAGCTGTTTCTTTGTGTCTTGTTTAAATTTCTGGAATTTTTAGTGAAGATTATGATCACTATTTTAAATTCTGGGTCCTAGGATTCATATGGATAATTCATATTGGAGAACATTTTTATGGTCTGATGGGTTTGGGGTGGGGAGTTACTGCTTTGATATTATAATGAATACACCTAAGTTTATTCAGTAATCATATACCACATATTGAATACATAGACTGTATCTCTTAGTTGTGTATCTGTTAAGGACACAGCAAGTTGAACCTAAATACAGAATGTGTAGGCAAGTTTATCCTAAAAGTCAGATTTTGCTTAGACACAATGAAGTTAGATAGACAGAAAGCTTGACTGGTGTGCATGATGGGTTCCTGTTCTAGGACTGAAGTTTCAGTGTAAATTTGGGGTTTGGGAAGAATGTGGAGGGGAGGTTCAGATAGAATCAGCTGGCTAGACTCTGGAGAAGGGTGTATACGATCTGGCTGTGAAGAGAGACTTGATGTGGCCTGGGAGTTCTTTTGGTCCATTAATATTCTTGTGATTACAGGGCTCTGCAACCTTGTGATCTAGGAAAAATATCTTGGAATTGAGTGATAAGTAATACACTCATGGAAATAGAGGGCAAAATAGTGGTTATCAGAGGCTGGGAAAAATACATTAGGGTAGCGTGCAAATGCAGTGTACAGCTGAAAGTTGCAAATAAGGCTAATTCTCATTGGCACAGTATCATAACTGTAGTAGGTAACAATTTAATTGTAAGTTTTAAATGGCTAAGTAGGATTCTAATGTTCTTAGTATAAAGGGATGATAAGTACTTGAATGTATTAATTGTCCTTAGATTAAATACTACATGCATGTATTGAAATGGCACACAGTGTATAACTGTATATATAAGTTAAATATAAAACAAAAGCTGTAAATATGAATATACTTCATCATTTGAAGCTCCTTTCTCCTTTAATGATTAATACTGTCAAATTGGCAGGATCAGGAATCACCTAGGAGACACACCTCAAGGTACAGCTTGGAGAGGTTAATTTGATTTGGTTAGCAGCCTTTATCAAAGATTGCCAAGGTTAGGTTAATTGAGATGTGAAGAGACACCCTTAAGGATGGTGGCACCACATGCTAAATTTAGGGCCTGGACTAAATTAGAAGGTGGACCTGAGCTGGTCCCAAGCCTTCCCAGTTCTCTTCAAGCATTTTATGACCAGCTGCTTCAGGCTCCTTCCACTTGACTCCCTAACATGGATGTGGTACAGCCTCAAACCATGAATGAAATAATCTTGGCTCACATAATTCTTTGTAAGGAAGAAACAAAACCCAAGAAACACGAAAGACATATGAATATAGTTCAACCATAAAGTGCAAGCAGTGCTGTCTTAAAAAAATATGATAACCTACAGAATGTAAAAAAAGCCTGGAATAAAAATATGTACAATACACATGACAAAAACAACTGACTTTATTTATCGACAGAGTGCCTCTAATTCCTAAGAAGAGAAATATAAACAAATAGAAAATATATACAAAGTAAAGAAGTACACTAAATATAAAAAAATAAATGCAAGGGCTTATAACCACAAGATGCAGGACTTCCATTTAAAAATGCAAATTAATACAATAACTAAGTTCCATTTTTATTATAATGAAAAAGATAGAAATTGATTATCACATTATAAGCTAGAGAAAAGAGAAACAGGTTCTCTAAATGTGGGAATGGAAATTGGAACAACATTCTTGAAAGTCAACCAGAAAACAATGTAATACCTGATTTCCCCATTTGATAAGTCAACCTGCAAGTGTACTGTCCTTCACGTGTAGAAACAAGATTATATCCCATTTGTAAAAGTACTTTTTGCTTTCTCTCTGCATTGATAATTATCATTTGGTTATAGTTTTATAACTCGTTATAGGAAAAAAGTATATGAATATGATATTTTTCCACTGGTTGAAAAATTTCAGATGTTTATCAGTTTAATGTTGTTGCCTTGGCTTACAATCCCCACACCTGAACTCTCCTAGTCCTTGAACCACACTCTCATTTTTGTTGTTGCTTGTTTATTTGTTTGCTTCAATAATCTTTCCCAAGTGTTCTTCCCTTCATGATCTGATGCCCTGCAATCATCCTTTGTTGTATATGAAATTCTGAGTTGGTCATACTCTTCTTTTCAGAACCACAAGTACATGTCTTCAATGAGTTCCCTCTTGGTTTTAACATGGGGACCAAGTGATGTTGTTGCTCTGCTTTTATTGTCCTGACATTCTCATTCCTCATTCATTGTTGGATACGTTTTTTCTCATAATTGGCCCTGAGCCCTGAGAGTGGATGCACCCTTTCTGTTCAAAAACTGGCTTTTAGTTGAAAACATTTTCATATGATATTTATTTTACTCTAGTTGCAATAGTTTATTGGAAAAAAATACAAGTACAGAAGAACTCTATGAAAAAAGTGTTTTGGTGCAACGTAGCATTTTAAGAAGGAAATATTTTGAGAGTAGAGGAGACCCATATTAACAAGTTTTGTTTTGCAATACCTGCCTCACTTCAGTTATAAATCTTCCCCTTTTTGATACGTGGACACTTCTTTGGAGCTGACTAGCCATCATGTTTTTCTTTATAGTTTAATGAGTAAAGAGTAGTTTCTGCAGAACTGATAATGCTGCCATTTTTTTGGTTCTGTTTTGATTTTGTTTTTTTCTTTAGTAACGGAATTATAAGAAAATTACAGGAAGATGTTTCTACATTAGAAGACACAGAGTTGCCAGTGAAAATATAATTATTATAAGTAACTAAACTATTTGTTTTCTCCACTGTATTTTATGTAAACTATGACTTCTCTATTGTATTCATATTTCTAATCTTTAGGCTGTGTCTAAATGCTTAACTTCTATAGTCACAAACTCTGTACCCGTGACATTCTAATGCTCACTTGTTTTGTGCCCTCTGATAGTCATTTTCTGGACTGTGTCTCAGGAAATGCCCATGGAAATAACATTTCTAAATTCCTGATTTTGACAGGGGTCTTTCGAATGCTGTTACTTGTGAAGTGAGTTTATGGCTCAATCTAACACCTGCCTTCTTACACCACATTTCCTCTTGGCATTTGCTATTTCAATTTCTCCTGCTTAAATCCTTGCTTCTGAAGTCTGATGCTTCAGTATCTATTACTCTTAATGGAAGAGTATTTTTATTCATGTAGTTCCCTGCCCCCACTACAGGTTTCTGTCTTAGAATTTTACCCCCATATATATTTATTCATTTTCCAGATTCTTCTCACATGTTTCAATTCTGTTTTCTTTCTTCTCTTCTTCCTTTTCCTCCTTTCTATTTATATGAGTATCTGTCTTCCAGAAGAGGGCATCAGATCCCATTATAGATGGCTATGAGCCACCATGCGTTTGCTGGGAATTGAACTCAGGACCTCTGGAAGAGCAGTCAGTGCTCTTAACCACTGAGCCACCTCTCCAGCCCCCTTTTCCTCCTTTCTAGATCCTCCATCACTTCCTTTCCCACTCCTTGTCTCACTTCCTTCTTTCCTTCCTATTTTTTTTTAAAATTCCTCCCTTTAAATTGTGTGTTTTGTTTATTCAGGCAAATTCTACACTATGGAAGAATTCTTTAATGTAATTCTTTAATCATTTTTTAATGTAAGTTATGTTGAACAGCTCCTAATATTCTGGTTTAAATTAAATTATATTCTTAGTAATTGTCAGTGTATTAAATTTCTACCTATAAAAATAACCCACTGACTTCTGTAATGTGCTATTTAACATTTTGTAACCATTTCCTGATATATAGAGATTTTAATTTTGACTTATTGTTTTTTACTGTTTCAGATAAACGTGTATTATTTACTAATTTTTGTCTCTAATAACAGGACAATATTTTTATATGCATCTTAAAGTCTTTCACGTTAACTTTTCATGTTTGGATTTTCAATTCATCTAGTATTAAATCTTTTTATATCCAGTATGGCAGAGACATTTTTCCACCAGTGCATAAATCCCATGAAAAGGGTCTCTTCATTGGCAGAACCTCTAGGACACACATTAAAAAAAATGTTCTACCCTCTTTTGAGTTTGGCTTTGATGTCACTGCTAGACTCTATTTGTCTCTCTCTCTTTGTTTCTATGCTGCCTTGCCAACAGTGGCTTTGGAGGGTTTCTTTTTTTTTTTTAAGATTTATTTATTTTATGTGAGGACACTGTAGCTGTCTTCAGACACACCAGAAGAGGGCGTCAGATCGCTTTACAGATGGTTGTGAGCCACCATGTGGGTGCTGGGATTTGAACTCAGGACCTTTGGAAGAGCAGTCAGGTGCTCTTACCCACTGAGCAATCTCTCCAGCCCTTTAGAGGGTTTCTGACATGGCAGATGAGATGCTGATCATGGTTTTTTGGAGCTTGATGGTCTTGGCTGTCCTTGAATTATAACTATGTCGTGTCTGTACAGAAGCAAGTTATTGCCATTGTCATTAGTATGTTATTAATTGAAGAATATTCATTTTTTCACTTTTAAAGAGAGGGTGTTGCTATGAAAATCACAACCTCTTCTTGAGTGCTATAATTACAGATGTGGGCAACTACACATCGGTTAAAGATAAATTTGAGTCATTTTAGTTACTATCTTTCTTGCAAACTTGTTATAAAGATAGCCTCTTAGAGACATATCTATCTCTTATTCTCTCTCTTTCCCCCGACCCTCACCTCCTTGGTTTAAGTTTGAACTCAAGGCTTCTTTGCATAGTATTTATGTTGTACCACTTAGTTACACTCTCAGCCTCTTCATTTTATATTAAGCCATCCTATTTCAAGAATATGTTGAACTGGACTTTAGGAGGCTGAGACAGAGGCAGATGATCTCTGTGAGTTTCAGACTAGCTAGGACAGCAGATTGAGATGCTGTCACAAGCAAATAACATACTCTGAACTATTTGAAATCAAAATTTTAATTAATACTGGTGATTAGTGTTAAAATTCATTCTACATTATTTCCTATGATTTAATGCCAGCAACATCAAAATCTTAAAGTGAAAATCCAAAAAAACATCCCAGGTCTCTTATCATGAACAACTTTGATGTAAAATAAGTATTTTAAATGAAGTAAATAAATCACAGAATGAATCTGATAATCTCTCCTGGGCTATGCATGTACACAGAAAGACAGACAATTAGTTGGGTGCTGGTCACATAAGAACAGGTCCCATGCTTTGCTCAGGAATGCATCACTGATGAGTACTTTGCATGTAGAACAAGACCTCAGTAGCTGTCTTCTAAGGAATGGGTTCATAGTAGATGAGTGAGAAAAGAGATTCAGTACTGAAAGTGAACAACTCAATGGGATGCTTCACAGCTTCCCTTAGAAGGGCACTTCCAATTGTATATGAGTCCCTTAAGTTGTAATCTTTGGGTTTAGTTTGGTATATATTTTTTTTTATTTGCAAGGCATCATAATAACATTTATAAAAAACACAAGGAATGAGAAAATAATCACATCATAAAGTATTTTGAGGGAGCTGAGCACTAACTATTTTGCTGTGAGTGTTGCATAGAATTGGAAACTTCTAACTGATCAATTAATGATGGGTCTTGATTTTTGCAGTATAATAGCCATGGCTGCCCCTTTCCAGGTCTGCTTTCAGCATGATTCTGTATAGTAGTTTTTTTGTTTGGTTTTCGTTTGGTATGGTTTAGTTTTTTTGTGTGTTTGTGTGTGGTTTTTTTTTTGTTTTGTTTTGTTTTCTCCTTGTTTATGCAAAAGAAAGGTGACATTTATCATGGTATTGGATTGTATTACTCCGAGATCTAAGTTCTAAATACCCTGAAAATTTGAAATGATCAAGTGTACTATTTTGACTATCAAGATATGGTAAAACTTGATTCACAACACAAATGTGAAAATTTGAAGGAGCATCATTAGTAAGTCTTCGTCTCAATTACAGATGTTGCAAGCCTATTTCAACAGGCACACCTTTAGTAATTAGTAAATGGGCTGTTGAGAAGGTGGCAGTGGAAATGCTGGACTGAGATAAACTATACCAAAGGATGCTTATGAACAACCATGGGCTCCATACTGCTTAACATACTAGATTTGTGAATGCATTTGAAGAATTGTGATTAAAGTGGTAAAATAGTAAAGGATGTCAGGGTTTTTTGTTTGGTTGGTTGGTTTTTTATTTTGTTTTTCTTTTGTTTTGTTTTTGTTTTTTTATGAGTAAGGATTTTTATTTAGAAGAAAGAATGATTCGTTGACAATTAGACATCCGTTTTCTAATCTTTACAAAGAAGTTGGGTCATGTAGTGTTTATAGCTATCAGAAGTAAAAACATCCTATATAAATATAAGAACAAAATTCCAAAATGTGATCACTGGTTTAGAAGTCCAAACTCAGGGTGGATGACTAATGGCGAAAGTTCACAATTACAAACTAAGATCAAAGAAGAGGAAATGGGTCTGTCAGGAGTGAAGGTGAGGTGACCTTTAACCTGGATACGCCATGTTCCTCAGGCTTATAACAGAGTATGGGTCTGAATTTGGCCAAAATATTACAGAGTATGGGTTCGAATTTGGCCAAAATATTACGCTGGGAAAAATTACCATCATCCACCTTGATTGACAGACTTGTGTAGTAAAATTTAATTGGTGACGTAGTGAATACCCAGAAGTACTATTTATAGTACTATTATACTATTTTGATATATAAAAAATGGAGAAAATGGGAAATACTTTCATATATTAAATAGCACAGAAAATGATCTCAATCAGTCCAACTGCTTAAATTTATTCTAAGCTTGATAATAACAGTATGTTAGTAGACCCCAGAACTGGATCTATAATACAGTGCCTAGCCAGTTGTCTAACATGTTAGGAATCATTTGCTGAAGAAATAAAGGAAGGTGGGCATTGTTTACTGAAGAAATGAGTGGCTTATTCCTGCCCTTCTTGGGTGATATTCACTGGCTTCTAACTGCTCTGAGAAAAGAAGCCGATGTTCATTAAATCGAATTTGAAGACTCTCTTCCTCCAAAGTCAACACCATTGGAGAAGGAATCATAAAGAGTAACTAGTAAAGTCGTGAAAACAGAAGATCTAATAGCTGTCGAGGAGAGATGTCCTTGTGGAGAGGAAGGCTGCTCTTAAAATGAACTGCAGTCTTTTCAGGCGAGATAGAAATGTTTTAGCCTGAAGATCATCAAGGCAGCTCTCCAGAACTAGGGCAGAAGGAAGTACTTAAAATAACACCATTTCACTTGAATATGCTACTTCTACATGAAAATTTATGGAATGTATTTAGGACTTTATGAAACTCAGAAAAAGCATTCTGTTACATATAAGAAAATATAAAAATGTAGATAAAATATAATCATATCCAATACATCAAATCCTATAACTATCTCTTTTGTTTAGAAAGTAACATTCATAGATGTGCATTGCATATCCATAGAATCCTCCAGACAAGGTCAGTATTTTTAGATTACAATTTGGAAATATTGAAAGTTAAGCCTCACCTTGGTGGAATTCTGTTATTTCTAGCTTGGGAATTTTACCCTTGTCTTGGCTTATACAGATGAAACAACAATGTCTCTTGCATCTCCACTCCCAAGGTCCAATCTGAGTAGTTAATAAAATATTACAAATATTTTATATATTTATTTTTGCTTGCTTCTCAAAGCATTTAGGGACATATATCAAGGATTAGGCTTTTTGGTGCTGGAGAGATGGCTCAGTGCTTAAGAGCACTAACTGCTCTTCCAGAGGTCCTGGGTTCAAATCCCAGTACCCATATGATAGCTCACAATGGTTTGTAGCTTTAGTTCGAGTGAATATGACACCCCCACACAGATACACCTGAAGGCAAAGCACCAATGCACATAAAAATTTAAAAATATATATTTATTAGAGAGTTTATTATATCCTTCTAAAGTTTTAACTTATTCACTCTATATAAGTGCTATTTAGTCTTAATCTCAATAGATTTACGGTTCATATATTTTCCTCTTCACAAACCACAACACATTATTTAAAGTAATCACTAATTTAAAATTTAAAGAATTTTCTTCTTTTGTCTTACTTCCTGGTCTTTCTTGAATCTGTCTGTCTTTGCTTGTCTCTTTTCCTAGCAGGCTAACTCCAAGAACTCAAACTCCACTATTCAATCTGTTTATCTGAAATCACCACGTACTAAAAAGATCATAAACATCCTTATTTCCAAGAAGTCAAAATGTTCCCTGCATCTGTGGATAACAGGATGATGTTGCAAAAGTACATTCATCTTACAAAGTGTGTGCCAAACTGAGAGAAAATTTCCTGATCTTTAAAAAAGTCAACACAACTTAGAAACCAAAAAGGTCTTTTATTCATGATAACAAAGCCGTTTTTAATGAGCGATGTGGGTGTCCAAACACAGGTGGAGCACACCCAACCTGATGAAAGTATAGCACACTCCCAATGATTTGCTGACCAATATGACTTTAGGGAAGGAATGATAAAATCGCTAATTTTTTTAACTATGCCACATAACAACCATCAGTTCTGGGAATGCTATCTAGAGAAGCCTCTTTGGTTGGACTTCAGCTGCTGAGTTTTTGTCCTTGGGAACTTGTAAGTTTCCTTAAGTCATCAATAGTTATTGATTTAAATTAGAAAGCAAGAGCCTGGGCTTGCTGTTTTTCAGAGGACTAACTCCTGCCTCATTTTTACATATTTAGAGGATATGAAGGTAGACATCTGAAAGGACCATCCTATATATTCTATAACATACATTGTATATAGAGTATTACAGGATGGAATTGATGACTAAATAAAAATTAGATATGTGTCAAATGTGTGTTCATTTATAATAATTACCTCCTTCTAAAAGAATTTTACCCAGTTGAAGTATTTTTGGAGGCAAGGTATTAATATGTAACACTAGCAGGCTATATAGACTTAAGCTGGCCTTGAACTCATAGACATATGCCTTCCTTTGCATCCCATGTACTGGGATGAAAGGGATGTACCACCACCTCTGATTCTGAAAAAAGAATTAAAGTCTCTTAGAATTGTAAGGTTTCGTTGTTAAGAACCATTAAAATCAGATGCCAAACTAATTACATGTATTCCAGAATTTTTATAATTTATACAAATTGCCATTTATTCCAGAAAATTACCTCAGTCTTTTCAGAGGGATATTTGGAATTCTTTGATAAAATACAAAATCAAATTAAACCCAGGACTCCTCAGTAAACTTCACTTATTGGCAATTAATACCTTAGCCATTCTATTATATCTTTTAAATGACATTATTTGCAGCTATAAATTTTAAATCAAAATGATGCTTTCAAAACGAAATAACGTAAAGAGGAGGCACTTAAGCACTGCAGATGTATTTTCCAGTCGGTATTTTCTGTAGTGCTAAACAAATTGAATTAATTTCTGGCATAAATAAAAATACAACTAAGTGCTAGGATAAAACCAATTCGTAATTTATAGGAATGAATCAAGCTAGCCCAGCCTATTACATGAGTATGGAGCTTAGAATTTTGATGAAAAGCTGAAGTTTGTATTGTTGACATGTCAAGTAAAGGAGAAGAAGAACGCTATTGGAGATATCCCATTACTCTATTGAATAAAAGATGATGACAAGGCTCCAACAGCAAGCTTGGCAAGATAATCAAGTGAATGATAACAAGTCTCAGCAGGAAGTTCCCATTAATTAGATTTATTTTGGAGCAAGTATAACCAAATTATCAAATATTCACTCACATTAAAAAGTGATAGTCTATAACAACTAATTACTTGAAATAAAAGGCCAGAAGCTTGAACCAATCACTAAGAAGTAAACAAAATTATAAGAGGACTGCCATGGTTATTGACAGCTTCCTAGGGAGTCCATTCATTATTTGTTCTTATGAAAATGCTTCAAGGAGATGTGCCAAAGAAAAGATGCCATTGATTCTGAATCTCTGATGCCTGTAAAGCCAGGAACATCTGTCCCACTCTCTGTATCCTTTCTGGATGTTCATATGCATTTCACTACAAATGTACCAACAGATGAAATCACTGAAGTTATGAGTACAGATATAAAAATTGAGTGCTGCCATTCCATTTCTATAACAGAATTATTGCTATGCACTGTGCATTTTGCCTACTTAGTATCACATGTGGTTGGGAATATTTAAAAATGTATACATTGTATTCCTTTAATGTGTGTCCAAAAGTGTGCATTAAGGTATGTTCTTAGATTTAAAATGAGTGAAATAATTTCTGCTTTGAGCTGAGAAATAACTCTAAATTGGAAACTTCTGATGACTCAAAAAATTATACTCAATATTTCATTAAAGTTAGTGATTATTAAATATCTATAGTAAACTAAATTTGATCCACACTCAACATATAAATAACATTTAAAACCATTAAATTTGCCATTTCATCATCCCTAAGTTTATATGGAAAACATCATAAATCTTTGATAAATTATGCCAAATTATATAAAGTCAAAACAGCAAAATCTGATTTTGACTTGATGTCAGTATGAATTCTAAGAAACTTATCCTTGTTTGTTGCTATTTAATTTCAATCAAGACAATCTGACTTAATAAATACTGACACAATATTTATTAACTTTAGTATTAGCTTTTCCCCTAACAGAATATTATCTTCTTGATAAACACAATCCAAACACAATAGATAAAATTGAATCAAAATGCCAAATTTTTGCTTTGATTTAAAAATTATATTTCAGTTTGCAAACAGTTAGTTCTGGTTGTGCAAGACATGATTTTATGTTCCTGAAGCAAGAGTCTTGTAACTGAAAGTAGACTAGTTACAGCGACTCACAGTACCTTTACCACACTCCAAGAGGGCAGCCCTAAAATCTGACTGCTTTGTTTCCTTTTCTTTCAGGAAACAATCAGGTTACACATTATTTTCTTAAATGTATCCCTAAATTAAGATGAAGCAGGAATTGTACTGTCAAAAAGTAGATGTTAGAGAGATGTAGCATGTTTTTTTTAGTAAGATAGAAACAGAGTAACCACTATAACCTAATGAAATGATTTTTTTCCAAGTAAAGTAATTGCTGCGTATGAAAGCACTCATTCACAGCACATTTTGCTGTCACCTTTATTTCTAGTCTTATTGTTTTTAATGTAGTAAAAGACAGTTTGGCATTAAACAGTGCTTCAGAGGCTACATGGTTCTTTTTGTTCACTGTCAGTGGTAACACACTAATGTGTGAGCACGTCACTCATCAATGGTGAGTAGACTACTCTAGATTTTGCAGACTTTGCATATGACAGTGAATTATAGTTTTAAGTGGAACAGTGCCTAAATTTACTGATGTTTAGTACTTTGGAATAGAAGCTATAGTCAAATAAATTTTTCAAAGTAGATTTTTTTTTATCTTTTAATGCTAGCACAATATCTTTTTTTGCACTTTCCAATTCTCTTGAATTTTTTTACATATGTGATAGGCTGACCACTCCTATATTATGAGCAAATACTGTACTTCATGAAATAATGTCCCTTCATTTCCACATTTCCAATAGACTTTACCCCTGTTGAGCAATATCAGAACTTGTGTTTTTAAGTGAAAACAATGGTCACCATGTTTGTATGACATCTAGGGGAAGGGGCATTTAAAATTACCAAGGTAACATTTTCTATGAGTTCCTGGTTCTAAATTAGTACTAAAGTTCCAACAGTCTCTCTCCATGCACAGCTGTATTCTCTGCAGTTGCCTATATATCTTCTGAAACCCAACTGTTCTAGAGAAATGACTCCAAAACAATCTTGTTTCTTTTGTTTTAGATTTCTTTCTTTTCTTATTTTTTTGTAAAAACAAAATAAAAGACAAAACAGCAATAAACATTTTAGCTCTTTAATGAGCAAAGATCATGTGTCTTAGCATTTGACTAATCGCCATTTTCCATATTATCTTTATTTCACCCAAGGACCACGGATGTGGTCAAGATACACAACATCCTTCCTACCAAGTAGTATACAAGTGTATGCTTTTGTATAATAAGCTTTCAATTCTTGAAAAAGGGTAGCTGGAAAGAAAGGTTTCTGTTACTGCAGTTAGTCAGAGAAAGTCCTTTGCATTATCTTACAAACTATCAAAATTGCTAGTCATCTGAAAAAAGGTAAAAAAAAAATCACATAACTTTAGTCTAATAGAAATATAGTACAGATAAGAGAGAAACCATTGATCAGGATGTGCTCTTTAAGTCCATCTCATTGTTTTTTTTTTAATATAAATGTACATCTGATTACATATACAAACATTTGGAAAGGTCTGTGATATACTGATATTACTGGTAAACAACAGGGGATTCAGAGATTCCTGTGATCTTAGAGAATTCATTTGAAATTGCACATATGTGAAAGACAAACCCTCCGGCTGTTGACTACCCGAGGTTCTGCACCTACATTGTTCCTCTACTGAGATCTCATGAGTAAATTCAAGGGACCCTCAGAGAGAAAGATGCAATGTGAAGAGGGACTGAGCTTTCTATTGGATTCTTAGTAGTAAACATTTTGTCATGCAACATGAGTAAATCAATCGACTGAGAACTGTAATCAGAATGGTACTATTGGGGCGTCCTTACACCTTACAATACTGTTACTGAAAGGAACAAACTTCAGAGTAACAAACCCACAGCAAATTATAGCTCTGCAACTAACACATGTCCAATTAGAGTTGTATTTCTATTTATTACATATAAGGGAATGAAAAGAATATTAAACTCAGAAATTTTTTTTCTGGGATTCATATCAGTGAGTATTCACCACTATACCTCTAGTTTCTCCCAAGGCTTTAATAACTATTCCCTCTATTATCGAAACTACTGCAAATTATTTTATTGTAATTACTTTTGCCCCTTAAAAATCTTCTTTAGTTTCTGCCAATTGATGGAGGAAGCTCCTATTAAAAACTCCAATGGGATGAGAAGAATTTTAATTACGGCTTAATCAGCAGCACAGCCACCAAGCATATAAATTATCATGCACATCGTGCTAAAAATATCCAGTCTCCTTGATCCCCATGACTTAGTACTGACAGCACTTATGTGATCATGTTGTACCTGCCAGTCTTTAAACTTCTTTGTTTTACTGGCAATTTTCAGCATGAGCTTCTGCTATGTCATTAACAGCATAGGTGTTCTGTGTACTTAAGCAAATATGGTCTACACAATTAAAGGGCTCCAAATGAAAACTGACGAAATTATCTGACATTCCATTGGTGTGTCCCTTGTGCATATTCATAGTTGATTTTATTTTTGTTTTTGTTTTTAAAATATTCAGACACAGTACTTTCCTGTTTGGTGTTCCACATGCCTAACTCCGTTATGTAACTTAAATCTTCAACAAATTAATTCTTGAAAGTGAATGAAAACGTATCATTCAGAACAATTGCTTCAAGCAATTGGAATTTGCTTTTTTTAAAGTTGATTTGTGTGTATATCTATATACAATTCATTTTTTTCAAAACCCCCAAAGTTCTTGATATGTATATTCACATAATATTCCTCCTTATTTAAATAGTGAGAGTCTTCCGAGTTGAAAGCCAAGGAGTCTTCCAATAATCTTTTACTGCACTCCATCAGAAAAAAAAAGTTAGTCTCTCTCATCTGGCTATACCCTGGTTGTTGAATGTGAATGGGGATGCGGGTGGGGATGGGGCAGTGTATTATTCTGTCCTCCAGTAAATGTGTTGAATGTATGTAAGGGCTGAATCCCTGGTATAGTGTTGGGAATCATTGTGATGGTGTTAGGCGTCATTAAAGGGACATCATCAGGTGACCTCCTCATAGCTAGAGTATAATCTGGGGGGCAGGCGGTCCGAAGAACCACCTCGTGTGGATGCATGGACTCACACTCGTGATCCAAGTCAGTGTGCTTCATTTGGAGAGACATAATTTCCTCTTCTGGAGCGTGTGTTAGGTCATTGGTGGCCGTGCGCTGAGGGCTGCACCTCCGGTGGACATCATGTCTCCTCTTATCCTTCTTATAGTACAGGGCTGCAAAAGCCAAGATGTTCAGAAACAGCAGAGAAGCTCCCACTGCGATCGTGACACTTAGCTCTGTGGAGTAGTCCCTCTGATCCACTGAGAAGGGACTTGGTTGTTGCTTGGGATCATCCTGTTTGGCAGTAGGAAAGGCTGATGTGACCGGTGTGGAATTTTTCCTTGTAGGTCTGAGAGTGATGTCCGTAGATGGCACTTTAGTTGTTGTAGAGGTATACTGAGAAATGTCATTGAGATTATGCAGATGAGGTACCAACTCCAACCAGAGATTTACCTTATTGGCTCTGTAATGCTCTTTAACTCTAGGTTTTAATCCAATATGGAGATAAAGTTGGTCTTTCTGGGAATATCTGGTCCATGCTACTTCTTCAAAGCGGTTGGGTTTGGTATGAATGAATTTTGTGTCTTGAGGAACTGGTTGATTTGGGTCACTAGGAAAGAAGGAGGAAAGACAAGAAAGAATCTATGAGGACACATACATTCTATCTATTCTTTTTCTTAGTCAAAATAATACTATGTTTAATGTCTAATCAAAGAGTTAATGTAGGAAAACATTGAATTATGTTTTAACATTAACTTGCCTCTACTCAAAAATTTAAGTTAAATAAAATCATATCAGTGATAACATAAAGCTGGTTAGTTTCACATTGTGCTTCCCTGTTCATTTAGAGAAGAACTAGCATTTACTCAAAGTGCTTTTAATAATTTTTGGTCCATAAAAATGGCTTAGCAGTGGATGCATTTGCTGGTCAAGCCTGAGTTCAGTCTCTAGAATCAATGTCAGTGTAGAGAAAAGAATAAACTCCACCAAAGTTATCCTCG
This sequence comes from Tokudaia tokunoshimensis, assembly GCA_036184795.1. Lineage (NCBI taxonomy): Eukaryota > Metazoa > Chordata > Mammalia > Rodentia > Muridae > Tokudaia > Tokudaia tokunoshimensis. The sequence continues at coordinate 133,577,819 of BTHU01000003.1, read as the reverse complement.
AACTTCTGCAAGTATACACAGCTCATTTTTCCATAAACACAAGACAAGTGAATAAGAATGTGCACGTGTACACATGCACGCACGCACACACACACATACACACACCACACACACATATGCAGAACAACATATACACAAACACACTGATTAAAGCTTTAATATTCTCATAATAAGTTGGACTTTTCTCAGTGCCAGTGCAAGAGAAATGGCATCAAAATGTAAATACAGGACTTGGGACCAGTGCCTGAAGAGATGTAATTCATCACAGTGTTTACCTACCCTACATAGAAATGTCTATATGAAGCTTCTGGAACCTCAGACCCTTCTATGTACAGCAAGATCCATGGAATCCAAGATGAATGTTAAAATTCATACAGTGTTATGAACTAGAACATTCTAGTACACAATATTTGTCATTGAAAACAGTGATGTTATAGCCTATGCACCTCAGAAGCCAAAGTAATACTGTCATGGAACAGTGCAATAGGAATACAAGTTTGTCTTAGTAACCTTGGAAAAGGTAGAACCAGTAATATAATAACTTTTCAAAACAGTATATATAATACAGAATTAATATTTACTATAGGAGGTTAATATGCTACTGTATTTTGATCTAGTATATGATGTAGTATATGTTCAAGAATGTTCAAGGCACTGGTTTCAAACCCAGTATCACAGAACAAATGATAAAAAAAACAAAAATACATTACACTATTTAAAAATATGTTTATGTAATTCAAGAATACTTAAAGAGACATTTATTATTACAATTAGCGCAGAGTACTTTCCTTAGGTACATACCCAGTTTTAGCAAAATTCGTCCAGTATGTCATTACTACTGCACTCAACATCACATCATTCTTGGAGAAATTGCAAGGAAATAACTCTGTAGGGCCAATCATGGGGATTCCCAACACATAGGGAACCTCATCCCCATGAGCTGCATCAGCCCAAGCTGGAACTTGATCTGTTTGGCAATGATGATAAAAGGCATAGAAGTATGTAGGTGAGCCAAAGTTTGAGTGAAGGTCTGCTGTAGCTACAGCGGGTGCTACCCACTGATGGTCCGTAAACAAAGCCAACAATGTCTTCCTTCTAGTTTCAGGGTTATGACGATCAGCCCAGTCAGTATACATGAATTTAATGGTTTCTCTCAAAACATCTTTGCCTTCAGGATATCCATATAAATTATCAACAAAATTAGAAACTGCGAAGTCAAAATCACTGGCTGAAACACCATCATCACTATCTACTATATTTTCAACAAACTTCAACCCTTCCCCTTGGTTAACTCCTAACATTATATCATAGTTGAGAAACTCTCCTTGTTCCATCAGTATCTGAGGGTCATCTGGTATTACATCACCATCGATCACAGGTCCAAAGGCTATGTGGTATCGGGCTGGTTGAACATCTTGATCAACAAGTTCTTTGTAAGGCTTCTTCTGCAGGCATTCTACTAACTCTACTGTATCTGACACATTGCAGCCTACTTTTGTGGCCAGAATTCTAGCATATTTTGCAGGCTGGAAACTAACAGCCCAGCTGGAAAGGGCTGTTCCACTCTGAGCTATTGCTCGTTGAAAAAGTCCTATGGGAAAATCAACAGAGAGTTTCAGGTGATCATTGAAGAGTGTTGTGGTACCAAATTAACATCTGATATTTTAGACATGTATATATAATCCCAAGTACAATTGAAGAAACAGATACATATTGTCTAAGAGAAGGTACATAAAATCATCCCCAGGGTATAAAATACCAAAGAAGTTCATCAAAGTCTTATAATTTAAGTGTAATTTGATTTACAGTTCTAAATTTTGTGGTCTCAAAGATGCAGTAAGGAGAAGAGGTGAAATTAGAAAACATACATTTTAAAGGACCCAAATATTTTACTTAATGAGTATTATACATGATAATTAATATCATCAGGATGAAGTCAATTCTCTCCGTTGCTCCCAGATTCTATATTGTCGATTTCCAATATTTCTTCAATGGCTAAATATCTGTCTTCAGTATAAATGATTTTATAATGTTTTCTTTCACTTGATTTTGTTTGAAAACAGTTGTTTGGGCCTCATGCAGATACCAGGGGGGACTTATCAATACCCAGGGGATGGCCTTGACATCACACAAAACAGAATATAACTGAAGACATACTTTTTTCATAATTCTATGCCAAATATTGTATGATGAATACTCATCTTTCTGAAGAAGACATAACTGAAGAAGTGTCTTCATTAAGTTAGAGGAAAAACATCATCAAGAAGATTGTGCAGGGAGTAATTAAACATTTTCTACTGTTGAACCTGTGCTGCTGTATTTTATCATAAAACATGACACATATATGAGCCAGTGCCCTTGACTTGTCTCATTTAAGTGCTATAAATTATAGTTCCATATATATGTTCAGTGTGCTAACAGATGTATGCTATTCAAATTGAATCAATAGAGTATTTTCTTATAAGTCTTTTTAAAATATAGGTTATCAATTTTATTTAATAATTTATATTTATTATCCACTTCCAGATTTGGGTAGGTGCTCACTCATTTTAAAAACATGTTCAATCATTTCTCATATTTTAAGGGCAAAGTAGTTCTTTACACAAAAGTTCAGAAGTCATGTATGAGTTGGTTCCAGCGTCTTCTCCAAAAATGCATGTGTATTTTTGTGTGTTGATAGTATGCTCTAGATAATTTTAGAATCACTCAAAGGTCAAACAATGCTGATATTTTTTGTTGTCTCCTGAATAGACTTGGCTTTTTTAGGACAAAGCTTGCCAAAGCAAACTATAGACATTTTGACAATGTAACGGATGTAGGAACTGTTGATGTTAGAGCGTAAGAATGTTTTGCTAATGAAAATATTTATGATTAAAATAAACGTTGTCCTTTAAAAATAATATTGATTCCAATCTCAAGCACTTAATGACATTAAATATACCAAAAAATAATACTTCATGCTAAATATCACCTAAAGCATGGTGACTGAGTGAGCCTAGAAATTCATTCTTCTCTTCGCTGGTGAGAGAGCTTTGTTAAGTGGATGTGAGATGCTCGTGACTCTGGGAAGCTGCAAACCTGAGCAACATGGAGTCCTTCATTGGGTTTCTCGTCTTTATTTTTTTTTTTTTTTTTTTTTTTTTTTTTTTTTATTTTATTTTATTTTATTTTATTTTTTTAATTTACATTCCAAATCACTTCCCCTTTCCCGTTTCCTCCCTCCCCGAAAGTCCCATAAGCCCCCTTCCCTCCCTCTTTTCTCCGTTCAACCCCCTCTCATTACTCTGTCCTGGCGTTCCCCTACATCCAGTCTTTCCAGGACCAGGGGTCTCGTCTTTAAAATCCAGGTCTGACTTGGAGGAGACTGAGAATTTTAGAAATTTTCTGTGCCCTTCCTGGTAGCACCAGGCACCTCTTGAGAGAGGTTTCAAACTAGATCAAACACAAGCTCCAGTCTCCAGGCTGATACATATAGGTTTCCTTAAGGTGTGTGATTGAAGGTGACACTCTTGTTTAGTGACCCATTTACCACTGCTTACTGCCCTGACAAGTGATGAACATGTGACAAACTAATTGGTTCCTTTAACCAATGCTCTTACAAACTGGCTGGTACTGACATTGGAACCATGCTTGTTCAAACAACTCCAAAAGTTCTGTATAGGTTGCCAAACCTAACTTAGCTAAACATTAGCACTCATCATATACTGATTGGAAGAATCTCATCTGCTTAATTAAAAAAACTTAATCACTTCAAAGTAAGCAACTTTATTATAGACCAACATATATACTTATTTTAAAATGTTTCATTTCTATCATATTACTCCAAATTAAAAAAAAAAATCTTTCTACAGTTAAGTAAGATGCTATATCAGTCATACCAATAAATTACATCTATATAAAATTAATTTGCTTACTAATGACTGAATGATCTCTTAGAATTCCAAACATATCTTTGATAACTAAAAATGTGCTAAGAGCACAGCGTCTGCTATTGCAGAGGACAGAGCTCAGTTCCCAGCACCCTTGTTCAAACGACTTTCAAACACTTGCAGCTCCTTTTTCTAGAGCCGATGATGAATCAAGCTTCTACATACAGTGGCATGTACATACATATACCACCTCTTCACTCATACACATGTAATTACGATCTACAAAAATAAATATTTTATTTCTGGAAACTGAGATTCTCTATGAATTCCACTTGACAGTGAATAACTTGTCTTCCTCACACATACAACGACAGTTAGGAGGCAGAAAATCACAGATTCTCTGTTGACAAATATTCTGTTTTTTTTCTTGATTATATATAAGTACTAAAAAGTATTCTCTCTGTGAAATTCTTCAAATAGCTCTCTAGTTAATAATGGAATTGCAATCCTGTTTGTAATGTAATTGTAATGAGTGATTGAATGTCTGGTCACAAAGATGACAGGTATTTTCATCTTTGAAAGTACTTAAAGCCAGAAAATGGAAATAAGAAAAATATTTTGTGTATTAAAGCAGGCTAATGCTCCATACTACTTTGCCAAGCTTTAGGAGAAAACAAACCAAACCAAAACAAAACAACAAACTTGAGCTGAAAACAGAAAACCACAAAATCAAATGTCTTTTTCTTTGTAATCAAAGGGTCTACTGGTGACCTCAATGCTTTGACAATTTTGGATCACGCATGCGAACTAATGAAAAGCTTCCAGTGTCTATGTCCCTATGTTTAAAAATATTTGACTTTTGTCTACTGAACAAGCAGAAAGGACAGAGTGTTAAAAGTCTTTGTCTGATTTTTCCCTCAAATCATGCCTTTGAAAATAGAAAATTACTACAACACTCAGCATTCTGAAGTGGACTTGAAAAAGCATCTTACCCAGCTCCACAGAAGACAGAGAGAAGAGTGACAAGAAACTTAAACATGCACAGAAAGGCTAAAGAAACATCTCTAAACAGTTATCAAGCCCAACCTAACACTCAGTTGGAACAGAGAATTATATACAAAGCATCACGTAGTACTGATGGTGGTGGCATGCAGACACCAAAATTGTCAAAATTTGCAACCTGCATAATACCTTTGGTTGAATTGCTCCAACGGTTACCTTCAGAATAATGGGATAAAGTCAGCAGATTGACACATGAACCCCCAGCGCCTGATCCAAACACAGTGATTCGCAAGGGGTCACCACCAAAGAACCCAATGTTCTCGCTGGTCCATCTTAGGGCCTGGATGAGGTCAAGGAGCCCGTAGTTTCCTTTGGCAGCCTGATCCCCTGTGCTCAAGAAGCCTGGAAGACAGAAGAAGAGGGGTAACTTAGGATGATTGTTGTAGATAATATGAATTAATCATATATCAACTTTAAGTTTGTCAGAGCCTTGTCCTGACAATCATGACCACCAAGTGCTTTAGTGAAAGGTATTTCCATTTGGATAAAATCAGTGATCTCAAGAAGTACAGTAATTGGTGAAATCTGAGCGAGGATGTTTATCTTTCCTAAATGTTTCCCAATTTATACAGAAAACAGTTGAGCAAAGGGAATTGTAATGGATGAAAAACCTCAAAACACCCATTTCCAGAGGTCGCATTCCTTGATGGTGAGAAGAAAGCATATAGAGAAACTTATGAGAGGGTATATTTTGTATACAATGGTATATTAGTATTCAGGTTGCTTGTGATTTAATCTGGTCAGAATTCCTATGTGGAGCAGTGTGTGCAATGAATGTAGACAAGGGGTAATGGGTCAGACTTTGTGTGAGAAGAGTTTTAGCAGTTTCATGAAATTCTAATGCAATTCACAACAGTGTGTGTACCTATACATGCTTAGCATGATGAGTAACAGTTAAGGAATGACTGTGATAGGGGTGGCATGAAAACATGTTTTAGAAAACTTGAGCCAGCATATAAAAGCAAGAGCTTTGGCTGAGTTCAGACTCTGATCATTTCTAGAATGCTCAATGTTCTGTAAGACAGCAGAACTCATATGTAGAACAGTCAGTGTCTTTTGAAAATAAATACAATCAAGGTAGGGGAAAGATCAAAAGGACTTTAACTAACAGGATGCCAAAGTTAACTGGAATAGGCTATGCTTGAATTAAGTGTGGTGGACACAGCTATAATCTCAGAACTCCTAGTTTCAAGGCCAGTTTAATCTACATAAGAAATCCCAGGACCGCTAGGAAATCCCATAGCAATAATAACTAAGTGGTTTTGTTGTTGTTGTTTTGTTTTGTTTTGTTTTTTAATCTCTAGAAAGTATAAAGGGAATAGTCAAGGAAATATTTTAGAACTGTTAAGGCACATTCCCCCCTTTTGTCTAATATGAGAGATTTTATAATGTGTTTATTATACATTGTAAGACAGAAAGTGGAAATACTTCATAAAATAGTGTATTTTGTAACCTATTCATATACTTTAAAGTTATCACTGAACCTGTTAACTATGAGACATATTTATTGTTTTGTTAAATATAAATTGATTAGTAATATTCAGAGATTCTCAGCAAGTTCATGGAAAAGAATTTTAAAATCCAGTTTTCCAAGTTAATGCATGCCAAAAGACTCAATCTGATGAGTCAATATGTTAATCAAAATTTTATTTGATTTTAGATATACTTATATGCTTTATAAAAGCAGCTAGGAATTAATTCAATTTTATTCATGAGAAACAAACTATGAGATCAGTACCTACCAAGGAGTAAATAAATCTGTCATCAAAATTAAAATATGGACAAAAAACCTTTAAAATTTTATATATATACATATATATATAAAATTTTATATATATATATACGTGTGTGTGTATGTGAGAGAGAGAGAGAGAGGGAGAGAGAGTGTGTTAATGTGGATGTGAAGTAAGGGCAACTTTTGGGGAGCTGGTACTTCTTGCATTGTTGACAGAGGATGTCCTGTGTATCTGGTGCCATGTACCGTATGCTCAAAAGTGTAGCCTATGAGATTGAAGCTGATTTTCCAGTCTCCTCCATCCAGCCCTCTGTTTTGCCACTGTAGGCATCCGTGCATTACAGACAAGTGCACCACTGCACTTGGCATATTACATGAATTTGTTGCATTACGCCCCCACCCCCAAGCTTGCTCAATTTATACAATGAGTGATCCTCAGACCCAACACGAAATTCTTCCTTCTCATTGTAGAAAGAAATAGGTGAAGTCAAACCCTTTTGAAGTCATAGTCCATAGTTGTGGGAAGTAAAGGGAGAAATTTCAAACAGCTGGTCACATTATACCCACAATCAATAGTAGAAAGAAATGAATGCAGGTGTGCTTACTTCTCATCTGCTATGCCCAGCTGCATTTCTCAACCCTTATATAGTTCAAGACTCGCTGCCCAAACAATAGTACCATAGAGGGTCACTTACTTTTGTTTCAATACTTGACTTAACTAAGGTAATTCTTTCCAGATTTGCCTTAAGCCAACACAATGAATACAATTCCTCATTGAGATACTCTTCCCATGTGATTCTTTATTATACGTAAGTACACTGTAACTGTCTTCAGACACACCAGAAGAGCGTGTCAGATCTCATTATGGATGGTTGTGAGTCACCATGCGATTGCTGGGATTTGAACTCAGGACCTTGGGAAGAGCAGCAGTAAGTGCTCTTAACTGCTGAGCCATCTTTCCAGCCCTTCCCATGTGATTCTTGATTGTGCCAAGTTGACAAAGTTAACCATTGTACATGCATCCAAAGAAGATAAAGAAATTGCAAATAAGCATTTAACATGTTATCACCATTGATCATTAAAAAAAGGAAGGTCCACAGCAAGATGCTACTTCATATATATGCTGGCTATGCTAAAAAGAACAGAAGACACTTTCTTTTGGCAAGGATGCCAATAATTTGAAGCCATTATATTGGTGAGAATGAAAAATAGTTGATCCATTATGGAAAAGAGTGTAAATATGCCTCAAAATTTTATAAAATAATACTTCATAATTTAACAATATCTCTTCTGGTCATATAATACAAAAATAGGATCCCAAAGTCAGGGAAAGACATTACTACCACAGAATTGTACACAATAATCAAGAGCTAATAGTGCCCTCCATGGTTTCAGAATTACCAATAAATGCAGAAAATGTGAACAATACAAATAAATATGCCAAAACATTATGCTGCCTTAAAAAGGAGAGAAATCTTGTCCTGTAACACTAATAGGCTTCAAAAATAATATCATTAATGGTGAAAACGATAGAAAATAGAAAGGTATTGACAAATATCTAAGTGAAGAGAAGAGAGGAAATTTAGTGTCTAGTAGATACAGAATTTCAAGGGTAAAAGATGAGATAAATTGGAAAAATTTAAATCTCAATCAACTTAATGCTAAGTGAACAAATATACCTTGAAGAGGTTATCATGATGAATTTTGATGCCTTTGAAACTTATAATAAAAATGACAGATCTTTGTAGAGAAGTACACACCCAGATGACACACAGAACATCATTTAGCTATCCATCATGTATACCTAGCATCCTTGCTACCGCATTCTCTTGGAAGTTATTTAATTTTTTTCTAAGAATAAAACAAATAGCAGAGTCACAGGACTGTGATTTCTGAGTCTTTGTTCTTGGAAAAATATCTTGTGTGAAAATAGGGCTGAATAGCACTAACATCACTAAGCCTTGGATTTCCATTGTAAACATCGCTTACAACTGAAGATAAATGAATAGTTTTAATTTTAAATTACACAATATTCCATGCCCCAAAAACACAATAACATTTGCGTGCAGGGTGGTAATCATTCGCTGAAAGCAGGAAACAGGTTTAAAGTAACCTTAAAACAATCCATAAATGTTGGAATCAACATGTGGATTTAAATTGATAACATCTGTTCATGATTTTGAGCACAGTTCTGAGTCAATTGAGGTCAGTAAAATAATGTTTTCCCTTGTAAAGCTCTGTTAACAGTCTCTGGAAAAAAATGTCATTTATTCCTTCCCCACACCAAGGTTTCTATGCTGTTCAGTAAATGCAGAGAAATTACCATCGCTTCGTTCCTGGCAGGTACAGATTCAGAGAAATATTTAGGCATAAAAGACAGACACAGGCACAGGACACAGGCAACAGAAACAGATACATCGGACATACACAAGAGAAAAAAATACAGACAGTCCAATAGCTTTAGACTCCAGGCAGATGGAAGACATAGAGTAGTTGAGTTCAATCTTCATCATACTAAAACAGCAGAATTTTCTGTCATTATTCTGACATATTTTGGTACTTTTAAAACTGAATGTTTTTTTTAGGACATTGACGCTTCCAGCTTGTACTACTATTTTGTAGCAAAATGGAGCTGATATAATGGTAACTCCTCTTGACTTACTGCTATATCAATAGATCAATACATCTCTCAGCTCTCATATAGGAAACTTCCATCTCCAGTAGGTAGTGATAAACAAAAACAAATAATTCATCAAAGTTTAGACAGTAAGAGACGCAGCCATCAAAGGAACTATACATACCACATACTATCTCTCAAAGATTAGAGATAATTGCAGAAAAGGAGAAAGAAAAGGGTATAAGGGTCAGAAGTGATAGATGACTAGAAGAAAATACCTTCTGGATACAGCAGGGGAGATACATATATGGACTCACAGAGGTTGTAAGAGCAAGTACAAAACTGGGCAAGACTAATAACAAAGCCAGCCTTGAGACGAGATTGAACATACAAACTGCCAAGTCCACCTCTTGGGCTATGGGCAATTGCTTGCTTCTGAGTGACATCGAGGCAGTTTCATCGCACAGTATACATAGTGAGTTGAGTACTCCTTTCCAGGAGCACACATTCAAGAATATTTGACAGGATAAAATAACTACTCATGAAGTACAGTTTGGAGGACACAAAGTCGGGTGGATAGAAAAACTGATAGTTGGGCCTGAAAGAGTTGGGGACTAGGGATTAATATAATCCAATATGTTTGAAAATCTAATAAACATTTATTTTAATTAATCACCACTTTATTCTAGATTTCTTTTTTTCTATTTGTGTTTTTTCCCTTTTTATTAGATATTTTCTTTATTTATATTTCAAATGTTATCCCCTTTTCTCCTTTCCCCTCCAAAACTCACCTATTCTATTCCCCCTCCCCCTGCTCACCAACCATCCCACTCCTGCTTCCCTGACCTGGCATTCTCCTACACTCGGGCATCTAGTCTTCACCAGACCAAGGGTCTCTCCTCTCACTGATGTCTGACAAGGCCATCCTCTGCTACATATACGACTGCAGCCATGGGTCCCTCCACATGTACTCTTTGGTTGGTGGTTTAGTCCCTGGGAGTTCTGGGATTACTGGTTGGTTCATATTGTTGTTCCTCCTATGGGGCTGCAAACCCCTTCAGCTGCTTGGGTCCTTTCTCTAATTCCTCCATTGAGGACCCTGTGTTCAGTCCTAGGTTGGCTTTGAGCATCCACTTCTGTATTTGTCAGGCGCTGACATGTTTTTAAGTTAAATATTTTTCATGCAGATAAGAGGACAAATTGATTCCATAAGTCACAAGGGTTTTTAAATGATTTCCTTGCTCCTTGACATTTTGAAAATGATTTCATGTAGTCCAGGCTTTTCTTGTTTCCCTGGCTGTTGTCTTCTTTATCACACACATTAGAGTGAAGAGCATTTATGCTCCCTCACCCATTTTAAATGGTTCTTTGGATAGTTCGCATGTGAATTCAACAGATTTCCCTTCTCACCATTTATGTCCCCCTTCTAGTTCTTTCACATCCAGTGTGAAATTACATGTTTTAATTGTTAAACTTGAACTGTTTGTTGGTCTGCATTGGTTTTATTGAACTTATGTCTTTGAAGAAGATATTTCATCTAATACAGGTGTGGCATAATTATGATATATTTCTTCTTGGCTTGTGTATTTGTCATCACTTTTGCTTTTGGATTATACTTAGTCTTCAGCTTTTCGGCTCTATTTTTGATTGTTATGGAGCCCCTAGGAGATGGAGCAACATTGGAGTAAGTGGTTCATTAGGAACAGGCCTGAGGTTTATAGGATAGCTATGTGTACTTCCTGTCTGTTATCTACTTCTTGACTACAGATCCATTTTGATCAGCTGCCTCAAGGTCCTGTTGTCATGACTTTCCTGCTTTATAATCCTGCCAGATGTGAGCCAAAATAAATTCTTCTCTTTACTTACTTCTTTTCAAGAACTTAGTCTGTACCTGGAAAAACTGTCCATTTTAGTGGGCATATTAGACTCAAAAATGAGAGTCAAGAATGGTGTACATACTCCACAACAAACATCACAAACCCATGTGTAAATAGGAAAATCAATGTCAGTTTCCAAAAGCAATGCTATAATGCAAACAAAATCGTCAAAACCCCCACAATCAGGTTTTTGATAAGACAGTGCTAATTTCACTTTCTTATTTTCAAAATTTTGAATTATAAATTTATTTTTTGAACGAAAGATCATCAAAGAATTTCAGTTAGTAGTTTCTAAAAGATGAGTGTGCAAGGCCTGTAACAGGGCCGTATGTTCTGCATTCTCGTACAGCTGCTGAGTGTAGACATAAAGACACCAGAAGAGGAAGCTAAACTGTCCTGAAACAACCACTAACTATATATCCAGTGTCAGCAGCACCAGCCATCAGCTTTGGGGAACCTTGCTTACCAATGCCAAAAGAGATCTGTGATATATCTGAATTCATTATTAACAATTAATCAAACGTTTAATAAAGCTGGCATACATTTTTGCTTTTGTATTGTACTTAAGCTTAAGTAACAGGGTGATGTTGTCCCAGATGATGTGTTAGCAATATTTCCAGAAACCCATCATCTCTTTTGCACTCAACAGGAAGAATCACCTGAGAGAAAGGCATAAATGCGTTTTGATATTATACTGGGAGGAATTTTCAAAAGTTCTAGCGGCCCTGTAATTCTGATGGTAGCTAATGTGGATCTTTAGCTCAAAGGGCCCCAGAATGTCATTCAGTAACAAAGGAAACACTGAAACAAGTAAGTGATCAGTTTAAAATATCTGAGTATCCCCCAGGACGCCTCACGTTAGGCTTAGATTTATAATTGAAAATATTTGATGTCTGGGTGACAAGTCTGAGGTCCTGTCCTGGGTCTTCACTAAACATTATATTTTCCAGTTTGAAGTCACTGTCTTTTCAGCAATTTTAACCTGCACACCATCAGTGGATGTTTCTTGACAGTGATTAGCTATTCAAGAAAGAAGTGAAACTAATCTCTCTATTAATATACATGAGGTGAAATGAGGAGGAATCTAAGTCTCAAAGGCCCAGAGACTGATGTTGCAAGCCATGCAGCAAGGCACACTCCCCCAGATTCATTCACAGAATCAAACCCTAGAGAGGAAGTGTGACATTTGGCAAAGCTGGTACAAGAGACAGCAGCTGTGGCCTGAGATGACAATGTATCTCTCAGCATTTCAATGTACCGAGTTGGTGGAGTTTTTTACCCCGGAATGAAAAAAAAATTCTATTATGCCACTTAGCAAAGTGCATAACATATACATTTTATGTTTATTTTTTGTTTGTTGTGAGGGTTAACGATGAACAACAATGAAGAGAAAGTATTGATTCTAACTTGAATTGTAACAGAAAACTTCTCAGTCACTTTATGCCTCACAGAAACAGAGTCTGCCAACCTTCTTTGAAATGTATGGAGAACTGGGTAACAGCTGAAAGTCAATTAATATAATGAGATTGATAGAATCTTTCGTTTTCTGTTCCTCTGTGTGTTTATCTGAGTATGTCTCCGTGTGTGATTTGTGTACATTTGTATGAATGTATATTCAAGTGTGTGTACATGTGTGTTGCATACACATGAGTGTGAAGGTTCTTACAGTTATGTATGCACATATGGAGGCCAGAGGAGGATATTTAATGTCTTTCTCTATGGATTTCTTCCTTATTGCCTTGAGACAGGGTTTTTCACTGGACTGGAGGTTCATTGTTTCAGCTAGTCTGGCTAGACATAGAGCTCTTGGGATCCTTCTATCTCTCCCAATAAGCACTCTAATGTCATGCATACAAACCTGTGCTGGGCTTTTTACATAGGTACTGGGGATTTGAATTCAAGTCTTATTTACTGAGCCTTTTCCAAGATCCTAGACTGAGTCTAATAGAAATAATCGATTGAATCAACATTTGTCTTATTTTCTTTTCATGGAGTCTGGTAAAGAGGCAAGATACAAAATCTAATTGAGAGCTGTCCCCATGCTCTGGAAAGTTATGTGTCCTTATCGTTTCTCTTAAGTGGATTTTCTGGTATTCTCAAGTCTCACTATACACTAAGATTTTCTGGAAAATGTATTGTTTTATCAGTGGAATGAGAAATTCTAAAGAAGTCTCAAGTATCTCTAGGAGTAGAGGGATTTCTTACCAAGTTCCAGAGTGACTATGAATTTTTAAAGCTAGTTTTTAAAGCTAGATGTCTTAAATATGAACATTGTAATGAACTCCTATAAAGTGTATTAGATCTGTCAGGACTTTTATTAAGTGTGACAATGTAACTTTAAAGGAAGAGAAAGCTTAAGTTCAGAGAGGTTCTATAAACTATCTATTTGAAAGTTTATAAACAAGAATTGTCTTATCCTATAGATGAGGTCTTAACAAGAGGGTGAAATAATGTGTTCTTGGATTCGGTTGGCAAGAATTTTATTGAGTATTTTTGCATCGATATTCATAAGAGAGATTGGCCTGAGATTCTCTTTCTTTGTAGGATCTTTGTGTGCTTTTGGTATTAGTGTAATTGTGGCTTCATAGAACGAGTTGGGTACTGTTCCTTCTGTTTCTATTTTGTGGAACAGTTTGAAGAGTATTGGTGTTAGGTCTTCTTTGAAGGTCTGATAGAATTCTGCACTAAAACCATCTGGACCTGTGCTTTTTTTGGTTGGAAGACTTCCAATGACAACTTCTATTTCTTCAGGGGTTATAGGACGGTTTAGATGGTCTATTTGATCCTGATTTAATTTTGGTACTTGGTATCTGTCAAGGAAATTGTCCATTTCCTCAAGATTTTCTAGTTGTGTTGAATACAGGTTTTTGTAGTAGGATATGATGATTTTTTGAATTTCCTCAGTTTCTGTTGTTATCTCTCCCTTTTTGTTTCTGATTTTATTAATTTGGATACTATCTCTGTGCCCTCTGGTTAGTCTGGCTAAGGGCTTATCTATCTTGTTGATTTTCTCAAAGAACCAACTCCTCGTATGTTGATTCTTTGTATGGTTTTATTTGTTTCTACTTGATTGATTTCAGCCCTGAGTTTGATGATTTCCTGCCTTCTACTCCTCTTTGGTGTATTTGCTTCTTTTTGTTCCAGGACTTTCAGGTGTGCCATTTAGCTGTTAGTGTATGCTGTCTCCCGTTTCTTTTTGGCGGCACTCAGGGCTATGAATTTTCCTCTTAGCACTGCTTTCATTGTGTCCCATAAATTAGGGTATGTTGTGCCTTCATTTTCATTAACTTTCAAAAAGTCTTTGATTTCTTTCTTTATTTCCACCTTGACCAAGTTATCATTGAGTAGAGCATTGTTCAGCCTCCATGTGTACGTGGGTTTTCTCAATTCTAAGTGGATCAAAGATCTCCACATAAAACCAGACACACTGAAACTAATAGAAGGGAAACTAGGGAAGAACCTTGAACATATGGGCACAGGGAAGAATTTCCTGAACAGAACTCCTATAGCTTATGCTCTAAGATCAAGAATAGACAAATGGGACCTCATTAAATTACAAAGTTTAGCAAGGCAAAAGACACTGTCAAAAAGACAAAGCGGCAACCAACTAACTGGGAAATGATCTTTACCAACCTTACATCCGACAGAGGGCTAATATCCAATATATACAAAGAACTCAAGAAGTTAAACTCCAGAGAGGCAAGTAACCCTATTAAAAAATGGGGTACAGAGCTAAACAAAGTGTTCTCACCTGAAGAATATCTAATGGCTGAGAAGCACCTAAAAAGATGTTCATCATCCTTAGTCATTAGGGAAATGCAAATCAAAACAACCCTGAGATTCCATCTCACACCAGTCAGGATGGCTAAGATCAAAAACACAGGAGACAGCAGTTGTTGGCAAGGATGTGGAGAAAGAGGAACACTCCTCCACTGCTGGTGGAATTGCAAGCTGGTACAACCACTCTGGAAAGCAGTCTGGCGGTTCCTCAGAAAACTGGGCATGACACTCCCGGAGGATCCGGCTATACCACTCCTGGGCATATACCCAGAGGCTTTACCTGCATGCAATAAGGACACATGCTCCACTATGTTCATAACAGCCTTATTTATAATAGCCAGAAGCTGGAAAGAACACAGATGTCCCTCAACGAAGGAATGGATTCAGAAGATGTGGTATATCTACACAATGGAATACTACTCTGCAATTAAAAACAATGAATTCACGAAATTCCTAGGCAAATGGTCAGATCTTGAAAATATCATCCTTAGTGAGGTAACCCAATCACAAAAGAACACACATGGTATGCAGTCACTGATAAGGGGATATTGACCCAGAATCTCGGAATACCCTAGACACAATCCGCATATCAATAGATTTCTAAGAAGATGGAAGGAGAGACCCCTGGTCCTGGAAAGACTGGATGTAGGGGAACGCCAGGACAGAGTAACGAGAGGGGGTTGAATGGAGAAAAGAGGGAGGGAAGGGGGCTTATGGGACTTTCGGGGAGGGAGGAAACGGGAAAGGGGAAATGATTTGGAATGTAAATTAAAAAAAAATAAAATAAATTAGTTAAAAAAAAAAGAGGGTGAATTAAGGATGTGGATGTCTCTAGTCGGGAACATTATAGAGGACAAATGTGAAATGAGGTTGTGAAGATATGACAGGATCATCTCACACAGGAACTCACAATGACTGTGTTTCTATGCTCACATCTGTACACAAACAAGCCAGGCTAAATCCCACTGGGGTTGTGGGAGGGGCTTACATGGTCCTATCCCTAGCTGAAGAACTACCAGCAATTAATGATAGCTAGGGAAGGGAGATTTTACTTTCTTTGGGAATATGATTCCTGAAGAATCCTGGGCTCTAATGGACAGCACTATATTCATAAACATACATCCTTCACTAAGTGGGCTCAAAGAGTTCTAAAAGAGGTATGTAAAGGTGGAAGCGAAAATGGTTGGGGATATTGGAAGAGTTTTCGGGGAAAGAGCAGGGGTGGATTTGATAAAAATAATATATCATATGAAATTCTAAAGCAATAAATTTAAACATATTTTTTAAAAGAAAATGTCACTAAGCTGCATATATGTAACCTGTCCCTTTGCTTTCTGGACAAACTGTTTCAATGCTATGCTGTTTTGTGTTACTGTGCCGAGATGCCTAGACCTTCCCACTCAGCCTGTCTTTCAATGAACATTAACTTTTCTAGACAAGCAAAGGTATTTTCCTGTGTAAAAGTCACTACAAATAAGAAACATACAAAGCCAGTCTTATATGCATTTATTGACATGTACTGAAATATGCTGTTTTTATCTATAAATTACCCTTCAAGCTTTCAAGAGAGAAAATATTTGAAAATGTAGACCAATAAAATCCTTCATTTTACCTTTAAGGTTCTTTCTACCTTGAAAAAAAAAAACCTTTATAAATGAGCTTTATTATTCTTACTGCTAGGAATTTTTTTTTCCAGAACTGAAATATCTGTAGAGTTTAAGGCAGTTTCCCATTTTCACTGTTCCTAGAGTAGATAGAAAACATCTGGCAGGGTCTCCTGGCAGGATACTTCAGGCATATTCTTTCTTACTCTCAGGCAAAATAATCTCATTCTTTTTTTGTCTGCACTACGTGGAACTCTTTGAAACCCTTATATAAATGTATGAATAAGTAATGGGAGTAGAATATTTGTTGATCAGAGCCAAATTACAGTAGGTTAATTTGCAATTTGTTTGAATGAAGTTAATTTAACAAAGGCAAAGGTATCCATTCTATAGAAAATGGACTGCTTCAAGATTTTCCATGCCAAAAGAAAGGTCATGTAGCTTTCTAAAAATTCTGGCCAGGAAATACAAACAAATAAAGAAACAAACTAATCACACTAGAGGTTGCTGAAGAACTACTGACTGCCGATGACTGCTGGGTCTATTGTGATTTGTAAGCTTAAAACGGATGCTGTAACACGGACTGTACTGTACATCGTGGAAGAAGTATGCCTACTAAAGATGACTTTAAAATTATATTGTACTGTTCATGATGGGCTAGGGATATTGGATTCATATGAAGAGATTCACTTATACCTATTACTGGAGGTACTAAAAGAATGCCATCTACCATTTCTTACAAAGAAATAAAAATGTCATCAAGGCTGTTTTGGAGAATCTATACACATCTATTATTTCAATGAGCATGTTGTGAAGGATTTTTACTTCTGAGTATTTTTGTGAATAGCCATTATAAATACTTCACTTTTCTGTTATACCACTCCTGGGCGTATACTCAGAGGCTTCCCCTGCATGCAATAAGGACACATGCTCCACTATGTTTGTAGCAGACTTATTTATAATAGCCAGAAGCTGGAAAGAACCCAGAAGTCCCTCACGGAGGAATGGATTCAGAAGATGTGGTGTATTTACACTACTCTGCAATTAAAAACAATGAATTCACGAAATTCTTAGGCAAATGGTCAGAACTGGAAAATATCATCCTTAGTGAGGTAACCCAATCACAAAAGAACACACATGGTATGCAGTCACTAATAAGGGGATATTAACCCAGGAACTCAGAATACCCAAGACACAATTCACATATCAATAGGTTTCCAAGAAGATGGAAGGAGAGACCCCAGGTCCAGGAAAGACTGGATGTAGGGGAATACCAGGACAGAGAAGCGAGAGAGGGTTGAATGGGGAACAGGGGTAGGGAAGAGGGCTTATAGGACTTTCGGGGAGGGAGGAACCGGGAAAGGGGAAATCATTCGGAATGTAAATAAAAAAAATATAGAAAAAAATAAATAAATTACTGCACCTTTCTATTAGCATAGTTTTCTATTAAAATTAAATTTTAGTTGGAATTTCTATGGCCAAAGTTGAATTATTCCAAAGCAGAGGAAAATAACCAAGCCCAGGAACAAATTTGATAATCAGAGCAAACCTGGGGTTCTTTACTAGGGTGAGTTGGTACTGCATAGCTACTGTCTATGGTAACATAATCACCATCAAAATAAAGTCCTTTCTCTACTACTAACAGTGTGTTTCAGTCAGTATTTGATAACCTGTAAATCCTAGGCCAGAGTTCTCCAGAGTTCTTCTGACCTGGCCCACTGTTCCTACATTGTTAATGATCAGAAGTAAAATCTAAACAAGAAAATTCTCCAGGTGCTCTGAGTCCCAGTATTGAGTAAGCCACACTAATACCATCTCCTCCCTGTCTTTTATCCTCTGCCTTTTTGATTTGGGCAGTGTAGGCTTGGCAACTTGTTCTTTTATTTTTTTTTCAGAACTTACTGTCTATTCTAGGTATTATGCTGGAGTCTATTTTCTTCTGTAACCTTAATTCTTTTACCAAGAAAACAATGAAACCTCTTAAATTTAATAAAGAGTTAAACAAGTCAATTTTCTGACACATTTTCCTAGGAAAATTTCACTAAGTGATCAGCTTTATCCGTACTTGGCCCATCAGAGTAGTTTGCCTGGTAACAGTGTAAAGAATTTAATTTGTGGAAAGTGTTATAATGTTCACAAACTGACTGAATCACCAGTGAAGGTTTGCTCAGAGCATTTATTTAATTTAAGCATCCTGTGAGTATGTTTTACTATTCATTCCTGAATAAAGCCTGCTTACCTGTTTTTTAATGATATTTATATCTATTACATCATAATTAAAAATTTGGTGGGCTGGGGAAGAGGCCTAGTGGGTGAAGCACCTGCCATGTAACAATTTCAATTATCAGAACATGTAAAGCCAGTGCTGGATTCCATGTAACTCATATAAAGCACAGAACTGTAATCCTAGTGTCAGAACAGAAGGGAGGCAGAAACAGGAGAAGCCCTGTAAGCTTGTGGGCCAAATCGCTAGTGTGTACAGGGTTGAACAAGACACACTGCTTCAAACAAGAGGAAGTTGAGTAAGACAAATCACATAGACATGTAGCCCCTGACACACACACATATACACAATCACACACATACACATACCACACATGTACACATATCACAGATATACACACACTGTACGCATACATTCACATACAAGCATCACACACATCCATACACAGTCATCACACACCACGCACACACACACACACACATACACACACACAGGAATCCATAATTAAAATGGTGAGCAGCCAGAGGAAATTGAAACTAGAACATATTGAAAAATGGCACTGGCTAAGTGTTTAGGGCATCATGTCTCATTCAGTCTAAATAACAGCCCTGATGAGCAGATAAGCATGTGGTGTCACCTAGGTAGTTAGTGACAAAGAGAAACTTAAGGCTTTGTCTTGACCAAAGAGGGGGATCTTTACTTATAAAATATGGCTTTATGCACAATATTTTTTTAACAAAAAAAATCTGTATTACTCTAACAACCTACAAAATGTTTTTTTTCCTAAGCAACTAAGTGTCTCCCTTGTGAACACTTAAAGTTTTTCTCTCTTAACAAATGCCCAGCTTGCATTCGGGATAATCTTCTCTTTTCTAGAGGTCACACACTGGAGCAAATGTATGACCTAGCTGGGACAATGGAGCACAGCATCCTCCTTCTTACCACACAATGGAACAATCAGGGAAGGGAAAAATAACTAAGCAGAAAAAGAGAGGGAAAGACATATTCCCTGGTTTGAAACATTATTCCACAGAAAATGTGTCTTCAAAAGCATTTCCAAGCTGATGACCTGTGAATTTTTCAGCTGTCCCTTAGGTAGAATAGGCCTCACTTCCCATAAAGTAGATAAGTGGTTGAAGTACTCCTTCAATTCTTCAAGTTTAAAGGGACTGTGATGTAGCTGCAGTTGACATGGGTTCTAACGTTAGAAAAGCCAACTGTCCATTAAAGCTCCTGGGGATAGCACTGTCTGTCTTATTTCAATAAAGAGACACAATCCCTGAACATGTAACCTAAAAAGACTAGCACTGGGACTTTGCTTTGAGTGTACCATTCTTCATATGCTGTATCTACTGTTATATAGTTGTGAGGGAATATGTGGTGGAGGAGCACTTTCCCTTAGTTACATTCAGAACACATCTATCCTACTGTTCATTTCAAAGAAAATTGTATTGGTAACAAGAGCCACGTACTATCCAACGCCCTGTGTTTAAAGGCATGGGAAATAAATAACACATATAACTTTAATTTTTTTCAAATGCCTATTTTTAATGATGGTTCTTAAACACTTTACCCTCCCTTGTAGTGCATACCCACCAAAGGTAGTGGAAAATAAAGGATATGGGGGTCGGGGAGGTGGACCTGTTTAGAAAGGTTCTTTGGAGCAACTCCCATCTTTGTTGTCTGGAAACTGGCAGTTCAGTTCACGGATTAGCGTGGCAGATCATACATCCATTAGCAACAGCAGTGAAATGACTTAGCAAAGGCAGCCAGGCCTCAACCTTGGCTTGAGTCAGCAGGACAGACCAGGGCCAACAGGAATTCCAGGGGAAGTTCTCAAGCCTCCCTCAGGGAAGTCAAGATAAGCTAAGATGGGAGAACCACAAGCATCCCAGAGCTAACTCTATAAGCAAGCTTATCTCAAACTCTATCACTGTCGTATTTATACCCTCCAAACATCACATGTCCTCCACAGGTCTTGCCTCAGCATGTGTCTTGCCTCAGCATATGCATCTGTCTCAGCTGACATCACTCTAAATCAGCCCCAGTCCAAGAGGCAAAAACCCAAAGCATACCACCAGATGTTTTTTTGTGTGTTTCTCTCTATGGAGTCCTGCCAAATGTGGCTCAACTATGCAATGTACATTGGACCACTACATGTGTGTCATTAGCATAGAATTCTTCATCACATGACCTTTCATGTTCTTGCTATAGCAAAGCATCCTCTCTCCTGTGTCTGTTTCTGTGAAGCTTTCCTTTACGAGTCACTGTAGTCTTTCAGCTGCGTCCACTTAAAGAAAACACTCGTTCATGTGTTTACCCCAGCAAATCACCATCCAACCAACTTTCCAAAGAACCCTTACGTTTCCATTTCACATAGGGGCACTGGAGAAAATATAAAAGACAACGTGAAAAATGCAGTTCTGTTTTGAGTTGATCAAAGATGAACTGGTGATAGGCTATAAAATGAGAGGAGGGCATGAAACTTATAACTGGTGTTCTTCATACCTACAAAATAGAACTAGGGGTGTACGTCATTTTATTTAGTTCTACCACTAAAATAAATGGAAATGGTTGTGGACTTAATTCCTAAATTCTCCTTAGGATACCTTTTACTTCTTAAGTAAGCATTTTCAACATATATAGGAGCATCACAAGTTTGCATATAGAAAACCTACAAAGTAGATAGAAGAAAGCAGAAATTAAAAGGATAATAGTGCAGAATTATTGTAATATAAGATTGTATATTATATTGTATTTATTATATTATATCATACCATATGATTCTGGCTACCCACACTGACCAATTGGTCATATAGGCTTTCAGCATTCCTTGTCACACAGTACATTCCTAGGATACTTCGTAATGATAATAAATGCTCAAAAAATGTTTGGTAAATTGGCCACAATGGTTATTTTTAGAATTTCAACAAACAGTTTTTAACTTAATCCCTGAATCTATTGCTTATTACCCTTTATGATGATTAGTGGAAAGAGAAAATAAATACATATATATAGTCTAGAAGCCTCTAGCACTGAATATCTGTATATACAAATCTGTGGAAAGCAAAACCACAAGAATTAACTGGGGCTCATTTCTCATTATCTAAGTAGAAGCCTGTCTTTGTTGTCTACCCCCCACAGGTCCCTGTTTGGCTGATGATCTAGTTGACTACTCCCTTGCAGATCCGAAGATAGATCCCAAGTCTAACATCCACTGCACTGAAGTTGAGCTAATGGTGTGGTAACTTATTTAGTTGCTTACACAGGCCAAATGAAGGAGTTAGTCATGCCAATTCTGCTGACTTCTTAAGAGCGGACATAGCTGCTGTCTCTGAATGGATTCAGAAGATGTGGTATATTTACACAATGGAATACTACTCTGCAATTAAAAACAATGAATTCACGAAATTCTTAGGCAAATGGTCAGAACTGGAGAATATCATCCTTAGTGAGGTAACCCAATCACAAAAGAACACACATGGTATGCAGTCACTAATAAGGGGATATTAACCCAGGAACTCGGAATACCCAAGACACAATTCACATATCAATAGATTTCCAAGAAGATGGAAGGAGAGACCCCTGGTCCTGGAAAGACTGGATGTAGGGGAAATGCCAGGACAGAGAAGCAAGAGGGGGTTGAATGGCAAACAGGGGGATGGAAGAGGGCTTATGGGACTTTCAGGGAGGGAGGAAACAGGAAAGGGAAAATCATTTGGAATGTAAATTAAAAGAAATATAGAAAAAAAAAACCAAACGACTCCTGGGGATGGGCAACATGGCTCAGAAATAAAGGTGCTACAACAAGCCAAAAAAAAAAAAAAAAAAAAAAGCAGACACAGGTTAAAAACAGATATCATGGGATTTTTTCATTCAATAACATATTTTTGCTATACTTCACACTTGTGCAAAATTTCAAGCCAGTTTACAGACACCATTATTCGGTGTTCTGATGATGTTAGATGCTGAGGTAAAGTGGAACATTAGCTCTCACTGATGAACCAAGGCTCTCTACTAGTTCACAGTCAGGGTGGTTTCCAGCTGAGAAGACTGTGGGTTATTTCCAGAGATAGCTGTGATGAGATGTGTTCTTGGACTATCTAGCTCATCTCTGAGCCCAGTCTGCTAGATTACTGACTGATGACTGCAGGGTGGCCTACCTGACAACTGACAGGCACTGAAGGTCTGTCTATAGTTAAAAGATGGTGGAGTTCTCAGCAGTGCTGATAGTATCATTTAGATGAAAAGTCAGAGGAAGAGAGAGTGGGAACAAGCAAGGCCTGTCACCAGGTCCTCTGTTGGATCTGAGAGACTGAGTCTTATTTGAAAAAAAGCAAGGTTGGTTTTTCTCTCTAGGATATTCAGAGAGACCTCCTACCAGATGGACAGAGAAAAACCTGTGCTCAGCGAAAGTAAGCTCACTGAATGCTGAGCCTCCTGATATCAAGAACTTTTTAAGTTTACTGGATATATGTATATATATACATATTTATATATATATATATATATATATATATATATATACATATCACCAAGGCATAACACAGTTATTTATTAAATAAGTGATGTGATTGAAAATGTATACTTGTGTCAGGGGCAGAGATCAATCTTTGATGCTGGCCTCTAAGTAACACCTCCAAGCATAAAACCATTCAAAGCACTGTCTAATTTTTCCCAGTTTTATGAATGATCGACAGTAATTTGAAAAATGGTAAAAATTCATCAACCTTCAGATATGTATATGATTTGCTTATGTAGTTTCCTATGTTATTGATTGCTGGGGATTATTCTCCTTCATATGTTTATCCATGCCTGAAATTATGGAGGTGAAAGATATACAGACATGTACTTGCCAATCATCTTCCTCAAGTAGGCTAGCTTCTTCCCTCTGTTCTCTCTGGGCCGATCCTGGTGTGGTCACCTGCTGATTCTTTGTAGCTGCTTTTGCTTCTGGTCTCTCACACACTAATACAATATACAGTCTTTACAGTTCTTATAAAATATGTGCTAATTACATCTTCTGAGAATAGTAATAGTTCAAAAAATGTTTTGTGACTTTGTGACAAACCATTTTCTTCATGCTTTTTAATTACAAAAAAATTTATCAAGAATAAGATATCTTAAGTCAGTGATCTATTAATATGCAGAAGCTAATGTCTGTATGTCCTTTCAACAATTGTTAGAACTGGTTGAATGGTTTGCATAATATTGAGTTCACTCCTGTCTTACTTTCTCTGGCCTGCACATGTCCAAGTTGTATGTAGCATATGAACATCAGCAGGATCTGCACAGAAATTCCTTTCAGAAATCGCAAGGGTGGTTGCTTTTTGAATTAAAAATCACAAAGGTTCTAAATGGCACTTTGGAAAAAAAATGAGTGCCATTAATCTCTACTTCCCAAATGGAATCCAGGGAGATTAAGCCACTGCTGGCTACACATCTGTTACACAAAACAGCTGCATAAAATTGATCTAGATTAACATGGAAATAGATTTTGTAGATGCTCGTTCAGCTCCAGAACATCCTTATGAAACACCTAGTCACACAGAGCCTCTCTAATTTTCTAGCAACAATTTAAATAAATACAAGATGTCAGACAATAGTCCCAGTTCAGGGAGAAAAGGGCTTCAATTTTACCCAAGTTAATTGAGGCTAGAATCATTCCTGTGACATCCATGGCAATTTCACATTGGTGCACTTCAATTAAGGAATAATAAGAGTGCAAAGTAATTTATACTCATAGATTAGATGTCGTCTGTGAAAAATTACTGATTAACTCAAAGGCAGCCTCTGGAGTGCTCACCAAGCATTTTAATAGGGAATCCCTCTGTCACCTATCATCCTAATATCTGGTCAGAATCTAGCAACGTTCTAAAATTACCTTGAAAAAAAATCCATTGCTTTTCTTTTTCAAAAATTGCTAAACTGTAACTGTTTTGCAGCAATAATCAATTCCAGTCATCTGTTATTTTTAGTAACACTTTTATTATTGTATATGGAAAGTGTGTGTGTGTGTGTGTGTGTGTGTGTGTGTGTGTATGTGTGTGTGTATGTGTGTGTGTGCATGTCCACTTATGTGCATGGATTTACATGTCAGGAGACATGTGTGCACATGTGTGTTGAGGCCAGGTGTAGATATTGTTTTATCACTATTGCTTTTCACATTGTTTTTTGAGACAGAGTCTCTCCTGAAACCTTAAGCTCAACAATTTGGCTACATTGCTTAACCACTGAGTGGGTTCATTGTCCAAGATCCTCCTGTACTTGCACTGGGAGTATAAACATTTCCCACAACACCTTGCTATTAGTTGGGTTCTGTGGATCCAAGTCAAATCCTTATACTTTCAAACTAAAAATTTTACTGACTAAATTATCTCCCTTACCCCAATTTTAAAAATTATTTGCCAGTATTCTTTTCTTTTTGTTTCTATTCTTTTACTCAGCTTGAAAATGCATTTTCTTGATAACGTAATAACTTATTTTGGATAATATTGTTATCCAAATGTACTGAATTTTATTTATACCACCAGTAAACATTCAATTTTTATCCATGAGAACAAATAGGGCTTTTAATATATAGAGACAAGATTTGTAATTACTCTTTTAACTAGATTAAATAGTAATTCCTGATACATGAGGAGCATAATATGAAAATGAGATGTGTCTAAACTTTTCCAGCTACACACATGAGTCAGGAGGCTTAGCACTATGTATTCTCAAGTTATTACGATCTTTGAGTATCTAAAACATGACTAGGAAACATTAGGTTAAAAAACTGAAATAGCTTTATTGAAGCTATTATTCTATGTCTTTTCATTAGTTATTAGTTTCAGGAAAACAAAGTGGAGCAAAAAGAATCCCATATTGTCTTACTGGAAGAAGACATGGACTATTTCCAGTGATTTTTCTCCCTTTGGTGACAAGAGAGCAGAGTGTAATAAGTAAACTTGCTTTAGCCTTTTTCCATTTCTCTATTGTAGTGTCAGAGAACTGTACCTAAAGAAGGTGTAAGATCTGAGTAAAACTATATGTCTTGCTTTTTAGCAGTGCTGTGAATTTTTGGCAAACTCCATTCATTCTATGGAATTGTGGTCTGGAAACCCAAGGTCCTTAGTAGATTGTTTGTATTGACTGTGTGTTTTGAGCAGGCACCATTTTATTTTTGTGGGTCACTGTGTAAAAGGTACACCTAAGACATAAGAAAGCATAGAGAGTCATCACACCATGCATTCTGAGATAGGAACTATGAGGTAGGTACTTCATCTTGGTGACACAATTATAGTGGATTTCCACACACTAAGAGGAAATCATGATGGTGAAAGGATTTTAGTGAGTACGTGCTTCATCTATAAATATGATCAACTTTTTTGGGTTTGGTTCTCAAAGAACATGTAAGGAAGGCATAAGAATAAGTTGAGATAGAAAAGGAATCATAGATGAAGACTTTAAAAATTGTTTAAGAAAGAAAAGAGAGGGTAGAATCCTAGTGAGTTGAATGAGAGGTAAAAAAATCTCTAAGCTTAAAAACAAAATTAAAATATGGTCCTGGTTCACTGTGAAGCAGGTCCAGTGGCCGCTAGCTCTTTTATACTGCTGAGACCTTTAATTTCAACACATCATTGCCACAGTAACACAATTTCCACACTGCCCAATCACAAGCCTGAAAAGTCATGTTTAATAATTCCATGAGCCACAGATCTAGGAAGAAACACATGTTTGCAAGGAAGAACTTAAACATGATCTCCTTCCCTGTAGATAGAGATTATCAAAACAATGGAAACAATGATTTTAAGTATATCTGTAAGTGAATACTCGTTCATGTACTGGTCCTGCTTATAATCTCATATTTGTATAGACTATGGTGGAAAATGGTATCCAACTCAATAACTCCAACCTGTACTTGCTTTCTGATTTCTCTGGAATGATACAAAGAACACACACACATACACACACACACGCACACACATCAGCTTGAAATGGCAATGAAAATTAAAGTTTAAGTGATGATAGCAATAATAGTGAACTTAGCTTCATACACTAGATTACTGGGATTTCATTTTCTGAATCAAAGGAGTTCAAAGATTTGCAAATGTTGTTCCTTTCTGTCCTAATTCTATGCAATCATTATATGATTATCCATTTGAAAATAATACAATCTGAGTTTGAACATGGAAACTGACATTGATGTCTGTGCATAAATTACTGTGCTCTGTTGTCATGAGAAATGAGGTTAGGTATTACTTCATAAAGTAAAATGGCCACTGCCAACAGAAATACATTATATGGGTAAAGATGTCTACATGGTTTGACTTCAGGTCTCTTTGAAAGATGTAGCAAAAACTTTGTAATTTAATGAGGTCCCATTTGTCAATTCTTGATCTTAGAGCATAAGCTATTGGAGTTCTATTCAGGAAATTCTCCCCTGTGCCCATATGTTCAATATTCTTCCCTAGTTTCCTTTCTATTAGTTTCAGTGTGTCTGGTTTTATGTGGAGGTCCTTGACCCACTTGGAATTGAGCTTAGTGCAAGGAGATAAGAATGGGTCAATTTGCATTCTTCTGCATGTTGACCTCCAGTTGAGCCAGCGCCATTTGTTGAAAAGGCTATCTTTTTTCCACTGGATGGTTTTAGCTCCTTTGTCAAAGATCAAGTGACCATAGGAGTGTGGATTAATTTCTGGGTCTTCAATTCTGTTCCATTGATCTACATGCCTGTCACTGTACCAATACCATGCGGTTTTTAACACTATTGCTCTGTAGTACAGCTTGAGGTCTGGGATACTGATTCCCCCAGAGGTTCTTTTACTCTTGAGAATAGTTTTAGCTATCCTGGGTTTTCTGTTATTCCAGATGAATTTTTGAATTGCTCTTTCTAACTCTATGAAGAATTGAGTTGGGATTTTGATGGGGATTGCATTGAATCTATAGATTGCTTTTGGCAAGATGGTCATTTTTACTATATTAATCCTGCCAATCCATGAGCATGGCAGATTTTTCCATCTTCTGAGGTCTTCTTCAATTTCTTTCTTCAGAGACTTGAAGTTCTTGTCATACAGATCTTTCACTTGTTTGGTTAGAGTCACACCAAGATACTTTATATTGTTTGTGGCTATCATGAAGGGTATCATTTCTCTTACTTCTTTCTCAGCCTGCTTATCCTTTGAGTATAGGAAGGCTACTGACTTGCTTGAGTTGATTTTATATCTGGCCACTTTGCTGAAGTTGTTTATCAGCTGTAGGAGTTCTCTGGTGGAGTTCTTTGGGTCGCTTAAGTATACTATCATATCGTCTGCAAATAGTGATAGTTTAAATTACAAAGTTTTTGCAAGGCAAAAGACACTGTCAAAAAGACAAAGCGGCAACCAACTAACTTGGAAATGATCTTTACCAAACCTACATCCGACAGAGGGCTAATAACCAATATATACAAAGAACTCAAGAAGTTAAACTCCAGAGAGGCAAGTAACCCTATTAAAAAATGGGGTACAGAGTTAAACAAAGAGTTCTCACCTGAAGAATATCTAATGGCTGAAAAGCACCTAAAGAGATGTTCATCATCCTTAGTCATTAGGGAAATGCAAATCAAAACAACCCTGAGATTCCATCTCACACCAGTCAGAATGACTAAGATCAAAAATGCAGGAGACAGCACTTGTTGGCAAGGATGTGGAGAAAGAGGAACACTCCTCCACTGCTGGTGGGATTGCAAGCTGGTACAATCACTCTGGAAAGCAGTCTGGCGGTTCCTCAGAAAACTGAGCATGACACTCCTGGAGGATCCGGCTATACCACTCCTGGGCATATACCCAGAGGCTTTACCTGCATGCAATAAGGACACATGCTCCACTATGTTCATAGCAGCCTTATTTATAATAGCCAGAAGCTGGAAAGAACCCAGATGTCCCTCAATGGAGGAATGGATTCAGAAGATGTGGTATATCTACACAATGGAATACTACTCTGCAATTAAAAACAATGAATTCACGAAATTCCTAGGCAAATGGTCAGGACTTGAAAATATCAACCTTAGTGAGGTAACCCAATCACAAAAGAACACACATGGTATGCAGTCACTGATAAGGGGATATTAACCCAGAATCTCAGACTACCATAGACACAATTCTCATATCAATAGATTTCCAAGAAGATGGAAGGAGAAACCCCTGGTCCTGGAAAGACTGGATGTAGGGGAATGCCAGGACAGAGAAGCGAGAGGGGGTTGAATGGGGAAAAGAGGGAGTGAAGGGGGCTTCTGGGACTTTCAGGGAGGGAGGAAACGGGAAAGGGGAAATGATTTTGAATGTAAATAAAAAAAAACTTAGAAATTAAAAAAAAAAAAGATTTAGCAAAGATCGCGCATGACCATGCTGGTGCTAGTCTGTTAAGTACCAAGAAGACTTGAGGACAGAATTCAATAAAGGAATAGAAACATTAAAGAGGTTTCAATGTGACATGGGGATTGGATTAAAAAGCCCAATAACTCAACTAGAAAACTCAAAAGAAAATCACTGCACATAGAATGAATCAAGCACATGATATAGCATCAAGACTAAAAGACAAAGTAGAAATCTATCTCACATTATCAAGCAACATGATAAATTTACAAACCCATAGGAAAGGGGCATACAGAAAACATAGAATGGTAGGAAAAGACCAAACCTTCTAATTATAGATGTAGATGAAGTAAAAGAATCCCACCCATGTGCATAGTCAATGGCATAGGCCACATCTTCAATATGCTCAGAGAAGAAAACTTTCCCAAACATATGTAAGACATACCCATACATATACAACAAGCTCACAGAACTTAAATAGTTAAGACCAGAAAAGAAAATTTCCATTTCAAAGAATAGTTAGAAAATTAAACAGAAATAACAAAATTTATTGAAAGCTGAAAGGGAGATAAGGTAAGTAACATGAAGAGTCGCACTGGAATAACAGCTGATTTTCCAAAGAAAAATTAGAAATCCCGAAGATCCTGGACCAATGCATTATTCCAAGTTATAAAAGACCATGATGGCAAGTCTAGACTAATATCTCCAGCAAAACTATCTCCCTTAAGTACAGGAGAAAGAAAAACTTTCACTGACACAAACAGCCTAAAAAAATTATATCCAACAAACCAAACCAACAAATGCATACAGCAATGTTACTGGCTGAAGGGAAGAATAAACAAAGCAGAGGGACTATGGCAATAAATAACAAGACATAATTATTAAAGTATATAATGTCACTGAGAATACAAGCAGCATCAAAAATCAAAAAAATATGATGACCACAATTAATACACACATTTAAATAATGACTTTCAATACCAATGGAGTCATCTCTGTATTCAAAAGACAGAGGCTGACTGAGTGGATCAGAAAACAAAATTCATATGTCTTTTGTCTTCAAAAAGCACATTTTAGCTTTACAGATACACATTGCCTTAGAGACGAAGGATGGAGAAAATATTTCAAATGGGACCAGAAAAAGGCAGCATATTTATCTTCATATATGCACAAATTGACTTCAAAATAAAACTATTTAGAAGAGATAAAGAGACATCCTTTATCCCAATCAAGGAAATAGGTGATAAAGAAGATATTACTCTCCTAATAATATATGCACCAAATTTAAGGATTCAACTTTCTGAAAATTGTAGTGTTGGATTTAAAGGAACAAATTAACATCAACATATTAATAGCAGGTAAAATTAATATTCCACTTTATTTAATAGATAAGCTATCTGGACAAAAATAAAGAAATATGTGAATTAATTAATACCATACACCAAATGTAACTAATAGTTTCACAAATAACATAGAAATGAATTTTTTGTTGATAACTTTTAACTTCAGAAAATAGGCAGTTCATACTTTTCAACCAGGTCTATGACAAAATTTAGAAATTCAGGTCATACCTTCTCTGTGTCAGTTTGGTGTTGTATTTGTATTAGTACTGAAACAAACTACCTTGCAGTTATAGTAACAAAGAAGTTCTTATTTTATAAATCTTAGTAAGTTGACATGGAAAAATGTCTACGAACAGAAGAAGCAAAGTTTCTTACTTTACTAAAGTTTTTACAACCTCAATACAAAAGGCACAAAAATTAATGCTCTTATAGTGTATATTTGTACTACATTTTTAAAAATTGATATTATAAACTATACAATTTAGCTTTGCATTACTTGTAGCTAAATGACTTAGAATGGAGTAAATAAATTACATATTACTTTATTCATATAGAACTTAAAGTAGGCTATAGATATTTAAAGTTTAAAAACCTACATAAAGAACTATAAATTTATGTGTCCTAGCCATAACCAAATGAAATAGAAATTAGCATATAGTGCATACTAAATTTACAATGCTATTTGATATTTAAATGGTGAGAATGACAGTACAGGAAACTACTCACCAGAGATGTCATACCTACTAAGTAAGTTAGGTGCCATCCCTGATGCAAATCCCATGTCAGCAAATCAATCCTTTGTCTTAAACAATGCTAATTTTAATGTTTGTTTCCTGCTCAAATAATTAACAAATATGCTACTTCAAAATTATATCCTGTAGACTTAGAATAGGAAAAGTAAGTCTTTCAAGTCAACCCCAAACAAAAGAAGGAACACTCAGGTTTGAGTCCTTATTAAACAGAAGGAAACTCTGCACACCATCGAAGGAAACTGAATGCACAGCAGCGTGGTTATTCTTGTAAACAGTGTCTAGGGCTAGGATTCTATGTTGAGAGTAAGGCCCAGAGCTGTAAAATTAAGGGATCACAAGCATAGGGATATGTGGGTTTGGAAGACAAATGCTATGGAGAAAGATAAAAGGTCTGTATGGTTTGGAAAGATTTGGTGAGAGGAAAGGGCAAGGGTCAAACCATGTAATTATATTTTAATTTAAAAAGTCCTATTCTGTCACTTCTACCACTTCTATGACCCAAGTCATGACATACACATGCCTTGTGCCATTTCAAATTCAAGGCATCTTTTTCTTTAAACTGTTACTATAAAATATAAATATATACATATATTCAAAAATGTAAAAACAAACCAAGAGTCTATATAGCATTTGTTGATTTTATATGATTTAAAAGCTGGCAACTTTGTATTGGATATCTAATCAAAGGACTCTTAGCTGTAGAATGTTGCGGAAATTTTCCTGTCCAATTTCATCAGTACAGAGAGGGTCTGTGATTGGTCAGGGAAATAGGGAGTGGAGCTAGGTGTTTGGTAAGAGGGTATTCAAGTGTGG
Source organism: Tokudaia tokunoshimensis (assembly GCA_036184795.1). NCBI lineage: Eukaryota > Metazoa > Chordata > Mammalia > Rodentia > Muridae > Tokudaia > Tokudaia tokunoshimensis. Next base: position 133,545,806 of record BTHU01000003.1, on the reverse strand, counting down.
GAGAAAGAAGAGAGAAGAACCAGGATGGCTTCAGACATTTTTCTGTGTTTTTTCATAAGGTTAGAAATATTAGGATAAAGCTTTATCACTTTTGATTGGCTCTGGAATTACTGTATTGACATCTTGTAATTGTGTCTATAATATACATAAATCTATTTGGCTAACTAATTAAGGTTTAGAGTCGTGCTTCACCAGGTTACAGTACATTGTGTTATCTTTATTTTATTACATATTTTCTTTATTTACATTTCAAATGTTATCCCCTTTTAACCGCGAGTTTGGTCAATCTAGTTGGTTACTAGAGTGTGGGACCTCTGGTTACAGGGAATTGTGACAGAGAGGGAACTAGTGGCTCACGGGAGAAGCAAGCTAGATGATGCTGCGGGTGGATGGGGGCTAACTCTGGAAGTGACCAAGACCTTTCCAGAGAATTTGGCAGGGGCAGGCATAGCCACGGGGAGTTGGTGGGGTTTCTTTATTAATATTTCCTGCAACAGTAATAGACTAATATTCTCTTTTAAAATGTTCCCTAGTCCCCTATTGTTCTTAGATAAATCATTTATATTTCAGATTCCTAATCCCTACATTATCCCCCATTCTCCCTTGGAAACTATGTTTGTTAGGATGATTAAGAATAGAAGACAATACCATCCCAACAGCCAAGCAAATTTTATATTAATTCACATTTTTAGTACTTGTGGATTGTCATATGCAGCAGTGTATTACCTGTTGTGTTCATAGAGAAGCACCAGTGTGAAGCAAGATCATATATGACACATCCAAAAGATTATTTCTCTACTTATAATACGAAATTTTCAAATTGGGCTTTCATATGGAGAAGATATGTGTTGAAGTATGCCTATATCATCAATTTAGACATTACATCAAAGGTAACATAGAGAAGTACAAGACTATAGTCAGGGTTTTCACAAAACCAGCCATCTAACTGAATAGTCTTGTATGGACACAGAAAGCATTAATCGAATAATGTTTTCCTACCAGAACATCTATGAAAGTTATAGAAAAGTGGACTGTGGCTAAGATGACAGGGACCCAAGAGGCTCTCCTGAAATTTAAACAAAAGGCAGAGTCAAATTGTTCTGAGTGTTGCTTTTGAACAGAAAGTGGGCATTCCAGTGAAACGAGTATCAGAAGACAAGGAACGTCAAGAGAGAAAGATTCTTTCCTTTAAACATAGAAATGTCTAACTGTGTGGTTCAATGATAAGATTAATTCTCATTATCCAATCACATACCAATAATTTAGAGTATTCCACTGCTTTATAATGGCTTATTTACTTAGATTTCCACAGGTTTAAAAGGCATTTGTATTATTATAATAGTAATGCATGTGTTGTTGGAGAATTACAATAAAATATAACCGTAAAGTTAAAATAATCACTACTTACAATGTCTAGTCAATGACCAACTCCTAAGTGCTAAGTGAATTTCTTACATGGTATTCACATGATGTAGCACTGTCATTTGGATTTGTAAGATGGCAATTATGAATTTTATTGAAATTTTAATAGAAAATATCTTTTCAAAATTAATATCCATTTGTCTGAAAATAATAGATTCATATTTGATCAATGATATTTGATCCTTATTTTTTTATTTTCTATATTTTTTTATTTACATTCCGAATGTCAAACTATCTCTATTTGCAGACGATATGATAGTATACTTAACTGACCCAAAGAACTCCACCAGAGAACTCCTACAGCTGATAAACAACTTCATCAAAGAGGCCAGATATAAAATAAACTCAAGTAAATCAATAGCCTTCCTATACTCACAGGATAAGCAGGCTGAGAAAGAAATAAGAGAAATGATACCCTTCACGATAGCCACAAACAATATAAAGTATCTTGGTGTGACTCTAACCAAACAAGTGAAAGATCTGTATGACAAGAACTTCAAGCCTCTGAAGAAAGAAATTGAAGAAGACCTCAGAAGATGGAAAAATCTGCCATGCTCATGGATTGGCAGGATTAATATAGTAAAATTGACCATCTTGCCAAAAGCAATCTATAGATTCAATGCAATCCCCATCAAAATCCCAACTCAATTCTTCATAGAGTTAGAAAGAGCAATTCAAAAATTCATCTGGAATAACAGAAAACCCAGGATAGCTAAAACTATTCTCAAGAGTAAAAGAACTTCTGGGGAATCAGTATCCCAGACCTCAAGCTGTACTACAGAGCAATAGTGTTAAAAACTGCATGGTATTGGTACAGTGGCAGGCATGTAGATCAATGGAACAGAATTGAAGACCCAGAAATGAATCCACACTCCTATGGTCACTTGATCTTTGACAAAGGAGCTAAAACCATCCAGTGGAAAAAAAGATAGCCTTTTCAACAAATGGCGCTGGCTCAACTGGAGGTCAGCATGCAGAAGAATGCAAATTGACCCATTCTTATCTCCTTGTACTAAGCTCAACTCCAAGTGGATCAAGGACCTCCACATAAAACCAGACACACTGAAACTAATAGAAAAGAAACTAGGGAAGGACCTTGAATATATGTCATTTGGTTTCTTTACATCCAATTTCCTCAGTAAAAGTTTCCCACATTTTTTAAATCATTTTATCAAACAATATGGAAGAGCAGGTTCATATTTTTCCTCATAAAATACTTTAATTTGTTGATTATTTCTCTGTTTTGAACATAAGATTGATAATACTTTACTTAAACAAACATATTTCTACATAAATTATTTCTATATCTGATTTGAGGATTTTTGAATAACGAGAACATTCGATAAATTCCTATGTGACTTTAATGTAGTACACATTTTCATCCACAAATATCTGTGTTACATTATATATCAATGAAATTTAATGTGGAATCTTTTAATTGTGTTGCTACAGGCATAGTGCATTGACCATTTGTAATTTCTGAAAATTTTATAGAGAAAATTGATGATTCTGATTTCTATTACTCTGATTTCTTAGTAAAGCTGTTTATATTCTCATGTTGATTGTGAATACATTTAGGCTTTCTTTATTAAAATTTCATCAAGAAAATACAAATCCTTATTTACCTTTGAAAGTTGAATGATTTGCTTTTCTAATTTTATACTTGATCATCAAGTGCAGGATCCCCCAATGAATGTCATAAGAAGTGATTGACTAGGGTAGGGAGTGCCAGGTACATATTCATGGGAAAGCCTTCACTATACCAAATGCATTACCTTATATGGACTATAAAGTCTCTCTTGTTCGTGTTTGCATAAAAATAATTCTCTCCAAAATACTAGTGAAATTACAAAAATATTTGTTGTGAAAGTTTAAGAACTTTCCTGAGTATGGAATTAACCAAATTAAACTAAGTATTTGTGAGATTTTTGATCACTGAAGGCTTTCAGGATCAAGTGCATTCTGCTCAGACAGAAATGTATATAATCTGTTTTGGTCAATGAAAATGACATTCTTCTCCAAACAAAAGAAATCCTTTCAAAGGAACATCGCTAGGCGCCAATGCATTGAGAATGTCTTGTATTTGCTTAATTTCTGTTTACTGCAAAATTACTTAATTTAATTTAAATAATATAAATATGTTTTATATTAATTAAGAGTATTAATATTTGTGTTCCAGATGTTACTTCTTTTCTTTATTTCTGTAAGATTTATTGGCAGCAGACATTTTACTAAGCTATGGACATGAAGAGAGGCTTTAAAATCTCCAATTAAACCATTTTTAACTTCTTAAATCTGAAACAACCATATTGTAAGTACTTAAGTTTAGAAATACATATTTGAAATATATAAATAGTAATGTTTGAAACTACTTTGACGAGAGGAAATCAGTCTGCATGCACCTTATGTGCTGGGCTTAAGGCAAACCTCAGTCTTAATTTCACATGAGGAACCCAATATTTATTAACGTAAAATAAAAACTCAACAAGTAGACTTTCAATTAAAATTTATTTCTATCTACATCTATCTAGTACTAAAATCCATGCTTTAGAATTTATTTTCTATATATTAGATTCTATCTTAAATGGTTTAGGAAGGAATAGTACCTAACTTAATTTTAAGTCTGTGGTTAAAAGTGTAATCACTACTGTTTATAGCAAAGGAAGTAAAATATTGAGAGGCAACAATCTTGCTCAAAGTCAGATGTATAGCCAGAAAATGGTACATTTGGGAACCAAATCCAGGGAATCTTTGGCTAGTTCTTTTCTTAAATGACAGCACCACACTACCACTTAACGTTTATTAAACATGAAACAGATGGATCAATTCCCTAGCACTGGATTGACAGTATAACCTATTTCTATAAGTTAACACTCTGTAGTAAATTACCAACAAATAATTTAAAATCTAAATATTTCAGTAGTCTATTCATAAAATGAGTATTTGTACACTTCTTAGTTTCCATTGAAAGCAGATAAATGCCATTTCATTGTCACTGGAGTTATATAAAAATGCTCATTTGGGGGCAGGATATACTGATGTCTTAGGAACTCAGAAAATTAAGGGCATATTTCATGTGGTTTGAAATGAAAATATTTTTCATCTGCTATAAGCAAAGGGAAAATGAAATTTTACTTGCCGGAATGTTTTAAGAAGAAATTAAAATTGTACCCAAAAGTGTCACTCAGTGATAAACCATGTCTATAATATTTTCTAAAAACTACATTATGCTGTCTTCTCCTTATATTCACAGTGCAGAAACACAGGAATGTTTTGTTTTCTTGGTCCCTAACATACCATGACTGTTTTGAAAACCTGTGCCTTGAGGGATGAATTGATTTAAGCTAACAAAAATACAATGATTCAACTCAAAACTGAGAAAAAACTCTATTATATGAAGTTCTGCTCTCTGGTTAGTAAAGCTGTTTCTCATGACTTTACAGGAAGACACACTGATACTCCACACCTGTGATCCCTTTCATGGCTACTCTATGGAAACGGGCAGTAGATGACAAGGTTGTACATCTGTCACAGGAGTGTTCCTCCAAAATCTATTATCTTAATACATTTATATGTAGTCATCTGAATTCTCCTTGGAAGAATCAACTAAAGAACAATTTCAATACAATGAAGTAGAAAAGAGGAAACACGGGTACCTTGAGCAAATAATTATTTCTCATCATTAATTATACAAAATTTCCTAAATATGCATAAAAATATATCTAGAATTACAGATATGTAAGAAGTCATGTGTGGAGTGTATGTATATCTGCAGATATGAATGCATGCTTAGAGGAAATGGGGAAATGAAGAAAGTTAACAGGTGCTAATGAAGGGGACACTAGAAAGGAAAGTAGCAGAGGATACTTGCCATTGAGGTAGAAATAGGGAAAAGGAGGAAGAGGGCTTTAAGGAGGGGAGAGAGGTCACATAGGAGAGAGAAGTAAGAGGAAACATTTAACTAAGGATATTTTTAAAGCCTTAAGGAATCATATTGTTTTCTATTTTGTTTGCCTAAAATTACATGTAATATATATATATATATATATATATATATATATATATATATGCCCATATAGTTTAAACAAAGCTATTATCCATGTTGTATGGATAGTACTCCCCCAAAAGTTATAGACAAGTGTCTCTCAACCTTCCTACTGCTGTGACCCTTTAATACAGTTCCTCATGTTGTGGTGACACCCAACCATAGAATTATTCTAGTTGCTACTTCATAACTGTAATATTATATTGTTATGAACTACACTGTAAATAGGTGATAAGCAGGATATCTGATATGCAACCCCTATGAAAGGATGCTTCAGCCCCCAAAGGGGACTTGACCCACAGGTTGAGAATCACATGGGAAACATCTTTTGAAGTTAGTGGTCAAGGTGGCCCAACATGTTCCCACAAACAATGTATTCCATTGCAATTGCTTTTGGTGCACAGAGGTGGAACTCAAGTTCTCATTGCTGAAGACACCATATACTCTAGACACAGGACTCAGAGGATCTGAGTAATTTCTTCCTTGAGGATATCTTTCATATACTTGAAGGTGTTAATCAAGTCACCAAGTGAGAAAAGCAACCAACAGTCCCATCCAGCTATGACAGTTGTGAACCAAAATAATGGCCTGCTTTGCAAATTAACCTCAATGGCCCAATGGTGGCATTCATACACTGGGGGTAACCAACTTCATTTTAATTGATTTAGGCTTGCCCAACAGGAGGAAAATCATGAGTAGTACTGGAAGTCTACCCAGCTATCCAAAGCCAATGATGTTATGGGTCTTAAAGTTACCAAACCCAGACACTATGGTGGACGCCAACAAGTGCTTGCTGACAGGAACCTGATATAGTTGTCTCCTGAGAGGCTCTGCCAGTGCCTGACAAATCCAGAGGTGGATGTTCACAGCCAACCGTTGGACTGAGTACAGGGTTCCCATTGGAGGAGCTGGAGAAAGGACCTAAGGAGCTGAAGGGGTTTGCAGCCTCATAGGAGGAACCAACCAGTACCCCCAGAGCTCCCAGGAGCTAAACCATCAACCAAAGAGTACACATGGAGGGACCCATGGCTCTACCCACATATGTAGCAGATGTTGATGCATTGTCAGACATCAATGGGAGGAGAGACCCTTGGTCCTGTGAAGGTTCAATGCTCCAGTGTAGGGAAATGCCAGGTCAGGGAAGTGGGAGTGCGTAGATTGGTGAGCAGGGTGAAGGGGTATGAGATAGGGAATTTTTGAAGAAGAAACCAGGAAATGGAATAACATTTGAAATGTAAATAAAGTATCTAATAAAAAATTTCAAAAAAAAAGGAGAGTTTTTACATTTACATCATTACAATGGCCAAATACTGTGTTGTTCAGGAAATTATTAATTTAATTCACTTGCTATCCTCTTCAGAATTTTTCTTTCTGATTTTTTCAGTTTTCTCATGTGACATGCAAGAGATGAAATAACTGAGTTCAGAGTTCTTTATAAAACCATATAACTGAGTTCTTTATAAGAACTGTATTCTATAAATACAATTGTCCTGATGAATTATAAAATAATGAAAAAATGCACACAAAAAAATTCTAGGAAGTGGTATAACCAGTATGTGGTATAGAAAGCCTCAAGAGAACTTAAGGAATTAGAGACATTTGCTTTAACCTCTACTGTAAATCTAATGACATCTCTGACCTTTCTTCACTTTTCATGCCTTGGGTTTTTTACCTGTAAAATGGAGTTCAACAGATTAGTTTACTACCCCTCACTAGGTAATACCTGTGATAATTTTACAGGAATTTGGATTACTATTATGAATTAGTTATACTTACAACCACCTTAAATGTGCCCTTCAAAACAAAGCAAAAACAACAGACAGCATTTTGACTTCCCTTACATAAATATTTGGGAACCTGAGGTAAATAAAATGCTGTTCTTTCCATTGGTAAAGTTTGTGCAATGGATCATTATAAAAGATATCTCATAAACCTTATTAGACTAGGCTTACAGTTATTATTAACATTACAAGCACAATATCTGAGAGTCTACTTGCTTACATTTTTGTATACTAATAATAAATAACCAGGTTTTGAAACTCATCTGAAATAAGATACACACTCCTTTGTAGTTGAGGCAAATGACCCAATATTCCCTGCAGAATGGAGTAATTCTTTGAACTGCCAATTTGGATAGACTTCCCAAAATCAGACATATCAAGAAAGGAAAATAATATCAACAAAGGAGCATTTTGGTGAGTTAATTTTTTCCTTTTAGAATTGTTTTAAATTTAAGCGGATAGTTTATGGCTTACTTCAAATTAAGTAATAGATATATAGCACCTCAGTCTTACACGATGGTTAAAAAGTGCAGGTAATAATAAAATCCATTGCATCACAACTGTTATAAAAGCTGAACTTGACAAAAGGAGTCCAGTACCAACATATATATTGTCTCTAACAGCATCCCAGGGTTGTAGTGGCATGGAAATTCAGATACAAATCACCATGTAAAGTTATCACATGAGTTCTATTAATTGAAACAGGAAATATAATAAATAAAATCCTATTAAAAATCCTAAAACAACTCTGGAAAGGATGCCACTAAATTAGTAGCTATTTAGCCTTACACACTGAACTAGAGGAAGCACTTACATGTTCTGAAAGACAGAATGTCACATGCATCCTTAGACAGCCAAGATGGTTGCACATGGTTTATGTCATCTTCTTAGGTCACAGAATGTGTTTTTAGTAATAATCCATGAACTTCATTGAAAAGAACAACTGCTTTTCAGCTTCAATGCCTTCTTTCCAAGTAAGTCTGTCCCAGCAATCTTTCACTTAATCATTTCTTGAACAGATCTTGATAACCCAAAGCACCTTAGTGTCCATTAGTAAGTACAGATTTTAAGCCACACAAAAACATCACATTCAGTATAAAAAAGAAAACCCTGGAAGTATGTCATCTAAGACTGCCCAAAAGCAATAATTTCTGCTCTTTTACTTGGTATCTTTTTGGTATTTCTGATTTGGCAATCTTTTTCTGGATTTAACATGTTTTACTGTTGCCACTCAATTTTAAAGATGCAAGCAAAAGAAAAACTCCTCTGTCCTCTCCCACATGATTACTCAAGGGCCCAAGGATGTTCATGTTCTTCCTTGTAAACCTTGAGTTCTCCACCTTTCTCATGGACAGGAAAGTTATACTAGTATGGTGATAAATGAGCAGTGGGGGCATGACATACATCCCTGTATATGCAGCTCTTTATTTACCATTAAATCAAAGGATTTTAGGTCTGAGAATTTTTATATTAGACCCCTAACATGGTTTTCAGATCCTGGAAATCTTTAAGAACTCATTTGTTCATTGTTTCTTTTTCGTTTATTGTTTGTTTGTTTGTTTTGACTGTCTCAAGATAGATATTTTTCATAAAAATTTCAAACAAGTTCAAACTTTCCACTTAGGATTTTTCTTTAATATTACACTGAAAGTAAACTCTTATACTTCACAATGCATCCCTTAGCAACAAAAGTCTACAGAAACTGAGATGCTTGAAATAACTATCTACATTCTCTTCTAGAGAAGACCAATGAGCAGAAAGAACAAGGAAAAGCCTACATGAAACTCTGTACAAAAGCATGAGTTATTCAGAACATTTAAAATTTCTGTTTAACATAATTATTGACAAACTCCTTAATGTTGCCTACAAATAGCTCCTCCCCCACCAGTCCCCATTCTTGTTTTGTAATGAAATATGTTGGATTATGTAACCATTAACAATACCTGGAGTGTCCACAGATTATTTTGTTGATACTGCCAAGATGAAAGAGAAGAGAGTCCTTGCAGATAGATGTAGTGAATAGCAGGGAAGTGAACGTTAACTTCTCAAAGCAAGTTATATGTCATACTAGGTTGTTTTATCTTTTTGGATTCATGTGCAATCCATTTATCAAGGCATCAACATTTTTTAAAATCTCCATGTTCTATATGGTCTGGACATATTGGTTTAGAGTTCTACTTCTAGGAGATGACAAGTAACTGAGGAGACAATTTATTTATCAACCATCTCGAAAATATTTAAACATTTTGTATTATATTTATTTATTTGTGTGCATAGGGCTTGACACTTGTATTGACGGATAGATGTATGAAGTTGAGAGGACAACTCTCAATGGTCAGTTTTCTCTTTCCACCATGCGGTTCCCTTGGAATGAATTAAGCTCCTTTGGGATTGGCAGCAAATGTTGCAACCTACTAAACCCTCATTCTACTCCACTGTCACGTCTAGAATTTATAAACCCCCGAACAGATTGGAAAGATAAATAAACAAAGATGATTAAACATACAAATAGGCCAACACTGGAGATCGTGAATACTTGAAACAAATTATTGACAAATAGAAAATTTAGGATTATTGTGTAATTACCAACTTTACTTATGCAGTTTGATGGACAGCTGGAGTTACAATTGGAAGCTATCAGGAAATGAGATGCTTAAAACTTTGAGACTGTTCTCATAGGAATATTAGAAACTGTAGCTCAAATTAACGTTGAAGTTTTTGTACTAAAATTTTTACAGAGGGAGCAATTTGGGAATAATGGTTGTTCCAGGAGATATCAGGCACATCCGCTTTGGTGCTTCTGGGTACACATGGCAATTTGAGATGCAAAAGTGCCTTTCAATCTGCAGCAGCAGCTAAAAATATTCAAGAACATGTATTTCTTGAAGATGTTTATATAACATGATACAGACTGAAAGAGTTGCACGTAGAAAACAGATACGAAAAAAGAGCCCATAACTCTGAAGGAGATCAGAGAAGGCTTGAAGAAGAGTTTGGAGGAAAGAAAAGAAGGGGTGAAATATTGTAATTACAATTTCAAAAACTTTGAAGATGTCTATATAAGACATGTAGATCCAGTTGCCAGCTGAGCATGTTTCTGGGCCTGGGCCATACATTTAGAAATTCAGAAAGGGAAGCTGCACCCAATACATTTACTTGAATGTGGATGACCAGCAGCTGTGAGCTGAAGCAGGGGAGGAAATTCAGGTAAGAGAAAGCGAGGAGGAAAGAAATTCCAAAGAATACACACCGAGGCACCAGAGAGAGCAAGCAAGGCTTCCAAAGCAAAGCAGCAGCTCAGAATAGCAAAAGAATGAAGAAAATGTATTTTCAAGGAAATGCCTCAGGGTCTGACAGTCTAGCTCCATGCACTGGGTGGTCAGATCATCACCTAAGAAGAAACAGGCCAGAGAAAGGCCTAGTAGGCAGAAGATGACACATGGATGCTTTTCATGGAGTTAGTCAAAGCAGTGGGTTACAAATGTAGAGAAGGGAAAGATGGCTGACGCCTGCTCCTACACACAGCTTCACAGAATGCAGAGAGCTGTTAGAACAGTTGCTGTCCCCATGCCTACCTTAGGACACTTTTTTTTTAGCAGAAATTATCTGGCCCAGCAGCAAATACTGGGTGTGAAGAGGTATCTTAAAAATTTAGTAGATGTCATACATCCCAAAAGTCTGCTGATTCTTCAGGTAAGTTTTACATTTGCAAACAACATTTAAAATGTGCTTCTTGTGGAAGTCATGTGTCATGGATGAGAATCGACAAACTTTAGTTTCCTAAATGTTAATTATTTTTAGACTTCATTTTATCTTATATTTATTAATTGTTTTGCTTGCATGTATGCATGTATATTGCATGTGTACTTGGTAGCAGATCCCCCTTTCTTTTTAAGATTCTATTTTTTTTATTTACATTCCGAATGATTTCCCCTTTCCCAGTTCATCTCTCCCTGAAAGTCCCATAAGCCCTAGCCCTATTCCCTCCCGCTGTTCCCCAGTCAACCCCCTCTTGCTTCTCTGTCCTGATATTCCCCTACATCCAGTCTTTCCAGGACCAGGGGTCTCTCCTTCCATCTTCTTGGAAATCTATTAATATGTGAATTGTGTCTTGGGTATTCCGAGTTCCTGGGTTAATATCCCCTTATCAGTGACTGCATACCATGTGTGTTCTTTTGTGATTGGGTTACCTCAATAAGGATGATATTTTCCAGTTCTGACCATTTGCCTAGGAATTTCGTGAATTCATTGTTTTTAATTGCAGAGTAGTATTCCATTGTGTAAATATACCACATCTTCTGAATCCATTCCTCTGTTGAGGGACATATGGGTTCTTTCCAGCTTCTGGCTATTATAAATAAGGCTGCTATGAACATAGTGGAGCATGTGTCCTTATTGCATGCAGGGGAAGCCTCTGGGTATATGCCCAGGAGTGGTATAACAGGATCCTCTGGGAGTGTCATGTCCAGTTTTCTGAGGAACTGCCAGACAGCTTTCCAGAGTGGTTGTACCAGCTTGCAATCCCACCAGCAGTGGAGGAGTGTTCCTCTTTCTCCACATCCTTGCCAACAACTGCTGTCTCCTGTGTTTTTGATCTTAGCCATTCTGCTGGTGTGAGGTGGAATCTCAGGGCTGTTTTGATTTGCATTTCCCTAATGACTAAGGATGTTGAACATTTCTTTAGGTGCTTTTCAGCCATTAGATATTCTTCAGGTGAGAACTCTTTGTTTAGCTCTGTACCCCATTTTTAATAGGGTTATTTGGCTCTCTGGAGTCTATCTTCTTGAGTTCTTTGTATATATTGGATATTAGCCCTCGGTCAGATGTAGGGTAGCAGATCCCTTGGCACTATAACATGGTTGAAGGCCACCATGTGGGACCTGGGAACCAGCTCTATGACAAGAGCTACAAATATTTTCAACCTCTGAGTTATCTCTACAGCCTCCAGCCTCCAACCTCTAGCCTCCAGCCTTCCAAACTTTGAATTAAGTTTCGTTTGTCTGTGTCAACTGTAACAAGATGAGTTTCACTTTAGAATTCTTTTGTTAGATTACATATTTTATAAAACAAACTGCAATAGATAATTATACAGTCTGTTTCTGATACAATTATGAAAGTGGTTTGCTACATAAGTTAACATGTTAAAAAAATCAAGCTGAGTATGTAATATGGATATATAATCACTAATGAATAGAATGAAAGGCTCATAATTTAAATTGTTTTTATATTAAATTATCTCAAAACATTCAAAATTGGGACATAACTTAATTGAGTTTCTCGCTGAAGCATATTATCTGTTGCTTCCTCATTCATGTTTATAGGGAAACTCATAATGACAGATTATTTAGAAATATGATCTTTCTGAAAATAATTAGAAGAAAGTTGAACGTCAGAAGAGCTGGCGCTGTGTGCACTGGAGTGTTATTAAAATGAGCAAACTTCAGATTCAGAGAGAATCAATTCGTGATTCCCGAAACAAAGATGCATGAGAGGTGCATAACAAGCTGAAAACACCAAGGGTTACCACCAGAAGCCATGAAAATTCAAAATAGGCCAAGAAGATTGTCCCCTTGTGTATCACAAGTATATGCCCCTACCAAAACCTGCCTGTAGACGTCAACATCCAGAATTTTCAAACACATGACTTTTTGTTTTAAGATCAATTTTTGAGAATTTGTCATCACTCCTGACACTAAAAAATGTGCACACTGTTTTCGTAAAAACGAGTGCTTGAATCTGCTGTTATAAAGCCTATGGTTTCCCTACTGCACCAGGAACATGCCTGTCTCAAGGCCACTTAGGAGGACTCTGTTTCATTGACTCTGGAACACAAGACTGACAGCAGTTTATAGTCTTTGCTATAGACACTGTATCCTGATGCTACCTGACGTTATGAGAATAATTCTATAGGAGAAATCATCCTACTAGCTTCTGCTATCAGTCAGAAGAGGCAGACAAAGTGTGCATGAATGGAGTCCTTGACTGGCACGCAGGACGGTCACTTCTCCACCCTGCCTGGAAGACAGACAAGCCTAAGTGCTAGCCACGACCTCTCATCATTCCAAAATGGTATTTACCTCAAAGCCACAAAAGCATCCTGGTGCCAAAGTCAAAAAAACATTATACGTCCCTTTCTGCCATCTTTTCAAGGTGGGCTGACAAAAAAAATGAACTTAAGACAGAGAAAAAAAGGAGTAATAAAGTTTAAGTAGTAGGTAATAATATTAATCTGCTGCACTGTGGTACCGATTAAGATATTGAACAACTCCCTGCAGTTCTAATTGGATTTCTCAGTGTTTTCCACAAACCCTGGGGCCCCAGTACTGATAAATCCTAGTTTTTCTTGCCATTTATTCTCTATGAACAACTCTCTGTAATGGACTTATCTGTAGAAACACACAAAAGCCTTGTGTTGCATAGAAGTGCTTCTGTGGTTCCCTTTGTAGCCTGTTGGTCTGTAGCTTTCAAAAGAAGTAGTTAACAGTGTGTCACGGAGCTAATTTCCGTCTACATAATTCACAAGCACAATAATAATATACAAGATTTTAATGCAGGCATTGGGAAAGCAGTGCTTTGTGCAAAGTAGTGCACCGGATAACTGCATCATATTTTAACTGGGAGGATGGATCCATGCATCATTATAAATATTATCTGAGGTAATCACATGCACAATGAAAGAAGAATGCCGCCTTATGGAAGCACCACCTTGAAAAGATGGCAGAAAGGGACGTATATGTGCCTCTCAGATATGGTTTTGATCACACAGTTAGTTCAGAGAACACCACTATGTCTGCTCATCTGGTTTTCTTTTTGTCTTCAAGAGTACTTTTGTCGGTATACGGTGCACAGAAGAATCTAATCACTGGTTATAATTCCAGTTGCCAACAGGAAGAGAAGCATAAACTCTGGTCTTGCAGGTATCTAAAGAAGCAGGGAAAACTGGGTTTCATAAGTACACTGGCGACCTTCCCTCTGATTTAGATCCACCAGTCTGCCTTGGCCTTTCTCTTCAGCTGTCTGAATATATCAAATGCCTGGTGAAACTTGTATTTTCTCCTGTTACATTCACACCAAAATATGCTCACTCAATCCCAGGCAGAGACAAGTGACCAATGTTTTGTCTCAGCCTCTGAGAGTAAGAACTCTGTTCACCTACTTCTGATGTGCTTTTCAAACTTGGGTGACACCACGATTGTTATGCTACTTCAATGTGTGCACCATTCTCAGCAAAGCTTCCCATTACCTTCACTCTCCTCCCATGCCCCACTCCCTGCTTTCATTTGTCTAATACCTGGTGCCTGCCTTCTATACTTATTGATATTTGGCAAACAGAACACTCAACAACCATACTCATTCTCTGTTTTTATTTTACTTAAGTTCCATGTCTCACTTAAACAAAATGTTCTAATTCTCCTGCTCCATGACAAGTCTGAGAGTGAATTCCAATATTTCACATCGAAGACAACTTGATGTCTCATTTGTTGTCAAGAATATGCATATATGAGCTGAAGACATGGCTCTTCAGTTGACAGTGCTTACTACTCCTGTAGAGGACTCGAGTTTACTTCCCAGCACACACATTAGCATGGTTACAATTGCCTGTAACTTCTGTTCCACAGAATCCAGTACCTCTATAGTCTACAAACACCCAGACTCATATGCACACACCCATACAAGGTATACATTGCTTAAAACAAAATAAATCTTAAAATATTAAATAGAAACTAAGGCATACACTATTCCTGTTTTCAAAGACATGATTTATGTTCAATGGTGGGTACCATTCACTTAACTCTCACAGAAGTGGTTCTCCATATTTGGCAAGTTTCATGATCATGTGGGATTTCTGTTGAAGTGTTAGGCTTCTGCACCCCATTCCAGACTTGCTGAACTTACACCTTCAAGGTTAGGGCATATAAACTTGACTCAGCAAGCAATGACTGTGATTGGGTGGCAGTTGTTAGCAGGACATTACCTTGAAGAGCATTATTCTATGGAGTGTTTTCTAATCATCATTTATAGGTGGGGATGCAGAGGATATGGAACATGCGAAACTTTCCTAGCCATAGAGCAAAACAGGAAAGACCCAAGGTCAGTCTACAAGTTTCTGTTCTTCTTGGTCAAAGACCTTCAGATCTATCTCATAAATCCAATGCAGTCTTTTGGACCATTATATTTATTTAATCAATAGAACTGGTTGGTAATTTTGAACATATGTGTCAGAACGTTAGAAAACCAAAAATCAACGAATTTGGAATTTATTTTACTTATTTAAAGAAAGAATATGGTCAATTATTAAAATTATCTGGGTCAGAGTGAATCAGCAGCTGATCACAAACCAAGATTGTTCTATCAGAGTGAGAACACTCTCCAGGTCTCAATAGCACCCCAGAGGCAATCCTCCTACACTTCGGAGAAGCCACAGAACATAGCCAGACAGTATGCCATAAGTCACTCTCAACTGGGTAATAAAACAGCGTGGGAAACTTGGATGATGTCAGAAATGAAAAAGGTAAGCGCACATTGTAACTAAGGATGATAAACCTTCCTTCAAAACATTGGTTGATTCTAGTATGAGAAATTCAGGGATATGACTCAGTGACGTTGTTCTGATGGACTTCTTTGCAGATAGGTCTCACTTAGTAGTAACACATTGGCTCTCAGTGAACATTTTCTCAAAGCTAATAATGCTTCATAGTAAAGGAAAGCCCTAGTATAGATCTTGCCATGGCAGTGAGAAGGTTATCAAAGTAGAATGGAATATGTGACATTCCCCTAGGACACAAAACAGATCTCTGCTTCTTCACATTGCTCATACTACAATCTGAAGTCCATACAAGCCAAAATATGAGCCTGTTGGCAGAAAGAGCAAAGTTGCAGTTTCTGTGACTGATACTTGTTCTCCTACCTACAGTTCTCCTTCCCAAACATTCTTCTCTATTTCAGTAGGAGGCAGCTCTATCTACCATTAGTGTAAATGTTATGGGGAGATGGAAAAACCAACATGCACAACTTCAAAACACTGTATTTCTCACCACTTTGACAGAGAAATGGCTTACTGGGTCTTTGCCACAATCCTGTTGACCTGAGGTTTAATCAGCAGAACACAAACATGATAAAAGGAGAGAATTAACTTACACAAGCTATTGTTTGACTTAAACACATGTGTACACACACACACACACACACACACACACAGAGAGAGAGAGAGAGAGAGAGAGAGAGAGAGAGAGACAGAGAGAGAGAGAGAGAGAGAGAGACATGCACACACTATAAATTTAATAATAAATGTAAAATAAAAGGAAGAATAATGTGATCAATATACAGAGTCTGAACTGGTATATGCTGATGGAAAGGTTTATGACATATGACTTTATGACTTCATGGGTACTCTGTTAGAAACTTGCTAGGCCCAATTATTGATCATTTTCATTGAGTCTGTGAAAACTTCTATTATTTTTGTTGAAAATCCATTTGCTGATTACAACGTGTAGTGGGATGTGTTTGGGAGCCAATGGAAGGAATCTAGATTCTGGTCTTAGCTTCACAAAATAACCAAATCCCGAACCTGGAAAGAGCACATTTTAACAGGAATTATTAAAAGACACAGCAGTGCAATTGAAAGTGAATGAGAAATCCAGTAAAATTGGATTTCCAATCTTTATGCTGCCAAAACCTCCCCCATTGGAGTTGTCAAGAGTTTCCTCTGAGCTACATTTTCCTTTTCTGAATATTATGGTGATTTGACCGTTTAAGAAGGAGCAAGCATAAAGCCATTTGGCTCTGTGAGGTGAGCAGGTTTAGACAGGTTGAAGAAATGGAAAGAGGAAGGCTATGTGCTGCCAGGCTGCAGTGAAAACACAGGAAAAGTATCCCCCTTGTTCCTGCCATAGAGCAACGGATGGGTGTGTGAACTGTTGCTTCCACTGTCCTGAAACATACTGACTGGCCCCAGAGCTGTGCTTTAATGAGTTTGTTAATGACTTTTTTTTATAGTAACATGATTTTTTTTTAATTTACATTCCAAATCATTTCCCCTTTCCCATTTCCTCCCTCCCCGAAAGTCCCATAAGCCCCCTTCCCTCCCTCTTTTCTCCATTCAACCCCCTCTCGTTTCTCTGTCCTGGCGTTCCCCTACATCCAGTTTTTCCAGGACCAGGGGTCTCTCCTTCCATCTTCTTAGAAATCTATTGATATGCGAATTGTGTCTAGGGTATTCCGAGATTCTGGGTTAATATCCCCTTATCAGTGACTGCATACCATGTGTGTTCTTTTGTGATTGGGTTACCTCACTAAGGATGATATTTTCAAGTTCTGACCATTTGCCTAGGAATTTCGTGAATTCATTGTTTTTAATTGCAGAGTAGTATTCCGGCTATACCACTCCTGGGCATATACCCAGAGGCTTTACCTGCATGCAATAAGGACACATGCTCCACTATGTTCATAGCAGCCTTATTTATAATAGCCAGAAGCTGGAAAGAACCCAGATGTCCCTCAACGGAGGAATGGATTCAGAAGATGTGGTATATCTACACAATGTTAATGACTTTTTAAATGTGTCACTAAATCTCAAGCCATATCTCAGTTACAAGGCATACGAAAGAGGTAATAATAACTTAAATCCTATCTCACGGCCTGAAAATAATTTCTCACTACAAGAGATTTTTCATCCTTGTCGATTAGGAAAGAGTGTCCCCAAAGTTTCATATAAAGAGAAAAATACAACCTCTTAGCTCAGTAAGAGGAAGTTGATGCCATTTTATGTGGGTATTTGTGCCTCGAGGTTTATCAATAACTTTCTGGAAGGTCACATTTTTATGAGAGAGAGAGAGAGAGAGTTCTGAAATGCTCTCTGCTCAAACATTCCCCCGAGACATTCTCAATTATTGTCCTGCACATACCATAGGCTCAAATAAAAACAATTAAACCTAACATGGATTAAGAAGTAATATTTCAAAATCACCTGAATATAAATTAGGGTATAAGAATTTTGACTTTGTAAACTGGTAGAAAGTCAAGAGATCGTGACTATGAAATTATACATAATGATATGAGGCTCAATGGAAATACAACCAGGGAAAGAAATTTAGTCAATAACATGAGTGTAGGAATCCAGAAGTATTGACTTCAGTTTAAATCCTCTGCCAACTAATTTTGTGTCAGTTCTTAATTATTTATATACTTAATATGAGTATCTAATCTTCTGTTATATTCTAGATTTTATTCTGAGTAGCAATAATGGATTAAACCAACAATGTTACATCTTCCAAGTAAACTTTAGATGCTTAGGAATCTAAGATGATCTTGAAGCTCTCAGTCCTCATCAAAGAAACATCTTTCTGCAGCAAACAAAGACTATTACAGGAAACCACAACTAGTTTAAATGCAAATGATAACTGATTGTAGGGTGCCCAGTCCCAGTTGACCTATCCACAAAATAACCTCCTTATTCAAGACACCAGGAAAATCATAAAAAAGCAGACTGAAACACTGTAAGATCCAAGACCCAGAATGCCTGCTATTGGATAAATCTAGACAGGCAAGGAAATGGCACATATAATCAACAAAAATTACACAAGCCTGCAAAATGACATGATTGACATGTGAGTTTGGTTGGAAGAAATTCCACAAGGCCTCTTCAATAGATGATTACTGAGAGATGGTGTACTGGTATTTTTCCAGAGATGAGTTCCTTCATAGGTTATCCAATTCTAAGAGGTCAGCTCTAAAAAATTGGACTTAGGAGCAACACTGAGTGAACTCAGTAGTATATGTGTTTGTCTGCATATGTGTAACAGTGATAGTAAAGAAGAGATCTGAAAAAGAGTGGGGAACATGGTAACAGTTGGGCGGTAGAAAATGGTGGAAATGATATTGAGTACTCATGTATAAAATTCTTCAAAAAGTAAAAAACCAAAAACAAAACAAAACAAAAAAAAAGAAAAGAAAAGAAAAGAAAAAGAAAAAGAAAAGAAAGACACCAAAAATCTTGTGATGGTAGATGATACCCTGCCATTATCCTAGATCACCTAGAAGGGTAATCACTAGGGCACTGTCATCCCAAGGGGTGTGATCAGGAAGCATCTCAATGTGAGTAGGCTCTAAGTCATGTTGCTGCTATTGAAGATGGAAGCAGGAGTGTAATTGAAGGACCTTGGTTGCTTCTTTGAGACAGAATGCAAGCAGGGATGCTCTTCTCTACAGTCTCTAAACAGCTCTGCTCAATTTTTTAGTTCATTACAACCTGAAATAGTCTCTGACAAGCACAGTTATGAGACAATGGTGTTGTATTAGTGTAATACACTGTATTTGCAGTAATCAATGGAAATTAATAAGTGTCAATATTAAAAAATATCTTTATCTGTGCAGCTGTAAAATTCTGTGACCTTACAAGTCCGTAAAACATCTAATTGTGAAATATATGTCGTTTCTCCCTTTCTGTTCTCCTGAACTGTTGCTAACACCAGTTGTGTATTTTACTCTGATCTATGACACCCTGAAGTGTACACAGATTATCCCACCAGTACTTGCTACAAACCTACTATGTGCAATCTTCCTCACCCTAACCCTGGTAACATTGTTATTACAAGGAGCAGTACAGACAGTGGCTTGTATCCCATGTGTCTCTTACTGTGGGGAAAAAGAAATCCACAGAGAATAAGGTAAATAAGTAAGATAAACTCAAATGATGATAAGCTCAAAGGATTTTTCTAGCAAAGAGGCATGCCAGGAACTAATGGGAAAGTATGGGGTGAGTTCAAGGACACAACTGGTGGTGCATTGTTTGAACTCAGATGTAAATGTATTTGGGGAACATAACATGAAATGATCTGAGTGTAGAGTATTCCAGAAAAAGACACTAGAAAGTTTGGAAGAGAGAGCTGTTCTTGACCAATAGAGAAAGAGAATGCCAGTATAGCCAAGCCATGGTGAACTGGATGAGATTAATGAACAGTAGAGGAAAAAAGGAAGGAAGAAAGGAAGGAAGGAAGGAAGGAAGGAAGGAAGAAAGAAAGAAAGAAAGAAAGAAAGAAAGGAAGGAAGGAAGGAAGGAAGGAAGGAAGGAAGGAAGGAAGGAACCATAAGGGCCATTGGTTATATACCGGTGTGATAGATATCACTCTCCAGAGTAGCAATATGCATTGTCAGTTATATTTTCATTGTTATGATATAATAACATGACAAAAGCAACTTAATGGTAGAGGCTCTATTCTGGCTTACAGTTCCAGAGAACTAGTGCCATTAAGACAGGGGAAATAAGTAGAAGTTTGGAAGAGCAAGTTTGCAGCAGCAGGAAGCTGGCAGGTCTCATTGTAACCACATTCAGAAAGCAGAGAATGGACAACAGAGAGACCAGACTATGAAACCCCAAGGTCCATGCCCAGTGACACATATTCTTCAGCCAGGCTCCACTTTCTAGAGGATCTGTGAGCTTCCCAAACACCAGTAGCATCTGGGGCCCGGGTGTTAAAGCGTGGGAGCTAAAGGAGGATATTTCACATTAAAAATCACAGTTTATGTATAAACTAATATATTTCCTCTCTGACTTCACAAATTTAATTAGTCTATCTGCATGAACTTTCTTGCTCATTTATGGTAGAGAATTCTTCTCGAAAATGCAAGATGAATGATATTTTTTTATGCTGAAAATATTGAGACACAAGTTTTGTGATGCTTTTCCATAAAGCACAAAACTGAACATTGAAATTATGAAAAAGATGTGTGGTCAGAGGGAGCAAGGTGGAAAACTGAAATAGTCATCCGGAAAATAAGTAGTAGATACATATAGTACCCACTTCTGTTACACTCATTTCTTTTGTCAAATATGAACACACAGACACACACACACATACACACACACACACACACACACACACACATACACACACACACACACACACACACACACACACACACACATGAGTGCTCAGTTTTAGGTCTGCTGTTGATTTCCTTTGAGTCTTTGATGATTAAATCAGGGATCACTGAATGGTACTTACTTTATGATATCTCAGGGTGGATAGATTATCATTCTCCATTTTTTCTGCAATGACATTATCTTGCAGGAATGGTGCACCTTTGAAGGCAACGTGCGAATAGACTGCCAGATTTATAAATGAAAGCTACTTAAGAACAGCTATTTGACAGTGATATGAGCAAGGGTTAAGGGACTTACAATGAAAATCTACACAGTATCTGAAACCAGCCCTAGCTCTCTAAGGCAGTGCTTGATCAGATTTATTTGAGTGTTTGAAATAGGTGTCATGTCAGCTAGAGTTACATGGTGAATCGTTTACCCATGCCTATCTTTTGGATGCCAACTCTTGTATTCTTCTTGTCTAAATAGGCTCACTCTTTAGCTGTGATTGCAAATCAGATGACCTTCTAACCTCTGCTTTTAACTTCACCAATTTGCTGCACAACCATGAAGAAAGAGGTTGTTTGACCTGATCTAATTCAATTATATCTCTTCTCCTTTCACAGACTCTATTTTGCTGGAAATGAGACTGCAAATTTGTGGTGTTACTATTCTTTAGGTAGTCATACCAAAAACATAGATTTGAAGTAAATAAAGCTTTCATGAACTGGATAGTGGAGAAGGGAATGATTCCCTTTGTATAGCATTCATTTAAAGGTGTTCTTTAGAGTCCTCTGTTCAGATACAGTGATTTGCCATTTGATAAATCTTCATTTAATAAGGTGCCAAGGGGGTTGAAAATATAGGCAGTGTTCAAATAAAGCAAAGAGAATATATGCAGTGTTTGTATTATTTACCAGTAGAAATTTGGCAAGCAGCTCTAATTTGGATATATTTTAGTTAAGAAAAATTCATTTGTACATCTCTAAGAATAATATTAATTCAGTTTTGCTGATGGCCTGAAATGTGAAAATTTCTATGCTTGGTGTCCTGAAGGATTCCAAGAGGAGTAGGGAGTTTCATTAGGCCATATGACATACATAGAAATAAGAAAAAAAGACCTATGAAAGAGTGCAAACAAATGTCTTGGAGACAATGAGCTCTGGCTGTATCACTTAAAGAGTAGAATATGAAACCATCTCTGAAGAATAAAATGTCACCACAGAAGAATCCCCCTTGTCTGTTTTGATGTAGAGGAACCATATATATTTGGACAATCACATATATGTTTAACTTATGCCAGTATTTAGGAAGACAGTAATGGTTTGGAATGGTTAATCATCGTTGCTAATCTGACTAGAATAACCACCAAAGGAAACCTCTTGGCATGCCCATGAGGATGATTCTGGAGTGAGTAAGGAGTTTCCCAATATTGTCTGTGAGTGACACCACTCCACAGTCTGAGGACTCAGACTAAATGACAGAAAAGGAATCAAGCAGGGTATGAGCAGTCATCTCTCTGCTTTCCGACTGTGGACTTAATGTGACCCTGTCACCTCATGTTCCTGTCACCATAGGTAGCTTTCCTCTAGCTGTTACACCTGCCCTGACATGGCAAAGGTACATCCAAACGATGAGCAGAAATAAACTCTTCCTCTCTAAAGTTGCTTTGATAGGTATTGTGCCAAAGCACCAAGTAACCAAAACAACTCATACATTTAAAATTAACGAGAACCAAACAAAGCACACACTTGTTTTACTTTGAGTATTGCAGCTCTGTAGTCTGTGCGGATCCTAACAACACTGCATTCATTTCACAGATATGTCATGGGTATGGTAGACAGAAATACCTACTCTATATATACCAACTATATGTCGGGCTGTGGTCCTACGGCTGAAGAATCTGGTAGTTTCTTCTCCCCGGGTAGAATCTGGAAAGTTTAATTGGACTTAGAAACAAACTGTCCAAATACTTATTATCACATGCTAATATAGGAGAATATATCCGCAAACCTTTCTTATCTTCACAGATAAGCTACACAAAATGTTGCAACATCTTCATTTATTTTCATACATTCTTCTCTTTGTAAAGTTTACACACTAGTCAGTGAAGCTGAGGCATCCACATATCTACTTCTCATTCTGCTCTTGGAATCCAATTAAGTTTTCAGAGGCGCTCAATGTGAAGCATGAACACATTGGGTTTCAAAGTCTCAGATGTATGAAAGAAGAGAAAAGTACAAAAGAAAAAGGACTTCTAAATCTTTTCAATTCTTTTCCCAAAAAAGGGAAAACTGTCTGTCTGGCTATATGAGGTTGTTGTACCCACCACAGAGGTGTGACATATATAATCAGTGTACTAGATGTAGGACAATTTTGGGAGAAAAGTGGGGCAGAGTAAGGGTGTAAAACATCATACTCAAATGTCAGAATCAGTGACAGTTTATCTAGGAGGCTCCTGTTGATCAAGAAAACACCCTGTGACAATCCATGTCACAGGAGTTAATGGCTGAAATTGAGCCCTGCCTTCCTGAGTTGCTCAGTTTCACATCATGATTGTGAGCCTGGCTCCTCCTTTCCACACATCTTCATATTGTGGTCCAAAGGGAAGCAAAGCAAGCTGCTATCAGCAAGCACTGTATTTCCAAGAGTTGAAGAAAAGACTACACAGGTCCTCAGACGTCTCATGTGTGAAACACTGATGGGTCTCAGAGGGTTGAAAGGAAGGTCAGTGAGAGGAGATGGGTAGGCATTCACTCTCTCTTGTCTTGGAACACATTCTTAGTGGATTTCAGTTGTGCACAGGAAAAGATTCTGAAGGAGAAAAGTGCCACCCATATCACATGGGCGATGTGACAGGAGTTCTTTCAGTGGCAGCGGAAAGTGATGCAAGGGCAAAGTTTTTTCCAAGAGGGCCCAAAGTTCTCTCCTTGATTTCACTTTCTGGAAGCTAAAAAAAAACCTTAATCCAGTATCTCATTCATCTTTTTCTATTGCGAATTCAAAGAAAACTTAACCACCAAAATAAAAATAAAATATCTCTCCACAGGACCCTCAATACACCTGTTTAAGAAATTATCTCTGATTTCTTTAACATCATACCTTTTATTTTCTTGAGTTGAAATCAAGTCATAGATAATATTTTTGTTATTTTAACTTGAAAGGGGTGTCATTGTCACATCTGGAGGGCTTAATCAAACTCATTTAATTACTTCTTTAGAGGCATGTGTTTTGAATAGATATTTAACAAAAATCATCACAGCCTTTGCCATTGGGTACCACTGCCAGGTACTGAGAAGTTAAGCTTTATAGATGCAGATATTTCATCAGCTCTCAAAAGAATCTTATTATTAATATTTAGATAGTTGTTTGTATTCTAATGAGAGAGAGAAAGAAGGGGTATGTGTTTGGTTGGGTAGGGAACTTGGGAAGAGTCAGGGAAGGGAAAACCATAATCAAAATATGCACTATAAAAACTATCTAATTTTAATTAAAAAGTCCCAAATAGTAAGTTTTAGGGAATGTGCGTTCTAGGACAACAAAACAAATAAAAATGAAAAACCATTTTTAAAGAAAAACAACAAGAACCTCTGTTCCGGTAGACTGCACTGAAGAGACAGGTACCCAGGCTCTCCCCAGTATAACATTACTTGTGACACGGCCTATTGGGGCTTCCACCTGCGCCCAAGAACAGGAGAGCGCTGTGGTCGTCTGGGTGCCAGATCTGCAGGCCATCGCCTCTGCAGGGTGAGCAGCACCACGGAGAGAGTGCAGAATGCACTCCGCCATCTTTGCTCCAGTGGCCGGGAAGATGGGACTGCCAGGCTCTGAGACAGACAGGCATAATCGCTTGGGTCTCGGGCGGATTGTGTGTACGTGGCTCCCAAGAGTTGGGCAGATCTGCAGTAACCAGCGTGCTAGCTCTGCTGTGGGACTTCTGCCTGGCAGAGGGACGCCCCCTCCCCCTCCACTCTAGGAGAGATCACACACCACTGCACAGGGCAGGAGCCTACCAGCCTCCCTTTGGCGACCTCTGCTCCAGGAATCCACTACACTGACCCTTTGGATGTGCAAGGACTCCCCAATATAACATCACTTGGGGCAAGGCACATCAGGGCTCCAGAGTCACTCAGGAGCAGAGCAGGCCCCAGAAATCTGTGCCAGGGGAATCCTGGTAAACCGGGGGGGGGGGGCAGAAATAGCTTTGCAGGCTCACAGGAGGTCCAACCAACAGCCAGTGACAGAAGGACCAACTAACATCAGAGGTATCCAGATGGCAAAAGGCAAACGTAGGAATATTACTAACAGAAATCAAAGTAATATGGGACCATCCGAACCCAACTCTCCAACAGCAGCAAGTCCTGGATACCCCACCACACCCAAAAGACAAGATCTGGATTTAAAATCACTTCTCATGATGCTATTAGAGGATCACAAGAAGGACACAAATAAATCTAATAAAGAATTACAGGAGACCATGAATCAACGGTTAGAAGCCCTTACAAAGGAAACACAAAAATCGCTTAGAGAAATGCAGGAGAACATGGATCAAAAGATGGAGGCGCACAAGGAGACAACACAAAAATCGCTTAACGAGATGAATCAACGGGTAGATGCACTCACAAAGGAATCACAAAAATTGCATAAAGAAATGCAGAAGAATGTGGGTCAAGAAACGGATGCCCATAAGGAGGCAACACAAAAATTGCTTAAAGAAATGAATCAACGGTTAGATGCCCTTAGAAAGGAAACACTAGAACTGCTTAAAGAAATGCAGGAGATGATGGATCAACAGATGGATTCCCATGAGGAGGAAAAACAAAAATCGCTCAGAGAAATGCAGGAGAACGTGGGTCAACAGGCAGAAATCCTGAAAGAGGTAATGCAAAAATACCGTAAAGAAATACAGGAAAATACAAACAAACAAGTGAAGGATCTCAGCAAATCCATCCAGGAACTAAAAAAGGAAGTAGAAACAACTAAGAAATCACAAAGGGAGACAACTTTGGAGATAGAAAACCTTGGGAAGAAATCAGGAGTCATAGATGCAAACATCAATAATAGAATACAAGAGATGGAAGAAAGAATCTCAGGTGCTGAAGATTCCATAGAAAGCATCGACTCAACAGTCAAAGAAAATGCAAAATGCAAAAAACGTGTAACCCAAAACATCCAGGAAATCCAGGACACAATGAGAAGACCAAACCTAAGGATTATAGGTATAGATGAGAGTGAAGATTTGCAACTTAAAGGGCCAGTAAACATCTTCAACAAAATTATGGAGGAAAACTTCCCTAACCTAAAGAGAGAGATGCCGATGAACGTACAAGAAGCCTACAGAACTCCAAACAGACTGGACCAGAACAGAAATACCTCCCATCACATAATAATCAAAACACCAAATGTTCTAAACAAAGAAAGAATACTAAAAGCAGTAAGAGAAAAGGGCCAAATAACATACAAAGGAAGACCTATCCGAATCACATCAGACTTCTCTCCAGAGACTATGAAAGCCAGAAGATCCTGGGCAGATCTCATGCAGACACTAAAACAGCACAAATACCAGCCTAGACTACTATACCCAGCAAAACTCTCAATCACCATAGATGGAGAGACCAAGATATTCCATGATAAAACCAAATTTTCACAATATCTTTCCACAAATCCAGCCCTGCAACGGATAATAGGTGGAAACCTCCAATACAGGGAGAGAAACAACACCCTGGAAAAAATGAGATAATAACCTTCTTGAATCAAACCCAAAAGTAGATAACCACTCAAACGTAAAGATAACGTCAAGAATGACAGATGACAATAACCACTATGCCTTAATCTCTCCTTTTTTTGGTTTTTTTAATCTCTCTTAATATCAATGGTCTCAATTCCCCAATTAAATGACATAGACTAGCAGACTGGATACGTAAACAGGACCCAGCATTTTGCTGCATGCAGGAAACGCACCTCAGTGTCAAAGACAAACACTACCTCAGAGTAAAAGGCTGGAAAACAATTTTACAAGCAAATGGCCCCAAGAAACTAGGTGGAGTAGCCATCCTAATATCAGATAAAATTGATTTTCAACCTAAAGTCATCAAAAAAGACACAGAAGGACACTACATACTGATCAAGGGAAAAATCCACCATCAAGAACTCTCAATTCTGAATATCTATGCTCCAAATGCAAGGGCACCCTCATTCGTAAAAGAAACTTTACTAAAACTCAAAGCACACATCGCACCGCACACAATAATAGTGGGTGACTTCAACACCCCGCTCTCTGAAATGGATCGTTCAGGAAAGCAGAAACTAAACAGGGACACAGTGAATCTAATTGAAGCCTTGGACCAAATGGAACTAACAGATATATATAGAACATTTCATCCTAGAGCTAAAGAATTCACATTCTTCTCAGCACCTCATGGTACCTTCTCCAAAATTGACCATATAATTGGTCACAAATCAGACCTCAACAGATATAAGAAGATAGAACTAATCCCATGCCTCCTATCAGATCACTATGGAATAAGGGTGGTCTTCAATGGCAACAAAAACAAAAGAAAACCCACGTACACATGGAGGCTGAACAATGCTCTACTCAATGATAACTTGGTCAAGGTGGAAATAAAGAAAGAAATCAAAGACTTTTGGAAAGTTAATGAAAATGAAGGCACAACATACCCTAATTTATGAGACACAATGAAAGCAGTGCTAAGAGGAAAATTCATAGCCCAAGGTGCCGCCAAAAAGAAACAGGAGACAGCATACACTAACATCTTAATGGCACACTTGAAAGCCCTGGAACAAAAAGAAGCAAATACACCAAAGAGGAGTAGAAGGCAGGAAATCATCAAACTCAGGGCTGAAATCAATCAAGTAGAAACAAATGAAACCATACAAAGAATCAACAAAATGAGGAGTGGGTTCTTTGAGAAAATCAACAAGATAGATAAGCCCTTAGCCAGACTAACCAGAGGGCACAGAGATAGTATTCAAATTAATAAAATCAGAAATGAAAAGGGAGAGATAACACCAGAAACTGAGGAAATTCAAAAAATCATCAGATCCTACTACAAAAACCTGTATTCAACACAACTAGAAAATCTTGAGGAAATGGACAATTTCCTTGACAGATACCAAATACCAAAATTAAATCAGGATCAAATAGACCACCTAAACCGTCCTATAACCCCTGAAGAAATAGAAGTTGTCATTGGAAGTCTTCCAACCAAAAAAAGCACAGGTCCAGATGCTTTTAGTGCAGAATTCTATCAGACCTTCAAAGAAGACCTAACACCAATACTCTTCAAACTGTTCCACAAAATAGAAACAGAAGGAACAGTACCCAACTCGTTCTATGAAGCCACAATTACACTAATACCAAAAGCACACAAAGATCCGACAAAGAAAGAGAATCTCAGGCCAATCTCTCTTATGAATATCGATGCAAAAATACTCAATAAAATTCTTGCCAACCGAATCAAAGAACACATCAAAATGATCATTCACTACGATCAAGTAGGCTTCATCCCAGGGATGCAGGGATGGTTCAATATAAGGAAATCCATCAATGTAATCCACTATATAAACAATCTCAAAGAAAAAAACCACATGGTCATCTCATTAGATGCTGAGAAAGCATTTGACAAAATTCAGCATCCTTTCATGCTAAAGGTCTTGGAAAGATCCGGAATTCAAGGCCCATATCTAAACATAGTAAAAGCAATTTACAGCAAACCAGTAGCCAGCATCAATCTAAATGGAGAGAAACTTGAAGCAATCCCACTAAAATCAGGGACTAGACAAGGCTGCCCTCTCTCTCCATATCTTTTCAATATAGTACTTGAAGTTCTAGCTAGAGCAATTAGACAACAAAAAGAGGTCAAAGGGATACAAATTGGAAAGGAAGAATTCAAACTACCACTATTTAGAGACGATATGATAGTATACTTAAGCGACCCAAAGAACTCCACCAGAGAACTCCTACAGCTGATAAACGACTTCAGCAAAGTGGCCAGATATAAAATCAACTCAAGCAAGTCAGAAGCCTTCCTATACTCAAAGGATAAGCAGGCTGAGAAAGAAGTAAGAGAAATGATACCCTTCACGATAGCCACAAACCATATTAAGTATCTTGGCGTGACTCTAACCAAACAAGTGAAAGATCTGTATGACAAGAACTTCAAGTCTCTGAAGAAAGAAATTGAAAAAGACCTCAGAAGATGGAAAAATCTGCCATGCTCATGGATTGGCAGGATTAATATAGTAAAAATGAGCATCTTACCAAAAGTAATATACAGATTCAATGCAATCCCCATCAAAATTACAACTCAATTCTTCATAGAGTTAGAAAGAGCAATTCAAAAATTCATCTGGAATAACAGAAAACCCAGAATAGCTAAAACTATTCTCAAGAGTAAAAGAACCTCTAGGGGAATCAGTATCCCGGACCTCAAGCTGTACTACAGAGCAATAGTGTTAAAAACCGCATGGTATTGGTACAGTGACAGGCATGTAGATCAATGGAACAGAATTGAAGAAGCAGAAATGAATCCACACTCCTATGGTCACTTGATCTTTGACAAAGGAGCTAAAACCATCCAGTGCAAAAAAGATAGCCTTTTCAACAAATGGTGCTGGCTCAGCTGGAGGTCAACATGCAGAAGAATGCAAATTGACCCGTTCTTATCTCCTTGTACCAAGCTCAATTCCAAGGGGATCAAGGATCTCCACATAAAACCAGACACACTGAAACTAATAGAAGGGAAACTAGGGAAGAACCTTGAACATATGAGCACAGGGGAGAATTTCCTGAACAGAACTCCAATAGCTTATGCTCTAAGATCAAGAATAGACAAATGGGACCTCATTAAATTACAAAGTTTTTGCAAGGCAAAAGACACTGTCAAAAAGACAAAGCGGCAACCAACTAACTGGTAAATGATCTTTACCAACCTTACATCCCACAGAGGGCTAATATCCAATATATACAAAGAACTCAAGAAGTTAAACTCCAGAGAGGCAAGTAACCCTATTAAAAAATAGGGTACAGAGCTATACAAAGGGTTCTCACCTGAAGAATATCTAATGGCTGAGAAGCACCTAAAGAGATGTTCATCATCCTTAGTCATTAGGGAAATGCAAATCAAAACAACCCTGACATTCCATCTCACACCAGTCAGGATGGCTAAGATCAAAAACACAGGAGACAGCAGTTGTTGGTGAGGATGTAGAGAAAGAGGAACACTCCTAAACTGCTGGTGGAATTGCAAGCTGGTACAACCACTCTGGAAAGCAGTCTGGCGGTTCCTACGAAAACTGGGCATGACACTCCTGCAGGATCCGGCTATATCACTCCTGGGCATATACCCAGAGGCTTTACCTGCATGCAATAAGGACACATGCTCCACTATGTTCATAGCAGCCTTATTTATAATAGCCAGAAGCTGGAAAGAACCCAGATGTCCCTCAACGGAGGAATAGATTCAGAAGATGTGGTATATCTACACAATGGAATACTACTCTGCAATTAAAAACAATGAATTCACGAAATTCCTAGGCAAATGGTCAGAACTTGAAAATATCATTCTTAGTGAGGTAATCCAATCACAAAAGAACACACATGGTATGCAGTCACTGATAAGGGGATATTAACCCAGAATCTCGGAATACCCTAGACACAATTCGCATATCAATAGATTCTAGGAAGATGGAAGGAGAGATCCCTGGTCCTGGAAAGACTGGATGTAGGGGAACACCAGGACAGAGAAATGAGAGGGGGTTAAATGGAGAAAAGAGGGAGTGAAGGGGGCTTATGGGACTTTTGGGGAGGGAGGAAACGGGAAAGGGGAAATGATTTGGAATGTAAATTAAAATAAAATAAAATAAAATAAAAACAACAAAAACAAAAGCAAAAAGAGATTGACTTGAAGATGTGTATTTTTGTGTTTGTGTGTATATTATACCTGTGTGTGTGTGTGTGTGTTTGTTTGTGGTGTGATGTGTGTGTGTTTGTATGTGTGTGTATGCTTGTCTCTATCAGTGTGTGTCCAGGTGATATATACATATGTTTGTGATATGTACATATGCATGGAAGACAGAGAAAGCTGGTTTCTTCTCCCATCACTGTCTAGCTTATTCTCTAAGGACAGTCTTTTGCAGAAACTAGAGCAAGGGTGGTTGCCAGAAACCACAAGCCATCATCCTGCCTCTGTTCCAAAAATCCAGGGATATCTGGTAAACATGGCTATTTATATTGGTAGAGTTTTATTCCTCAGGTCTTCCCTACTGAGAAATTTCCATAGCATATGGGCACACTCTTGAGCAATTGTTTCTCTAGAACATGTTGGAAAGGCATATTTAAATTAAGAAGTTAGGTATCTGTGTTTTAGGATCAGAACTTAAGTGGCATTGTATCTCTGATGTGATAATATGAAGATTCGACCAACTAGCCCAGTGATCTTTAGGGTGGCAAAAAAAAAAAAAAAGAAAAGATCACAGTAATTAGAAAGATGTCCTTATCAAAAGATGGATAATTTCATTGCTTTTCCATTGGAAAGATCCATTTATGTAATTTCATGAATTAAGAGAATATAAAAATCGCTTCAAAAGAACCACAGATACACCGGTATTGTGACTATGAAAAGATAAACTCCCAAAGAGTTGAAAATGTTACAAAGAGCCAGCATGAAATATTCAATTCAGTAATAAAATCTCAGGTACTTGGATTTTTAAATGTTTAATGAAATTTAAATTTTCATTTTGTATTAAAATTAAAAGATGTATTGAGTTATGAAAGATGCACTGAGGTCCTAATAAGTAATGGGATTCTAAACATCTCTATTTCTTTTAAAGATTGCAATGTTTTAATATTTAGCTTTAACCTTGGGCTAATTGTATTCAGAGAAGCGAATATGACAGAATCAATGTTAAATCTTCAAGGGCTTTGTTTTGAATATTTTAGTTTTCTTAAGAGGGAAATTCAGTGGGTTCCTAAGGGTAAAATTACCACAATTATGTTTTATGTCACTTGAGTTATTTGTTGAGCATATAATTTTTGTATTTTGAATCATATCAAAATTGATTTTCAAAAAATACCACAATAGTTTGCTAACTGCATTGTCTTAAGCACAATTGTGTAATTTCTGAATCTAGAGCCTTCATAATCCCTCAGTCACATGACTCTCTTTCTAGTTCCATTTCTGCCAATTCACTGCGGCTATCATAGTTAAATCCTCCTTTAATAAACCCATGCAGACTAAGATCGGATATCCGAAAATAAGTAATCCTAAAGGATTTCCAGGTGGCATCTAATAAAAAACCTGTTTGAAGTTTAGTTGCTGTGCATTTTAATACTTTACCTGCCTAGAAACTCAAAAGGTGGAAAGTTGTGGCAAGGGATACCCTAATCTCTCTAAGAGACAAGCCATGGGAACATGCAAAGGTTTTCATCTTTGAAGCTTTTCTGGGGTGTTAGCCATGGGAAAAAAATACAATCTTCTAGAATTTACCATGCATGCCTATAAATCTTGCTAATCATATTACATTTTTGGTTCTTCATGAGCTTATGCTCTCTCAGTGCTCTTACCAAAAACTTTTTGATTAAAAAGATAAATAAATTAAAAAAAGGGAAACCTCTGTGATTATTGAAGCAAATGGCAGCACAATGAGATCCACTCCAGTGTAAATGCACAGGACCTCAGCAACCATCCATAGAGGGGTTTATTTTCTGCACTAATCCAGTGACTGTTCAGCTAGTCTGCTCAATAAAGATTTTACATCAGTGGAACCACAATTAATCCATGGGTTTGCTTAATTAAATTTTTAGTCTTTTTTAAATATGCAAAAAATCCTCTGGAAACAAGTATAGAGGGTTGTAGCATATTAAAATATATTGTAATTCATCATCCATAGAGGTTAACAAAACTGTTCTGCTTTAGAAATTATCATATTAAGACTTAGGATAAATGTGAGTTTAATTCTACTTTTAAAAAAACTCTCCACAACAATAAACTCTAATATTCTTTCAAAATGGAAACACTAAAGACCTACAGGAATAACTTGTATTTCACTAATCATCACTCTCTAATTTGGCTTTATTTGCCATAGATAGTGTCCTGCTACCTTTTATTTTTAATATATAGCTATACACAATCTGTTGGAGACATTAATCCCTTTGTAAATCTATTAATATTAATACTTTGAGAAAATGTTTTCAATCGTTTTAAAATAATGACTCGAAAAGAAGTTCTATATTACCTGAATCAAATTACAATATGTACTCAGAAAATTTGCTTTGTGCATCTATATTGCTATGGAAATCTTTATTTTTTTTCTCCCAAAGATATAATTAGGTGAAATCTCTAATAACAAAATTACCTTAGCTATATCATTCAAATCTAGAGATTCAATAGACAATATGAAATAGCTGTGCATTAAACAGATCCTGCTTCAAGATTAACTATTCCTCTGCTTCTAGCCAATACCCACTTTTAACAGTGTCCTCGTAGGTAATGAAGAAGAGGGATAGAAGAATGTTCGTTGATCTTTCTTCAATCACTTCATACATTTTGGAGTCTTGAGTATATTTTAGGTGTCTTCCTTCAACTGTAAAAGCAGCATGGCTTTACTACATGTGGGAAAATCTTCTGGGTATATGCCCAGGAGTGGTAAACCAATCACAAAAGAGCACACATTGTATGCACTCACTGATAAGTGGATATTAGCCCAGAAGCTCAGAATACCCAAGGTACAATTTACAGACCAAACAAAGCTCAAGCAAAGGATGGCCTTATTGGTCATCAAAGGGAAGAGAGGCCTTTGGTCCTGAGAAAGCTGAATGCCCCAGTATAGGGGACCAGGACAGGGAATAGGGAGTGGGTGGGTTGGTGAGTAGGGGGAGAGGAGATGGAATAGGGTGTTAGTGGAGAGGAAACCAGGAAAGAGGATAACATTTGAAATGTAAATAAAGAAAATATCTAATAAAAAAGGGAAAAAAAAGCAGTGTGGCTGAAAATACAGCAGCAGTGCTTTGGGCAAAAGTAGAAAGTTCCAAGATAGAATAACCCAGGATAGCATGGCTTCAATGGTTTCCCTTTCTCTTAGTGAAATATGCCTGCCTACACATAGGAACAAATATACAACCAACTAACCTGGAGGAGGAAATGCCTTTACTGCAAAGAAGTAATGAATATACTTTTCTGTTCTTCGCCACCTCAAAGCAAGCACTCCAACAAAAAAACCAACCAACCAACCAAACAAACAAAAAAATACTTGGTATCTGGCAGTGATGTAATTTTTCTGTCACAAATGGAATAGCAATCTTTTAAGAGTTCAGGGAATGAAAATATATCATCTCTGTTATTACAGATCAGGGGACACATGTTCTAGCATCTAGGATCTAAGATGATGGTGGGATATAGATATTTTATAGGAGATATCTTAGTTGAGTTATCAGTAAACAGGAATGATACATGGCATACCTGTTCTGCTTGGACATATCTTGGTGTCCAACTTGTCATTTTGTTGTTGTTGTTTGCCAAAGCAAAGGTTCTCTGGTATAGAAAAAGTACACAAGATCTAACAGAAAAATAAAGACAGTTTGCACAACAAATTTTCTCATTCCCTAAGGGCCACTAGCCTGCCATGCCATGCCTGGTTCCAATTTCATTGTCTTCTGTTAGCACAAGAGTACTGGCTCTCCTTATTCCTGCTGTAGATGTTTCTTCTAGAATAACAGATTTTTGTCTGAGTCACATACAACTTTCTCATCTTCCTTGTGGGGACACCAGAATCCTATACTGCATCTTTGTTATCATGGGAAAGTGAAGATTTAGAAAAATGCAGGCAGGATTATTAGTTGAAGGCAAACATGTAATAGTAGGAGAGTCAAAGAGCCCAGGTTGTTAATATATACATCCCATAGTAACCATTAGAGAAAAATGGCAATTTAACAGTAAAATATAGAAAGCACTACATCTTTGGCCTTCTGGTAAAATGTGCAGATCTTCAAAACTTTTTTTAGAGGTACCCCCTTTTTAAAATAAAAATACAACCTCATGCTTAGGGATAAAGTAGACAGGCTATTTTTACCACCTGGTATAGAGCTGGCAAACACAAAAGCTATTGTACACCAAACAGCAACTAATTGAATCACTTATACCCTAGGAACTTGCAAGTTCATTAGCAGATTTTTCATTTAGAAATAGACATGGCTTTTAATAGACAGGGAACAAGAGTGAAAGAAATATCTTCCTGTACTTAGCTTAGTTAGTCTAGGGGTTTATGTTTTGTTCCTGGTCATTTTACCCTGAGTTCCTCAATAGACAATGTATGGGGTTTTTTTTTTTCTAAGTTTTTTTTATTTACATCCCAAATCGTTTCCCCTTTCCCGTTTCCTCCCTCCCTGAAAGTCCCATAAGCCCCCTTCCCTCCCTCTTTTCCCCATTCAACCCCCTCTCGCTTCTCTGTCCTGGCATTCCCCTACCTCCAGTCTTTCCAGGACCGGGGGTCTCTCCTTCCATCTTCTTGGAAATCTATTGATATGCGAATTGTAGACAATGTATGTTAATGGACAGAAAAAGGCAGGAAAGTGATGTAGAGATATTCGTATTGAAGGTGAGAATAAAAAAAAAAGTTGAAAAATAGGTGAGAAGAATAAAGGATGAAGTAATAGAAACAGAGCAGGTGGGTCTCTGTGCTCAACCTGATCCACATAGTGATTTCTGGGCTATCTAGGACTACATAGAGAGACTTTGTCTCAAAAAAAGACAAAAGAATAAAGGAGAGAGAGAGAGAGAGAGAGAGAGAGAGAGAGAGAGAGAGAGAGAGAGAGAGAGAGACAGAGAGACACAGAGACAGAGAGAGACAGAGACAGAGAGAGACAGAGACAGAGACAGACACACAGAAAGAGACAGAGACACAGAGAGAGAGACAGAGACAGGGAGATAGAGAGAGAGACAGAGAGAAACAGAGACAGAGACAGAGAGAAATTACCAGGAATAGGAATCAGAGAATGAAATGAATGGCAGAAATTGAGGGAAAAGTAAACCATTCCTGGGAAAGAATTCTACTCTTCAATAAGAAATATTACCTACTTGCCAGGACAAATTAGAAAAGCAGAGCCAGGGGAAAGTTAGAAGTGAGTTCAGACCTGTCCAGCTCCTGGGTTCACTACAGGACTCCTCTAGAGAAAAAGTATTTGCCTCCTGTCCTTGGTTGTATTTGGGAGCAGAAGGCAATCTTTGTGGTAAATGTGTAAACACAAATCTGCTCAGTGTGACTCTCTTCTGTGTGGTGTTATCTCAGGAGAATCTCTGTGTAGAATGAACAAAGCTCTGGGTTCTATCTCTAACCACACAAACAAGCAAAACAACCACAAAATACAACAACAGAAATAGACCCTGAACATTTCCTTCCTTTTCCATTAAAACCCTGAACAAAACCTGAGAATTTACTGGCCTCAGATTTGTCCTTTCAGATGCAACAACCTTTTAGATCCCAGACTGTAATGTTTAGCCTTATTTTATCTATAAGGAAAGAAAACAGTAAGCCACCTGTATGGATCAGATGCTGTGGTGAGAATAAATAACAGAAAGTCCTGGAATCAGTCTCAGAAGTGTTACTACTGGAAGGCAAGGGAAAACAAGAATAAACCAGACATGGGTTTCTTCCGCCAGCATATACCATCTGCATAACTCAGTTCACTGCTTCTCTGGGTCACAGAGAAAGGTTACCTGTGCCCAACAAGTGATATGAATGGAATGTGTGCTCCTGCTGGCCAAAGAGAACCTAGAGTAAAAGGATGACTAAGGTGTCCTAGAGCCAAGGAAAATAAAGTTCCCTAGTGCCATGGCTGAGAAGAATGGAATGATGCTTTGATTTGAAGAGATTGGTGCTCTGATTAAAGCCTTAAGGTTCATACTAGTTCAATCAATCCTTTGTCCTCATCAATGTACTTTCAAATCTTCCAAATTCATGTGTATACATCTAAGACTTTGGCTACCAAATATTAGCAGTCTCTACATTTTGTTTGGTAAACAGTAAGTACCTCAATATAGAAGCTCTGTATAAAATATTACTGTTTCTATGGATCCAGACACCCTCATTCCAGTAAGATCACAGCGTGTATTTGATCTGTAAATGACAAGATATGATGATGTGACTGTTCTACATTGTTTTTTTTTTACACAACTTAAACATTGGATTGTTTCTGGCATGATATTGATCTATTTGAATTGAGAAGTTAGTATTCAAGCTTTAAATGTGAAGAGTCAGTATGAGTAAGTGCTGTTAACCACTCACTGTTTATTAAGAGCTATGAGCTCTCAAGCACCCCAGTCCCTGCTCCAGCAACACCAGTGCCTGTGTGTACTTGTTTCCCAACTAAGGGATAAGAGACTGCCCAAAGTGAAAAAAAAATGAAGAAAAGCATGAGTAGAGGGGTCAAGTTCAAACTTGTCATTAACTGTAAGCCTGTAGCTGCCTTGCTATTCATAGCAAGATGTACAAAATGAGGCTCTGTGGGAAATTAGGCATGGATTTTTGACAGGTAGATGTCCAGAAAATGTCATTGGCAAGGATACATGACAGAGGATGGATGGTGGGTAAATTCTTCACTCGAATGGAGTTATTTCACACTTTCTGATGCTACTGTGTAAATCATAATACCTCTATATATTTTATGTAAATATGTATACATACTGTATACAAATAAATAAATGGATGAAATGAGATTCTTGCACATCAAAAGTGATTAATAAATGCTATTTAAACTTGAATTTATGTAGATGTAATATGGTAGAAATCGAGATTTTTAATAAAAGACAATTCATTTGAAAGCAGGTACTTGAGCATTCTTCGTCTCTAATTCTACCATTGAGATACACCTTATCTAATGGACGTATTCCCTTACTCATTAAGAAATATTCTCAGGGAAATTGTCATCTTGACAAGGATGCTTAAAACCTTTTTATGTCTTTGACATCTATTACACTATGTTCAGTATTTCTTTCTTAAGTTAGTCTGCATCTCTTAGGATTAGAAAATACAGCTGTATATGAAAGTTAACACTGTTAACAAATTCATTCAAAATCTTACCAACATTAGCAGCTCTAGTATCCGTGATAGATTTTTATGAGTCAAATGTAGTCATCAATCCTTTTCTCTTTCTTGAATTTACTCCTATGACTAAATCTACAAAGCATGTACGATTGCTGTTACTAGGGTATTAGAAAAATGGAAGATAGGTCTTACATACTTTGTATTCTCTCAGTGTGCCAAGATTAAATTGACTCCTACAAAATTGCTACTTGAAATGAGTATGGGAAAATGCAGTTGAGAACTGGGACAAATAGATTCGACCTGTATTACCACTACTATCAACCAAGACTCCTGGGAACAGAACTATGGGCAAATGGGTAAAGAAAATTTGGTGAATGACAATTATTGTGAAGATAAATGGTTAATAAGACCTTAGGAGTTTCATCAACTGAAAGGAGAAATGAAAATTAAATCCAATTTTTAAAATTTTCAAACTTGAACATTTAAATAATAATATTCCAGGTTCACAACAGTTAAAAATTAAATATTTCAACATTCTGCTACGAGTGTAAAACTCATATATTTGTAAAGATAAAATGTATCCAGGGCTTTGCAAATTTTCACCTACCTTGCTTCAACAATCCCCTACTGAGTTATTTATCTCAAGGAAATAAGCTGTGGAAAATATTTGTGTGTAACGATGCTCTCTACATGTAATAATAATAATAATACAGAGTTACAGAGAGGAACTGAGCACACATCTCAGAAGAGTATCTGGGCTCAGATCCAAGCCTTTTCTCATTAGTTCCTTGGCTTTGGAAACCTCCAAGATTTTCCCTTTACCTTTCAGAAATGGGGTTTCAGGTACAGTATTCCATGGAGTGTCTGGTACACAGTGTGTGCCCAACAATTATTACCTATATTATGTTATTCCCCAACAGCAGATATTATCACTGACCTAAATGTACAGCAATGTGACTGATCACATTCTACATAACCAACTATTTCATAGACCAAAGGCTAAGCACTAATTGTGTGTATAAATGATAAACAAATAAAAAAATATACAGTACACACAGGATTATCTCAAATTTCACAGCTGAGTAAGTACGTACATTACTGTGAATGTAACTATTTATAGAAAGGAAAAAATCAGAATCTAAAGCTAGACATTTGACAGATTATAAATTTTTATATTTCTTTCAAAATTCCCACAATAAAATGTGCACAGTTTTCATAATTAGAAAACATTAAAGTACTATTTTAAACAGCTTTTTAAAAAATATTTTAAGCTTTATTATAAAAATAGCTTTCAGATAAATCAAAACATCACACACCAAAATTAACCAGACCTGAAGTTTATATAATGCAGTGAACATCTACACAGCAGAACAGGCATTCAGAACAGAAGCTGTGCTGGCTAGTTTTATATCAATTTGACCAAAGTCAGAATTGTCGGAACAAGGGGACCTCATCTGAGAAAATGCTTCCATAAAATCTGACGATAGGCCAAATTGAAGGCCCTGAGGGTGTGGGAACCCCATAGGAGGACAAACAGGGTCAACAATCCTGGAACCCTTAGAGCTCTCAGAGACTCATTCACCAATCAAAAAACATACACAGGGTGGGATGAGGTCTCAAGTACGTATGGAGAAGATGTGTAGCTCAGTCTGTATGTGGGTCCCCCAAGAACTGGAGTGAAGACTCTCCCTAAAGCAATAGCCTGACTGTAGTATCTGTTCCCCAGCAAGGCTGCCTTGGCTGGTCTCAGTGGGAGAGGATGGCCTAATCTGCTAATCTGGCAAAAACTTGATACACCAGGGTGAGCAGGGGCAGATACCCAGGGGTGGGCCCACCCAATCAGAGGAGAAGGAGAGAGAATCGATGAGAGGAGACAAGGAGGAGAACAGCATTTGGAATATAAATAAATAAATATAAATAGGTAGATAGGTACATAGGTAGGTAGATAGATAGATAGATAGATAGATAGATAGAGATACATAGATAGACAGACAGATAGATGGATAGATAGATAGATAGATAGATAGATAGATAGATAGATAGATAGATAGATAGATAGATAGATAGACAGACAGACAGACAGACAGACAGACAGACAGACAGACAGATACATAGATACACAGATACACAGATTGAAAGATACACAGATATACACATATACGCATACACAGATACACAGATTCACAGATACATAAATACATAGATAAAGAAAATGAGCTACAGACTTGTCTTTCCTACTGGGCTGTAGAATTGCCTCAGTGGTTTAAGGCTAGTCTCACAACAAAATATTAAGGAGCTTTTGTAATTGCTGTTTGAATATGAAGTTACACATTTATAATAATAGGAACTTTCTCCCTCTTATATACTTTGAGAGTTTTGACCATGTATTTCTTTATGTTTCTTAGTAGCAACCCCAGTTATATTTATGAAGAGGATGTTATCCCCACTAAGCAGGGAATGGTGGCATTGGGTTCCAGAACCCTCCACTTTTAGGCAAGGAAGGGTCTCTCTCAATAGATTCACCTTTTATTTATTTATTATTTATTTTTGTTTTTTTCAAGACAGGGTTTCTATGTGTAGCCCTAGCTGTCCTGGAACTCACTTTGTAGACCAGGCTGGCCTCGAACTCAGAAATCCTCCTGCCTCTGCCTCCCAAGTGCTGGGATTAAAGCTGTGCACCACCACCATCCGACTTACCTTTTATTTATAATTCAAATCTGCTTGCTTGTTTGCTTGTCATGAGAAAAGAGTCTCACTGTGTAGTCCTGGCTATCTTAGAGTTAGTTATGTTAGTTCAGGCTGGCCTCAAACCAACAGATATGTCTGCCTCTGCTTCTCAAGGATTGCACTACATATCCAGCTTTTAACTCCTGAACATAGATATAAACAGACAGAAAATATTTGTAGTCAGTCATCATAGCCTGGATCCTGGCCACTGATCTTGGTTTTTTGGGCTGTTCTACTTCACTATATTGCTTGGCTGCTACTAGCTTTCAAACTAGTTTCTCTAAGCTGACTAATGATTCTGTGGCTTTACATGATTATCTCAATATATTTCCTTTTGTTTAGTCGAGTCAGCTCTCTCCCAACTTATCAATAGTTACTCAACATGCATTACTCACTAGAAGGCAACTAACACTTGGAATGTTAATGTTTATCCTTGTGTTTTTCAACCATATGTTCTAGTAGTTTAAAATGAAATAGTACAGAGCTTGAAGAGGTATTAAAAACATAAATTAAAAAGGATATTTGTGATGTTTAACCTTCACTGTCAACCAGATTAGATTCAGAATCACATAGGACATTATGGAGAAACTCTTCTTGATGTGTATTTGAGGACATTTCTAGAAAGGGTTAAATGAAGACCCTATCTGATAGCATCATTCTTGGGGATGGGGAATCAGAGGGAATAAAAGGTAAGAATAACATTTGCAGCTTTGACATGATGTATGGAACTGTCCTTTGTTACACACCTCTACTAACTACTGTGACACTCCCTCTGCCCATAGAAATGGAACCAAATAGTTGTAGACTGAAATCTGAAAATATGGGTCCAAATCATTCTCTCTTCTCTTCTGGGCATGTCATTTTGATCATAGAAACATGAAAGCAACTAATTCTGATGAGTGATTTTTGCTACCCATGCATCTCCAGTAATAGGAAACAGTCAACCATGTTGTAAAATGACAGAATGAAATTTTCATTAAGGGGATTCCATTTCTACCTATCATCCCAACTTATCAATAGTTACTATCAACCAATAGCTGGATAGTTTTGGCAAGTTAGTACATGAATGCTGCAGTCATTCCTGTTCACAATGCTGATGTGAAGGCAAATAATGCCAACACATTTAGAGCACATAGGACTGAACTCATACATATGAAGTTCTTGATCTGATGCATTTGTTATCAATGGGTATTTGAAAATTTTACTGATTTGTTTTTCATAGAGTCAAGTGGCTATGAGACTTTATAGAAAATATAAAAATATTGTGGGGATGATTTTGTGCTCAACAATCACTGAGAATATTATTTTACAAGACTTGTTCTTAAAGAGCACTTCAAAATCTTAATCAGAGAGTATTCTGTGATGACAGTTAAGATGATTAGTGACAGTAGAAAGTTATAATAATTTTATGAGCATATCCTTATTGTAATTGATGGTATCCATGCACAGTGTATACAAAATGAATAAAGTGAAACCTGGTGACTTTTTTGAAAGTGGATTTCAAATTAAATTTACAGGAAAATAGAAATAGAATTCCAAATAAGTATAATCTCACATAAGTATTAGGAGTACTTAGGAATTTTGCCTAGATCATGGGAACATTATGAAAATGATTATGCATTGGAGGAAATTTTGCTTCACAGTAATATTTACTAATTTATTAATTTCTATACAGTTGGGTTCTGATGGTAAAATAAGACAAAATTCTAGATTACAGAAAATTCAAGCACCATTTCCAGGGGCATGACCAGTTTGATTGAGCTAAATAATTTTCTTTAACTGAATGTATGAGGTCAAAAGGAATTCTTTTAAAATTCAAAGTTTTAAGTTCGGAGTAGTCATTTTTTGTCTTATGGACAATACAGTCTGTCTAGAGAGCACCACAATTCCCCTTACAGAGTTAGTTCTGAGTCCATCATGATGAAAACATATTGACCTAGGCTGGAATAGAGGAGATTGGCTAGCCCTCCATAGCCAGAGACATGGTCAAACTGGAATGAGGC
The DNA here is from genome assembly GCA_036184795.1 of Tokudaia tokunoshimensis. Classification (NCBI taxonomy): domain Eukaryota; kingdom Metazoa; phylum Chordata; class Mammalia; order Rodentia; family Muridae; genus Tokudaia; species Tokudaia tokunoshimensis. The sequence goes on along the minus strand of BTHU01000003.1, from coordinate 133,502,909 downwards.
CACTGAAACCGTGCATTTCCACTCCATGTCATTTCAGTCTATGCTTGTAAAGCTTGACCTTGGGCCAGTGAAGACTAATCAAATGCAAATATTCCTTGAAGGTATACCATCCGTAGAGTTTAATCACCCATGTGGAGTTTTAGAACAGAAAGATGGTATGAAAGAAATTACTTAAAATGTGTACTCAAGGGACTATGAAGAAAATACAGGTCATTTTAATAAGAAAGAGTTGGAAGCTACCACAGTCAGAATGATCCTATTTAATGGTACAGTATCTATAAATTCTAAAATGTTCCCAACACTTTTAACTATCAATTATCATGCTATTTGTTCCCTTATACTAACTGTTGTATGTCACATGCCTGTTCATCTGTGAAAGAATTTGACATGGAATTTAAAGCTCTGTCAAAACATGGGCTCACTAAGTTGTCAACAGAAACCTCTTTTTCCTATTTCATCACTAATAATTTTACTATTCTCTACATAACCTCAACTCTATGGGCTTAAAATAAAAGATCTCATATGTATACCTGTTTATAAAAAAAACTTGTAAATGAACTAGCTTTAAGAAACATAACGCAATCTTGGTACTTTTGAGTATGAGGCAGAAGTATTGGTAAATTCAAGTTGAGGCTGTACTACACTGTGAGACATTGTCACAAAACCAACCAATAAAGAAAAATAAACAAATGCCAAAATTCATAATTGTAATGAGAAGAAAGAAGTGAACATGCATACTTATCATTTTGTTCTAGATTGATTTAAAATGTATATGGAAATATGACTTCTCAGATTCCTTTTGTAGCCACCTGTTACTATTCAACCTTCACACTAATGATTGCTTCCTCTGGAGCAATAAGACAAAATAGACTCTTGCTTCCAGAAATTGTTTTGGTCATGGTATTTTGCGTCTAAGAGTGGGATTGTTGTTGGAAGAAACTTGCGTATGTTGTTTTTATGGAGAAATATGGAAAATATGAAAGTTCTGACAAGAAATGTCACTGAAGTTGTAAGCAGAGCTTAACACTCTGTTCTAGGACGAACCTAAAAGCAGTAGTGCCGAGAGTGGTGCAGATTGTGGAGGTCAGGCTTACTTGTTTTCAGAGAGAATCAACTGGAATGTAAACCAGTTGTATGACACTGGATCAGAGACTAGATGCCTTCTACCCATGTCCTAAGGACTTACCTGAGACAAATGTAAAAGTAATATACTAAGGTCTTTTGTGGAGGAAATTTCAAAGTATAATAAATTGAGTATGTGATTTATGATTTATGATTCTTATATGAATCTACAAAATAACAAATTGGAGCAAAAAGAAAAACAATATGTACAGTTGAAAAGGAAAGGCATTAGCAAGTTCACTGTTATAAACCAGACATGTACTGAAGGGGAGGCTAAAATTAATATAATAAGAACCTGTAAAGGAAAGCTTATTCTGCATTGTAAGGAAAAGGGTAAGACCCCACTTCTGGAACCAATTTCTGCACTAAATTACTTTGCTGTTGCTGTGACAAAATTCTGACTCTAACTACAGGCAACTTCCGGGGGAAATTATTTATTTCATCTTACAGTTTATTCATCATAAAGGGAAGTCAAGGTAGAAACTCAAGTCAATAGTTTGAACCATTAACCATGGAAAAAGGTTGCTTGCTGGCTTGTTCTCCTTAATAATTGAGTGTAACCTGTGTAATTAAGAAATCCCTACTTTTCCCCACAAATTGCCCTTGGTGTTCTATCTCAAAAAACAAAATAGCAAAAAAGAATATCATGCATTCAAAACATCATATGTTAAAGTTGGTAACAATTATCTGTATTTGTATATTATGTGTTTCACCAGCAAGTTTGAACTGAGCAAATAGTTGCTCGGTATCTTTTAGGCATTTTAGGTAATTTGAATTTAAAACATAGTGTGCCCTTGGTAGCATAATGAGTGAAATCACCAATTAAAAGAACATAATTGCAGTACAAAATTTAGTGAATCACTACACTGACTTGACATAGATGGAAAAGGTAAAATTCTTGAGAAAAGTACATAAGATAATTTTGTAACTGGGAGTTTTGTACTAACTCAAAATCTCAGAAGAAGGGAATATAAAACATTCTGAGAATAAAGAGTAATGCAATTTGGGAAGAGGGGAAAGTTATTTGGGATGAATGATGGCCAGAAATACTTGAAACATAGAGGTCATATCACGTTTCCAGTTGACAAAGAAGCAATGTTTACAGATTGGCCCACCATGGGTAGTATTTGAATGCATGACTTTAACTCAAATCTGTGTAAACTTTAGAGTAGACAAGTCAAACCACACACAAGGTACCTGACAGTTATCAGGCAGGAACTCAACTGCTTATATCATTCATGTTTCTCTGCAAGCCTTGTTCAGTGCTAAGCCCAGAGCAGACACTAAATAAATGGATATTGGATACATACCTAATAAGGAAATGCATTTGCTCTTTTAAGTTGGAAGAAAAATACACACATTACAATATTTGCATACAGAATCTATGATTTCTACACATTTATCTTCTCTGTACTTTTATTTTAGACAGAACACAGAAAAATTAATTTGACAGACAATGTTTGTTCGCCAAAGAGGATAAGAATCATGATTAGTCGATGAATTAATTCACCCCTCAATCATTTCCAACTCAGTTTAATACCTCAGGTTTTTATTTTATTTATATTTACATGTGAGTGGCTATGTGAATGTGTGCACACACATGTGTTTGAGTGTCCATAGAGGCCAAAGTGGGTGTTGGATGCCCTGGAGCTAGAGTAGTGGGCACTGTTGTTACCTGCCCAATCTGGGTGCTGTGAATTAAATACCTTTCTTTGGCAAGAGCAGAAAATACTCTTAAATATTGAGCCATTTCTACAAGTCCTCAAGTTGTTCCTTTTTACTTTATTTTTTTCAAGATTTCATATTTCCATTTGTCAAAAAATATTCTATTACAAATGATCTCATGAGCTTTTCATAAGTAAGCAATAACTCTTACATTTCTTATGATATGCAAATTAAAATATGTATCTAGTCTGCACATTCTGCAACTTACAGTGTGAGTTCAGGAATTCATAACTAATGACCTAGTAGCAGCCTCATCTTTATTAGTTTTGAGTGAATCATAATGTGCTGGCTACATTTATGTCAACCTGACACAAACTAAAGTTGCATGAGAGAAGGCTGCCTCAATTATGAAAACGCCACCAGTCTCAGGGAGGAGAAAAGTTGGGTGGGTGGTTATATGGAAGAGCTCGGAGAGAAGAAAGGAAAGAGAGAAATGTTCTAATTATATTCTAATCCCCAGAATAAAAATAGAAAAAGAAAAGAAAACACTTCCATAAAGTAAGGATGTAGGCAAGCCTGTAGGGCATATTCTTAATTAGTTTATTGATGGGGAAGGGTTCAGCAAATTTTGGGTAGCAACATTCCTGGTCTGGTAATCTTGAGTTCTATAAGAAAGCAAGCTGAACAAACCATGAGAAGCAAGCCTGTGAGCAGTACCCCTCTATGGCCTCTGCATCAGCTCTTGTCTTCAGGTTCCTTCCCTGGTTGAGTTTCTGTCCTGACTTCCTTCAATGATGAACAGGGATACAGGAGTATAATCTGAATAAACCCTTCCTGCCCCAATGTGCTTTTTGATCACATTTTTTCATTACAGCAATAGAAACCCTAGTTAAGACTTGTAGTAGTATTTGTTCATTCAGTTTACAGCCATACATCCAACAGTATGTACTAGAACTACAACAGAACTCATTTGCAGGGTTACCAAGGGTTTATTAAGGAAAAGACTAAGAGAATTGAAAGCATTTAGAATATTTTATGTATAGGTGGTCCTTTGAAATAAAACAACCATCAACTCTGAAAGCATAACTTTTAAGTTCCAAAGTCTAGGATGAGCTGAATATTTTTAATGATCCAACCTCCCTTTTTGGTACAATTATAAATTTTCAGAGCAGACAACACCTGTCAAAACTTTCTTCATAGCTTGAACAACTTGGCCTGTTCAAACAAGTATGTGAACACGATCAAACAAAGTGTGATTTGTAGTTTCATTTTAGCAAGACACATACTTTCACAGAATGACAGGTCATAGATTTGCAAGCCAGCCTCACTCTTTGATCTCTGTCAAGTGCAAAACTAGGGAGCAAAAATAGCTTTGCTCATTTGTCGTTTGCTTATTAGTTGTATAATTTGACAAACAGCTTAAAGGAAAGCAGTTACACCACTGCACTGTGTGCACATAAACAACTACCCACTGTATTTTAATTACTTTTCACAAGCATAAGAGAACAGTGTAGGCAGGGGCGATGGCTTAGTTAATAAAGTGCTTGCTAATAAAGCATGAAGAGCTGAGTTCAAGCCATTGAACCCATGTGAAAGAGCAAAGTGTGGAATTTTCATCAATTGTAATGCCAGTGTTGAGAAATAGGAAAGAGATGGATAATTGGGATGTACTACTCAGCCAGCTGAGACTACTTGGAGAGTTGTAAGCCCGTGGAAAACACCATCTAAACAAATCATGGTGGATAGCTCCAGAGAAGATACATATGAGGTTGTTACTGGCCTCTATAGACAGACATGCACAAGCACATATACACACATGGCCATGCACACACACAAATACAAATGCATATTCATATACAGAAAATATAATGGTTATAATATTGATTACTGTTTCCTGGTAGCAAATGCCACTTTGAGTGCATAACAAGTATCTTATGGTGACCACAGAAGAGGGTTAATCATTTGAATAAGAAAAATCTATTTGAAATTGATCATGAAGATCAGAAAGTAGATTTCTAAGGAAGTCTTGATTCATGTTTAGGTCAAACTAATATGGGAACCTTGGTTGCATAGTGGTACAATATGCATGCCCAACCATGCTGTGTGTGAAGGTCCAAAATATATAATATATCCATAGTACAGAAAGTAAAACTGACTTATACATTTGCATACATATTACTATTAACTGAAGAGGAGGAAATAGAATAACAACACAGATAATAGAGATCACTAACCAGACAAACAAATATTAGCTCTTTGTAGGATAAATATTATCTAAATCATCTGATATTTTGTCTCCATGCAGTTTCCAATATGACATTTTCTATACTATGTGTATAAAACTGTTTAAACAAAGGAAGAAGATAGTAAAACAAAAAAAGTATAAAGAAGCTACTATGGAAAATTATTTGGGATATATAATTATATATAATATGTAATATACAAAATTAAAATGTATAGAAATAAGCAAAACAGAAATTATTGGTAAGTATAAGGAATATCTTCTTAAATATATACATATAGAAAAAGTATATATATTATTTGCTAAAATGATTTGTTTAATTTCATGTTGTCTTATTCTTTTTAATTTTAGGCAGAATCATATTAAGTGGCTCAGCTGTGAAGCACTCAGTCTCCTAAGCCACTGAAAGCATAAGAATGCCAAATAAATAAAGTTTTGTAAAACACATCTTTATCTTAATAACTTGACACACATCTGATTAAAGAATTTAGATATGGGAAGGTAGATCAATGTAAGAACACTTGTCTAGATTGGAGGAGGTTCAGCCTCAGCTCCCAGTACCACAAAACAAAAGATAAGCAATGGGCAAACCTCAACTTTAGAAAACCTTCTTTCTATCCTGCCAGGTAAGTTTGAACTCCTATAAGTAACCCCAATAAAGTATATTGGTTCACCAATTTGGAAAAAAAAAAAGCAAAGTCAGAACAAACAGTAATTCACCACCTGTCCAATAGGTGCATGAATAAACATTCAACATTTCTAAGCATCATGAATGTAAACCAAATCCATAGCAAGATGATCACTTCACTGCAATGACAGGGGTTGTGATCCAAAAGATGAAATGTTAGTGAAGGCATGAAGAAAAAATACCCTATCCTCTGTTGTTAGGATTTTACATTAGCATAGCCGTTAGAGAAAATAGCATGGTGTGTAGAAACCAAACACACAAGCAAAAACTAAAGCTAGCATAAGATCTGGCAATTCTGCTTTTGGATATGTAATCAGGAGAAATAACATCAGTTTATTGAAGTGACATCTGTACCCCATGGTTATTGCAGCATTATTCATAATAGCCAAAAAATGGACGTTACTGACCTGTAACCAGCTGATCAATGGATAAATAAAAATGTGGCATGTGCGTATAATATTATACTATGTAATACCATTCAGACATTAAAGGGGATGAAAAGCTGTTGTTGCTATGGAGTGAGGCTATTGTGCTAAGTTGAATCAGTGAGGCACATGTAAATTTTATAGGACCTCTGTAGTGTGAATATACTGAATGCTTCATCTAAGAGACTTTAAAAGGGTTGGAGTGCTAAGCAAGGGCCATAGAGTAAGTGGAGAGAGAGATGGGGACTGTTGCATGATGGGTATTTGCAGTTTTTATAAGAGTAAGAAGAGGCTCTGCTCTTCTAAAATACATTGAGGTAGATTACAATTAAAGATTGAAACTTTTCAATGGTTTTGCCATGGAGAAATTATAAATGTACAAATAAGCTAAATTATAAACAATATGTTTTGCCCTTATTTGAATCTTGAGAAACATATATGAGTATCATGAAATAACCTTGTATTTTCAAAGTACGTGTAATTCTTAAGTGCCAAATGCAAAAATTTTTTTATTTTAATTGATTATTTGGGAATTTCACATTAGGAACCTACCTCGTGACTCCCCTCTGTAAAAAAAAAAAAAAGTCCAATTTGTATTGCCCATATACTCACTAGCTCATGGTTAAACTCCCTTAAAGAAAACTCAGTCTTTCCACACAAATACTCCCAACAGAAGCCATCAATTTTGGAGAGGAGCACTGTAGTATTCTTATAATTTTTAAGAGTTCAGGATGACTCTCTGTTGAGGCTGTTGCTTTTTGGGTTGGTGGGGTTGGGGCAGGGATAGAGTTTGTCATAGGAGTGTTCTTTGTTCCTCTTTCTCAGCTGTGAGTCCTCAGTCATCAAATCCATGGCAAAATCCAAGTATCTTTAGTTTCATTTGAAGCAAATTTTGGGTGCACCTCAAAGGACAAGCTTACTTTTTTGAGGAGTTAGAAATATGCATGTTTTTTAGTTACTTCTCATAAAAAAAATGAATCATTGCTCACCATTTTTAATACTGAAAAACGTACACTGATATAGGTGTTAACTGATGGGCAGATCCGTGCCCTTTATAAATTATCTAGACGTAAATAGGTGGTATCTCTGCACTCAGAATATACCTTCCTTTTAAAAGTATGGGTGAAATACTCTATTTTTAACCACAAAGTACATACAAGTCTTATTCACTGTATTGCTTAAATACAACTCAATAAAGTCAGAAGGATGCTTTCTAAGTTATAACATAACTCACATTAAAAAACGCATTGTAGCAGAGTATTCAAATACTGTACATTTCCCATCCTCCTGTCCCAAGATGCATCAAGTTCTCAACTACTGAATGCCTCTGATATTCCAGTCACCTCTCTGTAAATTGATTTCCCTCCCAGCCAAATAACTAGGAGACATTTTAAAAACAATTGTAATATTAAAATTCAGGTAGATGACCCAAAAATATGGTCCTAGAGGGCAGGCCTGCAATTCCCCAATTCATACTTTCCTTAGTCCCTCATTTGTTAAGTTTCACAACATCAATTTTTATACAGTTGCTGCTTTACCCTGGCCAAATGGTTCTTGAATTTTAATGAACTGTCTCCCTTTGACAAATGAGTTATTGTTTGACATATTACATTAGGGACATGAAGAATAAACTACTTATGGATACTAGATATTTAGATAAAAGACATTTACATAATACTAGGCTATTAGTGTAATGAGATTTATTAGTTATAAAAATATAATGCACAGCAGATTTTGAAACATGTTGAAGAATGATGGGAATATACATAATTTAAGTCTTGGTATTTCAGATGAAATGGTATTTTCACATTAGATAACTCAACTGTTATATCATGTTAAAGTGCTAGGGAAATTTTCATTGTTATGAAATGGGGAACTTCTTTGATTACAAACAATCAATCAAATAACGTCATGTTGAAATGCAGCAGGTGCTCATTAGCAATTGAAGATGTCGGAAATATGATGCCTCTGTTTTCACCCACCCAACTCGCAAAATGTAACAGAGTTGGGTTAAAATACTTTTTTGTTCTGTTCCTTCAATTCAGACTGGATATCAAAATAAGTTACCTGGACAGAGATAGAGTGAAGTAAAACATTTAAACCAACTACTGCACTCTCAGAAGAGTGGCTCAAATGTTTAAATGTCCACAAGGTTGAAATATTACCATTGTGTGCATGGCAATGAGCCACTCCACAGTCCTCAAGGGCCTTTCTAATCACTGTGAAAAGAGGACATTGTACTTGCTCTTTCTTTAATGTTAAGTACATGTATTTTATTTTATTCCAACTATAGCAAAAACTTACATACTCCAAATATAATAATCTCCTCCCACCAGAATATTTAATTACACTTTGTGTAACGTAGTGACTAAAATTTCACACTTTCCTTCGTGTGTATATTTGAACCCTGTTCCCTATCACATCACCTAGTACTGGTAAGAACCAATGATCACTTAAGGCTCAGTGTTCTCATTGGAGAATTAAAAAGCAGATCAGTATTTTTCTCATGTTGCTTGGGGAATAAATGCTGCACTCTGGGAAATCTCAAATCTGGAGTGCAGAAAGGGTTTCTAAATGTTTCAGTTGTTATTCTAGAGTGAGAAGATAAAAAATGGATTTTGGGGGACAGCCAGATCTGGGTTCCAGTTATGGTCTTATTCGTTTCCTGAATTATTATTGATGAGACTCTGGCTTTCCTCCATAGCTTGGAATGGACAGTAGGTACCAGAAATCAGCTGTGACGATTCTGTAAGTTCATGTGTACATAATGATCATTGTCAGTGCTGGAACACAGTCAACATCAATGAATGATACATTTCCAATATTGTGTTGTTATTTCACTCTTATTGGTGGTATTTCATACCTTCTTTTTCAAGCCTTTTGAGCAAACAGATTATGGATAGAAGCATGTTAAGGAGTGGGTGTGTTTGCCTTCTCTTGGGATCCACAGGAGGTATGAACATTTAAATATTTTAACTCAATACATACACACACAGACACAGACACACACACACACACACACACACACACACACACACATACACACACATGCATGCACACAGGCACATTCTGTTTTGGAATGAAAAAAGTGAAATAACGTTCAGGTTAATATCATCCAGCTCCTAATACAGTATTTCACTTTTCCCATTGTAGTGGCCAAATGTTTGACCAGTGGCAATTTAGGGGAGAAAGGACTTATTTTGGCTCACAGTCTGAAGGTAGGAACATCACATTGGCAGGAGCATGAGACAGTTCCTCGCAGTAAATCCACAGTGAGAAAGCAGAGAGTGTTGAAACAGAGATGACTGTTCTTGTTTTGCTAGCCTTCTCCATTTTAGGCAGTCCAGGACCCTACTCCAGGAAATGGTGCCACCCAATATAAAGAGAAGTCAAGATACTCCATTACAGCCATGCACAGAGTCGTGTCCCTAATTTAAATTATCCCCTGCTTGTGGGCCTGCAGGCTTATTTAAGTTGTTTAAAAAATTGTCCACACAATTCTCACCATATCCAGCAGGCAAGGTATAAATTCATGTCTGGTCTAAACCACTGTGTTCTACATAGCAATTGATGATTGCGCCTAATTTTTTTCCTGTGCTTGTACTGACACGTACGTATCTTCTATAATACACTATCTCTCAGAGTATTTCAAATATGGCCATGTATGACAAATATTCAATAAAAATCTTTTGGATGACGAAGTATAATTTAAACATCAACAGTCAAATAAACTTATTTTCTTCTTAATCCTGGAGTTACCTGAAGAAAGGAGAAAAAGATGAATAGGTATCTCTCAGGGGAAAACTGAAAGCTAGACTCTCAGGAGTTGCAGGCGATGGTAAATAGAACCCAGACTTTGCAAACTATGAGAGAAGATTAATTGGATGTACTAGTCAGCATGGGATATCTGAAGCAGAGGCATTAGGCAAAACTCATTCAATTTGTTTTGATTAGTCCCTGGTGACATTTTTTATACTTGCATACTGCTAACCATCTACCACAATGAAGTAAAGAAAACTCCATCCTGGTGCTTTTAAGATAATGAAATATTAAATGAAAGGATTGAAAAAGCCTAAGGCTCGAACAGTTACAAGGAAAAACACTGTAACTCTACAGAATGGGTGTGGAGGGAGAGGTAAGGAACAGAGACACTGAAGCCATTATCTTGTCCTAAGATAAAGATATTTGAAATAAAGGTTTCTCATGCACAAGGTTTAAGTGCACACACAGTAGACGCTGTGCTTGTCGATAGTTACTGGGGCCTTTGCAAAGTCTTTCTTTCCTTTGAGAATGCCATTTGTTCAAGGACAACCAAAGTGTGTTTTCCTGATTTATTCATTCTTTCATTTCTCTGATGATCATTTATTGGATGCTTCTATGTCCTGATCTTGTGTTCAGAGGAATTGGTGGTACAGTGGAAATAAAAGTCCCTGTTCTTTATGAGGGCGTGGCCTAGCTTGTGAAGACTTAGATATAAATAAGGTAGTATACTAATATGTTACTGGGATGGATGCGGTATGAATAGAGAACAGAAGCACTGGAAGAAGTTTTAGGGTAATTCTAGAATTATAAGCACTAGTAACATGCTTTGAAAATGACATCCATTATCCCATGCTATTTTCCTGTTACTTTTTTCAACACGTATCTTTCTGTCTTAGCCTCAGCTAAACATATGTTTCTGTTTCAGACATAACATGCACAGTATGATCCATTATTTCCCTGTCTACTTTGCCTGTCTCCCCCAACATTTTCCCTTCAGCTTCATATACAATTTAAAAAAATTAATTAATTTTTAAAACCTATGGAATCACCTTATTGCCGCCATGGATTGGAGCATCTATCAGGCCTCACCAGAGAAACCCCTTGTTGCAGTGGATGGTGATTAACACAGAGATCACCAACTGCTCAATGTGCACAAAATGAGAAACTATGTAGGATTCAGGCCTAATTAGAATATCTGTAGTACAGCCTTTCCTCCCAAGGACAGTGGTCACTGCAGAGGAGGAAACAGAAATGGTGCAATATCCAGGGGTAGTAAAGGCTCCCGGCAAAACAGTTGTCCAAATATAGGAAGGCAAAGAACTCACAGGGGCTGGGACTGAAAGCATGAGACCAAGTCAGAGAACATCCTAAGGAGGATGGGGGACACAAATGCCATGCCCAGCTCAGGAGCTATTGAGATTGATAACTAAGAGAGCAAGAGCGGTCATCCATTTCACCAGAGATGGGACACCTCAGAGGCTTTCCCCTCTCCTACAGATGGCTTTGTACATTATATTCCAGTGTTTTATTTTCAGCTGTTTAATTTAAATCCTTATGAAATATTCAATGTTATCCACAAAATCTTTGGATCTCTGCATTCTAAAAGGAATGTCTCCATCAAACTCCCTCCTCAGGACTTATAGGCCAATGGAGAAGAGGCAGAAAGGTTATAAGAACCAGAAGTTATGGATTCCAAGGAAACAGGGTTCTCTAAACTCAATGGAACTGGTACATATGAACTCGATTAGTCCGTGGCAGCATGTACCCACACAGATTCAGACAAGATGGGGTTGCCGAGCTTAAAGGAGAAGTAGATCCAGTTTCTTGCAACTACCAAGAAACTATCTACAATTGCTACCTGCTGACAAAATAGAAATTAGTTTTCTCCAGAGGCATCTCACTGGGCATCTGAGTCACATATCAAAGTAGGTCCCATGCTCAAAAGTAGGTGACAACATAGAACACACTAGGAATGTTTCTGTAGACTTTTGTCTTCTGCTGCTTAGTTTGGACATTATTTGCCTGATTCTTCTTTATCATTGTTTATTTAGGTTTCCAATTTTTTCTGGGTTTTTATGTATGTTTGGGTCTTCGAGTTCCCTGTTTTATTTTCAATATATATATATATATATATACATTTATATACATATATATATACATTTATATACATATATATGAGAGGGGAAGGGACTTAGGGTCTGAAAGGATAGGGGAAAAGTGATCAGAATACATTGTAAGAAAAAATTTAAATACAAAATAAGAATGGTATTATAAAAGTATATTCTAATTTTGCAATCTAGAAAAATATAAATAAATAAGTTTTTGTTGGTTCAACATATCCTTAATGAATTCTTGCTTTCATTGACTTAACACAAAAACATGGAGGAAATCACACACTTGTTAGTCTCAAAGTCAGTGTCTATGCTGTTGCCTAAGACCACTGTGATGCCCATAGCCCATGCTGCCCCAAGGCTGTGTTGATAATCCTGCCTTGTGCTACCACTAAGGGTTATGATGGTGTCATTGGCATGTGTTGCCACACAAGCTATGATAGTGTGCATGGCATGTGGTTTGGCAGAGAGCTGTGCTGATGTCCATGGTCCATACTGCCATCAGAAGACGGGTGGGCGTCCTCATTGCCTGCTGATGCTGGAGACCATGTGGATGTTCATGGTCCGTGTTATTGCCAGAAACTATGTAGAAGCCTAGCATCTGTGTTCCCAATGACTGTCAAGAGCAAGAAATTTGCATGTGTATTAATTTCAATGACTGTAGACATACAGTTGATAAGAAGACACATAGAATACTTCTGTGACAGTCCATACCCTCACCACCCTAAAAATTAGCCTAAAAAGGAAACCATTTATGAGAACTTTTAAAAATTGAGATAAGGGACCTAAAGACAGCCCTACACAATTGATGGCTCCTGGCAGGGGTGTAGGTGGAGAAGGACTCAGTTTTCTTTAGGAGGCTGGCCACTGGAGGTTTGACCATGCTTCACTGAAAATATTGACATCACAAGTTGGAATTTTTCTGTTTTCTTCTGGTTTTTTTTCTTTCTTTTTGAGTGGCATGTAGAGAAGCCACAAGTGGGGTGAGCATTCAAGAGGTGGAAAGAGAGTATGATCAGGGAATATGAGATGAAATTTTCAATTAATCAATAAAATATTATGCCTGGGGCAAGAAGAAGAAGCTCAGTGCCCAATTGTGTCACCCAACATAGTAGCCAATAACCACATATCATCCTCTAAATTTGATCAATTAGATCAAATTTGATCAAATTAAAGTCTAGATCAAACATTAGCCACACTTCAAGGTAGTGAAGGAGTCTTACATTTGACAATGCAGGTATAATAGAGCCATGCCTTCATATGTCATTCCATTGCAGAATACAACTGGGGAATGAACAACATAACTATTAAGGTACATGGATGAGGGTTCACTGATGTATTGTGAGATGTGCAGTGAGGTTAGGAATAGAGAAACTCTCATGCTTTGATCTCAATAGAGGATATAGAGTGAGTTTAAATTGTTTAAAACAGCATTTTGGGGGATCAAGAGATAGCTTAGAGGTTTTGGATGTCTTTTGCTTTTTAGCACTTGAGTTCAGTTACTAGAATGATTCTCATGTGGCTTATAACTTCCTGTATCATGAGTTCCAAGGAAACCAATGCCTTTTACCGTTCTGTTTAAACACCTGAATTCACATGAACATACCCATACATAAATATATATATATACTTACATACATACATGCACAAAAACACAAACACACAAACCCACACACACATGGACATACACATACATACATGTATACACATGCACATACATGTATATATGCATATACATGCACACTTAGATACACAGGTATATACATAAACAATATTTAAAACAAAGCCGTCACAGTTCATTCAGAGCTTTTGAATGCACGCACACTGCAGATTGCACATACTATAGCTCTGAAGGATTTCATTCAGCCCTTATTTTCATACAAGGGTTTGCCTCTGGCTCTGTTGCCTTGTCTTTCTGAAGGCCCTCATGCTTTTTGGAAATGTTTCACAGTAGAGTTCATGGCATATCTAGTTTGAGGTATCTTTTGATTCCTCTCTTCCCAACCCTGGCATTGTGCCTATCTCTAGAAAGTTACTACTTTAAATGCTAGTAGCAACTTTCCCAGGAGTAACACTTTATCGTCTATAAATCTGCTCTGATACTCGTATTAGTCTTTTATTTTGACTACACAATAGGGTCCATGATGATGGACAGGCCATTTCCTTTTTTCTTTTATTTCTGTGAAAGGAGCTTTCATAAATAAGCAGGGCTTACTCATCTCTGTTTAATATCACCTGTCATTTCATGTGCGATCTTGCAATCTCTCTGAAGTAGTGAAGACAAAATGAAAAAGCCAAAGAACATCAAAAGCATTATAATCTTGCAGAAATTTAAATTCTATATATTTATCTGCTAAAGATGAATTATTTGAAGTAATTTTGGGGTTAATCCTATTTACTTTGACACTAATATAATAGGAATAAATTGCATTAATATTTCTATTTAAATTAATATTTAACTTCAGTCATTTTTATTTGGGGTGAGATACATTGAACTATTTTAATCATTTATTCTTTGCTAAATTATTTTTATACTAATGATTGGAAATTTCTGTGTAACAACAATTGCAATGATCTAATTTAGTCACTAAAGGACAGGTAACCTTCTAAGAATTTCATCTGCGTGCTTATAACTTTACTCAATGCATTTGATTTCTCTGTTTCTATTGGATGAGAGATTCCAAAATACTAATCATACTATTTTTGTTTACTACTGTATTCATTTGCATGGTTTTTCCTTGGGTTATAAGGCATACTGTTCATATTCCAAGTCATCTTTGATTTGCTTTCTTACACTCAGTGTTGAACCTCAAATATAACTAAAAACTAATTCGTGCATTTCATCTATAATCACAGTCATGCTATCTATAAGTAGGAGAAAGATTTGCTGTTGTCAATATACAAACTTTCATTTCTACATCTTAGACACACCTTCCAGGAACAAGGCAAGTTGTTAGGTGCTTGAGCAGAGCTATTCCTACACATTTCTGCCTTTTGTGCTGCTGCAAATGAGCTGCAATTTCATAGATGCTTCTAGCATTGTTTGAATTACAAACAGTGTGTGTATACACAGCATTGTATCCTCAGAGAAACAGAGCTTAGTAGGGAATGAGTTAGTGCTTTAATCCTGGTTGTGTTTCTGAGAGCTTTCCTCTTCTGTCTCCTCTGGTTTGTCTGAACATCAAATTATCACATTCAGGCCTTGACCCATTGACTATTGTTGTCATGAGTTGTTTGTTTGTTTGTTTTTTCCTTAACAAGCAGGGACACTTTATGAACAACTAAGTAAGCAATTTTCCATTCTAAGTTACAGAATGTTACTAAAACATTGTCTATATACTATGTTACAAACGTACCCTTCCTTAGGGGTTAGCTGATAAGGAAGATTCTTCCAATGGCGGTTTCAATGCCATGTTGAGGAACTGTGGAAATCAGTGGAAGATTTGGTGCTATCCATGAACCATGGCACTCAAAGGACACTGAAAACTTTTGCTTTGACTTTCATCCCCAGATAGGCCAGAAGAAGGAAGGGGTGCTTAAATGTCTACAGAATGATGAGTACATGCCACCTATAGGAAAATAAAAATGATGTAGCTCAGGCAAGTGTCATAGCTCATGAAAAGCAGTGGTTAGCCAGCACACAATAAAGTAGGGTGCAAGACTGTCTGATGGGTTGGAGCTCAGAGAAAGTGAGGCTGGAGAGCCAGAAAGACATTATGAAAGCAGTGTCAAACATACAATGTAGAGAACATATGATGGCAAGAACTGGTAAAGACAATCCAGACTTAGTGGTCTATACCTGTAATGTAGCACTTCAGAGGTCAAAACTAGTAGATCATGAATCCAAGGCCAGTCTTGGCTACATAGTTGAGTTCAAGGTCACTCTGCTCTTCATGAGACCCTGTGTTAAATTCCCTGACAACACCCCTAAACTTACAAAAAAAGAATGGGAAAAGCATATTTATTTCTTGGCATGATTTTTCTGAGGACACGTTAAAGGATAAATGGTACAGAGGTAGGATCTAAGATCTCTGTGGTCAAGACTGTCCAAGGGGCATCCAGAAAGGCATTGGAGAGGAAATGGGAAGTGGGACAAGTTTTAACTGTAATACAGAACAGACAAGCCTATTAGTCCACACTTCTCTCCAGACCAAGGGTTTTCTCATCCTACCCTCTACTACTTCTATGAAACCAGTCTTTTATGAGACACACCATAAAGCTTATAGCATGTTATAATAACTTTCTTCTAAGTTGTAGCACATAGACATAGTACCTACATTATGTGAGACTATAGGAAATGAAGAATGTCAGACCTCAGTCTCAACTACTGATTCTGTTCACATAATGTTCCCATGGTTCATATGTACCATGAACTTGAAGAAACAAGCATCTTACCTTTAATCCTAGCACTGGAAGGCAGAGATAGGAGGATATCTGTGAACTCAAGACCAGCCTGATGTATGTAGAAAGTTCCAGGATAACCAGAAGTACAAAGTGAGACACTCTTTCATTAATAAATTAACTAATTAGTTACTTAGAAAGACTTTAGTGTCTTGTGGGTATTGTGAGAGTCCCTGTGTGTGGTTTCCCTGACTACCCTGCAACACATAATAAAGTTAAGAGCATGTAACCAGGCTGCAGGTACTTGATGGTTGATTTATTTTCAAAATAAATGGTGTTACTTTAAGCAATTCAATCATTTCAATTTAATAGACATTTATTGCAACTGGGAGACCAGTTAAGAGGTTATTGCAATATTGTCCAGGTGAAAAATAAAGTCCTACATTAAGGCAATGACAGTGCAGATTAAAAAGAGGTGGGAATGGAACTGAAGAGAAGTTTTGAAAACACAATTGCTGGCTCCATGAGTTAAGGATATGAGCTGTAAAGGAAGAGATCATTAGTCCAGGATATGTAAGACACAAACAGTCACCCACACCAACTGTGTGGCCAATGAAAGATTGGCAGAAAATTCCAACTGTATTCAGAGACATTCTTCCAAATGCTGCTATCTTCTCTTCTCCACCAGGACCTTCTACAAAGGATATTCTCTTTTAGGTTTTTTTTTTTTTTTTGATTTTTATTGTCTTCGACCTTGCAAAATTATAACCTAAGGGATGACATAGAAAATAAACCATGGATAGTCTGCAATAAAGAGATCCATGGGCAGTATGGCTCTGAAGAAGGGGATCTTAGCTCTATTGGAGGTGGATAGCATTAGACAGTGCTTCTTAGAACAGCCTTCAAGATTTAACAAGCCAGGATTGTTAGTCTGGCAGTTTTGTTTATATGTGTTAGTAGGGGTAGTTTTGTGGCTACAAAGGAAGTATAGAAGTTGATCTCAGGCCACAATGGAGATTACAGATAGAAAGCCTGTGTGATGGTTAGAATTGTCACCTTAACAGCTTTTACCATCACCTAGGAAACAAGGCTCTGGGTATGTATATGAGGGATTATTTAGATTAGGCAAATGAAAGTGGGGAAAAGCTTCTCTGAATGAGAGTAGGCTGCCGGCCCTGAAATGCATACAAAGCTGAACACTAGCAGAGCACCCCAGTTCATCTTATTCTGCTTCCTAACTTTAGGCACAAATTGATGAGCTGCCTCATGCATCTACTGTCATGAAGTTCCCTTCGGGATGGACTGTGAGTCCAAATAAAGATGCCTTTCCTTATCACAGAGACTAGACACAGGACTGATGCATACTGGGAATACTTTGAATGCATGGAATTCCATTGGTGAATTTCCTCTTGTTCCACAGGAAGCAATGTGTAGAGCCACAAAAATTTTGACATGCTGGAAATGTTTGAAATATGGTTTCAAACACATGGGGATTGTTGATGCATTTACACAGGAATTTCTATAAGAAACAGGATGAGTTGGCCATACAATAGCACATCAACTCAGTGTGTCTCTTAAACCTCCCGGGATACATAAGAATCAAATGAGGACAGTAACTGATAGAAGCAAGATTTCTTGTATTATTTTTTCTCACTCTTATTAATTTGTGTTTGGGAGTGAGGGGAGAAAACATGCCACAACACACATTTGGGAGTCAGTAGACAACTTGTGGGAGTTGGTTTTCACCTTCTACCCTGTGGGTCCTGGGTATCAGAGTCTGGTAATCAGCTTGGGCACAAACGTCTTTATTTGCAGAGCCATGTCACCAAGTTGAGAATTCTTACTTTTAAGAGTCAGTTGAAAAAAATAAGTAAGTTATCCGCTGGGATTGCTCCATATGACTGAGGCAGCAGCAGCTGGAAATGAGCAGTAGGAAGAAACTGACAAGACAGTTGTCTACTCATTAAAGTCATTTGTAACCTGTAAAATATTTCTGGAGTCCACATCGCTTTTTGATGTCATTATAAGACATTCCTCAACAAACAACCCAGAAAGGAAGTGCACTTTTCTCTATTTTCTTTATTAGTCAAATCACTCGACAATATCCTTCCCACAGTAAATTGGACAACATACTATCTTCTACAGAACCGAGAAAGAAAGCGCTGAAGACACAAACTTCATCTACATTCCACAGCACAGCTTCCTTCTGCAAGGGAAAGGACTACTTCATGAGATGTCACCATTCTCGATGTTTTTTCTCATCTCTGTAATATATGCTAATGGGCACTTCTAGTTTTTCACTGTGTTTAAGGTTTTGTTGTTGTTTGGGAGGGTTTTGTTTTTAGTGTCGGTGGTTTTTTGTTTGTTTGTTTTATTTTGATATTAATTAATTAATTAATTAATTTAATTTTTGTCCTTTGTAATGCTTCTGTGACTCCTCTGCCCTCTCAATGAACTAAAAATAACAAACTGTTCTTTTATATAGAAATGGCAGCAGTAAGCATAAGCATAGACTGCTCTTTTTATTTTATTAAAGAAAAATAAATGGTCTTGCTGCATCAATTTGAGATTATATTGCCCTCATTCTGTCACTGTTTTAGAAAGACAGTTCATCTTAATCCAGAGTACCACTGAGCAGAGACCAAAAATTACTACTGGATGGGGTTCTATAGGAAGATGTCCCAGGCTAAAGGAATTCACCAGAATATGGCCTTGTGTTAAATTGTAAAACCAGAGCCTAGGAAGAGACAGGAGGAACCCTGGGGCTTCTTGTTCCGCCACGCTGGCTGCACTGGTGAGCTCAAAGTTCAGTGAAAGAGCCTGTCTCAATGTATAAGGTAGAAAGCAACTGAGGAAGTTATTGAACATTGACCTCTGGCTTGCAGATGCATGCAAAATGCACACCCCCTCTCTCTTATATGCACACACATGAGCACACACAACACACACACACACACACACACACACACACACACACACACACGCAGATGTGCCACACACAGGAACATCCTCATCCCTAAGCACAAATACTCATCTGTCACACAGAGCTTATTTTGCTGTTGTTTTGTTGCAGATTAAGCATTGCTGTTTTTATGTAGGGAAAATAATAATTGTTAAATACCTGCAACACCAAGAAGTCAAGTTTGTACATATTTATAACATTCTGAAATTTCTTTGTCTAATATCTCAAAAACAATATTAATACGTTAGCAATTTCAGCCTCAGAAACTAAAGAACTTTGCCTGGTGACTGACCTCAGTCATGCCTGCCCCTGCCTGTGCACAGAGGTTTTACATTAGTTTACATTAGTTTGCTACCACACTACAGCATTTTTCTCCCACTGTACCCCCACCACTCAGTGAATTACATCTCTTCATTTTTGGCTAATTGTTGTGTTCATATTCTTAAAAGTACACATGGACCTTGGAATTATGTTGTGCTTCCTACACAAGGAATACAACAGGTTACCTTGCAAAGAAGCCAAGAACTCAAATTAATCTTAACTCAGCTTTAACTTGCTAGTTCAAAATAGCAAACAACTCATTTTAAAGTGAAGGTGGTGTTTCTTATGTAATAATCTTGGCCCTACATTGATGGATATTTACAGAACCAAATGACAACATTTGGTTTATAACTATGATTATCACGATCCCTGCTGGCAATAACAACCTTCTGCCTTAAAAAATAATCTGAGAAACGAGGACATGGTAGTTATATTGAGTTAAATTCCACATTCTTGGCACCCTTTCCATGTCTACCACAGAATGCAGCCATGACCTTGGGAAAGCCAAAGAGGTATGTTTTCTCTCATCTCTTTAAAGATAATAACTTCTCCTTATTATCTCCTCCAGTGATAAGTGTGGAAATGAATAACCATGAAGGACTCATTGTACTTTCTGGAAGCCAGACACAGTCTGAATGCAGAGTGTTTATGAAATAAAGCACATTTTAAGCTTGTACAAAGACAAAGTCTTCATAAAGTGTTTTGGATAAAGAAAACAGAAAGCTCATAAATCATGTTTCAATAATCATTTTTCTAAGGTCCTTTTGTGTCCTCCAGATCCTTATGCTATTCGTCTGAATGAAAGACCTGAGAAAATGTTATCTTCTTGAACTTAGCATTCTGCTGTGGCTTCTCATGAAATACTTATCTTCTACTTTAAGCACTGGATTTACTGCTCCTAATGGGGGATTTGCATTTGTTCTAAGATTACAAATAACAATTATGCCAAAGCAATTACTCTTAACCTTAATTTGTAGCTCTCTTGCAGCAGGACATTTCATCTGTTCCATTTATTTTCATTCTCATTTGGCCTGGAGGTATTTCTAAATAAATCAACCACAGTAGATTTTAGAACGGCTCTATTGAATAACACCTAGGCTGACTAGAAGACTGTGTGGAAAAGAGAGAACATTATACTTATAATGCAAGGGAAAAAGAAAGCATACTTCTGGGGTCAGGTGTCTGAGTAAATCAAGAGAAAAAAAAGTTTTTCCCTGAAGTATTATGGAGTGGCCTCTGTCCTTCCACTCATTGTTACAAGTACAGGCATAGCATTTTAAACAGATAATACCAAAAAAGACATTGTTTATTCTATAAAAGGCATATATGGCCCTTGCAAAGAAACTAAGGTGAGTTCTTGGTAAAATGCATTGTTTATTCTATAAAGGGCACATACTGCCCTTGCAAAGAATCTGAGTTGAATTCCTGGTATCTGTGCCAGGCATCACACAACTTCAATTCCAGGAGGATCTGATACCTACCTTCTTTTAGCCTCCATTGGCACTTTACTTATGTGCGCAGGAGTATACACACATACACACACACACACACACACACACACACACACACACACAGGAGAGAGGGAGAGAGAGAGAGAGAGAGAGAGAGAAGGATAGGAAGAGGGAGATGAAGAAGGAGAGGGAGAGGGGGACAGAAGGGTAGAAAACATTAAACAACCAGTTAGGGGCCTGAGATGGCTCATGGCTTGGGAAGGCTTGCTGCTCCGCTCTTACAGAGGACTGTGACTTGAATCTATCGTCCACATAGCAGTTCACATCTGCTGTAACTTGAGTTTCAGAAGATCCCATGCTCCTTTCTGACTTCCACTAGCACCAGGCATGTATATAGCCCACATGCGCACTTTTGGCCCAAACTGGTGACCCAACCATTAACCCCAGCACTTATAACACAGAGGCAGGCAGATCTTTGTGAGTTCTAGGCAAGCCTAGATTATAAAGTGGTTCCAGACTGACCAGAGCAATATAGTTAAGCCTTGTCTCCTCCACAAATAACAATAAAAAAATACTTTCCCCACACTAAAACCCCACCTTGCCTAAATTCATCCAACAAGTGAAGAACATCACTCTTGGCTTGATTGTGGAATTGGGGATCATGTTCTCATCCTGACATCCCATCATGAGCTGAATACATCTCTATAGAAAAATAATCAAGGTTGTCCTCACATCCTGGCTGAAATCTATTTTTCAAGAACAAATTATACAGTTATTAATTATGGCTCTGTTTACGGTTCAGATTTCTGCCATTGTCAAGACAATTCAATTTTTAAAGGAAACTCTAAAATAAAGACTGAGAAAATGGTAACATTTTGGTAAGTGAAATTTCATTAAATATAAAAGTCTCACAATTTTCTGTGTACTGATACTTATTTACAAAGTTTTTTTGTTTGGCCTCAAATTATTATGCTCTCACTACAAAACAGAATAGAATCTCTTGAATATAGATTCTTAATATTGCATATTAAGATTTTTTCATGATGAAGATATTGACTTATAATTATTCATTCATATTCATGATATGATATATATTTAAATATAAACACTAATGAAGCTTATGTACAAAGACCTAAAGCAGAAATCATTACCAATCAGAGCAATCACTACTCTGATAAGGATACTAATGTTTTTAAATGAACCAAAAATTATATACTCTACTTTCTTACTTTCTGAAGTTGAATTCATAAATTGGTAAATTATGTGTGAAAGATAAAAATTTTGGAAAATAAAGCACAAGGAAAGAATATTTGCCCTAGTTGGAATTGGAAATTTTCTTCAAACTCTTTTCAGCGTTATTTTATGGTTTATCTGTTTGTGTGTGTATGTGTGTGTATGTGTGTGTGTGTGTGTGTGTGTGTGTGTGAGTGTGTGTGTGTGTGTGTGTGTATACATGCACACATATCCTTGTGGGCACACATGCCCCTGCATTCAAGTGTTCAGACCAGAGTTTGAATGGGGTGTTTTCTTTTGTTGCTCTCCATGTTACATTTTTCTGACAATATTTTATTGAACCTGGATATCATAAATACCTAGACTAAGTGTTCACTGAATTCTAGGATCCTCCTGTCTGTGTCTCTTTTAGTTGTGTGTGACCTTTTCTGTTTTTCATTTGTTTGTTTGTTTGTTTTGTCTTGTCTTGTTTGGATGTGGGAACCAGAGGTCTGAACTCTACTGTTTCATGTTTGCATAGCAAGAACTTTCCCAACTGAACTAACTTCTTCCTTCCTGAATTCAATGATCATTTTAAATAGAAAATGATCCCATTTCAAACATTTTTGACCCAGAATTGCTCCTGTCTAAAGGAAATGCTGGAACAAGCAATGGAACAGAGACTGAAAGGAAGACCATGTAGTGACTGCCCCATCTTGGGATCCATCCTTTGTATAGACACCAAACTGCTGATGCCATGTGCTTGAAGACAGGAGCCTGGCATGGCAGTCCTCTGAAAGTCTCTACCAGCACCTGACTGAGACAGATACAGATACTTACAGCAACCATTGGGCTGAGCACTGGATGAGTTAAGGGAAGGACTGAAGGAGCTAAAGGGAATTGAAACCCCATAGGTAGAACAATAGTATCAACTAACTGGACCCTTTAGAGCCCCCAGGGACTGAGCCACCAATGAAGGAGCATAAATGGGTTGTTCCATGGTCCCACTGCTTATGTAGCAGAGGACTGCCCTGTCTGTCCTCAGTGGGAAAGAATGTGCTTGGTCCTATGAGGGCTTGATGCCCCAAAGAAGGGAAATGCAAGATAAGTAAGGTGGGAGTGAGTGGGTGGGTGGGTAAACACCCTCTTAGAGGCAAAGGGTAAGGGGATGCAGTGTGGGCTTGTGGCGTGTGGATTAGGAAGGGGGACAACATATGAAATGTGAAAAGAAAAGAAAAGAAAAGAAAAGAAAAGAAAAGAAAAGAAAAGGAAAGAACTTACAAGCAGAAAACCATACCCTTAGATATTTATTTGGCAAGCCCAGACAGGAAGTGGAGACAGTATGTTTAATCTCAATGCTTTATCTAATAAAACATTGGTCAGATAACAATAATAAAAAAAGAAAGAAAATGATCTGTCGAAGTAGCTTGTCTACATATCTAAAAATCTCTGAAGTATTTCCAAGTTTTGAATACAGAGCACAGACAGAAATTTAGTTTACATTTATCAGTATATTTTCATCTTATAAATGATCAACTACATTTTACAGTAGATGAATGCATCATCAATATCTAACTTAACATAGTATGAGTTGCCTACTTTGAGTCTGACCAAGGTACACATTGCTGTGTTCCATATAAGTCCCACTCACATTAGAGCTCAGGCTCTATGATCAGTCCTTCCTTTTGGGGCAAGGTATTGACATTCCTAGAATCGCTTTTTCTGTCCCCAAGTGTTGTATAGTAACCATGTCTAAAATGTTTGAACATTAGTGTCTTTTCAGCTGCATGCACACACTTAAAAATGTGTGCATTTTGTTTTTAGGTCCAATGTGATTGATTTGACTGGCCTGCTTTGTGGAAACACTTGCTATCCAACAGTTGCTACTGTTCCTTAATGTTCTTCACTGGAACAAACAGTACTTTTATAACCTTTCTGAAAGAAGAGGACAGAGGGAGCATCTGTGGTGTGCCCCTTCCCAGAAGGAAACAAATGCTGTGGAGAAGGAAAGATCCCACCTGCATAAACGCTGCTCTCTATAAGCACAAATGCTGCCATTCCTACACATCCTAGAGTAGTGGTTCTCATGTCACTGTTAAGTTATTTTATTATACCTATGTAAAAATAGAGTGAATTATTAGTAGCAATAATGAGAAATCATTAGTAACATAAAGTTTAAACACTGAGAATATTTATTTTAAAAATCCCAAATGTTAGTATAAGCCACAGGATTAGGGAGACTTTTATATGAACATATTTTTCTACAATTTGTATGACTGAATTTAATAAAGCCCTGTCCACATGGGAATTTGGGCTAAAAAATGATATGATTATAGAGTCTAATATCTCAACGTGTCTTGCAAATAGTTTGGAAAAGCACCATATTAAAAATATTTGATTCTACTAACCGCAAACATAGCTAGCAAATGAAATAATATACGAAAATTAAGTACAAAATTCTTCTTTCCAAAGTGGCATAATCCTAGCGTGAAGGAGCTGACCACTCAGATGAAGTTCTATCTAAAGATATCAAAATGCTTTTAAACCAAGCCTGTCATGATTGCTAGGTTCATTATTTCCATTGGCATTGTCCTGTGCTATTTCACTCCCATGTATGGGGCAAAAATATAGCTCAGTGCCATGTCCACCATTCTTTTACCTAAGCACATCCCTTTCCCATTAACTCCTTGTGTTTATTCTTTTATTTTGCTCTGAATCTGATTTTTTGTTGTTGTTTGGGAAAATGTCTTATGAACTTCACAAAAGAATTTTATTTTAATAAGTTACTACTGACATTCTTTATAAATTCCAGAACTCTCTACCACATGTCAGCTTTAAGGGTTAATAAGTACTATGAGATTCTAGAAATAGACATATATTGATAATTTTCAGTACTATATCTATGCCACTAAATTACACAGTAGATAAAATGTCAGTAGAAAATTCCATGGAATATATATATTTTTCAATAGGCAAAATCTATATTATTCAAAGTTTCAGAACTATAATTTAAATTCTATTTTAAGGAACCTGTAACTTCACAGGTAAAAAAATAGAGATTATATATCAACAAAAATGATTTTGAAAAACAGGAATAAAGTCATTGCATGGCCTGGACTGATAAAACTGACAAGTCCAGGATATTCTTGCACTCTCAAAACTTCGACTGAGGTCAGAGACTGGAGTGAGGAAAGGTTTCTAGGCTATTGGAAAGATGTCATTTGAGGAATCAGAAATGGCCCTTTTGAGGTGTGATAAGATATTGTAAATTTGGATGTCAAATATGATATGATTTATAGTCCTGGCATTTTGAGAGCTTGGAAACAAATGATTATGAACTCCTTTTACCCAATTTTATTAGCAGTCTCAGAAGGGAACTAAAGATTTTAATATTTAAATGTTCAACCATAAGGACTTTAAGACACACAATTAGTTATTAGACAATGTTAAACTAACTGGCAGGCTCATGTTCAAGGCAGTCTTTCTCATTGCCAGAGCTATAAAGTATGCCACTATTTTTTTTGTTTTTTTTATTAGATATATTCTTTATTTATATTTCAAATCTTGTCCTCTTTCCTGGTTTCCCTGCTCTCCCTGAAAGTCCCCTAACCCACCCCCCTCCCCTTGCTCACCAATATACCCACTCCAGCTTCCCTGTCCTGGCATTCCCCTATATTGGGGCATCTAGCCTTCCCAGGACCAAGGGCCTCTCCTCCCTTTGATGTCCAAGAAGGCCATCCTCTGCTGCATATGCATCTGGAGCCATGGGTCCCTCCATGTGTACTCTTTGGTTAGTGGTTTAGTCCCTGGGATCTCTGGGGATACTGGATGGTTCATATTGTTGTTCCTCCTAGGGCACTGCAAACTCCTTTAGCTCCTTTCTCTAACTCCTCCCTTGGAGACCCTGTGCTCAGTTCAACGGTTGACTGAGAGTGTCCCTGTCTGTATTTGTCATGCACTTGCAGAGCCTCCCAGGTGACAGCTATATCAGGCTCCTGTCAGCAAGCACTTGTTGGCATCCACAATAGTGTCTGGGTTTTGTAGCTGTATATGGGATGGATCCCTAGGTGGGGCAGTCTCTGGGTGGTCTATTTATTTTAACAAGCAGAGCCTGCCATGGAAAATTGAAGCATTGAATGCAAAATTGGGACAGAAGAAATAACAGTCTTTCTCCTAAAACTCACTTTATTATGATACCATTTAATTTGAAGATAAACCAGATGGAATTTGGCAAATTAAATCAACTATTTAAGTCTATCCAAGCCCATGTTTTTCATACAATTCAATTAAACAATTAACTTTAGTGGTATGGACAGGTGAGGGCATGCAAAACCACCTGACTAATTCATTGCTCTCAGAAACGTGATACTGCTGAACATTTTAAATAAGTTTTAAAGGAATGAGAACTTGACTTAGAAGTTCAGCAATTATTTTTAGTTTACGTATGCTTTCATCAAATCCGTACTAAAATTCTACTGGACACCCAATTTAAGTGTGGCAGACAAGACTCGTGTTGTTTCCCTCGATAGAGTTGCAAAGTTTCATGTCATGTTTTACTTAAACAAATATGCAAATGTTTATATTTCAGTTCATCAATGATTCTGCTATCCAAACAGGATACATTAGAGATGGTTAATTAAGCATTTGTTCTAGGAAAGCAATAGTTCACAGTATAGGCAACAAAAGCATATAATACAATGTGAACATTTTCCTTCATTTAGATTGCCCTGGATCACCTTTGTGAATGATAAGGGTTGGAGCCCTGTGACACACATAAATGTGAGAGATACTTTTACATGGATAGGGCTTCTTTTTTTTTTTTTTAATTTAAGCATCTCTTTTATTTTTTTATTAAGTTAAAGTAAGGTTTTCTTTATTAAAGATGAACAAAAGTGTTTGTCATCAAGTTGATTATGCAGTACTGAAAAATACTTAAAACAAGTTGTAATATTAACATTCAATTTTAACACATTCAAATGTGCATGTAGTTTTTTATTTTTTTATTATTTTTGTTTTCTATATTCTTTATTTACATTCCAAATGATTTGCCCTTTCCCGGTTACCCCCCTTCCCGAAAGTCCCATAAGCCCTCTTCCCTCCCCTTGTTCCCCATTTACCGAAGAATTTCATGAACTCATTGTTTTTAATTGCTGAGTAGTATTCCATTGTGTAAATATACATGGAAAATATCTCTCATAAAATTGAAGAAATATGTTAAGAAAAACATGTTAAGATGGACTATACCAATTTATCTGTATAAATTTCTTCAATTTTATCAGAGATATTTTCATTGTAAATCTTCAATTTTATCAGAAAATGTTTTTACTTCTACTTTTAATCAATTTAGGAATATTTTTATGCCTACCATCTTATATGTATAATTTTTCATGAAATAGTTTTAATGTGTTTTTTTATATATTTCTTGAGTTTTATCAGAAATATTTTCCTTGTAGATTTTCAATTTTATCAGAAAATGTTTATAATTCCACTTTCAATCATCTTAGGAATATTTTTATGCCTACCATTTTATCTGTATAATTTTTCCATGGATAGTGTTTCTATGAGCAAGAACATTCAGGTGCCCTGTCCTCATGGGTATGTGGTTCAAGAAAGAATCAAAAGGTATATGGAGAATTTTTTTCCCATTTTTCCTTCTCAAATCATTTTTCCTTTTCACTGGGACTAAAACAATTTATGACCAAGGCCTGTTAGAAACACTTTCTTTCCTGTCAGTCTATGGACTAGTGTTGTAATACACAAATCCACCCTGGAGTCAGGGTGACCTGTGATGGATCTCAGCAGTGAATCAATCTTGTACTTCTATGCCCTGGAAGACACCATCCCAGAGACATAAAACAAAACCAAAACCGTGTGAATGAATTGAGTATTGCAGGAATAGATCTGTCCAGATTATCTCTTAGATCAAGCAGTATTGAGAGTAAAATCATGAATGAACTCATTGGTCAAAAGTTAAAGTTAGTACAGAAGGGGAACCCAGTAGTCTAGGTTCTGATTCATTGACAAATATATTTTAGGTCTTGCAGATGCAGCCTGAGGTTAGGGAAGAAGATTAGGTTTAGAAATAAATGTCCATCAGTGGTGAAAGAGGTTTTTATAAGAATAGCTTTATTTCCTTATTCAGTCACAAGCAGGGTTTAAGCTGATCAAGCACTGAGGTTGTACCACTGAGACAAGTGGTTAGAGAGTGTGTAATATCCTAACCTTCACAAGGTTGATTCTCCCAGCTCTTTCTGGTAAATATCTTAGCTGAGTACACAGCATCCCCTTGTAGTTGGTAACAAGCTTAGTGCAGATGCTAGATTAAGTAAGTCAGTAAGTAAGGACTTACTAAGAATACCTACAGTTTATTGTCAACCGGCCTCTACTTATAGTGAAGGCTCATGAAACCTGTGAATGCATTGCTAACAAATGTTGAATAAAGTAAGCCTCTGTCCTGCACTTTAAATCTAGCCTGGTGACAGCAGATCTGTATCTGTCTTTACCTTGAGGTTGAATATCAATGAAATGTGATAATACACACACCCAACCCTGAGTCTGACAGAGAATAACTGTAGATCAATGGAATTGGCAATCAGCTGAATAAAATGTAGTGTTTTCATTTCCTTTGTCTTCGTTTCATTTAACCAGCTGACTCTTCATTGAATCAATAGTTTTCATAGGTTCACCAGAGGTTAACTCATGAAAGGTTCATATACTCACAAAGGCTGATGTGTCTTGAAAATATTTAGAACTGTCTGATTTTCCAGTGTACACTCATGCTCAGAGTCTACAGACACTCTCTATTTGACAGCAATCCAATAACCTCTTCAGAAAATGTCGACATTGAATTTAGAAGAGGGAATATAAAAACCTTGATTAAATTTAATCGTCCAATACAGAATAGGACATGATTTAGACTATAGCAGTTGGTATTCGAAAGCAGAACAAAGGATAATGGCTTTATTGATCATTTTCTTAATGAATGAAAAACTATGAAACAACTGTTGTTTGGATGAAACAAATTGTAATGGCGTCTGACTGTTGAGAATTTATACAGCTAAACTCACTCGATACCTTGCAGTACTCTGTTAACTTTTGGATATACCACTTCGACAGATTTAGAAATGATATTGCCTGAGCAGCCTGCTATCCCAGGGGGACAGACTCCCCCCACCCGCCCTCTCTGACCTTCATCAGACCTGTTGAGTATGATTCATACAGACAGGACTCTAGCCTGGCTGTCTTCTGAGAGGTTCCATCCACCAGCTGAGTCATACAGATTCAGACACCAACAGTCAAACATTGAATAGGGCTTGGGACTTTTAAGGCAGAATAGGAGAAAGGATTGCCCCTCTCCCCCACACACATGCATCGGAACTCTACAGGAAGACCAACAGAATCAATTAACCTGGACCCCTGTAGCCTTCAAAGACTGAATCACCAACCAAAGAACACACACAGGCTGAACCTATGCCTCCTTGCACATATATAGCACATATATGTGCTGCTTGGTCTTCATGTGGATCCCAAACAACTAAAGTGGGGGTAATCCCAAAAGCTGTTGCCTGTATGTGGGATAGATTCTTCTAACTGGGCTGCATTGTCTGGCTTCAGTGGGGGAGGAAGCACCTAGCTTCAGAGAGACTTGAAATGCTCAGGTTGGAGGATACCCACGGGGCATCACCATCTCAGAGGAGAAAGGGAGGAGGGAAGGTATTGTGAGAGGAGCTGGCCTAGGCAGGGGTGGGCAGTGAGAGGGATATAAAGTGAATAAGTAGAAAATAATAAATAAATTATGTTCATAGCAGCCTTATTTATAATAGCCAGAAGCTGGAAAGAACACAGATGTCCCTCAACAGAGGAGTGGATACAGAAAATGTGGTACATTTCCATAGTGAAATACTACTCAGCAATTAAAAACAATGAATTTATGAAATTCTTAAGCAAATGTTTGGAACTAGAAAATATCATCCTGAGTGAGGTAACCCAATCACAAAAGAACACACATGGTATGCACTCACTGATAAGTGGATATTAGCCCTGAAGCTCAGAATAACCAAGACATAATTCACATATCAAATAATGCCCAAGAAGGAATGAGAGGCCCCTGGTCCTGGAAAGGCTCGATGCTATTTAGGGGAATACCAGGACAGGGAAGTGTGAGGGGGTTGATTGGGGAACAGGGGGGGGGAGAGGACTTATGGGACTTTCGGGGGAAGGAGGAAATGGGAAAGGGGAAATCATTTGAAATGTAAATAAAGAATATATCTAAGAAACAATAAAAAAAAAGAATCTAAATTTTCCAAAAACACTTTTATCTTTACTTACATATACCCATATCAAAGGGACAACTGTTACTATTTGCTGAACTAAATGGAGGATATTCCTGGTTTAAGAGATTTGAAAGAACCATTGAAGCTCATTGGACTCTAGGATTCCTGCTTCTGTGGAAGCAGATAGAGTGCTGAGGTATGTAAAGATGGAAACCATGATAACAGTGAATCACCTTTTTGTAGGAGCACATTCAAAGCTACAAATTCATTGATCATATAGCTGATATTTCATTCATAGATTGTTCCCTTTGTTCCCAGAAACTTTGAAGAGACACTTCTTAGGTCTATACAGAGTCTTCATAAAATACTCTTCCCTCGGAAAATTCTGCAATGTGGGTGGAATCTCTCCCTGCGAGTCTGACTTTGAAGTGAATTGTTTCTGTTGACACATTTCTAAACTTATTAAGCTAAATATTAACTACACAGTTATCTGTTGCCGATTTGGACCTAGAATCATAGAGCTTTATGTAACAGAATAGAAAAGAGGAAAAACAATGGCTTCTGGAGACAGATGTGATTTTTCTCTGGTGGTGTAGCTACAGGCAACTTGCCTCTGCTCAGGTATATAGCTGCTTGCCCATTCTCATACAATCAAACATAATTCAACTCAGTGGTACACTTGCATAAGCATGAACACACAAACACACACACATAAACAGACAGACATGCACACATGCACCCACACATATACATTCATACACACATACACACAAACACACTCACACACACACATGCACACATGCACACACAAAAGAAAGACACTGACAGAAACATACACATACACACAAAGAGACAGACACACACACACTCAAAGTGACAGAGAGACAGAGAGAAAAAGGCAGAGACGGAGACAGACACTAGGAGACAGGAAAGTCACAGGAAAATCGGTCTCAGTGGGAGAGAATGGGTGATGAGAGAGGATAACCAGGAAAGATGGAAAATTGCCAAAATTCACTATATACATGTAAAAAAGTCTATAAAACAAAAAATATGAAATATGAAGTTTAAGATTTGCTCATGTTTTCTTCATAAAACGATTGGGTTTGGGCTAGAGAAATGTAACAAAAACTGACACTGCATGTTTTTGTTGTTCTGAAAGACAGCAACCTTAAATGTCCCATTAATTTGATAATAACACTCTAGAAAACACTGAGGAGAATTTTCTCCTAATAACTGATTAAAAGTGAGTTAAATACAACCCAAAATGTACCTCATGCCACATTTTAAATATTACAAAATATTTGTGTGAATATTCCCATCTGATGGGCAGGCTCAGTAGAAGAAAGGGCATGTGAATTAATGTGGAGAACTACTTCCTGTGTGAATGTTGAGCTAGGTAGGATGCTGCTGTGTCAGTGGGTGTCAGGAGGAAGTGAACTCCTTTGTGGTCTGCTTAGGAAGAATAAACAATGGAAGAAACCACAGCAGCTGGCTGAAGCTAGGTACAGAAATGAGGAGAAGCAGCTTGATCTCTGGATGGTGGCAGCAACCCCAGGAACAGCCCGACTGAAACTCAATCCGGGTGCAGGGAGATGCTTCAGTTTTCAAACCGTCTACTGCACAGGCGTGAAGAGCCAAATCTGATACCCAGAACCAACCTAAAATAATTCCATATACAGTAGCATGTGCCTGGCATCACAGCACTAGAGAGCATCACTGGGGCTTGCTGGCCAGCTTGAGGAGCCTAACTGGTGAGTTGTGAGATCAGCGAGAGAGTTTGTCTCATAAACTAACACAGGAAGCTATGAAAAAGATGCCCAACATCACCCTTCACTCTTCATGTGCATTAGCACATGCACATACAGACAATGCCCATATATGTATGTGCACGTGCACATACACTCAAATAAAATTACGAAAGGAAAACTCAGATGGGTATGCTTATGAGTCAGGTAGCTAGGAACATGTAAAGATGATGGTCACTTTTAAGATTATGATGTTACCATGGCGACTGGTGGAAAATAACAGGAAGAAAAGATGATCACTGAGGAGAACTGTTTTGTGTGAATTAATAATACCCAATCCATTCATCTGTTGCTGTGCCCTGTTCTTAATGGTGTTACATATTTGCTCGCACACTTAACCCTCACAAACCCTTTTTGTAATAGATGTTAAACTCAGAAGGTCTGGACCAAGTTTGAATGCTAACTTGTTCTGGAATAAGACAGTAGGGGACCAAATTAACCGACCTTGAGTCAATTTGTTGCTACTATCTGTTTTATTGGTCTTGAGGAAGGCAGACTGCTCCCCTTCAGAGTTCTAGGAGGACCACGTACCTCCAGAAATTCCTCAGCAAAATAAAGAGGAATATGAAGAATGAGACAGCAGAAATCCAGGAGAGTCTGGAGCAAGGAAATTCACCAAATGAGAAAGGTGGCCTTCAGGCTCTGACTTTAACATAAGAAACTATGTCAAAACAACAGAGTGGTCACTTATGTCAAATAAACACACGTTTGTTGAGACGGCTATTTGTTTTTTTGGTTTGGGTTGGGTTTTGAGGGAGAAGAATCCTGATGTACTTCAGAGTAGACTGACAGGTGGACAACTTCTGCACATACTGCTGAGGGGAAAAAGGCAGAATACTAATGTGATGTATCACCATTAGAAAAATCACAAAGTTCTCTGCATAATTTCTAACTCCTTTGTAAGTGTGAAAGTGTCTGAGACTACTAGTTACAAGTAAGGAGCTCTGTTTGGGAACAGCAGGCAAGAATGTGAATTTGGGGGGTTTGTGCCAGGCAAGGAGAAAATTATCCACGCTAAAACTCAACAAGCCTGCTGAATGTAGGTTCTTGGTGAAATAGAAAAACCCCACATGAAATTGATTTCACATTGCAGACTGCAAGAACTCCTGGAACAGTGCCCCTGTGGCCATAATCTAAGAGAGTGAAACCAGTGTCTCTGGGGGCTGTCAAGGTGCTTGTTAAATACCACCAAAGGTTAGCAGCAGAAGAGCAGTTAGAGAGCAGCGTTATTGGATCATAGCAGGAAACCTCATTGGAATTTCACAGCATGGGGTTGGGGGAGGGCGTGACTCACTTTGATGACTCCTGTACAAATGAGCTGTGGGATCAGAGACTACTGAACTTGATGAACTTGTCAGCCTGTAGCCTGGGGCTCCCCTCTTGCTGCCTCTCTGCATATTTTTTCTACCTAGGTTCCTCTTCACAGATCTTTCTTTCCCTCCTCACCCACTTAACACACACACACACACAAAAAAAAAATCATTTTTTTAATTTCTTTTTCCGTCTCCCATATACGTACTTTTCACATAACTCTTTATCTATTTTTTGATTTTTTTATTAATTGGAAATGAAATTGTTGCATTCAGTGACTGCACAGCCAACATCATATTATACTTAGAACTGGTGTGTGTGTGTGTGTGTGTGTGTGTGTGTGTCCCACTGAGTACACATGGAAGTCAAAGAACAGTCTTCAGAGCATCCTCTCTTTCTACTTCTTAAGCAGGATATCTCTTGCTGTTTCTGTTGCTGGCCCTGTACTTCCCAACATGTGGAAGGAATGCTGGGATCACAGATGCATGTTACTGCATTTGACCTTTTTAATGTAGACTGTGGATCACCAGGCTTATTGGGTTAGTGCTATTACCCACTGACCCATATACCAAGCCCTAGAGCTGAACGTCTAAAATAATCCTAAGAATTAAATCCTGACTTTGAATTTCAGTTTTCTGGTATTTGGCCATTTTAGAGAACTGTTTGCAATTGACTGACACATAGCAGTCTAAAACAGATCGAAATTTAACAACAGGCTCCTAGGTAAATAGGCCATAGTAAAGTGAAGATTTCCATGAATATCTATCTCCTTCTTTTCTCTTGGAGTGCCCTGAGCTCAGACAACTATGGACAAAGAACAAGTTATTTCACTTAGGTGGCAGGGACATACTCCCGGGAACAAGTGTGGAGATTTTACAGTAGGTGCTATGCTATCCAGGGCATAAAGATGAGCAGCAGATGGAGCTGATTCTGACTTGACCCAGTTGTTATTCAGGGAAAATCTCGTCTTTATTTTGCAGAGAAGAAATTTTTATATATCTCTTCAAATGCTCTCTGAAGACTTCAGATGTATAATTTTAGACAAGAAACTAAAAATAAATGAGATTCCCTCCCATAGATATGAGAAGGTTTCTACTAACATAGAAAGTCTGGACAGTGCTGAACTCTGAGACAGTATGGCTTCGTGAGGTATCTGCTTCAGTATGCATATTCTGACCTGTCTGCCTTATCCGTACCTACACAGCTTTGACCTATAAATTGCACATACACACACACACACACACACACACAGAGAGAGAGAGAGACAGAGAGAGAGAGACAGAGACAGAGACACAGAGAGAGAAGGGAGAAAGACAGAGAGACAGAGACAGTCAGAGATAGAGCCAGAGAAAAACAGAGATACAAAAAAGCAGAAACACAGAGACACAGACATGTAATATAAAATATTTAAAAATCAAATTCTACTCTAAACTATATTATTTTAGGTAATGTTTGAACATTTAAATAGGCACTTTCTTACTCAACATAGAAGAAAGTCATTTGTGAAATTTTGTTGGTTTATACCTCAAAAATAAAAGCAGAAAAAGATTATTTGGGGGAGAGGAAACAAACTTATGAAACCGAGCACATGGCCAAGATAAGCTTGAGCCTCTGCCCATCTTGATGCCTCTTGGACATCATACTACATCCGTAAAGATCGTCTTCCCCATGTAGAACCCGGTGCAAGCCATAGAGGGCATAGGACTACTGGGATGAACAAAGTGCTTTCTACTTCAAAGCAAAGAGCAGCTTTGGTAAGTTTTATAATACTGGATTATTACTACAAAGATCAGTGAAGGGCTGTGATACAGAAGGAGATGCTCTCAGAGGGAAGGAAATGAAAGGACGGGACACAGTAAACTTGATCTTGCTTGATGTTTGTTTTAGAGTCTCATATGCTAGTTAGGGTTCTTTTGCTATGATAAAACACCATGATTTAACCACTTGGGGAGGGAAGGATTCATTTCAGCTTATACTTGGAAGCAATAGTCCATCACTGCAGAAAATCAGAACAGGAACTCAAAGCAGGGAACTGAAAGTCAAAAACCAAAGCACAGGTCATGGAGGGGTGCTGCTTACTGGCTTGCTCCTCCTGGCTTGCTCAGCTCGCTTTTCTCTATCATCCAGGACCACCATCCCAGGGTTGGCATCATACTTAGTAGACTGGGCTCTACCAACACAATTTTAATTAAGAGAATGCCCCACAGGAATTCACAGAGGTCAGTCTATGAGTAGCATTTCCCACTTGAGTCTCCTCTCTCAAATAACTCTAGCGTGTGTCACATTAACAAAAACCTCACCAGGACACCTGGTACAGCTGAACTGTTCCCATTCTGTTTCTACCCTATGCTTGAGAGACATTAGCTGGACATTATCACCAGGGCCAGATATTTATAGGCAGTGAAAAGGTTCAGGATGCAAATAAAAGTTTCTAGAAGTATTCAGAATTAAGAGACATTTGTAACTATACTGCCAGGACCTCTCTAGCCACAACTGTACATACATCTATGGAGCATGAGTGTTAGTTATATCATCTCGTTTTAGCTTTTATGGGGTGAAATAAAGGTTACAACAATAGCAATTGCTTGTGAGAAAGTTTCAAACACATTTAAACATGGATATTCAAATATTTCTATTTATAATAGAGAAGGTAGAATTAATACCAATTAAAATATTATATTAAGTGATATGAATTGAAATATATATTAAGATGAATAATATAACATTATCATGGTATATAGTCTTTTTCCTTAATGAATTTACTGTGCCCACTATGAAAGAAAAAAAGCTTTAAAGATTTTAATTATACTGGCATTTGCATCTTTTTTCTTGGTTAGATAATTATATTGTTAAGAAACATCTAAATTCTCTAAGTCTTATTCACAATATTTTGGTCGAATTGGCTTTTCAGTAAAATTCCCATGCTCTCTGCCACATATCACCTGTCCTCAGGTGAATCATTCACCACGAGATTTGGAAATTACTACATTGATTTAATACTGCCCATCCGAGGACTTAGTGTACAGAGGCAGAAGGACCAGGAACTCAAGATCAGCCTTAGCCACTTAGCTAGTTTGAGGCCAGCCTGGGATACATGCTACATGAAACCTTGTCAAAAAGAAGAGAGGAGAGGGAGAGGGAGAAGAAGAGGGAGAGAGAGAGAGAGAGAGAGAGAGAGAGAGAGAGAGAGAGAGAGAGAAAGAGAGAGACAGAGACAGAGACAGAGACAGACAGAGAAAGACAGAGACAGACAGACAGACAGACAGAGACAGACAGAGAGATAGAGACAGAGACAGAGAGAGAGAGAGAGAGGCAGAGATGTCAGATGTATAGAGACACAGAGAATATGGATACTTTTATTTGTATCAGAAATACATATATCTTAAATAAAATTGAATTTATGTCATATAAATCTCTATATATTCTTTCAGTGGGATCTGCTGTCGAATTTAGAGGCTAGAAAGATAGTTCAGGGGTAAAGAACACTTGCTGCTCTTTCAAAGGACCTGAATTCAGTTCCCAGCATCCATGTCAGGTGGTTCCTACCATCTTTCTTTCTTTCTTTCTTTCTTTCTTTCTTTCTTTCTTTCTTTCTTTCTTTCTTTCTTTCTTTCTTTAAATTCTTTCTCCCTTTAATAGTCAGGAATTGTCGCAATGCAGTGCGGTTAACACAGCCACCATAACAAAGTAAATGCTCGCTTCACACAGTAGAATGCTTTGTCTCAGAGCTTGGGAGTCAGAAATCAACTCACCAGCAGAACCTTGCTCCTCAGAAGCCCAGGGAAAATCTGTCCTTTCCCATTTTGGGTGTTTTGAGCTCCAGGTGTTTCTTGGCTTGGGGTTACATCACTCCCACCTGCCTGTGTTGGTCATGTGGCCTCCTCTGTTTCCATCTGTCCCTTCTCTGCATAGCCCCTACAAGGACATTTGTCATTAGACTTAAGACTTATTCACTTCATCCAGAATGATCTCATCTCCAGACGTATCTCTTGATTATATCTGCAAAGACTCTTTGGTCACATTTACAGGCTCCATCCTACCATCTTTCTACAACTGCCTTTCTTTCTAGTTAACACTGGGGTTTTCTTTTCACACACTGTATACTGTAATACTTAAAATATCAAAGGCATGTCTCAAGTGTAGTCTCCTCCCAAGCCCTGTTATTATGGAAGGGTGCTGCGTTTAAAGGGCTGTAACTAAGTTACAAATTAAGATAAATACACTTAGGTGAAGAGAAGCATAGTTTTCCTGCTGAGGGTCTTGTAAAGGGATTTCCTTAAGGCCTGCTTTGATCTCAGAAAACATTGCAGACTTTCTTTACATTTAAAAAGTGAACTCACATTTCATCTTTCCTATTTCTTTATTCATTTCAATACTCCTTTATTCACTTCACAAGCTCTTTCCTATTTCCATGGCAATTTAGGCTGCGTACAACTTATATAATATAAGGCAACTCTAACTAGGGAGACAATTCCTTTGCAAGAAAATGAGTGCCAAGCAGAAAAAAAAAATCCATTGTGCCCTTAGTAGCTGTGTGAGTTGACATGTATTGAACCCCCCCCTAAACCCACCAGTGTCATTTTCCCGTACCATCTAATGAAAAGTTCGCAAGCACATTTTAACTATGTATTGTTCACAAATTCCTCATCATCTCCTGACAAATGGTCTGTAGAAAAATCTCTAAAATCTTCTCTCAGAGTACTACAGCTTAAAAGATTCATGCCATCAAATGCTGCACCTCAAAGGCTAATGTCTGCTCTCCAAATTTCAAATACTATAGCCTAATAAAAATTTAAAGAGCGAGAGCTCCTCCCCAGGGAGCAGCTGTCAAGACTTTCTTACAAGAAAGAAACATAAACAGCCGCTACCTAGCCATCTCTGAGAACAGACAAAGCAAAGCGAGAGTAAGTATTTCTAACAGAGAAAAAAATTCAAGTTGTGCTAGCTGCAGTTATAATGATAATCTCATATCTGTGTATCAAAAATATCAAAGAACTAAGGTGCATTTATGAAGGGAAGATTAAAATCTTTATATATGCAATGAATATATAATATGCATACATCTACATATATGTGTAAGCATACAAGACAAGGCATGTGCACAAACAGATATTAAGTACTCGTAACCTCTTCTAGGCATGGGGCAGTTTCTCCTTAACCACTGTCTCCATTAGAGTTCTCCGAGTACTCTTAATTTATGATGTTCGTGGCTGTACTACATTAAGTCATGACCGCCCTGGAGACAAAACATAGTTCATTTACGTTCTACAGCATCAAGTACTCTCCTCACCACACATTTTATCAAACATCTTTCCTTTCGACTTTCTGGTCCAGCAAAATCCCTCTTAGTAATAGCCCTTCAAAGGCCGTGAATTGGGAAATCTTAGGGAGGAAAGACTGAGCACCTTACCACATGTCGGCTGTGGATCGAGACTTTAGATAAAATTGCTGAGGTCACCACTTTCTCCCAAGGAAATGCAATCTCATTGTTGTCCATCACAGCTTCCTAAAGTGTAATTATACTATCACAAACAAACAAACAAACAAAAAAAACCCCAAAAACCAAAGCATCCTCTCTCTTGTTTTGGAGAGCATCAACCCCGTGCAGGATGCCTTTTGCTGACATGTGCTTAGGGAAAGGAAGCATGGTCACTCTCAAGAACGGATGTTCTAAATTTCCTCTGTCTTCTAGTCATTATTTCAGTAGTATATTCTGCTAGTATAACTCTGTAAAGACATGTTTCTTTCAAAACTGTTTTTTCTTTCACTGATCATGTGTGAAATGAATCACAGGTGGCCATTCTATTGTGGTTTATTCTTGTGAATATCAAAACCATACAAATGAGAAAGCAACCATTGCTGTGAATGGAATGGCCCCATCAGCCTTTATAAATCTGGGCAAATCTTTACTTTTTTTTCCAAATTATTTTGATGATGTGACTGCATTCAAACACAATAAGATATTAGTACTGTGTGTATTTAAAGAATCTTCAAAGTTAATATTTGAAAATTCAAATGTGATATATTATAAGACAATTTTAATTAAAAGTTTCAAGGTTCTGGAGTTCAAGTTG
Source organism: Tokudaia tokunoshimensis (assembly GCA_036184795.1). NCBI lineage: Eukaryota > Metazoa > Chordata > Mammalia > Rodentia > Muridae > Tokudaia > Tokudaia tokunoshimensis. Next base: position 133,463,144 of record BTHU01000003.1, on the reverse strand, counting down.
CAACTTACTTTAGAAAAGAAAAAGAAGTCATTCTAATATAGGCCTGGTTAAAAAAATAAAAAGGTTCTACTACTATCAGCTCCATGCAAACAGGAGTTGTGGGACCTTGAATTTCCAGAGTGCACATCAATGTAAGGAAGGCATGGTGGGCACTGCACTTGAGGAGGCACCGACTGGGAATAGCTTGAATGGTCTTATGAACTACACTATCCATGTTAGTAAACTTTGTGTCTAATTAAAAAACTGTCTTGATTTGTTTCCTTATTACTACAATAAAACAATATAAGGAGGCATTAATTTATTTTCCTCATAATTTTAGGTTCACAAAGTCTTGTGGCAGAGACTCAAAGCAGCTGAAAGCAGAAAGAGAATCCATGATATCCCAGATTCATGTTCTTTCCCTCCATCTTCTTCAAGCCAACCTATGCCATGAATGGTGCTGCCACATTCAGGTATGTCTTCTCACATCAATAGAGCCCATTGAGAAAATCCTCACATCTTTGTCCATCTCATGTCTGTGCATCTTTGTCCACTACATGTCTATGCATCTTTATCCATCACATGTCTGTGCATCTTCATCTATCATATGTCTATGCATCTTTGCCCATCGCATGTCTATGCATCTTTGTCCATCACATGTCTGTGCACCTTCATCTATCATATGTCTGTGCATCTTTGTCCATCACAATATGCCTGCAGGACAATTGAAACTACCACCTAAGTGACTCAACATTGTGTCAAATCCACAATCAAAACCAACGACTACAGACACCATGCCTCCATAAATATGGTAGAAAGTGATCAGGAGGACACCCTACTTCAGCTTGTACCTTCACAGAAGAGTACACACGCATACATGGACACCAAAAGCACATACACATAAAAACTCATGTAACATGCTTTAGTCTGTTATCTTTATGACAGTTTTTAATTCAATTCAAACTTAATGCAAATTTTGCAAATGTTTCCCATTAAAACACTCTTCGAAAGTCAAGAGTAGGGCTGGAGAGATGCCTCAGCAGTTAAGAGCACTGACTGCTCTTCCTGAGGTCCTGAGTTCAAATCCCAGCCACATAGTGGCTCACAACCATCTGTAATGACATCAGATGGTGTCTTCTGGTGTGTCTGAAGACAGCTACAGTGTACTCATATATATATATATATATATATATATATATATATATATATATATATATATATCTTTAAAATAGAAAGTCAAGAGTAAATATGAATGTTATCATTAGAGTTAATATTGAAGAGAGAAAAATAGTTCCTAAAACCTCAAGCAAGAGTCTACAATATTTCCAGTACTATTTACCCTCCATGTGATAAATTGATTTTATAAACTTAAAAAAAATATATTTCCTTGGACACAGACAATTTCACTCAGAAGTAGGTGGTTTAGTGTTGTCCTATTAAAGGTTTTCTGTTCTTAATTGCAGATGAAGAGAAAAACTCATAAAAGAAATCAAAACTCACTTTTTGCTTGATAAATGTATATGTGGGCATACATAGTAAGTCTTTTTAAAATCTAAGAAATTGGGCACTTGGGAGGTGACTCAGAAGGTAAAATGCTTCCTTTGCCAGGATGAAAATCTGGGTTTGAATGCAAAGCACTAAAATAAAAATATGAATATGATCACATGTCCCTAGTCTAGAAAGGTGGAGACAGTCAAATCCCTGCAAGGGGGTGGCTGAATAGACATTCTAGACAATCAGTAAGAAAGCTTATCTCAAACTAATGAGTCCTTGAAGAATGACTGAGGAAGATACCCAATACCAACCTCTCTCCCCCACTCCCTCTATCTGAGTCTCTTACACACACAAACACACACACACACACACACACACATGCACACATGCACATACACTCAGCACACACACATGTGCATGTACACCCATACGAGGCACAGGAAACTAAGAAACTAAGGTATTTGATAGGCCAACAAACATTCACCTTTAATTACTTGATGGTCTGTGGAACTCAAACACACTGTATTCTCATGAAGAATCTCAAGTTCGTTACGTATCATTCTGACTAAATTTATACATGTTGTTGAAGGCACACATACAAGCACTCCCATATTATATTCTGTGAAAAGCTGTGTGAAAAGATACCCATAACAATTTTTAGATGAGAAATTTTCTCCAAATTCTGTAACATTTGACTTAAGTAGTTTTACTTCACCTTGTTGTATTGATCAATTCAGAAAAGTTAAAAAAGAAAACTTTCAGTCGATCACCTTTTCAGGTTGTCAGGAAAGCAGCATTGAAACAAGGTTTTGTTTCAGGTGTTCCTTCTCTAGCGTTCATTTTCTTTCCTATTCACTTTATGAGACACTAAAACCTGTGAAATGAATGCTCATGATGTGCTTTTCACACCTGAGCTTTAATACAGTTTTACGGCTTTGAAATCATCCTCTGTCCACATGTACTGCGGAAGCTCTTTATGGAGAAGAGAACCTCTGACTGCTCTGGGAATTATATGTCTCCAGGCCTGACAGCAGTTTGGACTAAATCAACAGTGCAGCTCCCAGGGTCAGATACCTTTGTAGTACAAAGCCCATGAAGGATGTCCATCAACATAACACAAAGGTCCAAACATCTCTGCACTGCACAATGGACGTTATCTGAAGACTCTATAAAGGATGACGAAGAAGCACTATTTTAGAGTTATGCAACTTAGCTAGTCTGTGCTTAGATCATACATGATTTATCTGGAAATCTAATTGTGTTCGAACTTAGACATAGGGCAAATCAATAGTCCAGAGAAATGCAAACTGAGACTAGAGCAGAGAGGTTAAGAAAAGTTCCTACAATTGTGAGCACTGTCAGTAGGTTTTACACAAAAATAGTCATGTCAAAATCCACAGAAGCAAGCAGAATGCAAAGAGGAAGAAGGGAATATTTTTTTTAATTGAAAAACATCATATAATATGATCTGATAATGATCCTCCTTCCCCAACTTCTCCCAAATCTTATCTTCCTCCCAATTCCAAACCCTTTCCCACTTTGTTTAAAAAAGAAACAACTTAATAGAAATGTATTCAGTAAACCCCTCCTGCCAGGGATCAGGGAGCCAAACAGAAGATGAGGAGGAAAGGGTGTAAGAGCCAGAGGGCTGGCCCCAAGGAAAGTATCTCCCAGACATAACAACAGCATGCACATATGAATACCCAGAAACACATATGACCTGCACAGGTTCCAACAAGATTGGCCCCTTCACAGAAAGGAGGAAGTGGACATGAACTCCCATTCTTAACCAAGAAACAATCTCCAATTGACATCACTAGCAAAGGAAAAATTAGTTTTCTCAACGGGGTCTCACTAGGTATATTAACTATATTTAATATAGGCCCCATGCCTAGCAGTGGGTGACTAACACAAAATAAACTCAATGGTAATTTTGTAGAGGGAACAGTTTAAGAATAAATAAGAGTAAATCTACTGATAGTTTCAAGAGAGCTACTTTTTACTATTTTTCTTATTGTAATAGGAAAACAATTTTAAAATTTTATCTTTTGTATATATGTGTAAGATATGCTTGTATGCATATGTTTGTATGTATTTATTTGTGTGAACAGTCATGTGTGTGGATATAAGTGTGCCTGTGCCATGGGATACATATAAAAGTCCAAGGACAACAGTGGCTGCCAGTGCTTACCTTTCACCTGACTTGAGACTAGGTCTCCTTTGTGCTTGTTCTTTGCATACTCAAGGGAAGCTAGCCTACAAACTTCCAGGGATAATCCTGTCTCCTTCCTCCTCCCATCTCATGGAAGAAGTGATGGATTGCAGATGCTTATGGTACCATGTTTGGCTTTTAATTGGGTTCTGAGCATCTAGCCTCACATTTGTATGACTAGGACTTTTAATCACTCAGACATCTCTCCCAGGCTGAAATCTAAAGATGTAAAAGCTTGTATAAATCAAAGTAAGTTAGTATTCAACTTCTTTCACAGAAGTCGGTATTTCTTTTTTCTTTAAAAAGATTTATTTATTCATTAAATATAAGTACACTGTAGCTGTCTTCAGACACACTAGAAGAGGGCATCAGATCTCATTATAGATGGTTGTGAGACACCACATGGTTGCTGGGATTTGAACTTAGGACCTCTGGAAGAGCAGTCAGTGCTCTTAACCTCTGAGCCATCTCTCCAGCCCAGGTATTTCTTTTTCAAAATGTATTTCATATGTCATTATTTGGGGGTGTGGGTGTGCATGACACAGCATGGGTGGTCAGGGGACAACTCTGGGTGTATTAGTCTTCTCCTTCGGCTTTGCAGGGACTCTGGTATTGAACACAGATTGTTAGGCTTCTTGTGACAAGTGGTTTACATCACTGTAGCAGAAAACAGAATTTCAGAATGAAGGAAAACTGTGTTCATTTCTCTCACTTGACTGTGTGATGATGCTACAGGGATTCTCTGTGAGAAATTTCATGTGTATAGAAAGACACATATGCGAGCAGTGAAGCTGCCTCTGGATGGGTGAGAAGTATGTAGGTTTCTAAGGCATTTTATGTGTACAACAGGACACCATGCTATTGAGGCCGTTGTCCCCTATGCCAATCATGATATTTGAGAGAAGTAGTCCATGGCTCTACTGATGAGCATTCCAGATCTCCTAATGAACTCAGAAGTTAAGTAGAGTCAGCCTTGGCTAGTCCTTGGATGAAAGAGTATTATATCAGGTGCAGAGTCATCGAATACAATGGCCAGTGTGCTAGAGTAACTCTTTATGTTAGCAAGAACTTAATCACTGACTAATCTGTATTTATGTCTCTATACTTACCAACATTAGAACTTCTAATTCTTCCCTGTATTCTCTTAACGCAAAACTAGTCACGTATTTCTGTCATTTATGTGTGTGATGCATAAATGTAAATATGTTTGTGTTTATCTGCATATATGTACAGGAATCCGCAGATGTGTGTGCCTACAAATGTAGAAACCATAGGTCAATGCTGAGTGGTTTTTATCTATTACAAATTGTCTTATTTTTTTTGAGACAAGCTCTTTCTCCTACTGAACCTGGAGCTCACCAAGACAGTGTGATTAGATGGTCAGAAAATCCCCGATATCCCCTCTGTCTGCTGCTTCCCAGGGCTGATATTACAGATGTGCATGTGTTGCCAAATCTTTTCACATGAATGTTGAGGATCCAGATATGAGTCCTAATAACACATGGCCATTACTTTACAACTCAGCCATATCTCCTAACTCTTGCCTCTTCTTTCTAAAGTACACTTCTTGAATCACGGCTAGATCTTGGTCACATCCTTCCCATTAATCCCTGTCAGTGATAAAGGACCTCATTATTAATATAGGGTCATAGAGTGATGTTGTATGATTTACCCAGGGCTGGTTCACTAAGCAACTCTGCTGCCAACCAAGCACCGGAAACAGAACTGATGCTAAAATAGTGATCCTCAATGAGGGAAGTTTTATTTTGTAGGACACATTTGTCAATGTCCCAACACACATTTGTTTATTGTATCTCAAAAGTTGTGGAGGTCAGCAAAACTGCCAGACACTATTCAATCCAAAAGACAGCTCTCTACAGCCCAAGAGAAACCACGGAATCTCCTAAGTGCTGAGATTGAGAGTCAAGAGATGATAGGCATTCAACTTCACTGAAACTCATTAACCTCAATATAAAGTAGAGGTCAGGATTCATTTTACAAGTGTCACTGTGTAGTTATAGTTAACAGATGAACAGTGTTTACTCTGAATTTTTGATTTTGGATATTTTGAAGAAATCACTTTTTTTTTGATGACTTTTCAAGTGAGTGTGTGGTCCATTTAACTAGGTTGGTTATTTCTACAGAAATGACTACATATTGACTACCTTGACAATTTTAAATATAGGGTATAAGAATACCAGGACAATGTTTATAATTTTTTTTGAAATAGAAGCTAAAGAAATAGAAACTATGCATCGGGTGTCTGAAAAGTAATCTCTTCAGTGAAGAATCAGATATTGAGAATGTTTACAGTAAAAAAGACAAATTAACGAATCATCTCTAAAAACATGCAATCCCTGTGTAGTTCGGTATTATCTTCTTTCTGCCTGCATATATACAAAGGCTCTCAAATAAACACGATATTATAAACTAATAATCAACTTTAGTGGTATGTTTACCCGTATTTCTTATGACAACAATTTCCTTAGTTGCGTTCTGCCTAATGATCTATTGTATGCTGTCTTTAAGTCACTTCAAATTTTCTTAGAGATGGTTGACTTATTCAAAATTGTTTTTAGTTTGTTAAGACCTGTACAGTGACTATATTATTTTTTTTACAGAGTGGTGATAGGCTGAAAGACCATAAAATATAAACCTAACTGACCTTGCATGTGAAGATAGCTGCACCTTGACATGAAAATCGATAAAAGCAGGCTGAGCAATGCTAAACAAAGCAGAACAATTACAAAGGACAGGAATATAAAAATAATCCAAGTATATCTGACTCCTCTTTGTGCAGCAGAAAATCACAGAGTCTAGGATAAAGTTGACTACTGGGATCTTAATGACTAGGAAAGTCAGAAGACAGAGATATCCCACAGGAGCAGAGTGAAAGAAGAGCAAGAAGTAACCAGCAGTAGCTAAATTCAGGTTACAGTTAGTGCATGAAGTCAACCATTACTGGCATCTTGTTGAACATTTCAGGCTAGGTCAGGAGCTGTGTGATTCAATTCTAATTAGTAAAGTTCTGGAAAGGTGGAGAGTGCTTTACTACAACTCGGAAAGTTTTATGTCCTTATTAATGGAAAAATAATAAGCAGATGAGATCACACTCGATGAATGATATTTTAGGAACATTCTTGCTTTAGTAGGAATATTCTTGCTTTCCTGATGAGAATTAACTTCATTATATCCTTATACGAACAAACAACCAGAAGAAAATCATTTTACTGATAAGACAGTCAGTTCTAAATGGAGAATTGATATGCACACAAGTATGGAATCATGTTTGAAGGAGGTCATTTTCTCTTGCACAGGGTTCAAAATGGCAATATTTTATATCTTATCCCGTGTTTTATATTAGCATGCTGTAATTGTGTACGTTTGCAGCGATGTAGCATGAAAGATAATATTTTCTTTTGCTGTTGTGTCATCCACCCTTATACTGTGGAAAGGCACATAGTAAGATCTAGGTGAATATTTGCTGAAAATAGAGAGGAATAAACTGACCCCTTGTTGAGAGTGCCATACAGCTCTTGATCCCCTACCCAACAACCTCTTAACTATGGAATGTGTAGGTCTGTGTGTGTGTGTGTGTGTATGTGTGTGTGTATGTGTGTGTCCATGTGTGTGTGTTTGTGTGTGTGTGTGTATGTGTGTGTGCATGTGTGTGTGTGTGTGCGCGTGTGTGTGTATATGTGTGTGTGTGTATGTGTGTGTGTATGTGTGTGTCTGTGTGTGTTTGTGTGTGTGTTTGTGTGTGTGTGTGTATATGCACCAAACACGTTTGTATATTTATGTGGAAGTAAATTCAGTGTTTGAAGTGCTAGTAAATTTAGTGTTGATGCTTGGGTGTTAATCATATGTTATGAAAAGTGGATTTAAGGGAACCTAGACAAGACAGTTAGAAGGAGAGAACACTATTAAGTACAGCTGTGGGATGGTGTTGATTGGTCATACATTCCCAAATGAGCAGATTAGACATTGTTGCCATTTATATTCACGTATGTGCCTGTAGTAATGAAGAAGGATCTACCATTTAGATATGGGATGTGAACTCCACCTCATCCAGATCTAAATTAGACTCCTGTAAGATTGCCCTGGACATACTGTGCCTTCTCCTGAACATAATCTAACAGGCTGACACTGAACAAAAAAGTAACACATCCAAAAGTGGCACATTTTTCTAAGACTTTTCTTTAAACAGTGCAAAATCTACAAATAGGTAAACATCTATACTTCCAATCACATTGGAAGATGGCTATGGCTTGTCACTGACAGAATTTAAATTTCTTTGTTCAGTTTAGTGACTGGAAACTGTGTCATGTCACGTTCTTCACTGAACGGCACACACATTCTTTCTTGCATGCACAGTCTTTTCCAAAGCATGTATTTTGCTAACTGCACACCAGAATGTTTGTAATTGGGGCATGCAAATTTGTTCTGCAACTAAGAACAAGAGGAGGATTTAGAAGTTATTTTAGTGTGGCGGAACATTTATGTTTAAAGTAAAATAATATACATGTCATTTTCATGTATTATTCATATGCAGTGTTTAAGTGGAGGCCTTTCCAAATATATTAAGAAACTTTGATTCACAATAAACCAATTAATTCTTACACCCTCCTGCTCTGCTTTGAGCAACTGTGAACCTTTGGGTGGATGATATCTCCGGTTCTCAACAAGCATCTCTTGAATCAGATCCAGCCAGTGATGCATTTTGTTTGGCCCACACAAAGTTTAATTTAAAAAAAAGTGTATTTTTCAGAATTTGAAAATAGACAGCTAGTGCTAAAAAACAATCAAGATTTTCTGTCTTTATTTTTTTTTTTCCAGAAGAGTTAGCAACTATGAGCCTTAGTGTGGTGGCAATAACTGGCTATAGCCAGACAGACCTGCAGGGGGCGCAGATGGTCCCTGATTTCACCCAGTCCCCACCAAATTGACTCTGTTAAAGTGGAATTCTAGGGACACCAGGGAATATTTATTGGCGCTATCCATGACATTCTGACACAAATCCCAGTTCAACTTGATAACGTCGAATTTAGCTGCAGTTGGCACGACTCAGAATTACTGGCTAGATCAGGAATGATAGTTCTTAAAGATGAAGGGGAGGCTAATCTGAGCGACTAGGTAGGTGCACTAGGTATCCAGGACATAGTCCATATTGAAGCAAAAGGTTCCAATTCAGCTTTAACTCCCCACCCCGTTTAAAGCAGAGCTTTCACATACTGAAATGGTTTACTCTCATAGACTTGCCTTACAAAAACATTTCAAAGGAAAAAAAATACTACATTAGGGATTATTTATAGTTGTAATTTGGGTTGAAATTACCTATTCTATTTTATATGCATGAGGTTGAGTTTTACATATTAAAAGTATTCGCTTAGAACTATAAACTACTGCTTTTTCTTTATAGGTGTTACAATACACACTATATATAGTTACTACATATATAGTGAATATATATATATATATAGTGACTATATACCTTACAAGAATCAATATACTAATAAGCAGTTTATATGCAGTTATTACTGAGTATGTAATTATGCTAACTGGTTTATATAACAGTCCCCTCTAATTTAATAAATTAATGTTCAGTGAGCATACATTATATTTTGTTTTCCTACACATGCACATAATATGATCAATATGTGCTGATCTGTCAGCATTAGGACTAGTGTAATTTGAGATAATTATAAAGTAAAATAAAGGTTATTTGAATACAAGCAATATAAACAATTGATGTAAAAAATATTGACAAGTACTGTTACGGTTTGTAAATTAACTAATATTCTTGTTGCTGAGACAAAATGCCTGGCAGGAGCAGCTTCAGACAGGAAGGGTTTATTTTGGCTCACAGTTGAAGGTACAGTCTATCACTGTGGAGAAGGAATGGCAGCAAGGAGAGGCAACTGGTAACTCTGGGTCCACAGTCATGGAGCCTAGAACCATGGGCGCTGGTGCTCACCTTGCTTTTCCGTCTTACCTAGACCCACTTGCCAGCCTGTGAAATAGCACTGTCTGTGGTTAACAGTAAACCTTTCCACCTTCGCTAACTTAATCGAGACAATCACTCACACTAATGCGCAGAGGATTGTGTCATGTGTGACTCTAAATTCTGTCAAGGTGGCAGTCAATATCAGCTACCATTGTTTAAGCTTAATGTCTGCCCAATGGTTTCGTGTTAAAGGCTCGGCTTCCTGTGCGGTAGAGTTCATATGTGGGATCCTTGGGAGAAGCCTGAATTGTGATGGCTCATTTACATATTGATAACCATAACTGGGGAGTGGTGGAAACTTTTGGAAGTGGAGCCTAGCTGGAGGAAGTAGAAGGTGTTTATCTTTAAAGCATATATTTTGTCCTCAGCCCCTTCCTCTCCCCTTTTGCTTCCTGGCTACCATGATAAGGGCAGGTTTTACTTTCTATATGCCATAAACAATGGATTCTGGGTTATACCCAGTCTAAATACAATGCGATGAAATAGCCATAGACTGATATCTCTGATCCAGGAGCCAAAGTAAATCTTTCTTTCTCAATGTTGTGTCGCCCATGGTCAGGTTCAACAACAGGGACATACCAGACAAGGGGATAAATCACTTCTCCTTCAGGATAGAGAATTATGACCAAAAGAGGCTACATTTGAAAACAATTTTTTTTCTGAAAATTTTAATATCAGACTTTGGGTAAAGCAATCCGTGTAAAGGAACCTGATGGATAAAAGAAGATTACTATCTATTCCATCTCCTCTAAACTCAGAAACCATGTGGATTCTGTACTGTTGCTTTCCCAAGTCTATTTATAGAGATTAAATGTCGTGATCATGCCAGGTTGCTTTTTAGATGCTTTAAAGGTTTACTTGATGATAATTGCATATCTGTTAGCTATATAATGTCATTTGTTCTGAGAAAGTACATGTCAGAGTCATGATCCTTATCATTTCAGCACTGTGGGCAAAAAGAGTGTAGGAGGGTGGTAGGTCACAGGAGAACAGACCAGAATCTACTAACAGTACATTATATTCAGTCACATTCATATGTTAATGGTACATTTTGACTCTTTGCCCTTTTAAAAGGATTCATTTGGGTTTTCTCGATACTGTATATGTGTATTGGTTAGCTTTTGTCAACTTATTACAAATCTTAAAAAAAAAAAAACACCAGCAAAATGTCAGTTGAGGAATCACCTCTATCAGAATATCAGAAAACAAATCTGTGCAGCATTTCCTTGATTGCAGACCTACTTGTAAGAACTGAGCTCACTGCAGTGGCACAGTCCTTAGGCCTGGGTTGTTTAAGGAAGGTATACCACAAGTGCTCAATAAGTCAATAAGCAGCTTCCCTCCCTGGTCTCTGCTTCACTTTCTGTTCCTTGCTCTTCCCTTGAGCTCCTGCTCTGCCTTCCCTTGATGGCCAACTACAACCAGTAAATTCAAATGTGTATTATCCGCTTCAGGTTGCTTTGGGTGAGAGTGGTTTATCATAGCAATAGAGACCCAACTAGAATAATAGGGATATGTCTACGTGGAACATATGCACATCAGTGCAGTTACCTATAGATGCTAGAAGAGGAGACTAGATACACTTGCAGATAGAGGAAGTTATGATTCACCCAGACGTGGCTTCTGGAGGGGGTGGGGAACTAGGGATGTCTGGAATAACACATACTATTCATAACTGAGTCATCTATATTTGTAGATAGATATATGTGTGAGTATATAAATGTGTGTGAAAGCATAAACAGGTGTGTTACCTTTCTCTCTCTCTCTCTCTCTCTCTCTCTCTCTCTCTAATTGTTTTCAAAACAGGTTTTTCTATGTCCCCTAGCTGTCCTGGAACTTACTTTGCGGACCAAGGTGGTCTCTGATTCAGAGATCTACCTGCCTCTGCTTCATGAGCTCTGAGATCCAAAGTGTGCATGGCCATACTTGGCTCAAAGTGGTTTTCTTATTAAATTTGCTCAAAGTTTAAGACAACTGTGTTATTTATGCTATGTTGTTTCTTTTGTTACTGCTTATAATATTTAATAAAATTCTGTGGATATTTTCAGAAGAAATGAATTTCAGATTTAACCATCCTTTTAATTCCATCATTTTTGTTAAGGCAGAAACATTTTCTAAAAGGTATTGCAACTTTTCAAATCAAGAGCAATGCCTCGTCTTAGATGCATAGGACACTGTGGAGTCATCTCAAATAGGTCCTTTCACTGGAATATTGTCAAATCTTTTGGAAAGTGGAGAAAACATGTCAGGGCCAAGACTGATGACTTATTTACAAAGTCCACATGTAGCATAGGCTTCTCTAATGTGTTTTTGCACTGTTTCCTCTACTTTATCTTAAGTACCTTATTTCTTTCTATGGATACAAAATAGCCACCATAATGAATCAGTTGTCACCGCTTAAGTGGCCTTTGTACTTGCTTAGTCAGTAGTTAATTTCAGACAGTAAGAATTTCTTAATAAATTCTAAACACAGGTCTGATTTAGGGGAAACAAATACATCAGCGGCCAGAGTAACTGGCTGTAGTTTCACACCTTAATTCAGGGTTTGTTATAAGTATGATATTCTGAAGGGCTTCATGCCCATCCAGTCCCAAGGGCATCTCAGAGAATCAAGTCTCAGTGTATAAAGCAGTTGTATTTTTGTGTAAACACACCTTCAGCTGGTGGAGACTTGGGTTGTTGACATTCAAATTCCACTTCACACAGAAATATTATCTGAAGCACTAAAAGTAAATGAAGTTTCATCAACACACATGAATGTCAGAAACAAAGGCAAACAAGTAGACTCTATAAAACCAGTTAACGTAGTTAATAGTTATATGGGTAAAAACTGTTTGATGCTATAAGACCAGTTAAAGTAGTTAGCAGTTGTATAGTTATAAACCATTTAACTCATGCGGTTTCTATGAAATATGGAAAACTAAGCTGCATGCTTAGGAACAGAAGCGTGCTGTAAGATCATTGGGGAAACTAAGCAAATGATGAACACATAATTAGAAATTATGGCAATGTCTAAAGGGGGCTAAGGGAGAGGGGCCCAGAGGACTCTATATGGTTTTGCTTCTTAAACTAGATTTATAGAATCTGCATGTTTCAGTTGTGTGTATGTTTTATACCCATGCTGTAAACAAGGTAAATGATAGTAGTAAATCCACATTTTTGTGTGCTTCATATTTAATTTATAAACCTAAAGCCAAAGACTGGTCCTTGTTTTTTGGTCTTTGGTTTCTTTTTATGTAACTTAAGAACTAAAGTCCCATTATTAATTTTCAGCTGGCCATTTACTGTTCATCTTCCACTGCTTCCCAACCAGTTTCATTAAGCAGGAATCTAATCCCAATGGCTTTGTGCTCAGGACCAGAGTATGCCTTCCTATCAAAGAGTAAGTTCTAAGTATATTTTTTAGCTGACTTAGTAAATCATATAAAATATATCAATAGAGTAGTATGAGGTGGTCATATGATATAAACATATTTCTATTAAGAGACAAGGATTTAAGATACATTTGCTTAGGGCGATATTTTAGAGAATTAATCCATTTTCTCATCAGCATTCTCTGTATGTGAATCACAACTTCTCCTCATACAGCCCACCACTGACTTCTGGGTTCCATTTCTTTTTTGTTTGTTTGTTTTTAATTAGATATATTCTTTATTTACATTTCAAATATTGTCCCCTTTCCTGGTTCTCCTCCCCCCCCCAAAAAAATCACTTAACCCCTCTCCCTTCCCACTGCTCACCAATCCACCCACTCCTGCTTCCCTGTTCTGGCATTATCCTACACTGGGGCATCAAGCCTTCTCAGGACCAAGGGCCTTTCCTCCTTTTGATGTCCATCAAGGCCATCCTCTGCTACATATGCCTCTGGAGCCATGGTCCATCCATGTGTACTCTTTGGTTGGTGGTTTAGTCCCTGGGAGCTCAGGGGATACTGGGTGGTTCATTTTGTTGTTTCTTCAACAGGAGGAAATTTAAATTTTGAGAGTTATGGAGTATTCTTCATGGGACAGGATAAAAGACTAGGAAACACACGAGTTATTCCTCTCATCTACTGTTGTCACTGAATAGGAAAATAACTCATGCTTCCTGAAGGATATAATCTTATCCCTGTTAACTGCCTGAAAAATAATTTGCTTGTATTAAAAGAATCACTTTTCCTTGTTAATTTCTTAATGAAAAACAGTGTAAAAACTATTACTTAAATGGCATGCAAAATCTGAGAGTACTTAATCTACAGGAAGGCTAGAAAAATGAAATGAACTGGAACAACAATTATAAAATGAGCTGAGACACTATTAAACAACACTTAGCGGCCATATTTTAAACTTCTGTTCTAACTCAAGTTTATTCCATTTTAATTACTTTAAGAAAAACAAACGATGAAGCTTGAGAGCAGATATTAAAATATATTCTTAATATTACTCATATATGTAATCAGAAATCAATTAAAATTATTAACTTGTAAATGAAAAACTAAGGGGAAGAGAAAAAGTTAATCTGAAGGGTATTCCTTTCTTCTATTTATTTCTCAAATTTATTATTTGTAATGAAACTGCTCATTTTATTTGTTTTGAGCTGTGAAATTATTTCTTTTAATTTTGAAGTTTTTTTATAATTCTTATTAGATATTTGCCTTATTTAAATTTCAAATGGTATCCCCTTTCCATGTTACCCCTCTGAAAACCCCCTATCCCATCACCCATCCCCCTGCACACCCTCCCATCATTTCCTGGCTTGAATTCACCTATTCTGTGGGAATTGAGCCTTCACAAGACCAATGGCCTCTCCTCTCATTGATGCCTGAAATGGTCATCTTCTGCTACATATGTAGCTGAAGCCATGGTTCCATCCATGTGTATTCTTCGGTTGGTGGTTTCGCCCCTGGGAGCTCTGGGGGTACTGTTTGGTACATATTATTGTTCCCCATGCAAGGCTGCAAACTTCTTCAGCTCCTTGGGTCCTGTCTCTAGCTGCTCCATTGGGGAACCTATGCTCATTCTATTGGTTAACTGTGAGCCATGGGTGTTTTGATATGCTCTCCAATAAGGATCAAAGTATCTACACTTTGGTCTTCCTTCATCTTGAGCTTCCTGTGGTCTTTGAGTTGTATCTTGTGTATTCCAAGCTTTGGGGCTAATATCCACCTATCAATGAGTACATACTGCGTGTATTCTTTTCTGATTGGGTTAACTCACTCATGATGATATTTTCTTGCTCCATCCATTTGCCTAAGAATTTCATGAATTCATTGTTTTTAATAGCTGAGTAGTACTCCATTGTGTAAATGTACCACATTTTCTGTAATCCATTCCTCTGTTGAGGGACATATGGGTTTGGGTTCAGAGCTAAACAAAGAATTCTCAACTGAGGAATATCAAACAGCTGAGAAGCACCTAAAGAAATGTTCAACATCCTTAGTCATCAGGGAAATGTAAATCAAAACAACTCTGAGATTCCACCTCTGACCAGTTAGAATGGCCAAGATCAAAAGTTCAGGGCACAGCAAATGCTGGAGAGGATGTGGAGAAAGAGGAACACTCCTCCATTGCTGGTGGAATTGCAAGCTGGTTAAACCACTCTGGAAATAGTATCCCCTTTCCATGTTACCCCTCTGAAAACCCCCTATCCCCTCTCCCCTCCCCCTGTTTGGAGGTTCCTCAGAAAATTGGACATAGTACTACCTGAGGACTCACCTATATGACTCCTGGGCATATACCCAGAAGATGATTCAACATGTAATAAGGACACATGCTCCACTATGTTCATAGCAGCCTTATTCATAATAGCTAGTAGCTAGAAATTTCTCATTTTAAAAGCCAGGGGTGAGGATGGGGATCTGAAGGACAAGTTGTCAGCATTGATATCTGAAAAAAGAGAGACATGGCTCTCAGTAATTTGCTGTCACAGGCATCCCCAGAGTCACCCTGTGGGAAATGACCTCTTGCCAATAGTGTAAATTTATTAACTTAATTTCTCTTTGTCTTATTTCTTCATCGATAAAATGGGTATAACAATTAGAGTCATAATATGACATGAATTTTAAAAGCAACAGAAGTAGTATTTATAAATTGCATAGACTTGTACCCATATTATAGTATATTACCTAATACAATTTCCTTTTATTTGCCTAAAATATGAAGTTTTGTAAACTATTTATTTAATCTGTACTTATGACAAATGATGACTGAGACAGGCAAGTATAGGGGTTATTTGAACACCCTGAGACACTACTGGACCTCTACATGAGCTCCCTGTGTAAATATCACTTAACCACACAATTCATTCACCAGCAGGAACTATGTTGTCTGCATACCTGCATGCTTTCTTCTACTCATCTGAGCAACCTCAGGATTCCTTAGAACACAACATCTCTCAAGTTGTGTGTACTCCCATGTCTGAACAACAACAACAAAAAATACTTTTCTTTCCCCACTAAAGTGACATTTAAATAGTTGTATCCTCTAGTACATTGTTAGGGACACCCAATATTTACCACCTTATACCTATGCACAGTTGGATTGGTATATGTTTACAATCAGTTTTATGGTAGAAATGGCTTATAATGTAAGAAAAATAAATACCTGATCTAAGATGTCAGTCAAAATAGGGAACTAAATGATTTAGTAACCAAGCTCCTCTTCCTTTTAAATCTCATGAAAAGAGTCCCTGAGCCATGAGCAGGGGCCTGGGGTGGGGGAAGGGGACTGGGTGAGTACACTTTTCTTTGTGGTCCCTGGTCAATCTTGACAGTTGTCTCCCCCTATAATTTATAACACTGCTTTTCTCTAAGTAAAGTTACCTTCCTACTTTTGTAAACCTGGGTAGGCTCTTATTTTTAGAGGTGAAACACCTGGGGAATGCCTGACCTAGATCCTAATCACATGAACAAGACGATATTAGAAATGTGCATTAAAGCTTTTTTTTAAAGCATTTGATATGTGTAGACAATTTAGAAACACACTTGAAATATTAATTCAAATGTACATATGAAAGCATCTGTCAAAAAAACTTGTATTAATTAAGTACATCAATTAAGGTATGATAAAATTTCACTCATCAAAAATCACACACGTCTTTAAACATGCTCAAGGTACATAATGTATGGCATGGTATCTTGTGGCTATCTCTAATTCTAATGGGAAACAGGTATTTATGAGAAGGAAAAGCAAACCAGAGACGGGGAGATGGGAGTAGTAAATGCCTTATCTGGATGAGGACTGTTATTTAAAATAAAAGTAGAACTCAAATTTCATCAATAAAACAAGTCGTATATAAGGAGAAAAAGAGTTGATAAACATGTATGAAGGGAAGACCTGCAGTGAGTTAGCGTGCATGTGAAGAGTAAGAAAATAAGGTTGGGGCACCAGGAAGATGTTCAAAAATCCATCACAGTAACATCACTAAGTTATGCTCAGGATAGCAAAAACATTTCAGTGCTGGTGGGAATGTCAAAGAGTTCAGCCACTTTACAAGACATTTTGGTGGTTTATTACCAAACTAAAAGTACTCTTGCAGTATGAGCTGCCAATCACATCCCTGGTACATACCCGAGGAGATAGAGTCTTAGGTTAGTTCAATGCAGAAATTCTGCACACGTTTATTTACTTCATTTTATTCATAACTGCTGATACTTGGAGGCAATCAAGATGTCCTTCAGCCAGTGAAAGGATACACTGGCACCTTCAGACAAGAGAGCATTAGTTTGTTCCCAATAAAAAAGAACTATCAAACCATGAAAAGCCACGAAGGAAGGTTACGCACTTTTTGCTAAGGGAAAGAATCTGCTCTGAAAATGCTACACACTGTACAAATCCTGCTAAGTTAGACTAAAGACCAAAGTAAAATAACCAGGGGGCGTCAGGGCTTAGTTGAAGGAACAGACAAATGCAATGGATGCTTAGGACACTGAAATTATCCTAGGTTGCACCACCTTGGTTATTTGTATGATTATACATTTGCTGATGGATTGTGTATCAGAAGGAAACCCTAAGCAACCTTGAACTTCTTCATATAGTGTTGAGTCCATGGCAGCTTGCTCTAAGAGTGAAAAAATGTTTGGATGTATATATAGGTCGAAGGCTATAAGAAACTCACTAACTTTATGTTTCCCTTTTATAAACAAAACTTTTCCAAAAACTGTTTGTTATTCCACTTATTTTTATTCTTTTTTGAGATAGAGTCTCACTATTTGGCCCCAGCTGGCCCGGAACTGAGTATATAGATGTGATTAGCCTCAAACTCAAACAGATCTCTCTGCTCCCTCTTCCCACATGCTCTGAGTAAAGACCTGAGTCACCATGCCTGCCTCATTACTGTTTTTAAAAGGCTCTTTGTATGCAGTTACTGGCAATCAATGATTGCTGAAATTCAGGAACTCAGTTTTCTCCTGGGACAAACTCCCTGAAATCAGCCCTAAAAATGTTTAGATGTGAGCAATATCAAATAGACTTACAGGGGGAGAATGTATAATTAAATAATACATAATTAATTTATTATTATAAATTATAAATAATCAATCACACACACAGTTGCATACACACAGACAAGCACACAAAGATACACATATATTTAAAACATTTTTGAAAGTAAATGAAAAATCTTGGAAGCTTCAACTGCTTCTCAAAGTTTGTGTACCCTTAGGTAAATTCTAGATTAAAAGACTTCTAAACTAAAAAAATGATACAGTAAATTGTAACTTGTCATTTATGTTTTTATCATTCTTATAAAATTCTGAACCTGAGAGAAAATTATTTATGACCCTTTATGTATTTTTGCTAGTATATTTCATTTTCTATTAGATAAAACTATATATAAAATAATCCATGAAGTGTTAGTCAAAGAGGTAGAAATCATGGCAGGGCTTGAAGCCAAACTATATGCAATACAAATGCAATTTGTGAAAAATAAATTAATAAGTATTTGAAAACAATTAATGACTCCACTGTCAAATTCATATGGAAATTTGGTTGTTAGTCTTCTTTCTATCAGTATGAACAACTTTTGCCAGAAATGAATTAAATGATTAAATGGTCGTCTTGTCTCACAGTTTTGGGGCTCTCAGTCCATGATCCCTTGGCTTCAGAGTTTCAGAGACAATTGTAAAGTCGAACCTTGTAGTGGGTAGGACATAGTAAAACAAACAGAAACAAACAAGCAAACAAAATGACAGAAACCCACCTACTTGATTTATCTCACATTGGAAATAAGGAGTGGATGATCAAGTGACCAGGAACAAGATACATCTTTCAAAGACATGACCCCACTGATCCAGTCCTCCCACCTAGGAGTCACCTTGCAATGTGACCTATTCAGTTCTGAATGTGTAAATGGCTGTATTTTTCAATGAGTTTAGTACCCTTGCTATAAACTGATATTGAAACACCAGTGACAGGGTTAGAGAGATAATGTAGAGCATAAGGGCTTTCATGCACTGCTCTTGATAGGGCCTGTGTTCAGTTCACAGCACCATATTAAGTGGGGCACAACCATTAGTACAAGAGGTATGTTGCCCTCTTGTGGCCTCAGTGGGTAGCTACACTCATGTACATACTAACACTTCTTCACATCAATTAAATTAAAAATAAAATCTTGGAATACCAAATGCTTTTTTAAAATAATATTTCAACTTAAACTGAGCATTTCATAAGAGTACTGTTTTTACATCATGTCCAACCTTCCCTCTCAGCTCTCTGACTACTTCCTTGTTCCCTACTCTAATACTCTTGTTTCCTCTCAAATTCATGGTTCCTTCCTTAGTAATTATTTATAATTTATTTAATTATACACTTTCTCCCTAATAAGTTCAATCACCTCTACATAGCATTGCTGACTATGGATCTCTCTGAGACTTTGGAGAGACTTTATATTCCTTACCACACTATTACCAATTTTATAGCTTTTGAATGACTAGTACATGGTTAGCCCTGCAGTGAATCTTCTGCACTCTGCCACACAGTCCTCTCTCTTATCTGCTCTGTATCATGCAAAGAGTTAGTATATAATTAACCTTGGAATGGTTTTAATTACACTGAAGAAAGTGCAGTAAGATGTCAATTACTACAGTTTAAATGATATCTTTTCCATATAAAGTTCAACTTTTCTGATTTTGATAGTTATATTATCATCATTTTCAATACATGGAGGGCAGGGACTATATTTTATACATTCTTTTATCTCTTGGTAACTAAGAATTGCTGGACATTTAGAAGCCAGTTTTATATGCTCACAACTCTATTCAATTGCCGTGAGGGATTTGCTATTTTTGTTGAGGATAAAAATAATGCATGATCAGTTTACAGCAATTTTCTTTTTTTTTTTTTTTGGTTTTTCGAGACAGGGTTTCTCTGTGTAGCCCTGGCTGTCCTGGAACTCACTTTGTAGACCAGGATGGCCTCGAACTCAGAAATCCTCCTGCCTCTGCCTCCCAAATGCTGGGATTAAAGGCGTGCGCCACCACCGCCCGGCGGTTACAGCAATTTTCTTTGACCCAGTCAATAAGTGGTGAAGCAAAAGTATGAGAGCCTAGACTGTGAGGTCACTCTCTCAGAAGAGAAGGAAAATCCATCCCGTTCTTTGAAAGAATGGGAGACAGTGCTCAACAATCACTGGTGACTTTCCTTTCCCAAACACAGAGAAAATTTTCCCACCACTGAGATGATAAACTAGACTCACATGTCTCAGTGTGCATGCACAGACAAACACACACAGAGATAAACTCACAGCAACACCCACACATGAACATACACATACAAAAATGCATACATATGCAGGCATGTGCATGCATTCGCGTACACACATACACACACACACACACACACACTCACACACACACACACACACACACATATCTTAACTAAGACCAAAGCAGTGCATAAGAACAGAGAACAATGCAAAGAATGAAGAACACTGTTGATAAGTTGTGCAGTCCTTAAGCATTGGGAGCAGTGGTCCAAGATTGTTCTTCTGATTATTTAAAAAATTTTTATTAGGTATATTCTTTATTTACATTTCAAATGATTTCCCTATTACTGGTTCCCTCCCTCCCCAAAAGTCCCATACTCCCTCTTCCCTCCCCCTGCTCCCCAACCAACCCACTCCCGCCTCCCCTTCCTGGTATTCCCCTACACTGCCACATTGAGCCCTTCCAGAACCAGGAGCCTCTCCTTCTTCTTCTTGGTATCCTTTGATATGTGAATTGTCCCTTGGGTATTCCAAGTTTCTGGGCTAATATCCGCTTATCAGTGAGTGCATATCATGTGTGATTTTTTGTGAATGGGTCACCTCACTCAGGATGACATTCTACAGTTCCACCCTCTTGCCTAAGAATTTCATGAATTCATTGTTTTTAATAGCAGAGTAGTATTCCATAGTTTAAATGTACCACATTTTCTGTATCCATTTCTCCATTGAGGGACATCTGGGTTCTTTCCAGCTTCTGGCTATTTTCCACCTCACACCAGTCAGAATGGCTAAGATCAAAAACTCAGGAGACAGCCGGTGCTGGCGAGGATGTGCAGAAAGAGGAACACTCCTCCACTGCTGGTGGAATTGCAAGCTGGTACAGCCACTCTGGAAATCAGTTTGGTGGTTCCTCAGAAAACTGGGCATAATACTACCGGAGGACCCAGTTATACCACTCCTGGGCATATACCCAGAGGACTCTCCAACATGCAATAAGGACACATGCTCCACTATGTTCATAGTTAGTAGGATTTAAGACAAACAGAGTACCCACGAAGACAGAGACTGAAATTCCTATACCAACCAGTGCCTAACACTTGACTCACAGCTTAATCACGGGACATTTACAGCAAAATTAAATGAATTAATGTACAGCTGATCCTTCCCTTTTGAGTGTGGTCCCGCAGCCTTATGCTCCAACTGCAGAAGTTAAATTTTGAAAATATTGTGATACATGAGTTTAGAATCAGTGTTTATGAGGAAAAACTGTAGGGTGTAGTTAGAATTGAGCCATTCTTGAAGTTTCTAGAGTTCTTGAAGTTTCTGGAGTAGATGTAACAAAACCCACAAATATAATATGTATGTGTCTTACTTTCTGCTCTGTGTAGCAATGTGAAAATCCCTAATATCTCAATGACATATATTTCTGGAGCATACAGACATCTGCTGTGTCCTCAGAGTGCAGACTGTTCAGTTTCTAAGGAAGGTTTCAAACTTGCAGTTTTAAAATGATTTCCCGATGAAGCAAAGATCAAAGGCTTCCATGTGTGTGCACATCTTTTGACATACCAGAATAGAAAGACTGACGGGTTTCAGAAAGAAATGGAAGGGATAGAGTTTTAAAATGTAAAAAAAAAAATCCTTCTTTGTGCATATTAGAAGCTTTCTGTGTTGCTGAGATGTGACGTGATGATACATTAATAATTTCCATTTCTGCATCTTCCCAGATCCAGGTCTAAAACTAAAAAATGGCTTTCCTATGAGTTACTTCACTAAAATAATTAGAAATTACTCAGTCAAAACAATTCTAATTTCTAAAATTTATGCTCTGTACTCGGTGTTGTGGCTTGACTACAAGACTTTCCAGGTTGAGGATGAGATTTCCCAGCTACTTTAGGAGGAGGTAGGAGGTTGCTAGGAGCATTCCTTTGAAAGGTGTCAGGGCACTGGTCCTCTTGCTCTCTAAGTTTCCTGTCAAATAGAGGCAAGCTGCTTTGTCCCTCCACAAACTTTCTACACCATAACACTCAGCCTCATCTCCACCTCTCAGAGACAGAGCCAGGTGACCTCTCAGAGCAAGAGCTAAAATTAATCTTTCCCCCCGAAGCTCTTCCTTTTAGTTACTGATCCCAGCCATAAGAAGTTTTCCTCATACACAGCAATTTTTGGAAGCAGATCTAAATAGTAAGCACAGTGAGTACCACAGTGTTTAGCTCTGGACTCCACACTAACCATATTCAAACTTTGTGTCTGTTCCAGCAACTGAGAGGGCAGCTCATGGCAGCACTTTCGCCCAGGATGTAAAAGGCCTTGTTAGATCCTAGCATTGAAAACAATTTGACTAGGTTACTATCTGCTCCACAAAGTTGCATATAGTCATATCACACAAGCACACACACACACACACACACACACACACACACATACACACACACACATACACACAAACACACATAGACACTTACTCATATCACATATTATACCACCACACGATAAAAACACATAACACATACACACACACACACACACCTTGTACACATACACACCATTCCACACACAACGCAACACACATAACATATCACACACCAAACCCTACACCATACACCATACAAATATACATTTACACTATACCATACACTAAACACACAAACACATGCACACACACACACACTGTACACATATACACTATTACACACAGACACAACATAACACATATATCACACACACACCAAACCCTATACCATACACCACACAAATATACACTCACACTACACCACACACTAGACACACATCATATACTACACACACACACACACACACACACACACACACCGCACCACACACATATACATGCCACACCATGCACACACATAGACTCACACATCAAATGTCATAGCCCCCACACATCACACACACAAACCAAACTACACATACATACCGCAGACACCACAGCAAAAACACACATACACACACACACATAGACATACATCACACACATAAAATATACTACACACATATGCTACATCACATCACACCACACACACACACACACACCATATTCAAGCAACACATACCACCACCACCCCCACACACAAACACACACACACATATGACTAATAGCTTCAGGCAGTTTTAGTTTCAGAGAAATATTTGATTGAGAGTATATCTTTTCTTCTTCACTCTTGGATTTATTATGTGGAAGGAGCCTCATGTCCTCTGCCTGCCATTAGAATCTAAGCTGAATTCTGTCATAAGCTCCATTAACTCATAATTTTACTAAAAAAAGAAACTGTTCTTCTTTTTGTAGTTTGCAGTATTTTCAGACATTTTCCTAATAAAATGTTTTAAAATAAATATTCTGAGAAACATCATATTTGTGAAGTCTCCTCGGGAACTCAGTTGGCTTAGGAAACCAAATGTCTGATTAAGATGTATTAGAAATCTTAAGAAACAATAATGTTACGTGTGGGATGAGATCAAAATGATAGCTATTATAATAAAGGCATTAGGGAAATGGTTTTAATAATCTCAAACTTTGCTAGAGAATTAAATTGCCTTTTCTATATCAGAAGTAGCTTCAATTATTTCTGCAAAGAATGCTGAAGCATTAGCAAGAGCTTCTCCCTCCATGGGACATACGGTGGCGCATGACCCTTGCTCTCATTTACAAGGTTTGACAACTTGCTCTGCATGCGTGATGATTGGAGGCCAACGGGTCTTCTCGTTGACTCAGCCCCTCCCTGTAGCTGCCCTGATTATGATGCATTTCACCGCTTTTGCTGTGAGTCAGTCTCCTCATCGGCTCTGGAGAATTGCCACCGTCCACACCACCCAGCCTCATGGCATTTATATAGAAGCCACAGGGCTTTTTTCCAGCTATGTGGGAATATTCAGATGAATCAAACATCTTTTATTACTTTACATACCTCCATCTCATATGCGCTGTCATATTGGATGTCCATTAGAGGGACAGTTTCTCAGCCTTGAAATCAAATGAGGTCAGAGTCTGGACAAAATGTATTCATCAGGCTCATAAGAGAATACAGGACTCCTCTTCAAGCTTTCAATTCCATTTAAATTATGTAGCTTTCCAGAATACGTTTTATTGTTTACTTTTTAAACAAACTGCTTCATATACATAAAAATACTGACCAGATCTTATGGATAAGGCCATGTTGCTTTTCCTCCCCCCCCCCATTTCACCTGAGGATTTCATTAAATACTACTCAGTTCTCCTCCACTAATTACTGATAACATGCTCATTCGTTCTTTTACAGATTGACTTCCACATTCACATTTTTCTAGAATGATCCTTTCAGTGCTCTCTTTGCTGTGGTTACTTAGCCAAAACTCCTGCTTCAGACTGTGTCGTCACTACCTTTTGGTCTTATAGCTACAATAATTCATAATTCACTCTCCTGAAGTATCTTCAAGATCAAAACTGTGGAGGAAGAAGGCCCTGCCTAAGAACTTAACAGCATATGATCTTATTAGTCAGATCTCCAAAGCCTGGTCTTGTAGTAGAGTGAATACCATAGTTAACCTTTCTTCAAGAGGTGTCTTCCAAAAATGTGTCTGGGAATCCTAATGTGAAAAACCACATCATTGGCTTCTGTCACAAGAGAAAATAAGTTTATTTCCCAGTATCTGTGGAGGGTTTGGTAATAGACTCTCATGGATACAACATCTGCCAATAGCCAAGCCATTATGTGAAGTATCAAAATACTTACATACAAACTATGTAAAGGGTTCTGCATACTTTTGAGCATTTCCATATTACCTGTAATATAAATGTTATATGAATCATTGATTTATTGAATTATTTAATGTACAATTATAACTTTAGTTTTTATGTGTATTTATTAAGTATAAATATTTTGGAATATTTTCAGATGGGGAACTTTTGGAAAATCAGAATTAACTACATACACTTCACTGTTAGGAAGACAGCCATGCCGATTATGTAGGCTGTATGAAAAAGTTCCTCTTCTGCAATAGTGGACAGTCTATGTCCACTCCTCACCAGAGACAGTAGTCTATCTAAGATTGTATTTGGGAAGTGTCTGGGTTTGATCTCACTATCAGAGAAAAGAATTAAGGTCTACCACTCACATTTGAAAGAAAACCTTGACAGACACTAGACTTGGGTATCTTGTCTACTAGGGGTGACTATGCCTGCTTTGAGAATGAAAACCTTTTCAGTCATTGCTTGTTACTCACAGATGGAACCACATTTCCAACTGCCTTTCTAAGAAAAGCCAAGTCTGTGTCTGCTGAAATGCAGAAGACCTTAAATTGCTGTTCAAATAACCTGTGCATTAGTTAATACTAAATCTCAGATACACAGGACTTACACTGTTAGGAAAGAGAGTTGGAGCCAGCCCTGTTGCTGCAGGTCTGTAATCCCAGCTGCATGGAGGATGAAGCAGGATTAAGGGTGTGAGGCCTGCCAGAGGAACAAAGTGAGTTCAGGGCCCACCTAAGCAAACTTACTGAGATTTTGTCTCAAATAAGTAAAGAGTTCTCTTTCTAGAAGAAGTTCTTTCTAGAAGACAGGGGATATGGCTCAGTAGAAGAGGCCTCACCCACAATATGCAACACCCTAGACTTGGTTCTCACTATCAACAAAAATAAACAGGAGAACAGAAACAGAAGCAAAACAAAACAATAACAAAATAAAACAAAACAAAAAAAAACGATGAACTCTGAAAAGGGAGGTTAAATGGCTGAAAAAAACTAACATTTCTAAAGGAATTTTTTTCAAGAGAAGCTTAAAACTGGAAAGAAGAAAGCTTGGTAGAGTCTTCAAATCAATAACCTGTGCAAATTTTGACTGCCCGGTGGCTTTGGTTTTACATTTCTCTCATTCACACATTTCTTACTGTTACTGGCCATAGGATTCCTTGGAAATAGTGAATACACAAGAGTTCTGTGTCCTCGTGGGAAGATCAAGGGAAAAGACCAGCCTGACACAAACAGGTAAAGATCAAAGGTTACCAGGTAGACACAAGCTGATGCTGTTATTGTATGGTTACAAGAGAAGTTGTGAGGTGACTGAGAGAATCTATGACACCCAGAAATTACAGCATGCTTAAGGATGGTAATGGCATTCTGCCATAGTATCTGGGACAGGAATATAGTTGGGTTAATCCATAGCTGAAGAGTAGAGTGATCCTTTCAGGTCCTTGGGTGACACGTTTAGCAAGTACTCCTGTGGCACTCCCACGCAGTTCTCTTCCAGTCTTAGCAGAACAGCCTTGTACCTGGGATGTATTCAATCATTCCTTGGATTGACTTTCCTTGTTGAGATCACATAAAATAATCTCATTACTGGATAAAGAACAGAATCACTTTGCTGACACCCCAGGCAGTAGCTGAGTCTCCCCTGAATGTTGTTAAGCCCACTGTGACTGCTGGAGCACCTTGAACTCTGGGAAGTGCTTAGTAAATGTTTATTGATGATTAATCCAAAAGGTTCCTGAAGCTTTACAGGAGGTTATAAACAGACTGAAAAAAATCCATAAATCCCTCAAGACAAGGCCTGACTTACAAGAGTTGTTAAACTGTTTTGTCTGAAGCAGTTTTAAAAGAAAAGAGCCTTGAAGAGGAAACTCTGGATACCCTGTCATTATGATGAGAGTTGACCGATGCAGTCAGAATGCTGAACAGGCTCAGACAGAACATGTCTGTTTGGGATTTATTTTCCTATTTCTTTCTTTTTCTCAGAAACAATTTCAAGTAAGAACACAACTAGAAAATAGTAAAAATCAGAGCAATTCAAGGGTAATTCATGATTCTCCACCTTAGTTTGAGTTTCTAGTGCTATGATGGAACTCCATGACCAAAGCAACTGGCAGAGGAGAGGGTTTACCTGTCTTAAACTTTTATATTACTGTTCTTCATCAAAGGAAGTCAGGAAAGGAACTCAAGCAGGACAGGATCAAGGAGACAGGAACTGATGTAGAAGCCATGGAGGGATGTTCCTTGCTTGCTTACTTTACATGGCTTGGTCAGTGGGCTTTCTTACTGAACCCAAGATCCCTTGTCCAGGAATGACACCATCCACAATAGGTTAGGGTCTCCCCCATCAATATCTAATTAAGAAAATGCCCTACAAGCTTATCTGTAGCCTGATCTTATAGAAGGATTTTCTCACTTGAGGTTCTCTCCTCTCAGATTACTTTCATTTGTGTCAAACTAACATAGCCATCTCCTGAGAGGCTCTGCCAGTGCCTAACAAATACAGAGGTGGATTCTCATGGCCAGCCATTGAACTGAGCACAGGTTCCTCAATGGAGGATCTAGAGAAAGGACCCAAGGAGCTGAAGGGGTCTGCAACCCCATAGGAGGAACAACAAATCAGTACCCCCAGAGCTCCCAGGGACTAAACATCAACCAAAGAGTAAACATGGAGGGACCCATGGCTCCAGTCGCATATGTAGCAGAGGATGACCTTATCAGACACCGATGAGAGGAGAGGCCATTGGACCTGTGAAGGTTAATTGCCCCTGTGTAGGGGAATGCCAGGACAGAGAAACAGGAATGAGTGGGTTACTGAGCAAGGGGAGGGGGGATGGGATAGGAGGGTTTCAGAGGGGAAATGAGGAAAGGAGATAACATTTGAAATATAAATAAAGAAAATATCTAATAAAAAAGGAAAAGAAAAGAGAAAAATATCTATCAAGTCCAGGCTCCCATTTTGAATGAGGTATTTGAAAATAAATGATTGTTCCCCCTGTTCTGCTCATGTTTAGGCAGTCATATGGATGAGAGTCTATGGGCGTAGCTTCTACCTTTGTTAGGATCACACTTTCTGATCTCTGGCTAGACATACTGAAGAGGACAGGGAAAACATGAGGCTCTAATCTGACATAAAGAATGACAGACAACTAAGAAAGACAGAGAGACAAAAGAGCACACTGATTTGTTTTCTGATGCCAAGTTGTCAGTGTGGAAACATACACACAAAGTTATATTTAGAAATATGTGTGTGTGTATGATTGTCATTAAAATTGCTGTAAAAAGAGGCCATTAATGTAAAAGAAACGTAAGTGGATGTATATGAGTTGGTTTGAAAGGAAGGGAGGAGAGACATGATGCAATCATACTATAATCTCAAAAATAAAATAAAAAAATGATAAAGAAAGCTTTCATGTTTTTATGAAAAGCACTTTGATACTTATCTCCTAAGTATAAATACAATGTTCTATGTTACCATAGAATACTGTTATCACACTAGCAACTTAGCAGTTATCTGAACATGGACAGATTGGAAGGTGTGGCACTGGAGGCTCAATATTAAAATTCTTCCAAAGTAAAACTGAATTTGATTCTTAGCAGTTATGAAAAAAGATTATGTGAGACCAAGTATCTAATTCATCTTCAAATATTCTAAACTTTCTATGAAATATTTTTGTTGTTATTTTTTCATACCAAAAGTAGTTTTCACATGATTTTGCTTATCTGGAGCAGAAGCCCTCACAGGTCACTTTACAGGTCATCTGGCTTCTTGTAGAGATCAGGTTATTTATGTGGTAGAATGCCTCTCTCTGGATTTCTATGAGTATTTCCTGCCTGTGGTTATTAACTTGTTTTTGTATCCTTCTATGTCCTATAATTAGAATTTAAGTCCAAAGTCCTGATTACATTGACAATTAAACATTTTTCATGGACAATCTGTATAAACAATGCTTTATATTTTCCTTTCTATTAGTTCAGAAAAGGATGTCTGGCTGTTTCACCTTTGAGAGTTTGTGTTATGTCTCCTGGATAAGATGCCTCAACTGTTTGCAAGAAGCAAGCAACCTGTAAAGTAATACAGGGAACCTTTGCTATTTCCCTGTTTTCTAGGACAAAGGAAATCATAGACATTTTCTGTGTAGAAACAGTGACTGATCAACTGTAAAATTCTGTCCTCAACAGTTGCATTATGGATTCAGTATTTACTGTTGTCCTTTCCTGAACAAATACTTTATTTGTGGTTACTTAGTACTTCTTGCTATGATGTGACCATAAGCTACTAGATACCCTATGAAACAAAGGAAGAATACCAAGTCAAATAG
This sequence comes from Tokudaia tokunoshimensis, assembly GCA_036184795.1. NCBI lineage: Eukaryota > Metazoa > Chordata > Mammalia > Rodentia > Muridae > Tokudaia > Tokudaia tokunoshimensis. Next base: position 133,433,713 of record BTHU01000003.1, on the reverse strand, counting down.
TAAATCTTGTTCTTTAGAATTCTTTTGAATAATTCTGATGAGTATTTAAAAACAGAAAAAAGTGTGATCCTTTAAAGACTTTCTATGGCTACTGATTTGCTGTATATTGCTTTTACTGTGTTTAGACATGGGCCTTGAATTCCTGATCTTTCCAAGACTTTTAGCATGAAAGGATGCTGAATTTTGTCAAATGCTTTTTCAGCATCTAATGAAATGACCATGTGGTTTTTTTCTTTGAGTTTATTTATGTAGTGGATTACATTGATGGATTTCTGTATATTGAACCATCCCTGCATCACTGGGATGAAGCCTACTTGATCGTGGTGAGTTATAGTTGTGATGTGTTCTTGGATATAGTTGGCAAGAATTTTATTGAGTATTTTGCATTGATATTCATAAGGGAAATTAGTCTGAAGTTCTCTTTCTTTGTTGAATCTTTGTGTGGTTTTAGTATCAGCATAATTGTGGCTTCATAGAACAAGTTGGGTTGTTGAATCTTTGTGTGGTTTTAGTATCAGCATAATTGTGGCTTCATAGAACAAGTTGTGTAGTGTTCCTTCTGTTTCTATTTTGTGGAATAGTTTGAAAAGAAACTCAGGAGACAGCAGGTGCTGGAGAAGGTGTGGAGAAAAAGGAACACTCCTCCACTGCTGATGGGATTGCAAGCTGGTACAATCACTCTGGAAATCAGTTTGGCAGTTCCTCAGAAAACTGGGCATAATACTAACAGAGAACCCTGCTATACCACTCCTGGGCATATACCCAGAGGATTCTCTAGCATATAATAAGGACACATGCCCCACTATATTCATAGCAGCCGCCTTTATAATATCCGGGTGCTGGAAAGAACCCAGATGTCCCTCAACAGAGGAATGGATACAGAAAATGTGGTATATATCTACACAATGGAGTACTATTCAGCCATTAAAAACAATGAATTCATGAAATTCTTAGACAAATGGATGACACTGGAAAATATCATCCTGAGTAAGGTAACCCAATAACAAAAGAACACACATGGCATGCACTCACTGATAAGTAGATATTAGCCCAGAAGCTTGGAATACCCAAGACACATTTCATGTATCAAATGATGCCCAAGAAGGTGGAAGAACAAAGTATGGATCCTTGGATCCTTTGTAGAAAGGAGAAAAAAATACACAGAGAAGGAGATACAGAGACAAAAGGTGGAGCAGAGTCTGAGGGAAAGATCATCCAGTGACTACCCCACCCAGGGATCCATCCTCTATAAAGTTACAAAACCCAGACACTATTGTGGATGCCCACAAGTGCTGGCTGACCGGAACCAGATATAGCTATCACCTGGGAGGCTCTCCTAGTGCATGACAAATAAAGAGGGGGTCACTCTCAGACAGCCATTGAACTGAGCACCGGGTCCCCATTGGGGGAGTTAGAGAAAGGACCCAAGGAGCTGAGGTTCTTGCAGTGCCACAGGAGGAATAACAATATGAGTCACCCAGTACTCCCAGAGCTCCCAGGGACAAAATCATCAACCAAAGAGTACATATGGAGCTATACAGGGCTCCAGACACATAGGCAGCAGAGGATGGTCTTGTTAGACACCAAAAGGAGAAGAGGCCCTTGGTCCTGGAAAGACTTGATGTTTAGAGGAATACCAGGACAGGGAAGCAGGGGAGGGTTGATTGGGGAAGGGAGATGGCTTATGGGATTTTCTGGTGAGGGAGAAACCAGGAAAAGGGACAGCATTTGAAATGTAAATAAATAATATAAATTTAAAAAAAGAAAAAGAAAAAAAGACTTTCTATGGGACACAAACATGAATAAATAGATTCCATAGTCCATTATGATGCTCTTCATTTATTTTTCCTTGTGGTACAAAGAATCTGGCACAATATTTTCACAATTTGCAATGTATCTAATATCTAATCCATAATGTGATACTAATATAGCTTCACACTTGGTTTATTAGATCATAGACTTCTGGCTGTGCTGGAGAGCCATACAATGTGGTCACACCCCTGCAGTCAGTTTCTCCCTTCATAGCTCTCTCACAAGGGCCCAGTATCTGTCCCCAGGGGTACCATTTACCAAAAACAACCTAAAAGGAGAAGGGTTGTAGACAATACCACTCATTGTATACTAAGTAGGCCCATTGCTCTTCTAGGAACCCTTCAGCCAGGAATGCCCTTGGTACCCCTTGAACATATGTATCAGTCAGAAATTCAAGAAACCTTGTCCCTCATTCTAATCTGGTATGGTCGGCAAACCTTGTGCCATCTTTCTTGGGCATGGTTCAGGCTCCCTCCCTTTAGCCAGCTGCTTAGCCTGACTTCCATTGCCTGAAAATCGATTCATCTTTAATACTCTATGACCTTTTCTCAAATCTGGTTCCTCCTGATAATATTAAAAAGATTAACCCACCAAAGTACATGGGATTAACAAGAACAGTTAACTCCAGTGATTTTGAGTAATAACATCCAAGAAGTATCCCTTAAACTGCATGTCAACTAGAAAGACCAAGAATTGCCTATTAAGTGGAAGGAATGGCTTCATTTCTCTAGTGCAAGGCATTTCCACACTTCTTCACACAGTCAAGACACAGAAGCTAAAATAAATAACAAACAAAACAATACAAAAACCCATATATTCCGTAGCCATTAAAGCACAGATTATCTGAAAATAGGAACATGTGACTTGGTCTCTCAAGTGGTTTTGTCAGCTTGAGCATCTGAAAGCTTATTTTCCAGTTATATGATGTAAAATAGAAATAGAATTTTGGCTCATTTTCCTGAGAGTTAAATCTATATAGGCAATTAGCTAAAGCACAGAAAGTTGCATGAAAAACTAAGGGCTAACTTTAAATACATCTTCTAGAGGCAATCTTTGATATTTTACTGGATATTTTCCTGTGTTTACATAATTTTACATAAACATAATCATATTACAGCACTGTTTCATGAACTGCCTTTTTATGTTAGATGATTATTTATGTCTCTATGTGAAAAGGGCAGCTCTGTAATATTGTTCTGCTGATGGGGAGGAACAGGAGGCTGGATTCGCCTTCAATATGGCTCATTTTAATTTTGAAAAATTTAAACATTAGAATATGTTCTTATATTCATTTAGTCTCTATCAAAAAACCAACAATGCTGCTACACACTCACAAACATACACTCATTTATCCATTCTGCAGCATTATGCGTTACTTGGTCCACTTAGATTTCCCAGAGTTCCTGGCTTCCAGGCAAGTAGAAATTGTTTCAGTAACTAGAGGAGACATTAGAATCATTCATGTAAGTGTGCAAGGCAGTGATCCCATCTAAGAATGGCACTGATGGCTTTCCACTGTTATATTATGTCTCTTCTCTGACACAAATGACACCAGCATTCTGCATCCTGGCAATAGACTAACTTCTGTGAAGGACAGTGGTTCTAAGAGAGGTGTGAATCCAGGAAAGAGCATTATCCTAACAGAAATTTAACTAAGGATGTTACTTGAAACTTATTCTTACTAATGTGTTCAACAGATAGCAAAACCAATGTGCTTAATACCCAATCATTTTGCTTGTAGTCTGCATCTTATTTCATAAGGCACACCAATAACCTCCTTTTTGCATGTCTTTACAAAGCTGTTATATATAATGGCATGGGATTAACTCTGTGTTCTGGGTACATTAAAGCTATGTAATTTTGTAGATGGTGTATCCTACTCAGCAACCTAGCTGCAGCTAGGTCAATGAAATTCTGAATTGGTCTTCCAAGTATCTCACAAGCTTCACTCAAGTGTCTTCCATACCCACATTTGCCTTTGGCAACTGTGGTTAAATTGTCAGATTTTCCTAAAAGTTAAATGCAGATAGGGTTCAGGGCATGGTCAGCTCCTCTTGATACTACATGTAATGGAATAAATGAATGTGTGTGTTTATGCATATATGCATGGTATGTGTGTGTTGTGTGTATATATGTGTATCTCTCCCTGTGTATGCATGGTTGTGTTATATATTTGGTGAGGATTGAAAGAGAAGTAATATGAAACATACTTATTCCTCGATCCTAGTCAGGTACTTAGCACTCTGGTAATTGAAATTCAGAAACAAACAGTAGACAATGGCAGACACAGCACTTCCACACCTTCACAGTAGAGGATAGTAAAATCCCACTGGATGGCAGAGACTCCCAAATCCAGATTAAATTGCAGTCAAAAGAGGCAGAACATAAGTGTTTGTATGACCCTTCCCTGCTGGTTTAGGTGACTCATCCCCCAACTGACCAGTAGTCTAAGCATTTATATTCAAACATCCTCTAACAAAACCCACGTCATCTAGGCAATGAAGTGAAACAAGGGCACACTGTGAGCTGGAGTTTCTCTCCTGTTGTCCCCCACCTGGTCTCATCTCCATTTGTGTTTTGATTTCCCAGGGCTGCTGTATTTGGCAGACAGACACTCTTTTCTAGTTCGGATGGAGGAAAGACCCTCTGGATATGCGTTATGTTGTCTTTTCAGTATGCCTCAGACAGTGCTATTCGAAAGAGCCCAGTTTTCAACAGTGTTCAGACAGGTGGCTCTTTTATGAAGGCCACTGAAATAGCTTGTCTCCAAATGGACAAGTAACAAGCCACAAGCTGAGCAGGTGAAAGCATTGCACTGTGGGTTCTCTGAGTTCAGTTGGGTGGACAGAATGTACAAAGAAGAGAGTCACAGCTTTGGGGCTGCTTTTTATGCAGGTAAATAATTAATAGACATTCAGTCAGAACTGTGGGGGAAGGCTAGAAGACCCCAGAGGCAATGAGATGGGGTGAGAGCAGCCTTCTTTAAGATTATTAAGAACAAGGTGTGAGCATGAACTAAATGTGTACTATAAAACCTATCCATCTTGGACTTTATTTTTTCTGGTATCATTTTACCATTTTCCATAACTCTATCCAGAGTGAATCTGAAAATAAGATTTATTATCATTTCCAAATTATCAGAAATTGAAGTTCATTGCCTATTGGAAAAATGAACAAAAAATGAATAGAAAGTGACTGGTACTCAGCTCAGACTTTTTGTTCAAATGGATGAAATGCCAAATTTAAAACATAGTATTTTTAACAAAATTTGTATTTTATTTCCATATTAAACACTAGTAGGCTTGGTAGCAATTGTCTCTCAGCTAGTATCAATTAATTAGTTCAACAAATATAATGCAGAGAGTTTTATAGAGAATGTGAGAAAAAAATCTAGAAAAAAATAGTTATAAAAAGAAGGGGCTGTTTTTTTAACAGTGGTTATAATCTAGTTAGTTTATCAGAGCCTCCACCACCTCTACATCAGCCCTGAACACATAGTCCACCCTTTTTTCTTTCCTTATTGATATTTGTTTTGAGAAGGTCAAATCTACGTAGCTCAAGTTGCCCTTGAACTCATGATGCCTAGTCCTTGCTCCAGTCTCCGCACTGCCAGTACTGCATGCTTGAGTCACCACGCCCAGCTCTTATGGCTTTCATTGACCTGTCACATACATATAAACAATCATGTGTGAAAGACCTGGAAGGCATATCTAGTTTTCACAGTCTCTCAGATTCTAGATAGATATTTCAAACATAGTCAATTTGTGACAATACAGTGTGTGACAGATGAAGTGGGGGCATAGAATCATGGCTTGCTGTCATAGTCAAATCCACTGAGGATCTATCTCACTGTGTGCCTTCTCTGGTGGTGTCATCCTGACCCTGTCAAGTTGAATTTCCACAGTCAAATATGGAACTTGGAATATATCAGAAAGGGAATAAACTTGTTGTGTTTGAGAATAGTGAAACTATTGGTTTATCAAGAACACAGGAAAAGGGGAAGATATCATCATTTCTAATTCCTGCCCTTGACACATAGGAGGTCCCATGATACCATGTTCAAGAAATTAGGTACTGTGGTAAAGACTTCCTACAGAACAGAGGGATAGGGCCAAGTGCTTTTAAACTTACCATGGTCGTATAATGTATAAATGAAAGTAAAAAAATTATATACTTAGACTGGACAATTATTAAGCTTTAAAAATGGTAGGACAGACAATTTGAAAGTTTTTACATGTCTGTCTTACTTGATTTCAACAAGTTTTCACATATTTGATACTGGCTAAACTACTTAGATAAGATAATTCAGACAGAATTTTGACATAGTAACTCTGATGATTCATAATGATTAAAAAATACCGTTTTAGTTTCTTTATTAGAACTATTTTTGCTTCTTGTGTCAAACCTAACTGAATATCATCATGTTCCCATAACATTTTTGGAAACAATGTTAAGGAATACCTGTTTAGCATTGTACTGACTGTTTTCATGTGTCAACTTGACATAAGCCACAGTCATCAGAGAGAAAGGAGCCTCAATTCTCCATTGAGGAAATGCACATGAGATTCAGCTGTAAAGAATTTCTCAATTAGTTGTTAATGGGGGAGGGCCCAGCCCATTGTGGGTGGTGCCATTTCTGGACTGGTGCTCCTGGATTTTATAAGAAAGCAAACTGAGCAAGCTATGAGGAGCAAGTCAGTAATCAGCACCCCTGCGTGGCCTCTGCTTCAGTTCCTGCCTCCCAGTTCTATCCTGTTTTTAGCTCCTGTCCTGACTTCCATTGATGATGAACATCAATGTGGAAGTGTAAGCCAAATAAAACCTTCCCTCCTCCAACTTGCCTTTTGGTCTTGTTTTATCACTGAAATAGAAACCCTAAGTATGACAAGCATGTGAATTACTTCCTCTCACTAGATTTGGTACACATGCAGTTTAAAGTAGGAGTCACGAGGTTAGCATCCGGTGGGGGTGACCATGACATTTTGTAATTTTGGAAAGAAAACTTTTTAAGTCTTTGGAGGCCAAGAAATCTCCTCCTCATCAACATTGAATTTATTTATTTTATTTTCATAAGCACTGTGTAAATACCATGGCTGGTGCTAGATTAGGAACAATGCAAAAAGCAGCTTAGAGAAATCCCAGCACTTCTCCTCCAGGGCTTCCTGGTTTCCAGGGGTCTAGCTACTCAGTGTAGCATTTGCACAGGGTTATAGCCTCTAATTTTCTCATCATAGTCCCAAGGCAAAGCTAAGACTGTATTGTACGCTATAAGGTGACTCCCAAACTATGTTAGCAATTATAATATGAACGATTAGCTCATGAAGAACATATTATTACTTATAGCATTGAGAGAATGAAGTCCAAAAATAGTTATTTAATATTATTTTCTGTATTGTGCTGAATGGAAAGGGATGGACAGAAAATTATAATCCTCATCCACAATGCACATGGTACATACGTACATGCGTCTCTCCTCAACACTTAAGGACTTACTGATTTTTCATCTATCATTTGTTGAGTCTGTTTTCTTTCACAATATTCTGATGTCTACCCACAATAAACTCACAAATATAACAGAGCAATGGGTTATAGAAGAACAACAACATTTACTTCTACAGCCTTAATCTTTTTATCATGCAAACAAACAAAAGAGAAAATAGAAGCATCTACAAGATCAATTCAGGGGAAGAAAAAGTTGTGTGGATGTAAATAGCAAAGAAGAAAGTCCAGGGCTCTATGAATAACATGGTACATGGGTGTGAACCCAGGATTGCCCTGCCCCCTCATAATGAGTGACTTTAACTCTTAGGCTCTCTTTAGTAAATAGCCCATGAGCTTCCAGGATTTTCCCTATGATTATCTCCTATTTTATTCTAGGGGAACTGGGATTGCAGAAACCTGCTTCAATAGTAAGTCTCTTATCCAGGAAGCCTCCTCCCCACACCTCTGCTACATTATAATAGAAGTTTATGTTTCTCACTAGTTTCTTTTCAAGGATGATCTGCAGCATTGAGTATAGCCAGGTAGCAGCCTTTGCCTGTTCCTAAAATCTCTTTCCTGGCCACTTTCCTGATTAGGTCCTTCTACTGCTATATTGTCAGATCCTAATCCAACTGAAGTTGGATTTAAATTTTCTCAGGAAACTTGTGTTTCTACAACTTAGCAGTTAATACAATTTATAGTTACTACTTAACAGACACCTGCATGTGCAAGCACACACAGACCCAGACTCAGACCGAGAAACACACACATACACATGCAGAAAGACAGAAGAGGGAAGGGACAGGGAGAGGGAGAGAGAGACAGAGGGACAGAGAGAAAAAGGGACAGAGAGACAGAGAAAGATTTTTTCCTACTATTCATAAAGTACTTAATGTTTTTTATAATATTATTTATAAAGTTTGTTTATAAACAGGAAGATGTTGGATATAGGGTCCTCTTATGACTTATCTCATTTACCTCATAATGGTCTTGTCTCCAGGGATGGTAACTTAGAATTATAGTTTCAATTAGAGACTCTTTACAAGTCCACAATGTTTGGCAATGGAAGGATGATAGGACCTGAGCACAGGGTGAGGTGGGAGAGGCTCTGAAGGACAAAGTTATTAGTAGAATGTTCTAGAAGATGAAGAGAAGCCTGGCTTATTACACTGAGTCTTAAGAAGTCAGTGCAGACTCCTGATTCTTTAACCAGTACTTTTCATAGGAAAGTTCTTGCAGCAACTGTAGACAGATTGCATCAGACAAGTCTTGGTCATTTCTGCCTACACATGAGGCATAGAAGCTAGTGATTCAGTATAGCAGTGTGAGTGCATAAGTAAGAGCTATCCCTGGAGAAATCTGCAGCTAAAAAAAAATGATGCATGCTTAAGAATGCATAAAAGAAGGAAAGGAGTTTCTATGAGTCTATGAAGTAAGAAAAATGATAAAGCATGGAAAGAATGAGGAGGCTGTGGAGATAGCTGCATTTAAACTGATAGAGAATTTCCAAGGTAAGGCTATAGGCATATAAAAGGCAAAATGAAAAAAATAAACAATGCAACAACAACAACAAAAACAAAAACATCAACAACTACAAAACCCACACGTTTGGGGAAAACCCTAGCTTTAATCAACTCTCAGGAAAAACCTTTGACTCCTCCATAGGCCTAATAATCTATCACCGTCAATTCCTAGTAACAGATCTTTATATTCTGCCTACTCACGGGACCATTTGTACCTCTGTCTTTAAACACTAGTTTCATCTCTTCTCTCTTGGCTTTGGAGTTCACATCCCAAAACCTTCCAAATTGGAGTATATTCCAGAGAGCCTCCTCTTAGGCAAATTTGTAATAAACTAAGCAATGAGCATTTCATTTGCCTTTTACCTTAAAAGCACAGTTGGTGGCATTTGGTATTTGCCATTCTGGATGGTTCCAAATCACGCCCAAATATCAGTGCATATTTCATATATGCTCTCCATCTGTGAAAGATTTCATGAGTTGGAAGTAAAGTATAGATGACTGACAGAGTGCTCACTTAAAATATACTGGGGATCTGGCTTAGAAGGCACATTCTACTTTTAAAAATTAAGCAAAGATAAGTTGCACACACACACACAATCATTCACTTTAGCACACTTAAACAAACTGAATTTGTTTAATTACACACTTACTATAAAACATATTAAGTTACAACAAGCAAAGAAAGAAACCAAGCCTCTCTATTCTCTCTGATATTTACAGGCTGTGAAAGTGACCAATTCCAGGAAAAGTTTTCCATGTTGGAGAACCCAGTGAAAATGATATTTGCTTTGGGAGGTCCACCCCTAGTCTATGGCTATGGCTTAAAGTACAATGTCATTGTCAGATCTGAAGGGCAATTTTGCCACACAATGGTCATGGGGATGGCACAAATTGCATTCTGTCTCCCTCTCTGAAGAGCTTATTATGAAATGAGAATTATTTTGAAAATGTCATCAGAAAGGTGGGAAAAAAGGCTCTCCCCCTCTGGGAAGAAGATAATAAAGGACTAACGGATTCTAGGAGGTTTTTTAGCTCGCCAAGGGTATAACCTGATTTTCAGTCAAAGCAAGAAAGGACACAGCAAGGTCTCCTTCTGTTTGCATGGCTCTATTATTTTTAATGCTGTGACTAGAAAGCTTCTTGGAGAACATTCAGTCTTTAAAATGGGTTACAACTTTAAGTGCAAAAATATTTTCCCCATAGGAAGGCTATTACCTAAAAGGTAAAAAATAATTAGTTACAAATAGCATTAAACAATTTGCAGTGTTCTTAGAGACACTGAGATTGGACAGAGTGAATGAGTTTCTTGGGAAACTTGTTTAATTAAATTTTGCCCTTTCCTATATTTGCTTAATTCTCCCATACATTTTAAGGCAGCACACAAGATACAAAGCAGAGACAGATAAGGCTTTACAGTTGAAAGATGGAACACTTTTCCCCCACACACATATGAAGTAGGATAAAAGAATAGATGTAGGAGCATGTGGGTGAGAGTTTGAGGCAGAGATGTCTGCTGGATGTAAGGCAGGCAATGACAGGTACAGGAAGAGTGAGTTCAGCTTCTCATTTTTAAATACTCATGTAGGCTCAACCATACCGAGTTAGAGGAACGAGGAATATATGCTCTCTTATGTTCTAATTTGTAAGTTTGTTCCTGTAAACTCCTTAACATTACCCTAAATGATAGATGCTTTAATACATAAAAAGATAGCTCTCATTGGGAGACTCTGAGAGGTATGGGGATTTGAAAACAGTTGTTCGTGTTTGATGAACTGATGAAAACTCAGGATTTAGGAACTGCATGTCTGCATATGTAGGGTGAACATTTTCATAACTATACTGGATGGTTAGAGAGCAGTATTTCTTTTTCTTTCCTTGTGCTGGTCGTCTACATTAGAATTATTTTCTCTGGCCATTTGAAGCTCAAGCCCCAAATCAGTGACTGCATTAGCTAATTTCATACCCTTGTCAACTTGCTCAGAATACAAATGTGGAGCGATGGAACAGGGCTGCCCTGAGCTCTACACACAGCCCTTACACAGAAAGCACAGATCACCCCATTGGCTGGCAATGCGTCTTCTTGGTGATCTCAAAATAAAGCAGAGCTGCCAACAATGGACCTCTCAGGCAAATCCATTTCATTTAGGACCTGTGGACAAAGTGGGGTTCAAGTAGAGTTGAAAGGGTCAAGTGGCTCTCAGTCAGAACGTACAGCTTTTGTTCTTTCCAATGCTGTCACTAGTCACTGTGCCAATGCAGCAGAAATAATGAGCATGTGGGTATGGCCTGAACTCTTGATGTTTTAACAAATGTAGGTCACATGCAAGGCTGCTCAGTTGACTCTCTAGGTATCATTCACATGGGACTTGAAGTTCTCTGGCTCCAAGGTAATTCTCAGTGCATAAATTGGAGTGAATTGAAAGCTACAGACCAGACTGTTAGTTTACAGAAACCAGTAAAATAGCAGCACTTCTTACTATGTAGATTTGGATAAACTGAAAGTCATATGGACTTTGGGAGGTAAATTGCTAAATGCTGGGACCAGATTCCACAAAATTAAAGACTGAAATGTCAGGGTCAAATAGTTCCTATATTGAATCTTGGATCTAATGGCTTCACTTACAATATTTTTGGTCCCCAAAGCTATCTATTCCAAATGTAAAACTCAACCTTTTGAATGGGTTGCATTTTCTTATATAATCCAACCTCTACACTTCTTAAAGAGAGAAAAATATTTTATATAATAGGCACTACCATGTCATTTATTGCTTTAAATTGTATTTTCTAGCGTTACCAGATAAAGTGCAAACTCTTTAGAAAGGTGAACATGTCACAGAGAAGTCCTTTTTAAAAAGTGAAATGCAAACATATCCCAGAAATAATCAAGCATGTGGAGGCATTAAAATGGCTGTGTTTATTGAGTGCTTGCTATGTGCAGTGTTCGCTGAGCACTAACTATGTACTATGTCTATCATTACAATCCTATTATCATTTCATAGAATCCATAAGATAATCTGTCACTTAAGCATGATACTGTTGGCTCAACTATTTCATTATAGTTGTGTTGAGTGGTCAGTATTATTTTAATTTTAATGGACAGCTTCGAAAGGGAGAACTTAAATTAGTGGTTTTCAAAATATAAATAGTGACAGTTCAGGCATAAAGCCACTGTTGTTGCTGTTGTTGTTATCATTTGTTTTTCACCTTTACCTTACATGGCAGTGTTCAAACAGTAAATAGTGATATTTCAGATACAGAGCTACTATTTTTATTATTAAAATGTTTCATCCCTGTTGCCAACATTTATGGGACTAGGAATTAGCATGCAAACAAGTCTCTGCATATATTTGTAAGAGATTATTTAGATGAGATTAATTAAGGTAGGAAGACAAAACCCACCATGGGTGACCATCCTCCAGGCTGCAATTCCAGACAGAAAAGAAAAAAGAAAGTGATCTGAATAGCATCCTTCATCTTTCTCTGTTTCCTGACTGAGGATGAAATGGGACCAGAGGCTTCACATTCCTATTACCTTAATCTCTACACCATGCAGGATTGTACCCTCTGGTTCCTAGCCAGAAACAACAGCAACAGCAACAGCAACAACAAAACGCTCCTTCCTGAAGCTGCTTTCAGCTCCTGGATTGCTTAAGACCAGTAGAAGGAAATACTGGAGAAACTGAAGTTAATACACTTGTTTACTACAGCAACTCACATTTACCTCAGAGAACCAAGTAGCCAACAGGAAAATGATGCAGATCTACACCCTTCCACAAATTAATTGCTGTGGGTCAAATGCCTCCTGATGCTCATCAGTATTTCAGAGTACAGACAGGGATTTCTGATCTAGAAAAGTCTAGGGAGAGTCCATATCAAGTACTCCCAGAATACTCACCGGCAAAAATATCTCACTACTATTACCCTGAGTAAATTATAAGTAAATTATGCCATAATTCTTCAGTCCTTCTAGGAATAAACCCAGGATCTGAAACTGATTTTCTATTTCTAGTAGTAACAATCAAGACAGAACACAGAACCATCACTGGAGTCCTCGGAATCATTAGATATATTACAGAACTTTCAAATATTTATATAAACTAAGACCATTAAGCCCATTTTGTTTGGCTTGCATACTTTTTAACTTACATAAGTGGGATTTGAAAATAAACCATAATAAACCCAATACTCAGCATACTCTAAAGTTGTTAAAGCATGAGGAAAACATGTATATTATAAAGGCCACTGTCAATGACTTAATATTAAGGTAAAAAATAGGATATGGAATCTACACTATATGCAGATACATTCATCATGAAACATTTACTTTTTTAAATGTGTATATAAAGTACAGTAGGCAAATTACCAGAGAATAATAGATGGTGTGATGCTTAGCACAAAACTACAGGCATATATAACACCCTCTCCTCCCAAGGCTCAGGAATTCTATGGAAGAGGGGACAGAAAGATAAACACAATGGAATGACACAATAAACATGAGATGGAAGAGCCAGACATAGATCATTATGCAGAAATAGTGCTTTCCAGAAACAGAGGGCCAGTTACACTTATGTATGAATCCAAAGTACTTGGGATAGCATGTGTAAGTCTTGTGCAAACTCAAGCCAGTCTAAATCCTAGCATGGAGAGTGGAGGTTGGTTTGAAGTCTAATCTCCAGCTAAGGAACAATTGGAATACGGTAGCGGGATGGAGAGTCAGCTTTCTTTAAGGATGTCAACCTTGATGAGTTGACCAAGCTCCAGTGTATATTCTTACAGTAAAGGGTGTATTAACAGCATAAACAATACTTTATGGCTTTAAAAGAGAGAACAGAAAGTTGGTTAGGAAGAAAAGGATTGTGGGCCTGAAAACAGTAAGGAAAAGAGTGAATTTGATCAGAATACCTTTCAGGAAATGCTCAAAGCATTACGAAAAAAGAGAGAGCAAACATCTTAATGTTGCTCATTTCATAAACTGAAAGTTTAGTCTTTCATCTATGATATGTAATATTTCCTGAGTCTTCAGCAATAGAACCCACTATTTCTGTAATGCAATCATTAATGGTTGCTATGTGATAAGAGAATTGCATGGCTCTGATGTAATCCTTCTGTGATTATTAGGATGTGTTCTGATGCCTCAGCACAGCTCACCTCTCATTATGTCCTCGGATGTGATAAAAAGACACAGCAAATATGAGTTGTGTGTGGCTCCTCGCTTCATCACAAAGCGTATTATTTTCTAATAAGCTTTTCTTTTACAGGAAGGAGTAAGTTCTGAACTAATGGTAATATCGTGATAAAATAATCACACATGCAAATAAAATAGTAGATCGTTATTATCATAAACTACAGATTCTACATAATGTTGTATCTTTACATAATTTATACAGCAGATAAATTTTTCACAGCAGCAAAACACAAATATATAATTAATACATTAGATGGCTACGGAATTGAGTAGGCAATAAGAATTTCTCCCCATTCATAAAACTTTTAGAAGGTATTACTGACAAAAAAATTGCTATTTGCTACTTGCCTATTTTAATGAGACATAGAGATCCTAGTGTGTTTTAATAAATTAAAACAAACAAACAAAACTATCCTTTTGATTTTATTCTCTGTGTTCTGTGTCCAAGCTCTAGGTGCACTAACAAATATTGAATTTTAACACCATTACAATGGAGAATAAAGAGAGAACATAGGACAATTTGCTACAACATCAGAGAAATGGCAGACAGTCCATACACAGGAATTTGTAATCTACATAAGTCAGAGATGCCAAGAGAAAATCCATATTACTGCTTTAGTGGGAAAACAAAGCTATCAAGCCTCTACTTCAAATCCTACTTAACACCTGTGTTTCAGATCTCCCACAAATGCTCAGAATTTCCTAGGCCTTTTAGACATCCAGGAGGACAAACAGTAGAAACCTCCTTCTTATCTCTCAACTCAGCCTAGAGGTACATGCTGAGCAGCTCAGACACCTTGAAGAATTACCAACAAAGGGGTTGGATTCTTTTCTGAAAAAGTCTTTTCTCTACAAGTGAATGAATAGTGATTAAAAAAAAATTAAACTTGAGGTAATGGGGCTAGATATATATGTATATATATTTAGTTATAGTTATAAAAGCACTACATGCATGAATGAAATTGGCAAATAATGAATTGAAAGCATTTTTTTAAAATTAAAACAGTAATAAAATAAATTCTCCTCAAAAATATCTACATTAAGGCTAGAGGAGAGAGATGGCCCAAAATTACAAGTGCCTAACGTTCTGCAAGAAGACTTAAGTTCAAATCCTGGAACCTATATTGGGAAGTTTGCCACCTATCACTCCATCTAAAAGGAGATCAGATGTCTTCAGCCTCTGTTTTCATGTGTGGACTTGTGAACATAACCTCACTTTATAAATAAAACACAGTTAAGTTTCATCTATCTATCCATCATCTATCTGTCTGTCTGTCTGTCTACGTCCATCTGTCTGTCTATAATTAATCTCCCTATCTATTATCCACCCATGCATCTATCTATCTAATTTAAAAATTTAACACAGTTTAGAGATAACAAAGTTCTTAACTATAGCATAATTCAGTATTTAAAAAATAGACAGTGGACTTTGGACTAGGATGCTACAAGCAAAATGGTGAGTGTAAGCTATCTGCAGGATCTAGAAGCAAAGTAGGTGTGGCTGTCTGAACTAGCAAAAGGAGTATACTACATCAAACAAGTACTACACTGCAAAGAAAGGCTTGAGGTTTGTAAGAAGAATTCGAAGGAAATGCTTGCACCCATACTCGTTTTAAGTATCAACAGTTCTAATAAATCACATATTTTGATTGCCAAACTACAAAATGGTAAAATCAAGCATGAAGTAGGTGAAGGCAAGGGGATGTTACTCCATAGTGGAGAGCACACCTATCATCTACAGAGCTCTGTGGGCTCAGTCCAAGACCTGACTAAAGCAAGACACATTGCACAAATGAGAAATCATAGCACTCAGGAGGGGGAAGAACGAGCAGAAAGAATTCAAGGTCACCACTGACTTTATAGGGAGTTTTAGGCTAGTCTAGGATATTTGAAACCTTCTTTAACAAACCAATGAATTAATTAAATAAGAAATAAAGATGGATGAAAAATAAGCAAAACTTAATTTGTGACATTACCTTTATTAATGGAGAAAAATAAAAACTCATTATGAAGCCAATTCATTACCAGCATATATGGTTTTATTCTCTTTGAAGACAGGATAGCAAAGATCCTGAAGTAGAGAATTGGAATTGAATGTCTGTTGAAATTTTATATTAAATAAGGTACAGAAATAATGGGCAATATAAAAATAAAACAGTCTATGAAATGAAAGCCATAGAATTTTAATGTAATCTTGGCATAAATAAACCGAATATTTTCATAGGTTTCAGAGACTTCCAGCTCCTGGTCCAAGTCAGGATGCAGTGTTGCTGTAGTTACAGGTGTTGGAATGCTCTCTGCATGACATCCACCATGTCTATTTCACAACAGCCTTAATTAGCTAAGTGTGCAATCGTATAAAGGAGTTGAGAAAACATGATTGGCTGTTGTTTGAAATTTTCATTCTTTCCTGTGAGTCAAATTTTAAAAAGGTGTAGTGTGTTGAATATATGTGTGTGCGTATGTAGGAAGAGAATGTCATTCCTGTGCACATGGAGAACATAAGTCAACAGTGAGTGTCTTCCTCTAGCACTGTCCACCTTAGTTTTTAAGAAAGGCTCTCTCACTGAACCGGGAGCTCCCAGAGTGGTGACACTGGCTGGCCAGTGAGTCCTGAAACTTTCGCCTCTCGCTCCCACAAGTGTGCACTGCCACCTCCAGGCTCTTTACAGTGGTGCCATGTCACAAACAGGCATCACTGCTTATGCTGACCCAGTCAGCAATTTACACCCCTCCAGCCACTGGGTTAGATTTTTAGTAAAGAACGGCAAAAGCCAGATAGCATTCAAATCTACAAATGACCATAACAAGTTTAAAAGGACTAATGTCCTTGAAAATCGATTTATTTGTTCTTATTCTTATATTGGTAGTCTATAAAAGGGACAAGGGACAAAGGACAATCTGCCAAACCCACTTTCACGATTGTTATAAATATAAGATAAAATAATATATGTGAAGAGGCTTTGAAACTTATACTATTGAATTATAAGATGTCAATGCCAGTATATACTTTCCCTCCATAGAATAGAAATCATTTTGCATACTTTATCTATTAATTCTTCCAAGAAGTAAAATGATAGAATAAATAGAAGTCATTTTGGGTTGAAATCAAATTTAACTGAAATATGGCTCATGTACCTTCTATTTCAATTGCCATCATCTAAGAATATTTGAATTCTGCATTTGCACTGAGTTAATACTAAAGTCCAAAGTCAGTGCAGGGAATATAGTTCAGCAGGAGAACATTTATCGAGCTTTCACAAGTCTCTCTTTTGAACTCTAGCAAGGGAATTCTACAGCCCAAACTCATCAATTAAAAACAAAAAGGGTCCCCATCAAATGTGGACCCTTACAACACAAATACACCATCCACAGGTAAAGTTCATGTACTCTCCACCTCCAGGACCCCACCCCCCGCCTTTACAGGATATGTACAGAGTACTTGCTTATGTCACATAACGCCCTTGCTCTCTGGTACTCTCATGTAACCATTCCTCAACGTGTGTAGAGCACCTGTTTGTTCACACCAATGGAAGGCTCACCGGATAGAGTGCTTGCTCCAAAACCATGCTGACTGCAGTTTGTATTTCCGGAACACAGGGAAATGCTGGAGAGTTATATGCCCTACCATTCTAGTGCTTAGAAAGCAGCAAGAGTATCGAGAGCAAGCAAGCTAGCTGGAGTAGATATGCATGTAAGCTCTGTACTCAGATGAGAGATTGTACTTCAATTTATATGATAGCAATTAGTATAAGCAAACAAGGAAGACTCTCAACAGCTCTCAAGTCTCTACATGCACATGTACATGTCTATATGCACTCAGACATACACTCACATACTCCCCCACAAGTGGCAATACAAACACATATGTACAAACCAAAGACAGATGGGAAAAAGAGAAAATAATCACCATGAAATCAACAAAATGACAGTAACTATTACACATTTTTCAACAACATTGAATGTTAATGGTCTCAAATTTATAATAAAAAAGCCTCATGCTATCACACATTAGATTTGAAAACATATTCCAGATCCATGGTTAAGTCATGTTCAAAAAAATTAAATAGTTCTCAGTGAAAAAAAATGCAGCAAGGTGCTCCAAGCAAATGGAACGAGGGAATAAGCGAGTATCTGTTCTGATATCGCAAATTTGATATTAAATTGATCATATTGATCAAAACAACAATTCATTAAGAGAACAGTTTCATTTTAAACATGTATGCATGTATACACACACACACACACACACACACAGCTTGAGTATATCTAATTTCATGGCAAAAGTCTTCTAATCATAGGAAACTTTCCTTTCTTTCTTTCTTTCTTTCTTTCTTTCTTTCTTTCTTTCTTTCTTTCTTTCTTTCTTCCTTCCTTCCTTCCTTCCTTCCTCCTCTCTTTCTTTCTTTCTTTCTTTCTTTCTTTCTTTCTTTCTTTCTTTCTTTCTTTCTTTCTTTCTTTCTTCCTTCCTTCCTTCCTCCTCTCTTTCTTTCTTTCTTTCTTCCTTCCTTCCTTCCTTCCTTCCTCCTTTCTTTCTTTCTTTCTTTCTTCCTTCCTTCCTTCCTTCCTTCTTTCTTTCTTTCTTTCTTTCTTTCTTTCTTTCTTCCTTCCTTCCTTCCTTCCTCCTCTCTTTCTTGCTTTCTTTCTTTCTTTCTTTCTTTCTTTCTTTCTTTCTTTCTTCCTTCCTTCCTTCCTTCCTCCTTTCTTTCTTCCTTCCTTCCTTCCTTCCTTCCTTCCTTCCTTCCTTCTTTCTTTCTTTCTTTCTTTCTTTCTTTCTTTCTTTCTTTCTTTCTTTCTCTTTATATTGTATAAAAGATGAGAAATTGAAGAAGACCTCGGAAGATGGAAAAATCTGCCATGCTCATGGATTGGCAGGATTAATATAGTAAAAATGAGCATCTTACCAAAAGTAATACACAGATTCAATGCAATCCCCATCAAAATCCCAACTCAATTCTTCATAGAGTTAGAAAGAGCAATTCAAAAATTCATCTGGAATAACAGAAAACCCAGAATAGCTAAAACTATTCTCAAGAGTAAAAGAACCTCTGGGGGAATCAGTATCCCGGACCTCAAGCTGTACTACAGAGCAATAGTGTTAAAAACTGCATGGTATTGGTACAGTAACAGACATGTAGATCAATGGAACAGAATTGAAGACCCAGAAATGAATCCACACTCCTATGGTCACTTGATCTTTGACAAAGGAGCTAAAACCATCCAGTGGAAAAAAGATAGCCTTTTCAACAAATGGTGCTGGCTCAGCTGGAGGTCAACATGCAGAAGAATGCAAATTGACCCATCCTTATCTCCTTGCACTAAGCTCAATTCTAAGTGGATCAAAGATCTCCACATAAAACCAGACACACTGAAACTAATAGAAGGGAAACTAGGGAAGAACCTTGAACATATGGGCACAGGGGAGAATTTCCTGAACAGAACTCCAATAGCTTATACTCTAAGATCAAGAATAGACAAATGGGACCTCATTAAATTACAAAGTTTTTGCAAGGCAAAAGACACCGTCAAAAAGACAAAGCGGCAACCAACTAACTGGGAAATGATCTTTACCAACCTTACATCCGACAGAGGGCTAATATCCAAGATATACAAAGAACTCAAGAAGTTAAACTCCAGAGAGGCAAGTAACCCTATTAAAAAATGGGGTACAGAGCTCCACAAAGAGTTCTCACCTGAAGAATATCTAATGGCTGAGAAGCACCTAAAGAGATGTTCATCATCCTTAGTCATTAGGGAAATGCAAATCAAAACAACCCTGAGATTCCATCTCACACCAGTCAGGATGGCTAAGATCAAAAACACAGGAGACAGCAGTTGTTGGCGAGGATGTGGAGAAAGAGGAACACTCCTCCACTGCTGGTGGAATTGCAGGCTGGTACAACCACTCTGGAAAGCAGTCTGGCGGCTCCTCAGAAAACTGGGCATGACACTTCCGGAGGATCCGGCTATACCACTCCTGGGCATATACCCAGAGACTTTACCTGCATGCAATAAGGACACATGCTCCACTATATTCATAGCAGCCTTATTTATAATAGCCAGAAGCTGGAAAGAACCCAGATGTCCCTCAACGGAGGAATGGATTCAGAAGATGTGGTATATTTACACAATGGAATACTACTCTGCAATTAAAAACAATGAATTCACGAAATTCCTAGGCAAATGGTCAGAACTTGAAAATATCATCCTTAGTGAGGTAACCCAATCACAAAAGATCACACATGGTATGAAGTCACTGATAAGGGGATATTGACCCAGAATCTCAGAATACCCTAGACACAATCAGCATATCAATAGATTTCTAAAAAGATGGAAGGAGAGACCCCTGGTCCTGGAAAGACTGGATGTAGGGGAACGCCAGGACAGAGTAATGAGAGGGGGTTGAACGGAGAAAAGAGGGAGGGAAGGGGGCTTATGGGACTTTCGGGGAGGGAGGAAACGGGAAAGGGGAAGTGATTTGGAATGTAAATTAAAAAAATAAAATTAAATTAAATTAAAAAAAAAAAAAAAAAAAAAAAAAGATGAATGTCCCAAGTTTCATTTCTCTCTATGCAGTCTCTAAGTGAATCCCACCATATCTTGTCATCTGCCTCAGAATCTAATATTTCTCTATGCATAATTATCTTGATGTAGATTCTAACATAAAGGTATAAGTGCTTGTTCAGTAGACAAGGAAAACAATATCAAGAGGCAAAATTTGGAAGGGATCCTGCTGCTGTGGTTTATATGAGGTACCCAGTCACATAAGTCACATAGTGCCTGAAAAACAATCTGATCTCCTCACTTAATTTTACAGCAATACTGACAATAAGGCTCATGCACTCTACTTTTTAAGTCATGCAGTTATCTCATTCATTGCTCTCATTGACAAAGCTCTGGGTGACTGAATCTCCATCCAACGTCACAAAACTATCAAACATCCATACAGAATTTGACTAAGACTAACTTCAATATACTGCTGTGCTCACATTACTGCTTTTGACTTTCAATATACAATTTTCAAGTACAACAATAAAAGTTTAGTTAATTTTAGCAAAGACAGGCAACAATGATGGGCCCATTGTACCTACAATGTGTGTCCATGAAGTCAACATTCTTTTGTTAGCCAGAATGAGAAACTACTCCTGTTCAGACTTAGAGGCCAAGGTTTTAACACAATCACTACTCTTCATAGGAAGTATAACCTTAAGCCAACCATTCTGAGATTCAGATTTTGATAGAAAAAAAAAAGATATATACTCTTCTGTGAACCAGTTATGAGATGGAAAAGTTTGAAGAGTCAGAGATTCTTGAGTCTTGGAAAGCCTAGTCTTCTGAGAAGAGACCTTGCTAGTAACAATTAAGCTTAGGTAGAAACACACAGTAAGAAGGAAGATGTGTTACCTGTAGATGTATCAGGAAGATAATTTTGAAAACATCTTGTAATGTTCAAATACATGCAAGTAATATAGCTTTAATAAAACATGACTGATTGTGGTGGTTTGAATGAGGATAGACCTTACAGACTTCTAGATTCGAATGCCAGGTTACCAGGGAATAGTACTATTTAAAAGAATTAAAAGTATTGCTATTTTATAGGAAGTATGTCATTGTTGTGGACTTTGAGGTTTTAAAAGCCCAGGCCAAGCCCAGAGTCTCTCTCTTCTTCCTTTCTGAAGATCTGGATGTAGAACTTGTGACTTCTTTAGCACCATATATGCCTGTATGCTGATATACTTCCTATTATAATAATGACTCTGAAACTGTAAGCAAGCCCTAATGAAATATTTTCTTTTATAAGAGTTGCTGTCATCATGTTGTCTTTTCACAGCAATAAAACACTAAGACATAGATATAACTAGAATCTGTAGGTAAAATTCTGATGCTCTAAACTTGTTATATAAGAGCAATGAGACCTGAGAGTAAAGAAGACATTTAGTAGTTGTTGTTTTTGACAAGACTATTTTTGATTGGTCTAGTTTAAACTTAAAGTCTCATTGAGTAAGAGATATAAGATAAACTGATAAATTACATACTTGATAATATTTAAAGCACTCTGGGGAGTTTTTAAATTGTTTATGTATCATCTAAAAACTGGAATTATTCATAATGAGAGAAGAGATCATTTTTACAACTTTAATCAACTTACTAGGAGCTTTACGTTGATATTCATAGATGGATATTTTAATGAATGACATAAACTTCCCCCTTTAACTTGTATAACATATTTGTTCTACAAGCTGTGTCTCTAAGAATTTTGGGAGGTATACACTGTTAACAAATATACCTTTGTTGTTTAGAACTATGTCAAATCCTTACTGAAAATAAAGAAATGAGCACTACAGTCCAACATAGATAGCACACTGGTTTTGAGTATTTATTTTCTTCATCCATTCTTCATTAATGTTTACCTATGATAAAATTTTGAAATGACAACAAAGAAATATTACAGGTTACTTTGGGCATATGAATATAGATGTTTATATGTAGGTTTCTTTAATATTTTAGCATGTGTACAACTGCTCCTGATTACCATAGAATTTTGAGGTTTGAATTAATTTATAAAGATCAATTATAGGTCAAATCCAAATAAATAAATTTATTTGTTCCCTGATGTCTATGTACTAAGTAGTTAATTAATCCAAGATTAACAGCCACATCAGAAAACTAAATCATATTTGCATTTTATTATAACATATCCTTTAAAAGGTGATGGTATCAGCTCATAAATCAGGATTTCAAAATCAATTTGTTTTGTTCTACTGTTCAAATCCATTATTTTAAAGGAGATGTGAAAGTAATGAGTGACATTTTCAAATGACTTTTCAATACAACTGAAGATATGGAGTACATTCTGTGTCCAACCATAACAGTTAATCTGTGTCATGGATCTATTGAACGCTAAGGAGAATAGAGTGGTATTAGCAAATATCACTGAAATGGCGCTGACTCAAAAATGAAGAGGCAAAAATTGAGTGATTTGCTCAGAGCAATAACAATAACAATGGTGAATCTTATAATTATTTTAATGGTTATATTCATGACTTTCAAAATTGTATCTTGTGAGGTAGTCCTTGTATTCACAGTACTTTGAAACAGAATAGGGCTTTGTTTTTAATTTGTAGAGATGGAGATAGGGAACCAGGACTGTATTTATTTCCTTCAATATATATCTACCAATAAATTTTTAATAATGAAACACCAATCAGGCCTTCTATTCACATGTATGCAAAGACTTACTAATAACCTATATTTAACAGCTCATTTCTTACCACTACCCATATAATTACTATTCTGTTTCTTTTGTATTTGTTGATCGTTTGCCTTGGGGAACCTTATACACATTTATTAAAAATAAATTTTACGACTTTAACTTACGAAAATAGCACACTGAAATGAGGCTTCTTATTTTTCCACTTAACACTTGCTCATTTGGAAAATACATTATTGCTATGCATCTGAGTCTACCACACTTTTGTACTCCTTTGTTGAGTTCACAATGGATGTAAAAGCCTGTGAAATAATCAGTAACATGAGAACAGAGAGAGGGGAGAACACACATAGATTCACCAGCCAGTCAATCTTCATCAACTGTAAGATAAGGAGCTAGAGCTAGTCTGTCATCTTGTATGTGACAGGACTTAAATAAAAGGGCCTCTGTTTGCCTTGGGATTTTTGTAGCACCGAGCTTCCTGTAGTCCTCTCTCAAACAAACCAGTACCTTACAGTCTAGAAATCAACACTTTTCCCTTGAACTGGATGGTGAGTTAGCAAAACGTAAAGTCTCATAGTCAAGGAAATTGCAGAATCTCAACTGTTGAAAACCATTTCAAAAAATAAATGTTAATTTGTTTATGGCTGTTCTCTGAGAGCAGAGTTTAAGGTTGGGTGACAGATACACAAGCATGTGTAAGAAGGACTGAGTACACAGAGGACTAACAGTTGCTTCTGAAGGTGACATTTAAAAGTCACCAGTAACTATACTCCAAAATACATTAAAGAATTCTTCTCAGGGCCAATTTCTTGTTTAGGATTTTAAATTTGTTCAAATGGTCTACATTTTATCCTGAGTATTCCTGGATGAAAAGAAATTGTTTTAATGTTCTATGTTTATAGTCAAGATATATTGAAAACTTGAGGCATTTATCTAGATAATTTAGGCAAGATCCATTATGTTAGGAAAACAACTCCTTGGACAGGATCACACATCTTGACTGTCTACATCTCTTTTATTCTTTACTCTTATTTTTATTTACTGCTCACACGCAGGAAAGTTTACTGAATAGTTACAATAGCTGGTCCTCTGCTCCTTAAGTTCTATACCCATAGATCCACTAATGGTCAAGAAATATATAGTTTTTGTTGCTATTTGTTTGATTTTCATTTTGTTTTTCTGATTTTTATAGGGTTTTGTAGGACGGGAAAAACATGAAGTTGGATGGGAAGGATCTGGGTAAAGTTGAGGGAAGGGAAATTATATGATCAAAATATATTATACATTTTTTAATTATAAGATTTGTATAAAGAACATGTATAGGTAGTTTCTGTTTTGTTTCAGAAACAAGAGTATACTAAGTATTTATACTGTGTTTACAGTATATTAACTTCTGGTTCAATCTAAAGATTAGGAGAGATGCACATAGTTTTTATAGAACTTTATATAACGACAAAGGCAGCTATGGAGTAAGGTGGCCTTGAACTCCTGCAATGAATCCATATGGATAAAAAGGGATGTCTCCATATGCTAGGGTAGTCTTCGTGGTTAATGTCATAATAGCAAATTGTTTAGTTAATAGACATTAACTACTTACTATATATTTAAAATACTGCATAGATAATAAATAAAACAATTATTCATTTTAATTAGCTCTATGGTTTCTAGACACTAAATTCTAGCAGTAGAAGTAGTAACTATCCATTTCTAACAAATAGATGACAAATAAATTCCAGATATAGCAACAATGCAAGCAAGCAGAGAGAATACTCTGATTAATTCATGTGGAAAGTAGAGGAGTGGAAAGGGAAAGGCAAGCCCAAATCTACAGGAAAATGTACTACAGCACCCAGTGGAATCAGGGATTAAATAACTACAAATCAGGGGACTGTTCACTGAGACGCCACAAAAGTCAGCATTTGTAGTTGCAAGCTGTAAGAAGTCGAAAGAAATACATGTTGGCAGAATACTCACCTCTAAATATGACAGACCAAGTTATGCCATGCTGAAAACCACACACGGAAGGAAGGAAGGAAGGAAGGAAGGAAGGAAGGAAGGAAGGAAGGGAGGGAGGGAGGGAGGGAGGAGGGAGGGGGGAGGGAGGGAGGGAGGGAAGAGGGAGGGAGGGAAGGAGGAAGGGAGGGAGGACAGAAAAACATGGAAATTCACACAGAAGTCAAGAAAGACAGAATTTTATGTTTCTGCATTTTTTTAAAAAGAAAAAACGTTCGTCATTCACAGGAGGCCCTGTTTTGGTGACAGAGCCAGACACAGCTTACGAATTTGTGCACAGGTTAGATAGATATTCCACAGCCACAATGCACAAGGACTTCAAATTTACATTTCAAAGAACTTGCTTTTAGGGAGTAACATTAAACAGAAAGCTGGGTGGGATCCTCCGATGTTTGAAATATCCACAAATCTATGCTCACCATAAAGATTCCAGTAATGTGTAGTCCATTACAGTCAATACTTTTCCTTCCCTGGATTCAAATTCAATGGAACCAAAATATAGAAAACTGAAAGCACATTTTTGGTACGTTAATTTTCTAATGGAGCCCTAAGGTCAGATAGGAAGGGAAGACGCCATTATGCGAAAAGAGAGCATTTATAGTTGAAATAAAATGTTTATAAGCATCACGTGGATAAATACAACAGTACACAAGATAAACAAGGTGAAGAGTCCTGATAAATTAGACAGAAAACAGAAACTCCCCTTCCCCAAAATTAAAACAGTCATCTGGTTGTGTGTAATAGTGAATTTTCAAAGGTATTTCAGCTCAAGCCTGAAAATGGATCACAAGTAATGCCCAGCCAACAGTAAGTCATTAGTGAAAGAAAAACATACATATGAAAGGCAAAGATGAGGGAGCTTATTATTTTTTCAAATTCCTTCAGAAAGAAATGTCATCACAAATTATGATGTCATTTTAAAAATATTATTAGAATGCACTTATCTTTATAGATTACAAAATTAATTAATTTTATTTCTTGATTTGTAAATAAGCCAGATAATTTCACGGGCTAAATAAAAGGGAAAGCAATGAGAACAGCTTATGACGTTTATATGAAATATTCAGCTTGCGACAGTATGGGATCTGATATTGTTTGTGATTCTTTTTCCTGAATTTAAAGGACATTTTGCCATAAATGCTTTTGGTAAGTATGTTTACAAAAACCAAACAAAGGTGGTCAATATGAGAGCTGTTGCTTACATTGTGATGGCAAGAAGACCATCAGTCCAGGGAAAGGCCTCCTCACACCTAAGACACGACTGCAGTGAAAAACATTCCAGAAGGAGGGCCAACCCCAGGGCTTCTCTGGAGCCTACTCCCCTGTGTCTCTCTTTACCCACTCATATGAGCTAGTTTTATCAAGAATTCTGTCTCCTCATTTAGGCCATTTTAGTTAGAATTCTTTTTATCTTTGATAATTACTACCCTTGTTCATTACTAAGAGAGACAATTTCTCAGCACATTTCCTGAACTTTTGGTTCTTAAAAACAAAGCAAAAAACCAAACAAACTGCAAAAAGAATATTGATTTTTTTTTAACTTGCATTTTTTAAATTGGATATAGTCTTTATTTACATTTCAAACGTTATCCCCCTTTCCCGGGGTTTCCCTCAGGAAACCCCCTCCCCCTGCTTCTATGAGGGTACTCCCCTATGCACCCACCCACTCCCATCTCTTAGTCCTGGTATTCCCCAACACTGGAGTATTGATTGAGCCTTCACAGGAACAAGGGCCTCTCCTCCCATTGATGTCCGGCATGGCCATCCTCTGCTGCATATGTGGCTGGAGTCATGGGTTCCTCCATGTGTGCTCCTTGGTTGGTGGCTTAGTCCCTGGGAGCTCTGAAGGATCTGGCTGGTTGATATTGTTGTTCTTCCTATGGGGTTGCAAACCTCTTCGGCTCCTTCAGTTCTTACTGGTTCTTAATGTGTGTGTCATGACCCCTTTTGGGGTCAAATGACTTTTTCACAGGGTCATCTATCATATATCCTCCAAATCAAACATTTACATTAGGATTTATACAGTAACAAAATTAAATTTATGACATAGCAATGAAAATAATTTATGGTTGAGGGTCACCACAACATGAGGAACTATGCTAATGGGTCACAGTATTAGGAAGTTTGAGAACTGCATCTCTACAGTAATCCACAATCAATCAAAACGCAGTTATGGAATACAGGGCCATTTGATACATTCATAAAGTACACCTACACCTAAGGCACAAGGAATAGGGCAGAAAGATAGTAGAATATTTCTCCTGCTTTTATCCAGAACAACTGTCTTCTTCTGACTTTACACATTGGAGTAGTTGGTTGTTAGGTCATCAGAGATGAACTCTATAACTCATGGCTCTAAGGGACCTCAAGTTTCTAGATATCATTTTGTAGCAGTCTGTCTTCGTCTCCATAATCATACATGCTAATTCCCATAACAAACTATAATTACCTATTTTTCTACCTGTCTCTCTCTTTCTCTCTCTCTCTCTCTCTCTCTCTCTCTCTCTTTCTCTCTCTCTCTCTCTCTCTCTCTCTATATATATATATATATATATATATATATGTATGTATGTGTATGTGAATGATGTATATACATACATGTATATGTATACATATATACAGATGTATGTGTGTACATACATAAATGTATGTGTATATGTGTGTATATGTATATGAACATTTGTGTGTATATATGTATACATATTATCTGTCTATATATATCCATCTATCTTCAATCTATCCATCCTATTGACTGTCATTTTGCAGAACTTCAGAAAATATAGCATCTTTCTGTATCATATATTGCAACTGTGTATATAGCTAATTACTCCAGGTTGTTTCATTAAAATATGACATGTAATTCGTTTTGATAAAATGGAATAAAATAATTTCAAAGTCATGGAGACAAAAAGAATATTTGCTGGTGAAGTGTTAGAATGGAAGGCTGGGCAATGCTGGTTTATTTATTTAGAGACACAGAGACAAAGAGAAGATCAGATGGAAAACCCCAGATTGTGCTTTTATAATGCTAGTGAGACTAACCTGACTGTAAGGGACAGTATATTACACAAAGTATGATGTTAGTTTCATAGACACTCAAGCATATAGCAAATGGTTCCCTAACCTCGAAAATTAATAACACGGTTCATAAACATCATACTAGTTCTGGATTTCAACAGAAGTTCAATTATTTTCATCATTAGCCTAATTGAGCCTTTGAATAAACAATTTAACTTTAAAATTTTTATTTTACATATCACTAAAAGAAATGTTAGTGTCCCTACCACAGAATGAAAAATGTGTTTGTATAAAGATCTTTTCATGGGATTGGGTAAAGACACAGGTTCTCCATAAAAAACTGTCACTGAATCACTTTCAGGTACTCAGGCTTATCAGACAAAGGCAAATCCTGACACTTCCCTGAGTAGTGCAGCCATGAGAGCCTAAATGAATTCAATGCTATTGGACACTCTCACCATTTGCTCAATGGCTTCAAAGCCAACACTGCATGGAGCAGCTCTTTTTTTGTGTTAACTTTACAGGAGCTCCAGTCAATCATCTGAGATGAGAGAACATCAATTGAGAAATTGCCTCTATAACACAGGGCTATAGGCAAGCCTGTAGGGCATTTCCTTAATTTCTGATTGAGGTGTGCCTGTGGACAGGAGGTACCATTGTGGGTGGTATCACCTCTGGGTTTATGGTACTGGATTCTGTAAGAAAGGACACTTCACAATCCATGTGGGGTTAGTCAGTAAGCAGCACTCATCCCTGCCTGCATCACTAGTCTGTCTCAGGTTCCTGCCCAGCTTGAATTCCTGACTTGGTTTCCCTAAATGGACTGTGATTTAGGATATATAAGCTAAATAAGATCCTTCTTTCCAGGTTGTTTTGGTTCTAATATTTGATGACAGGAATAGGAACATGACTAAGATGATGCTGCTAACATATTGTGCCATGGGTCCTTAGGCATTTTATTAGTATGTGGTAGTAGTGAAGGTGATAAAAATACATTAGGTGACAAAAATTTAAAAATATGAGCCCATTTAAAGAGTCAACAAGGGGGCTTATGGGACTTTCGGGGAGGGAGGAAACGGGAAAGGAGAAGTGATTTGGAATGTAAATTAAAAAAATAAAATAAAATAAATAAAAAAAAAGAGTCAACAAGAGTTCTATATATCCAAGGAAAGAGTGATCCTTCCATATAGTGATGACACTTGCCTAGTTGAAAATGATCTAACATCACCAAGATTAAGTAGAAAACTTTTGATCCAGCTCTTAAGGATAGAAAATTAGGCCAACTCTGTCTCTTCTGACACACTGTACAGTCAGATCTTACCTCCTATCTCTTTTCTAGCCTGAATCTTGTTACTTTTTGCCTTGGTTCCTTCCAGCTTGCAGAAACACAGTAAGTTTTACCTATTGTTACTCAATAGGTTTTGTCCTGAACTCAGGGAAGACTGGCATTTTACCACAATGCTGCCACATGAGAACACAATGTATAGTGCTTATTCCTTTCTGTTCTTCAGAACGCCAGTCATAACTGCCTGGCCAGAAGGAATCTACATGGGCTTCTCACTGAAGAATAGTTTCTTAACATTCAGCATGGCACATTACTCCCTATGGTCCTGCCAAAAGGGACTACTGACCCAACTCTAATTACTCACACACTTCAATGACCATGAGCATCTATCTCTCTCTCTTCCACTTAAATAAAATTCTTCTCATTTCTAAGGCTGCTCTCAGGCACTGAGTCCTTTTGCAGACCTCTTATATCTGACCTATAGCAAAACCAACCCTCAGCCTCTGTGGTAAGAAGTCACAAAACAAAGACTTATTATAATTCTCTTATTGTTTCAAAGATAGTCCAATTTCACTTGTACCAATCTGTTCTATATGTTAATTTTTATATAACTACAATATAATTATAGGAATAAATATATTCCAGGATGATTCAGGCCACATGGCACATATAGAACCCTTGAGTATCAACAATTCATAGGTCCATTTTGAGTAAGCAAATAGAATAATTTACTTATTTGTATTGTGGTATAAGGATATCTCATAGCAATGTATTAGACAAAAGTTTCCTATAGGCAATTTGAGCAAGATGAATTTAGAGGAAATACTACTATAACTTTTATGAAGCTTTATAATATCATATTCCCTAAACTCAAACAACCAAGAAATCCAACTCAGACAGAAGGACAAATAACAAAATAACTACAGAAGGAATGTGAAAATAACAAGGCCTTAAAGGAAAATGACTTTGAATATGAAAGAAGAAATGAGAAGCCACCAGGAAAAGCCTAGTGAATGGGAAATTATATGAATTATGCAAGAGTAAAAAACTAAAACATAATTACTGTATGTGATGGAAACAATCTAAGTCTTTTATGTTTCTATCCTTACTCAAAAACAAACTAATAAATATTATCAATGGTCAAACAGAAACATTCAGCATCTGTTGCATAAACTATGTACTGTTAAGTACTATTGACTAATAAATAAATACTATGATGTGTGCTTCATAAATGTAACAGAGAAACATACAGTATAAAATATGTTCAAGAGTAAACAGTAAGAGTCCTGGAAAGACAGCTCAGGGCTTCAGAATGGTTGTTGTTCAACTGTGATCTAATTAAGCGAGAGTTTGGATTCCAGCAACCATGTAGCAAGCCAGGCAACTAGTTCATGCCTGTAACTCAGTTCTAATCATGAGCAAGACAGGAAGGTCCCTGGGCTGTAGGCTTAGTTTTTTTTCAGGATAAGGGTTACCAGACACTTCTATTCCACTGGTTACTCACTATCCAATGTTCTGGGATAAAGGATGGAAATAGGATAAGGGGACATGGACCTGTTTAAAAGTAGTCTTTGGGGTGTTTCCAATCACCAGCAGTCCAGTTCAGTAGTGTCAGTATATCAAGAGTCCAGTTCATCAAACACAAATCAGCACTGAGAGCAGGATCCAGCAGAAAGAGCAGGCCTCTACCAAATCCACACCAGTCAGCAGGAGCAACCAGAATCAGCAGGAATACCATGAGAAGTTCTTTGCTGTGCCTCTCTCAACTCTGTGAAGATCAGCAAAGGAACAAGACCAAAGAATGGTTGCACAGCAAGCAATGCAACCACAACTCCCACTCCCTGTCCCTGTCACTGTCTGTTGAATCCCACTTATACTCTCTCCCAACATCACAAGTCTTCTCACAGATCTTGCTTCAGAAAAAAGCATCACATGGGTCGGCTTCAGCAAAGCCTCATGTGAGTAAGCATCACATGACACAATCAGACATTTCCACTTCACTGGGTCCAGCTGGCTTCTAACTTAAATGGAACTATATAAACTCTACATTCAGAGAGTCATTCAGTTTATAAAGAATAGGCAGAGAGGTTAGTGGAGGAAAGCTGACCCTCTCATCTTCCAAATACAGTCACCTAGACCATCACCCTTATGTGTATGTATGCTCACACAGATACACACATAAGTAAATAAACCCTCAATAAAAAGTATTTTGGTTGGGAGACATTTGGTCTGATTCTTGTTGATACTTACCATGTTCTGTACAGAGGACTAAGCCAGTATAACACTTCATCATGACCATAGACCTTTTACACAAAGAAATAATTTGCCATAAAATATAATGATGTTACTTCATTACAGTATGATGATCCATTACCAATAAAGTCCAATTCTCCCATAGATGTTTTTAAAATAAATCCTATCCCACATAGGAAGAGTTCAGATGGGAGACATTTTGTCTCAGTCTTTTACACTAGAAAAAAAAGTTGAAATTTGAAAAAGCAAGACCGAACCTTTGTCTATAAAATTAGCAGCTTAAAAATTAAAGACTATTTTTTATAATTCAAACAGCAATTATTTCTCATTAGAATATCCCCCTCTTTCCAGTCCAAAATTTTTGGGAGGAAATTGCTTTTTATCTCTAATCAGTTTTATGCTTAATCAAAAGCTTTCTTGAAATATTGCAATGACTATGACACACCAGAAACTTCTCTGTGGAAAAATGAAACTGAAATGATCCTCTGGATGACTAATGTCTGATGCAAATAAACTCAAATGTCAAAACAATGCAGACGTTATAAGCCCAACTGTGAGCTGAGGAAGCGATTTACAGTGCTTCCAGGCCTGCATTTATTTTATAGCTGCCATATGAGATTTTATTTCTGGATGAAAGCTGCATTGATAAAGAGGTTTAATTGTCTGTCAGTATGCCTTATGGTGAAGTTGTTTCATTTACTCCAAGTCTGAATCTCATTACTGGCTCAATTCTCCAGGCTCCCCTCCATTGTAAGGTAGTGCTTAATTAGGGAAGTCAAGTGATGAAGGCACACTAGTCATGGCTTTCATTTCTTCTGCTTTCCTGATGAATCTAATAGACTATTGATTTCCCATCCTCAAACAGATCAGACAGCACTCAATCATGATATTAGTTGTCCATGAACTTCAATTCCCCACTTTCATGAGCTGTCAGCACAATCAAGGCCATCCAATCAACCAATCAACCACCAGGTAGCTGTTGGAAATGTCTTTGAAAATGATGCCTAATTCTTTGTTGTTTTTTTTTCCCCTCCAGAAGAGATTCTATTCCTATCATCATTTTTCTTATTTAGCATATGAATAAAGCTTTCGTTTCCTAACAACTATACTTGGAAAGAGTGGCTTGCATTTGAAAGGTTGATTGTGTTATCAGCAGACAAGCCATAATTTTACTCAAAACTAATTCTACCCTTTTTCCAAGTCTGTAATATTTTGAAAATAATCTGACACTATAAACAGTTATAACTTGTCAAAGCAAATAGATCCTTCTAATTTTAGCCAAAAGATCTTTATTAATTTTAACTGCAGTCTCAAGAGATGATTATTATATTAAAAAGTAAAGCAGACAAATGAACAACTTACACCTATCTGTTACATACATGCCTGTGCAGATACACACACACACACACACACACACACACACACACACACACACTCTTTTATACCAAGAATTTGGGGATGTATGGGGACTCAGACGCTATTTCTTTTATTGCATTTTAATTCATGAGGCTCTGCCTCAATAATGCTTTTATGAAAAAGAATGGCAACCACATGGGTTTCTTTTCTTCAGAGAATGAAAAGAATGAACTTTTACATATAATTTTAAAAAGCGAACATTCATTATGTAACACAAATGAAATATGCATGTTTTCTGGCTGGAGCATCTTCCCTTATTATGGTCTTCTATCTGTTGAATACTACTACAGACACATTTGCTTTCTTGAGAGTTCCTGATCTTCCCAAAAGAAACTGTGGCAAAGTGCATATACCTAAGCTTTTCTCTGCTTGGAACTTGCTCTGTACTAGGCTGGTCTTGAACTCAGGGATCAGCTTGCCTCAGACTTTGGGATTAAAGGTATATACCACCATACCTGGAGCTAAGCTTTTCATGGCCACTATTCTTCAAAATCCAGATCAAAGTCCTGTGTTTTTGAGCCTCAAGATCTGGATCACAAGTGTACCATCCATTTCTGGATTTTAGTTCTGTCCAGATTAAAAATTCAAATGAAAACAATAACCATGTAATAATGCCTAACATGTTATAACTATTCCTTTTTCAATTGCAAACACAAAAACAATAAGCTTAACTAGGTAGGATCTTGCCCCAAAGCTACCACTCTCTTAATTTGTTTATCTCCTTGAACACAGGAGGACCACTCTACTGCTTGGTGTCCCTTTATTATTTGAGCTATATATTTTGTACTTTTCCTTTCAAAGCTTCCTCCTTTTTATCAAAAGGTTCTCATAAAACTTTAGTAACCACCCAACAGAATTTATACCAGGCTGTTTTGATTGTTCCTTAATCAAAGCAATTTATATCAATCTCTCCACTTTAGCTTCAGGAAGACTCTTTGGACAATAGTGAAAAGCAGCCACATTCTTCACCAAAATATCATAAAAAACAGTCTCTCAGCCACATATTAAAATTCCTCTCCTCTGAAACCTCTAGACCCAGGATTCCACAGTTCAGATCATCCTCAGTAACAAAATCTTTCATATTCCTACTAGGATAGCCCCCTTAAGCCCCACTTGTAGCATTCCATAGCTTTCCAAATCCAAAGCCTCAAAATCTGCATTCTTCCAAACAAAAGCATAGTCTGGCCTATTATAGCAATACTTCACTCCTGGTAACAACTTTTGTCTTAGTTAGTGTTTCCATTGCTGTGAAAAGATACCATGACCAAGGTACCTCTTATAAAGGGCAATATTTAATTGCGGCTAGCTTACAGTTTCAGAGGTTAGACCATTATCTTCATGGCCGGAAGCATGGCAGCATCCAGGCAGGCATGGTGCAGAAGAAGCTGAACATTCTACTTATTATTCCAAAGATAAACAGTAGAAGCTGGCTCCCACATGGCTAGGAGGAGGGTCTCATAGCCCAGCACCACAGGGACACACTTCTTCCAAAAAACACCAAAATTTCTAAAAGTGCCACTACCTGGGCCAAGCATATTCAAACCACCACATTTACTTTAACTATTGCTGCAATAAACACGATGACCAAGGTAATGTGTAAAACATATAGTTTATGTTTGCAGCCTATGATGTTGGAGCAAAGGCATATCAGCATATGTATGGAGCAGTAGGTGAGAGCTTATGTCTTCATGCTCAAGTAGGAGGTCAAGAATGCATTGGGGATAACCAGACACTTGACACCTCAAAGTCAACTTCCATGATACGTATCCTCCAACAGGGCACACCACCTAGTCCTTCCCAAACAATTCCACTTACAAGGAACTAGGTAGCCACTACACTAATCTATCAACTAATATTTGCCACAAGAAATCTGTACTTAGCAAAAAGATCAGAATTTCAGTCCTCAGTGCAAGAGAATTGACGTATTTCTGGTCACTATGCTTTGAGACATGTGAATTTCAAAGACATGAAAAAATAGTGTTCTTTTTTGATAGCATGTTTTGTTCTAGCAATTTTTCAAACTTTTTTTTACCTCTGAAAATGTCTTTTATTTGTAAATGTCTCAATTTCTTTATCTTTCTCCTTTTCTTTTATTCTCCTCTCTCTCTCTCTCTCTCTCTCTCTCTCTCTCTCTCTCTCTCTCTCTCTCTCTCTCTCTCTCTCTTTCTCTCTTCTTCTTCTTCTTCTTCTTCTTCTTCTTCTTCTTCTTCTTTCTTCTCCTCCTCCTCCTCCTCCTCCTCCTCCTCCTCCTCCTCCTTCTTCTTCTTCTTCTTCTTCTTCTTCTTTTGGATGGATCTTGCAATGTTTCTCAAGCCAAGAAGAACCACTAGGATCAGATAATCCCCAAGTCCTCTCACTTCAAATACCCACATAGCTAGCTAGATCTCCAGGTCAACTGTATCTTACATACAGCCCCCTTTATATTTTTTTCCGTATTGTTTTCAATCTGATGACACACATATACAATTTTAACACTTGATCATAGCCAAAAGGCCAAGAAGAGATATATATAACTTTAAAATAATTTCTGACATCTATCCCTGAGTTTTAGTCACTGCCTGTAACTCTAAATTATGGAATCATATATCCTTACTTGAAAATTCAGAATTTACAGGAGAATTTAGATTTACACACATTTAAATAGATTCAGTGCAGAGGAATCTCTATAGACACATTAAAAACAAAATGCCAACTAAAAGCAACCTTCCTCTCATAACATATCTTAAAGCTAAGCAGAGAAAACAAATCTAAGCATTAGGAATCAGCATATGAACTTTAGTATGTGAACAACTCTGTTCTGGGTTGCTCTCTGTTGCTCTGATATAATGATGGCCCAAATCAGCTTGGAGAGAAACAGTTAACTTCAGCTCATAGGCTAGTTATAGCCAATTTCTTGGCAGTATTGGAACTGATTCTTTAGTAACTCCAACTTGTACCCACCAAACATCACGTTTTGATTTATACATTTAGTTTTAAAATTTGTTTTTGGTTTTAATAGAAATGTCCAGTTTTAATAAAGTCATTTATCTTTGAAATGATTCACATCAGAATTTGACAGCAGAGAGACTGACTTAGTGGATACCTTCATTCAGGAGTATATTTTTTCATTTAATGAAATCTTATTTAAGTTAATATGACTAACTTTCCCCAAAAGTGCCTAAAAAGTTTCCTAAGAAATTTGTTTTCTAACATAATATGTATTTCTAAGATATTAACCATTGTGTAGCCTTCAGTTTAGTATACACACACTATAGACTCAATTGTTTAAGTTGGATGTATCACTTCTTTACAGTTTTATATGCATGCTAAATAGTATGATTATTAGATGGCACAGGAGTCTTTGTGGGAAATGTTTGAAACTCAGAGAAAATTTCTTTATGGATTTATCCAAGGAGAACTTAAATTGAAAAGATTCTCAGGGGATTGGGTCATGGGATAGTCTGGTAAGCAGAGCTCACCTTAGGCAACTCCAGTATTAGAGGTATGGAACCCTAGTTGAAATTAAAAAAAAATCATTAACTTCAACTACCTAAACATTTAATTTTAATCACTACTAACTGCTATGCTTAAATACAGATAAGTCCTGTATATACTTGCTGCTAAATAGAGTGGAAGATACCAGAGAACCATGGAAAAAAATCAATTGTTGCCCCATATATGACCTACTGAAGAAATCAGGTGCTCCAGCAGACCTAGTACCACATTCCCTTCTCTACAGCTTCAATTACAATTGACTTCACCACAGTAGCTTCAGTCTAGACATCACTACTGTGCCCCCTTAGTCCCACAGTTAGGTTTATGTCATTGGAATCAATTACAAAGTTTCCTGTGTACTTATATTTTTCTCAACATACTCATTGTTTGTTCCAAAATATTTTAATTTTAATATATTTCAATTTTTCTTATTTGAAATTAAAATATGGTTGCAATGTCTCTTCTGTCATTTTCTTCCCCTCAAAACCTACCATAGACCTGTTCCTGCTCTCTTTCAAATTCAGGACCTCATCATCACAAATTGTTACTACATGGATTCCTAAATAGAACCTGCTCAGTCCATATAATGTTACTTATGTATGTATGGTTTTAGGAATGGCTATTTGGCATTGGACAACAAATTGTTGTATTGTTCCCTAGTTTAGAACACCTCTCCCAACCTCAATTTTCCTAGAGTGACTATCTTTCTTTGTGTCCTCATTGGCTTTTCCGGTCCTCTTTGGTTTGTTCATTGGTGTCACCCTAGTTAAGCTCATGTTAGGCAGTCATATTGGTAAGACTTTATGGGTGTAGCTTCTGACATTAGTAGAAGACATTGTCTTGTCCCCTCTCCTGTAATGTTCCCTGCACCTTTTATGGCAGTAAATGATAAATTGTGCATATTTTATGTGTTAATGACATAATGTTCTCTTGTTTTGATATGTCCATGATACAAAGTCTTTCTGCAAGTTTTTTTTTCAAATCATTTCAAATTTCAAGAGAAAAATTTAAATATCCTCATTTACATGAACCCTTGCAAGCTAAAGCTGTGTCATTCAAGGACTGTCTGTATTATTCCACATTCTGGTTAGCAGATCCTTCCTGCGGAAGACTAGAGAAAGATGACACTACCATACATATGTGATTTATGTATTTTCTCACTACTCAATTATTTTCTATACTTTCAAAAGCATTTGAAGTACCAGATTTCCTGAATTTTGTAAGAAAATGTTTCTACTGGCCCTCCCTCCCTCTTTTTATTTTCATTAACTATGCATTAGATATCTCTCTCTCTCTCTCTCTCTCTCTCTCTCTCTCTCTCTCTCTCTCTCTCTCTCTCTCTTTCCCCCCAATCCCCCACATTACATACATACAGCAGTAAAACTTATGATGGTGTACATAAGTACTAATTTTTGCTTTATTTTGGTCTGTATCTTTACAAAGCTACAGAGACTATGAATTACAACATGTGAAATACAAATAAGGAGCCTTATAAGTACACAGGCACAAATGAAGGAAAAATATTTGGGAAGGCAAATCAAACTCTCAGTGGAAACAGGCCTGATCTTAGCTAATCTTATTAAGAGCTTTACTGCAAGTTGCAGCAAATTAGCAACATTATGAAGGAGATTTGTATGCAAATTTCCCTTTTACTTTCTCTGGGAATGTGTTTGCCTTGGTCCAGCACTTATGGGGAAAGGCTTTGATTTCATCAGATGAATGCTAATGCCAGCTCAGTGATAGAAACAGAAAGGATAGCCTGGGGAGATTGACTGAGGATTGCTGTAATGTTTAGAGCCAGGCAGGACTCAACTAGGCAGTTACACTTGTAATGTACCAACACTAACCCCTGGTCAGGAATCCCCATCTATTAGAAAGACTACTGGACCTGTGGTGATGAGATATCCTCATCTCTTTTTAGAGTATGCATCACACCTTCTGATGTAGGATAGAAAAGCAGAGAAAATTATATGGAGATGGGAAGGAAAAAGGAACCCTCATCCATGATTTTGCTTGAAGGCTTTTGCCCCAGGCAATCAAAATTTCAATATTAGTTTAATTTCTATTTCTTTATTCAGTTGTAAATCAGTTTAATAGGAGTCTAACCAGAAATCTGCTTTACAGGGAAATGGCATGTACTAATTTCTTTGTACAATTATAATGGCGTCGGGATTTGAAGCTCAAGAAGAAGGAAGGCCAAAGTGTGGATGGCTCAGTCCTTCTTAGAAAGGGGAGCAAAATACTCACTGGAGGAAATACAGAGACAAAGTGTGGAGCACAGACTGAAGGAAAGGCCATCCAGAGACTGCCCCACCTGGGGATCCATCCCATATAGTCACCAAACCCAGACACTATTGTGGATGCCAAAAAGTACTTGCAGTCAAGAACCTGGTATAGTTGTCTCCTGAGAGGCTCTATCAGTACCTGACAAGTACAGAGGTGGATGCGAGCAGCTAGCAATTGGACTATTCACGGTTGCTCAATAGAGGAGTTAGAGAAAGGATTGAAGGAGCTGAAGTTCTTTCAACTCCATGAGTTCTTGCAACTCCATTGGAAGAACAACAATATCAAACAACCAGACCCCCCCACACACACACACACGAGAGCTCCCAGGGACTAAATCACCAACAAAAGTACACATGAAGGGACTCACGGCTCCAGCTGCATATGTAGCAGAGGATGGCCTTGTCGGGCATAATTGGGAGGAGAAACCCTTCGTTCTGTGAAGGCTGGATGCCCCAGTGTAGGGGAGGGCCAAGGCAGGGAAGTGGGAGTGAATGAATGGGTGGGTGGGGGAGCACCCTCATAGAAGCAGGGGGAGCAGAGAAGGGATAAGGGTTTTTTGGAGGGGAATCTGGGAAAGGGGATAACATTTGAAATGTAAATAAATAAAATATCCAATAAGAGAAAAAAAAGTACTGATTAAATAAGCAATGAAATAATGAATGCAAATTAATCATGATTAATTTACTCTGAAGTCCACATTTCTAGGGATGCAATGGAATCCATGTAATAATAAAGAGTGTGCTTCTAAAATTAAAAAAAAAAAAAAACAAAAAAGACTGATATCCCATCCAAGGCAAGACTAGGGTGGCCTTTAACCCCATGTATTGAGAAGAAAAAGGAGATGGGGCAGAATTTGGGGAGAGAGAGAGAGAGAGAGAGAGAGAGAGAGAGAGAGAGAGAGAGAGAGAGAGAGAAACTTTAGTCATCTTTTGAAATGAACTTGAAACCTACCCAAATGGCTACTGTTGAGTCTTTAAGTGTAATTCCCTCTTCTTGTGCACGGGCTCTCTGGCATAACCTCTCTTTTGCTTAGCACATAAATTGAACCTTTGCTTTATACTAGCTCAGCCTGAAATTCAATTCTACATTGAAGTGAAAGGTCTCCCTGAAAGATTACAGGGCATGGTCTGGCTGCTGCAGGGGGTAGTGTGGAGCTGTAGTTCTTTCACTGCCTCTGTGAAACTCTCTATCTACCTAAAGGTATTCTTTCTCTGTACTCCTATGGGTTGCTTCAGTAACTCCTCATAATCGCTCACCCAGAAAACCGTAGAGAGATCTTTCCACGATCATGTTTTCACTTATAACTGGATACACTGGCCCTAAACACTACATAATCTTACTCAATATTCATATCAATTAAAATTATTTTGAATTAAATGATTGTCTACTTAAAAAGTTGAGTAACTACTAGAGCTATGTTTTGTTAGCACACACTTAATGGAAATGACTTGCATATATTAAAATAATACATAAAAACATCATTTCTTTTGTACATCTAAATCCAACCAACTTGAAAAGCTCCCTTTTTAGGTATATGAATATTCCACTGACAATCTGTACAGATCAGAGATTCATTGGATAAATGCCAAATTTTCAGTTTGCTATTTGATGTGTAGACGGTTCAAAGTTTTTCATATCATTCATTAATTTTTATCTAAAAGAATAAATATGAATGACATCTAAAGATGATTTGAGTTGTAAGCTGAGCTATACTTAAAATTTTGAATAATAACAGAAATGAAGTGATTAAGTATTTGAAATCCATTGACATGAATGAAAATTTCCCATCTGTGTATTAAGAAAACATTCATAAAATTGTATAATTATAGTCATTTATATGTAGCTAGCATCTCTTTACAGTGGCATTTATAACCATTGTCTCATTACTCCAAAAGTGTTCCAAGTGTGCATAAATAGAAACCCTTCAACTATTCTGTTGTGCCAAAAGTCTGAAATCACTGGTTTAAAACCACAGATACACACACACACACACACATACACACACACACACACACAAACATGACCTCCCTTTTCCCAATACACTTTGCTTAGTTAATGAATCTTAATTTTCATTGTATTTGAGGCCACTTGTGAAAATCTAAGAGATTTTAAAACTACTGCCTTACTGTCTATAAATTCAATCACATTTAAAAATAAATTTTGGTAGATATTCTTAATTAAGAAAAAATTTAAAATGAGGATATCCATGGAGAGTGTCTATTTTAATTGGGCCTCTTGAAAGTTATCACACCTTAAAAAAGCATAAAGAACATGAAGTGAACAGAAACTTAGCCATCTCGACATTTATCTTAGGTTGCCATATTTAAAACATACTCAGTTTCAAGGTGATTTTCCATCTAATTTTGAATATATTGGCATTATTTTCACATCACTGAGGTTAGATTACCCCTGATCAACCCAATGCTTAGAGAAATAATGGTCATTTTAAAAGAAAATATTTACTGCAAGAATGAAGGAGACCTAGAATGTAAACAATTCTTTTAAAATCAAAGTAAATTTATTAGTGATTGTGCCATTACTTTATCAAATTATCTATAACTTAGCATCTAGTTTGTAAAAGAAAAATAAATGGGGTGCATAAGAGTTCCAAGCACTAACTCACTCTTCTCTCCCTCTTTCCCTCCCTCTGTTCCTTTACTCCTTTCTCCTCTTCTTCTTCCCCATCCTTCTTTTCTCACTCTATCCTCTTCTATCTTTCTTTGTTCTTTCTTGCTTTGCTTTCCCTTCCCTCCTTCTCTTCCTTCCTTCCTTCCTTCTTTCCTTCCTTCCTTCCTTCCTTCCTTCCTTCCTTCCTTCCTTCCTTTCATTTTCAGTTTTCCCCCAGTTCAGAGATTGAAACAAATACATATTGAAGCAAGTTCTCTACTATTGTTGAGCTATATCCATACTCCAAGAACTAGCATTCTTAACAGTAATTACTGTGGAATTGTTGGGTATCTCTTCTCCCTGCTCTCTTAGTTTTTCAGTGTATAACTTAATTAAGACCAAGTATATACAGAACGTGTGCCAACTTATTTTTTAAGTACATTTGCATCATTATTTACAGGAGTGTTATTTGTTGGCATAATCTGAACTTAACCATTCAAAGAATTAATGTTTCTTTATTAAGGAAATAATGAGAGAGCCAAAGGCAAAGCCTTTGGGGCGAAGGCAGTGTTAGATGTTAAGCAGACAATGATAGCATGCATAGTCTCTGCCTTTAAGATGTCTGTAGTTACTCAGGGACACATACAAACTCTTATGCTGGTTCTTTAATGTCTAAAACCATTTTTCTTAATTCTCATTTGAGTATCAATAACACAGACAAAAGAAAGTAGTACCTAGCAGTTCCTGTCTGGAGACAAGCTGAGATCAGAAATTTAAGCATTCTAGGAGGAAAAGTCAGGAGAGGATGGAGCAATGAAAATAAGAAAGAGAAAATATAATCCATTCCTGCCAGTTTGAGAAGAGATTTGATTATACATTTTTATTGTTTCATAATAATTATCATATGTAGAAATTCATTATGAATACATGTAGAAGAATGTAAATTGACCCATTCTTATCTCCTTGCACTAAGCTCAATTCCAAGTGGATAAAGGACCTCCATATAAAACCAGACACACTGAAACTAATAGAAAGGAAACTAGGGAAGAACCCTGAACATATGGGCACAGGGGAGAATTTCCTGAATAGAACTCCAATAGCTTATGCTCTAAGATCAAGAATTGACAAATGGGACCTCATTAAATTACAAAGTTTTTGCAAGGCAAAAGACACTGTCAAAAAGACAAAGTGGCAACCAACTAACTGGGAAATGATCTTTATCAACCCTACATCCGACAGAGGACTAATATCCAATATATATGAAGAACTCAAGAAGTTAAACTCCAGAGAGGCAAATAACCCTATTAAAAAATGGGGTACAGAACTAAACAAAGGGTTCTCACCTGAAGAATATCTAATGGCTGAGAAGCACCTAAAGAGATGTTCATTATCCTTAGTCATTAGGGAAATGCAAATCAAAACAACCCTGAGATTCCATCTCACACCAGTCAGGATGGCTAAGATCAAAAACACAGAAGACACCAGTTGTTGGTGAGGATGTGCAGAAAGAGGAACTCTCCTCCACTGCTGGTGGGATTACAAGCTGTTACAACCACTCTGGAAATCAGTCTGGAGGTTCCTCAGAAAACTGAGCTTATGGGACTTTCGGGGAAGGAGGAAATGGGAAAGCGGAAATGATTTTGAATGTAAATAAAAAAAAACTTAGAAAAAAAATAAAAATAACCTTAAAAAAAAGAAGTCATTTGCTTTGCACCACCCATGCCATCCTAAAAAAATCTATACTAATAATAAGTCACCATGGCAGTCAGAAAAATTTGATCTATATGAATAAGTCATTTGATAAGTCTCAGAAAAGCTTATCATTTTGACTCTTTTCTTGCAAAATAAAGGAAGGCTTGTAATTTTATATAGATAAGTACTTCTGTTCAAATAACTTTCCTCTGGTTATTTATCACTTAGCTGGATTTCAAACAGTTTTATATTATTACAGTATGTAAACTATATTTGAACTTAAAGAAATTAGTTTGTGGAAGACCTCTTTGTTGTCCATGAGTGATATAGGTTAGAGGGTAATATCTTGGTCTATAAGGCTCCCACTCCTATCTGCATTATGACTACCAAATCTATTCCCATACCAAATGTATTTGTATATATATATATATATGCATGCACTATACATTTATATGTATACAAACCAATAATCAGGGTCATTATACTTTTTATTTATTGTAGCCATTAAAATGTATAAAAATTATTATGCTTTTTTAAAAAATTATATTACTTCATTGTATACTCTTTAGTGAAAAGTGTTACATTTTAAAATATGTATATAAATACTTATATAGATATGTGTAAGTGCCTCCAAAAGAATACAGGAGAGTGACTTCATTACCAGCTGTGTGAAATCTGATTTAGCATGCTCCATTCCCATTGCTAGTGACTTTCTGGAAAAGTAATCTACAAGATGTGTGAGGAGTGCCCTTAATTTGATTTTTATTGGCTACCTATCTGTGACTAAAATTAGATTGTTTATTCTTCTTGAACTAAATCCAACTGCTGGCCAATGTAATTTATTTTCTCAAAGAACCTTTATAAGTTATCTTTTGGAACTTCAACATATTCCAAATCTATTTGTTTGTTGGTCAACTTCTTTATTTTGACTTTGTTAAGTAATCTTTAAAATGATTTTGTGTCAACTTGATGA
Organism: Tokudaia tokunoshimensis; assembly: GCA_036184795.1. NCBI lineage: Eukaryota > Metazoa > Chordata > Mammalia > Rodentia > Muridae > Tokudaia > Tokudaia tokunoshimensis. Next base: position 133,389,481 of record BTHU01000003.1, on the reverse strand, counting down.
CTGTGAAGAAATACCATGGAAAAATATGAAAGGGCTCATCTAATCCTAAATATCTCATTTTTTCATCTACATATTTCCTCAAAGAAGGTGCCTGGAACATCCAATATGGTGTATGCATGTTTGGGGAATTAGCTCTGGCCCTTTTAAAGGCAGGAAAGGAAGGCAGCACGTTATATTGTCTCTGATCAGAGTGGACAGGGATCCTCCTTTCACTCTGACTAGGTTTGCTTCAAAACTGAGAATCTAAAGTCTTCCAGTAAAATTATTGATGAAATTATAAAAAGCTACACATGTGGGAACTGGCTCTTTTCCATGGTTTCCTTTCTCATACTGAAAATTTGTGCTTAAAAAATTAATGATGCTGATAATGAAAACAATTTATTTTTCCTAGAAATGTAGAAAGAGTATTTATCAAGACCTACTAGAATATAGCAACGCACACCTGAAGAATATATATTTAGATATTAGTGTATCTACTTTCAGGGAAGACGGCAGACAGAGAAAATAGAGGGCTTAGGCTTTGTGGTTTTGCTTTTTTTTTAATTTTATTTTCTAATTTTTTTATTTACATTCAAAATCATTTCCGCTTTCCCATTTCCTCCCTCCCCGAAAGTCCCATAAGCCCCCTTCCCTCCCTCTTTTCCCCATTCAACCCCTTCTTGCTTCTCTGTCCTGGCATTCCCCTACATTCAGTCTTTCCAAGACCAGGGGTCTCTCCTTCCATCTTCTTAGAAATCTATTTATATGTGAATTGTGTCTAGGGTATTCCGAGATTCTGGGTTAATATCCCCTTATCAGTGACTGCAAACCATGTGTGTTCTTTTGTGATTGGGTTACCTTACTAAGGATGATATTTTCAAGTTCTGACCATTTGCCTAGGAATTTCGTGAATTCATTGTTTTTAATTGCAGAGTAGTATTCCATTGTGTAGATATACCACATCTTCTGAATCCATTCCTCCGTTGAGGGACATCTGGGTTCTTTCCAGCTTCTATCTGTTATAAATAAGGCTGCTATGAACATAGTGGAGCATGTGTCCTTATTGCATGCAGGTAAAGCCTCTGGGTATATGCCTAGGAGTGGTATAACAGGATCCTCCGGGAGTGTCATGCCCAGTTTCCTGAGGAACTGCCAGACTGCTTTCCAGAGTAGTTGTACCAGCTTGCAATTCCACCAGCAGTGGAGGAGTGTTCCTCTTTCTCCACATCCTCGCCAACAACTGCTGTCTCTTGTGTTTTTGATCTTAGCCATTCTGACTGGTGTGAGATGGAATCTCAGGGTTGTTTTGATTTGCATTTCCCTAATGACTAAGGATGATGAACATCTCTTTAGGTGCTTCTCAGCCATTAGATATTCTTCAGGTGAGAACTCTTTGGTTAGCTCTGTACCCCATTTTTTAATAGGGTTACTTGCTCAATAAAATTCTTGCCAACCGAATCCAAGAACACATCAAAACGATCATTGACTACGATCAAGTAGGCTTCATCCCAGGGATGCAGGGATGGTTCAATATAAGGAAATCCATCAATGTAATCCACTATATAAACAATCTCAAAGAAAAAAACCACATGGTCATCTCATTAGATGCTGAGAAAGCATTTGACAAAATTCAGCATCCTTTCATGCTAAAGGTCTTGGAAAGATCAGGAATTCGAGGCCCATATCTAAACATAGTAAAAGCAATTTATAGCAAACCGGTAGCCAGCATCAATCTAAATGGAGAGAAACTTGAAGCAATCCCACTAAAATCAGGGACTAGACAAGGCTGTGCTCTCTCTCCATATCTTTTCAATATAGTACTTGAAGTTCTAGCTAGAGCAATTAGACAACAAAAAGAGGTCAAAGGGATACAAATTGGAAAGGAAGAAATCAAACTATCACTATTTGCAGACGATATGATAGTATACTTAAGCGACCCAAAGAACTCCACCAGAGAACTCCTACAGCTGATAAACAACTTCAGCAAAGTGGCCGGATATAAAATCAACTCAAGCAAGTCAGTAGCCTTCCTGTACTCAAAGGATAAGCAGGCTGAGAAAGAAGTAAGAGAAATGATACCCTTCACGATAGCCACAAACCATATAAAGTATCTTGGTATGACTCTAACCAAACAAGTGAAAGATCTGTATGACAAGAACTTCAAGTCTCTGAAGAAAGAAATTGAAGAAGACCTCAGAAGATGGAAAAATCTGCCATGCTCATGGATTGGCAGGATTAATATAGTAAAAATGACCATCTTGCCAAAAGCAATCTACAGATTCAATGCAATCCCCATCAAAATCCCAACTCAATTCTTCATAGAGTTAGAAAGAGCAATTCAAAAATTCATCTGGAATAACAGAAAACCCAGGATAGCTAAAACTATTCTCAAGAGTAAAAGAACCTCTGGGGGAATCAGTATCCTGGACCTCAAGCTGTACTACAGAGCAATAGTGTTAAAAACCGCATGGTATTTGTACAGTGACAGGCATGCAGATCAGTGGAACAGAATTGAAGACCCAGAAAAGAATCCACACTCCTATGGTCACTTGATCTTTGACAAAGGAGCTAAAACCATCCAGTGGTTTTCAACAAATGGTGCTGGCTCAACTGGAGGTCAACATGTAGAAGAATGCAAATTGACCCATTCTTATCTCCTTGCACTAAGCTCAATTCCAAGTGGATAAAGGACCTCCACATAAAACCAGACACACTGAAACTAATAGAAAGGAAACTAGGGAAGAACCCTGAACATATAGGCACAGGGGAGAATTTCCTGAATAGAACTCCAATAGCTTATGCTCTAAGATCAAGAATTGACAAATGGGACCTCATTAAATTACAAAGTTTTTGCAAGGCAAAAGACATTTTAAAAAAGACAAAGCGGCAGCCAACTAACTGGGAAATGATCTTTAACAGCCCTACATCCAACAGAGGACTAATATCCAATATATACAAAGAACTCAAGAAGTTAAACTCCAGAGAGGCTTTGTGGTTTTGTAATGTTTGTACTTGAATGATTTCTAAATTAGAGATAAGATGTGGCATGAGTAGGTGGATATAATTTTAAGAAGCAGCACCATGGATGTGTCATCATTTTTCCCATTACAACTTGCATCTCAATATACCTATAGAAATACCAACTAATGTGATAAGCCAAGAAGTACTGGTCCTCAGATGAAAGCATTTCATCAGCAAAAACTTGGAACATTAAGTGAATCTCACATTTAAAAGTTTCTAAGTTTATTAGAGGATACAATCATCTAAGTAAAAAATCGACAAAACATCTGGTTATATGGGGACCAGTAAGGAGTTAATATAGATTTTTCAGGTAACAGGTATGTGCAGGTAAGGAAAGAATTTGTAGGATGCTTTTGGATGTGGAAATATATTTGTATAAACATAGTGATATTGATGAATAACTTACATATGACACCCAAGACAAATTTCTAGACTCAGAGGCAGATGAAATCTTTGGAACAGAAGGATAATACAGAATATGGAACATGCTTTGTGATGAGAACAGGGATCAGAGCAATAAAAGAGAATTAACTGATGACATGTGGAACTTAGAGCACTGCAGAACAGGGAACAGTGAGTATCACACTACACAATTCTCTGACATGGCTGGTCTTTGTTTTACTTTAAGTAGAACCAAGGCATACTAAACAGTAGACTACTTGGGTTTTCAGAAAAGAATCTTTAAAATGTACATATCTACACATAACACCCATTGCTTCATTCATGTATCCAGGTTTTATTGATTACCATCTCTATACTAAACACTCTGGAAGGAGATTAGAAATGTAGACATAACAGCCCAAAGAGCTTGGTGTTCCGGAAGATTCAAGTAATTCATAACTAGATAAGCAAACAAAGGATTAAAATGCTAGATCAATGTAAAGAAAAGAAAGGAAAGGGTTGAATTGGAGAGATGTATCTTGTACTTGGCAGGGACAGACTCCTGAATAAGGTGACACATTACCTGAGTCTCAAAAAATGAAATGGATTAGGCACAAGAAGCTTGCTTTAGGCAAAAAGAGGATCAGGAAGGAAGACAAGGGTATCCTTAAAAGCTTGTCACCTTTAGGAATATAAGAACATGAAACCTATAATACATCTCATGATGTGGCATACTGGAGTGAAAAGAAATGAAGAAAATCTTTATGTGTGAAATAGTAAATATTAACTAAATTTAACTTACCTGACTGAAAAGATTCTCTAAATGTCAGTTGCATATGAACTATCATAATAAATGTATTAGAGGAATGAATAATTTAAATTGAGAGGCCAGATTAAGGTGAAAGGCCATCCTACCATCAAGTTCAAAGAATGGCTCTGCATGCTTTCCCTCCCACATGTCATTAACCTCTGGCTAGGCATTAGCTTTATTGATGGGTCTGGGTAATTATTAATCAGTTTACTTCACAGAGACAATCTCCTCTTCTAACATTTTTAAACACATCGAGATCTACCTGTTCTTTTGTTCTTCTTAGATAATGTGCCAGCTTTTGTATCACAGCTTTTTAGCTGGGGCCTGTATTCTTTCTAAAACATGGTCTCTTCTAAAAGACTGTGTGTTTGATCTTATTCAAAAAAGCGTACTTCTGAAAGCGTGTAGTGTTGTTGCTTATACTTCTTTAGCCGTACTAGATTCTCGTATCTGGACAAATTTACTTCAGGCACATATTTCACTCTATCCCTTCCCTTCTCTCCTACAACATTGTTTGCTGAAAGTCAGACACCATGTTGGCACAATGCCTTTCCAGATAATGAAAATAAATGGGGGACTGTCTTCCTTTAGATCGCTGACATGCCAAGCAAGGTTAAAGCTCTACTCTCAGAAGGAAACTAAGCTTTTTCAAGAGCTTCTAGAGTTTGATTTATGCTGTGTGTTCACTGGTTTTCGGTCTGGCCCTTGGGAGTGCCTAGGCCCAGAGAATAGCAATGAGCTCATAGGCTGCGATTCTCCACAGACCTGGTGGGAATCCAGTTCATCTTGATAATAGCTTAGAAAATATATAGGCTGGATGAACTAAAGACAGGTAGGAAAAGAAAACAGAGGACACATTAGAAGTTAGAGTCCATTGCCTGCATTAGAATTGGCAATCACCCACAACTTCTCAATGCCAATTAAGCTGTACACTCATGCTGTTTTAGGGACAATGGGGAGGAATAAACTATATATCTTTAGAAGGTTGCCAGAAAAAAGAAGAAGAAGAAGAAGAAGAAGAAGAAGAAGAAGAAGAAGAAGAAGAAGAAGAAGAAGAAGGTTGTCAGTAGTGCCTTGCATGGAAATGCTCATGTGGCAATAGATGAGGTGTTTTGAGGCCTTCCTTCCCCTCTGAAGTAAGGAAAAATTAAGGCAATATTGTGAAGATTACTCCTTTTTGGTTGTCTTTAAAATGTGTTTTCACAGGTATGACTCTGATGTTTTCTTCCTAAATTAAGGGATGCAAGCTAATAGTGCCACAATTCTGTCTTAGAAGCAGATCGTGGAGCACATAGGAAGAAGAAGAGAAAGCACATAGGGAGAACAGAGCCAACTGATAAGCTCATGGCTCTCGCACTGCTTCCTATACATTTTTATATGCCCAAGTAGCTTGTCTGAAAGAAAGCCTCTCCTTCCTCATCCTCTCCCTTCTCCTTTCTATTCTACTGTTTGCCATTTCATATGGTGAGAAAAAAACTGAGAGATAATTACCAAACTACAGAAGAGTCTCCATAGAGTCTCTGCAGAGTGGAATCAAAGCATCTGTTTCCTCTTTCCCTGGGGGCTTGTCTCTTCTGTGGCATACGCCACAGTGCGATCATCTACATGTACTTGGCAGAAAGAGGCAAGGAACTATGCATTCTTTATTCCTGAGATGCAAACTATCTTTTAAAAGATGTAGAAATCTATATTTAGATTGGCTTTGATTATAATAATTTTTAACATCTTAATTGACAAAACTGTTTATTGTACTTTGGTGAAAATAAGGGGTTCAGCAAGCAATGCTAAGAGTTAATTTTCCAGATCACATATTGTAATCCTGCAGTAGCAACAACTTTCCCAGAAGGCACAGGGAAATGCTCCACTCTATATTGATTATGTGGCTCTAGACAATATACTGTTTCGTTCTTTTTTCTTTTTAAATGGTCATTGTTGTTTTTATTGTGTGTGTGTGTGTGTGTGTGTGTGTGTGTGTGTGTGTGTGTTTGTTTGTTTTCTCTTCTGTTTTAGGGGAAGTACTAAGAATTAGACCTAGGATGACCACATTTGTTCTGGTAAGTTCTGTAAGTTACAGCCCTAATTCTTCTTAATGGTTTACTTTGAAAACATATGTAATTTGTTATCTCTAACACTCTGCTATGCATTTATCTGATTTGAACCTGGTGACTCTGCACAAACATATAAAGTGTTTCTGAGACACTGGGCAATAGAGAACTAGGGTTGCAGTTGTTGATTTTGACAAAATCTCCAAGGCTTCCTTTGACTTGGTTCACTATCCAAACAAGCTAAAACGAGATTTATACTTCATCCTAACCCTTGTCCAACTTCTAAGATGGAGGTGAAAGTACCAACTTCATAGTGTTCTCAGAATTACATAAGATAACTCACAGGGGATACCAGCACAAAAAAATTGTCATTATTTTTTCATATCTCACCTTAAGAGAGGTTCTACAATTATTTGACCATGCTGATCCAATAGTAACGTGTAAGGTAATATTGGTACGGAAGTATAAACTTCACTCAAATAGAAATATAAAGTTAGAGTAAGAAAAATAGGAGATAATACAGGGAGAGATGAACAAGAATCAGTTAGCTTTTACACAGAGCTAGCCAATAGAGAAAGAGCCTAAATCTCATTGTACACTCTAACGAGAGAGTGAGAATTTATCCTTCCTCAGGATTTTCAACCGTTACTTTTTCTGATTCAGTATTGATCAATTACATCAAAGTTAAGTGTTATATAATAGATCACATAGAAAGCTTGCATGATTGATAAGCTCAGGTGTCCTTTCTAGTCACTAAAAGGATGTCACTCCATGTGAATAACAGGCTAATCTTATGATACACACATTTACCTTCAGAGTCACATGAGAACAGAATCCACCGAAATTGAACCCCAGGTACTAGATATCACAATAGTATGGACAGCTTTGTTTCCTTCATGGGGTTCTCAGAAATTGAAACTAGGGCTGTATTTCAGCTGAGGTTCAGTGTATAGTGTCTACAGTTTCACCAACCCCAGTACTATATTGATTATCCACAAGAAAAATAATGAGATCACAAGGAAAATCTAACAATGTCCCCTCCATCTATTTTGGTCAAAATTGGTGCACAGGTTCATATCTGCTAAGAACTAAAAATGATACTGACATAACAGGTGAAGTTTGAAGGCAAGCTCCTTAATTTCTTTGGAGTTTCCTTTATTTTTTTTTATTTTATTTTATTGTTTTAATTTACATTCCAAATCACTTCCCCTTTCCCGTTTCCTCCCTCCCCGAAAGTCCCATAAGCCCCCTTCCCTCCCTCTTTTCTCCATTCAACCCCCTCTCATTACTCTGTCCTGGCGTTCCCCTACATCCAGTCTTTCCAGGACCAGGGGTCTCTCCTTCCATCTTTTTAGAAATCTATTGATATGCTGATTGTGTCTAGGGTATTCTGAGATTCTGGGTCAATATCCCCTTATCAGTGACTGCATACCATGTGTGATCTTTTGTGATTGGGTTACCTCACTAAGGATGATATTTTCAAGTTCTGACCATTTGCCTAGGAATTTCGTGAATTCATTGTTTTTAATTGCAGAGTAGTATTCCATTGTGTAAATATACCACATCTTCTGAATCCATTCCTCCGTTGAGGGACATCTGGGTTTTTTCCAGCTTCTGGCTATTATAAATAAGGCTGCTATGAACATAGTGGAGCATGTGTCCTTATTGCATGCAGGTAAAGTCTCTGGGTATATGCCCAGGAGTGGTGTAGCCGGATCCTCCGGAAGTGTCATGCCCAGTTTTCTGAGGAACCGCCAGACTGCTTTCCAGAGTGGTTGTACCAGCCTGCAATTCCACCAGCAGTGGAGGAGTGTTCCTCTTTCTCCACATCCTCGCCAACAACTGCTGTCTCCTGTGTTTTTGATCTTAGCCATCCTGACTAGTGTGAGATGGAATCTCAGGATTGTTTTGATTCAAAACAACCCTGGAGTTTCCCTTATTAAACAACAGAAGATTACGTAAAAGCATAAACCATTTTAAAGGACCTTAAAAATAATCTTCAATGGGGATTTTTTTCTATGACCATTGAATGTACAAAGGAACCACATGCTGATCAAAAATGGCCATTTTCAAAGATTGTAGTAGCAACACTCAAGATTGAAGTCCAGCAATCATCCAATCTCTGGAAGGACTGGCAATCACTTATAATTTCATCTCACAAGTCTAGCTCCAACATTCAGTTCCTTCAGACACAAGATCACCGGAGTTCAATCACTAGCCCATCAGATCAGCAGAACAGACAGGCAGAGAAACATACTACATCTTAACTTCAGCAGTGTGCTTCTGCGGGTTACAAGACAGGATCCTCCAGCTGTGTGTCAATGTCTCAATGCTACTTAGAGTTGTGGAACACCAGCAGGGGTGGGAGATACTGCTGAAGGCTAAACATTATTTGTCTTACTTGAGATTAAATAAAGATCTCCTGGATGTGTCAGGATGAAGACTGAGTTTGCCTTGCTGTCCAAACTCCCTAGTGATTCCTATGGTAACTATTTACCATATGAAGTATGAGTAGGAAGCAGATACCCATATTTCCTGAAAAACTATTTTAACACCCTATGGGGGGAAAAACAAGAACAACAACAAAGCATTTGTTCTTTTATATTTCATTATGTCTTCACTATGTTTCCTATAATAAATGTCCTTTTAATTTTGAACCTGCTTGACCTTAAGTTTTTCTGGTATGATCAATCATAGAGAAAATTTACCAATTGTATTTTCTAATAACTAACTCTTATTTTACAGTTTTTTATTTAATTTAATTTTGACAATGTCATAATATATATGATACATTCTGGTAACACTCATTATTTTACCTTTTTTACATCTTAAACCCAAACCCAATTTTCCCTCCTCCTAACGGAAAGTCCCCATTCTATTTTCATGTCTTTTTATTCAGTTCTGTTTTTGCTTTATGACCCACTCGATTCATTCAGGGATATTCTCCTGTCCATGAATCTGCAGCTAGCTATGTACTGGAGCACAAACATCTTCCCAGTGGCTACTAAATGGCCATTTAAAAAGAAAGTGGGCACTAAAGATAATGCCTTCCTCTCCTGTCTTTGGCTCCCCTAAGATGGCCCCAAGGATTGGGAAGAGAGTGAGGAGGTAGACAATGAGGAGGACTGACTATTCAAAGGTGTCTTAATTGTATGGCGTAGTGGTGCAACACAACAACTTCAACTGACTACATAGGTCTTAAACAACACTGAGCTAACACCTTTCTCATTTTTTATTAACCAGTATGCTTTCCTTGGAAGTATCATTGTAGCTTTTCTAGAGAAGGAAATAAAATAGACAATTCCTTCTTAATTTTTCTTTCATTGTTCCTTCCTTTTCTTCCCCTTCCTTCCTTCCTTCCTTCCTTCCTTCCTTCCTTCCTTCCTTCCTTCCTTCTTTCCTTGCAGTTAAAATTTGAACACAGTGTGTCTTGATTTATAGAAATAGAATGTTTTCTAGTTTGCCTACACACAATCCAAGAGATTGTCTATATGTTCATGTGTGCATTTTTTTTTTAAGAGTAGTTACTCTACCACTGGAGTACTGTCTGGCCTATGAGAAAAATTTCTCCTTTCCTTGCCTAAAATTTGTTGATTTAAATTGAACCCTTGATTATGAACAAATAATATCAGGGTTTTTTGTTTGTTTGTTTTTATAGAAGGCCCATCCTTTCTTTGACTGGGTAAATACATAATGAGTTAGAGAATACTGATAGTCTAGACACAGTGAACATAGCAACACTAAACCTGGGGTACTCACATATAGTTTTTAAGAAAGAGTCACAATTTACAGTCTCCAAGGAAAATATTGTGAGCTATATGCATGCAGAATTATCTGAATTTGCTGTAGAAATTCTGAATGTTTATTAGTGAATTCTTATTTGAATTTAACTGAGCTAAATGGATCTCATCTCACTCCATGCAAAAGCTGCGTACTCTTGAACCAATGATGATGGTTCCTTTCATAATGAGAAAAGGCTACTAAAAGAAGTTTTCATCCAAATATATTAGTTACGTTATGATTTATCTTTATAAAATGGAGATCCATTTTACTGCAAAAGTTTAAGTACACAAATGATAAGATAAAATGCTTTCAGGTACTTGGGAATGCCTGTGCACATAAAATTGTGTGCTGTTTTAAACTTACAAAAATCAAAAAATAAAATTTTAAAATGCTCTTATCTGCAAATAACGCCACAATTTTCTAAACTCTAAACTACATGTCTTAAGTACAAGAAGAAGATGGTGGTTGTCTGATATTTGGTTCAGGTTCTAGCTGAGAGATACAAGACACTCATGAGCAACAGGCTCAAGGAGGAGCAACACAGACTACTGGAGATGTTTCTAGGGAAAATATTTTAAGCAAATAACACCCAGGAAAGGGCACATGTTTATTTATAGGGAAAACCTCTGCATCTTCTGTTATGCTCTGGAACAAGTGAACACTGATTATGTCCCCATCCTTGGAACTATATGCATTTAAATTAAAAATATAGAAAGTACAGTATATGCAGAGGTGAGATCTATTGGCTGTGTCGGGAATAGCAGCATTTTCATTTTCCATTGTAATAGAAGTCATTGTGTGCATGCAGGATGGATTCTTGCTCTTTATTAATCTCAGCAGTGAGAGCATTTGGGATTGTAAAGGCTATTGATTTTTAAAAAGAGACCATATTCCCTTTCTATCATATCCTTAACTTCTATTTTAAAGCTGCCACAAAATCAGAGCTTTGTGCATATAACACTTGAATTTGAAGCATCTTCTTTAGTTTTGGGAGGGATATGAACATCTGTTTGTAAGCAATTTTAAAGATATATTTTTGACTAATGTTTGTAATGCTTTTCTTTCCAATTTGTTGTGAAAACTTAATAAACAAAGTCCTCTATAGTAGCAATAAATGTTGCAAGGTAAGCTCCTGTAATCTGTCCTTCATCTATATATCACGTCAAGGTCTTTCAGTTATCTGGTTTTTCTTCTTTTTTTATTCTTAGTCATCTTTATTGGCTATTTTATTTATTTTATTTACTTATTTTATTTATTTAAATTTCAAATTTATTCCATTTCTAGATTAACCCCCCCAGAAACCCCCTATCATATCCTCCATCCTGTTGCCTTTATGAGGCTGTGTCCCCACCCACCCATCCACTCCTATCTCCTGCTCTCAAATTCCCCTACACAGGGATATCGAGCCTTCACAGGACCAAGGGACTCTTCTCCCAATGACGCCCGACAAGGCCATCCTCTGCTACATAAACAGCTGGAGCCAAGGGCCCCTCCATGTGTACTCCTTGGTTGGATGTTTAGACCCTGGGAGTTCTGGTTGGTTGATATTGATATTGATATTCCTAAGTCCCTGAAGTGAATTGCCTGGTCTTCTTCACATTAACCATTCACTGATGTTGATATTGTCGATATAAAATGAATCTTGAAACATTTGGTTGCTTTCCTATTATTGTATGGATATTACTTATTATTATACCTTGACAGTTATGATGAATGAAGTATACATCATTGTGCAAAACATAGTAACTATTTCTTCCATTCATAATGGTTCAAAAGTCTTTTTTCCAACAGCAAAGTGTGCCATACAGCAGGATTACAAAAGAAAAGATGACAGTAAAAATTCTTCAGAAACAAGTAGTCGCTTCTTAATGCCCTTTCATCTGGATGCAGGCCTGCATGTATTACCCCGATTCCCAGTCATACCTAAATATCAAAATTGATTCTATAGGCTCTGTTCTAATCTACTAGAAGGAAATTGACTCTCACATATCATTTAATGCTGGTCTGTTCAACTCTTTACTCTAAATATAGTAACATTTTTAGTATTTGAGAAGTTTTAGAGTTCCTAGAGGAGAGACAGAAGTAAATATTTTTGTATCTGTGACCACTAATATATAGATGCCATTAAAACATGTTCAGTTTCCTTTTTAGTCATTTCAGGTAAGTATGGCTTATATAGTTATTTATGCTACTTTAAAGTATTTTCCCAAGCATTATCATTACTGTAGTTCACTTTTGCATATTTTTACCCAGATTTAACAGGATCACTTATAGTCTTTAATGACTATTTTTACACATATGATTTTCTTGAGGGCTATATCTTCATGTTATAAATAATTAAGGTAAAAATTTTAAAATCCTCTAATGATAACCAGATAATACAACACAGTCACAATTATAATAGAAATTAAAAGATTATTTTAATAATGTGTTTCTTTCTACATTATATGAGCTCAAATAACAGACAAAAATTTGGAAAGGATAAGCTTATCTTTCAAAGCTAAGTTCAAACCCATAATTCCATATTCTCTCCCATTAGATAGAGTATTTCACTTCCAATGTAGTTTAGTAATAGTTACAATAGTTACAATTAGAATTTCACCCATAAAATTTACATCTTCATATATGTTGTGATTGTTTAGCTTGGGATGTTTGTGGGACTTCTAAGAGTGGGAGTGGTGATATCTCTGGTTGTTTATATCTGCTTTTGGGCCCCTTTTCCTTTACTGGGTTGCCTTGTCCAACCTTGGTCCACAAACCCAGTGAGGGTTTGTGATTAGTCTTATGGCATCTTTGTTATATCATGTTCTGTTGATATCACTTTAAGGCCTGCTCTTTTCTGAAAGGAAATGGAAGAGCAGTGGATCTGGTGGAGAAGACAGGTGTGGAAGACTCAGAGAAGTGGAGGGAGGGAGGATACAGTTGGTATGTATTTCATGAAAGAAGAATAAATGCAAATGAAACATAAACGAACAATAAAAAGCAGTTTAACTCGTGGAACTAAGACACATCCTCTCTCTTCCCAAACAACCTTCTCCCACTCTATAATAATCTGGCATCTTGGACAAAATATGGAGGATCTTCTCACAGTATACCTAAGAGTCAAAAACAGTACAGGTAAAATGTGAAATTCCAGGGAAGAGCTTCACAGAGTGAAGATTGCTGTCATGCAGTATGAGTACCAGGGTGCGATGTAATTCGAACAAGGATGATGGATAAGAGGTAAACTACTTAAAAGGAGGATGCGGGCTGAGAACTGATAAGAACTCTCATCTTTCCAGGTTCAGTTTCAAGATAATATATTTATTAATAAGTGCTAACAGATAAATCATGGAAAGCAATGCAATGTTTAGTAAATACAACTCTTCTTAATATAATTGCTTTGCTATAAGGAACACATTTGTCTGGAAACTCTTCAAATACACAACAAAATCAAGAGTGCTAAGTGCTCCTAAAGTCAGTGTGTTCCTAAGCAGTTGCTCTTCATAGTGTCAACTCTTTTTCCCAAGCATGCAGCTACATTTAAGAAATTGTCTCAATCTGGATAAGAAGATTATGCAAGATTCAGTCTTACTCTAAATTTCACTTTTAAGGTTGTTGTTGTTGCTTTTTTTGGTGTTTTGAAACAGGGTTTCTGTCACCCTGGATGTCTGGAATAATGCCATGTACCACCACTGCACAGCTAAAGTTTTCTAACAAAACGTTTCACATTGTTCAAATATTTAGAATTAATTAGGTCAAGTTATTAGGAGTGAAGCTTGTTGTAATAGGTTTAAAAAAATGAGTCATGATTAAATTTTAGGAGAGTTGACTTTTACAACCTATAAGAAACTGTAGTAAAGATTACAGGAAGTACTTGGAACATTAGTGTAAGAACAGCATATTCTCAAAAAAAAATATTGAGCAAGTTGACATCTCTATACGTTCAATACAAAATAATTTTCTTTTTGCTAACTTTCTGATTATTGAAAACTGAGGGATATCACTGTACTATCACCCTTAGTTTTCATTGCTTTTTGCAGTTTTGAAAAACAAAGAAAACAAGAAAATATGCCTGTTCAATCTATGTCGTTTTTCCCTCCTTGGAATTTGTTTTATCTTCTTTGTGATTAGAAAGGTGTATATAATAAATAATTTTATATGAAGAAAATGTCAGTTTAATTTTCATGAGCTCACTAATGAGTTTTTCTTATTTCTCAAAAGTTACTGCTAAGCTAATTGACCACAGCTGTACTTTAAGTGTCTGTATAATAACAGAAAAATGTTTCAAACTCCAAGGGGGGGGGTTGAAAAGAAAACCCAATGTGTAATTTTTGCATTGGCACTCAATTATCTGGGGTTGTTAAGGAAATCAGTGACTTCATGCAATTATATCTTCCCACCATCATCCCACACAAAAGTACTAAATTAAAAAAAAATCTAAAACGTGTGAAAAATGTTCTTACTTTCTGAAATAGAGAGTTCTAATTATAATAATGTTAATAATTCCACAGAGGCATCACCTTTTGTAACCACTGTGTTGAGAGAAATTAGTCTCTCTGCAAAATGAATGGTCCATGGGCTTGTCTTGTTTTTTCATAATACAGAGTTGATCTGTGTTCCCACTTCTTGGACACCAGCTTTTGGTCATTCCTCCCGTCAGAGACTGTTTCTAGTAGACACTGTCTTTTCAACTGTTCTCCATTATTGTTGCTGATATGTTAGAGCCCTTTTAACGGGAGGTAGCTTTGGAGATACGAACAGGCTACTTGAGTGAGAATCTGAAACTACTTAAAAATGAATTACATGAGCAACAACCCATGCCAATCCATGAACTTTCTGAGAGCTTCTTTATAAATATTCAAACTTAAAATCTACATTCCTGACTGCATGAGCAGGTGAATATTTTATGTAAATGCTCTCAGCACATGAAGTGTCACTATGTATCTTAGATTAAATAACTTGCTTTATTTCTGGTTTTTGTTTTTATTTTTCGTATTGTTTGGTGAGTTGTTTATTTATTTATTTTTTATTGAGACATGTCCCCTCCTGTATCTCAGAACGGCGTTGAAATAACTATTTTGAGTGGGCTTCCTTGCAAACCCTCTATTCTCATGGGATCACAGACATGTATACCACACTTGGCTAATCTGTTTCCACAAACTACTTAATATTTGGGTATCCTCCATGAGTACTATGGTTTCAGTGATATGTTTAATCATTATAACATATATTGCCTACCTACTGGACATATTTGAATTACTTTACATAACTATCTGTTCTTCACAACAGATTAAGACTCTACTGTTTCCAACTTTTGCATGAAGAATTTCACTTCAGAAAGTTGAGACAATTCAGTGACAGAAAGTGTCATTTACATTTAGACTTAGTACAAAAACCTGTATTGGTTATTACTATGCAATATTATGAAACATCATATAAACATAAAAACAACTAACAATATTTTAAATTATATATATATGTATGTATGTATATCATTTGCTGCTAGTGTAATATACAAAATAGATTTATTTTAGGTTTATGTTCAGTGAAGAATATTACAAATAGCAAATGCTACAAAAAGTGATAAAAAATTCTGACACATACATATTATTAATATTTTATATATGTTCTCCTTATTCTCATAGCTAGTGTTTTACAACTTTTTTACAGATTTATGTACTTCCTGTGAAAACTTCATACATATATTTTTGTTTCTGTTACACTCTCTTTTATTTCTCTCCCATCCATGGCCTCCACACAGAATCGCCACTTTCTGTTTGTTTTTTCTTTTCCTATTTTTTTAAGACTCACTGTTTTGTTATTGTTATTGTTTTTTGTTTTGTTTTAAGCTACACTATTTTAAAGCAAAGCTGTGGTCTTACTTGCTATATTATATATTCACTTATGCTGTTTGTTATTTTATCTCCAATTCTTCCCCTATCTGATATGCCCTAGTTTGACTATTCTTCAATGGATGGATAACACATTTCAAACAGTTTATATTTAAACTGCTCCCATTTAAAGCAAAAGTGACAATAGTGAATGACAGTATAAACAATCATACCAGATATCTGTCATTGTTTTCTTAATTACTTCTTTGGTTCTCTGAGACTAGGTTTCACAAGCACAGGTTTCCTGGAATCTGGATTTTAATGTGGTAAGCAGGCTACATCCTAGTTTCTGCTAAAACTCCTTCTCTGTTTCTGAGTGGTGGGATCCCAGTGTGCGCCAGAACACCTGGCTTTAATTATTGGTTGCTTTTGTAATTGTGTATATGTGTGGTTTTGTTGGTTGCGCATGCATGTGAGGGACAGACAATTTGTAAGGGTCTGTTTTCTTCTATGTTGGCTCAGTCAAACTCAGGGTTTCAACCTCGGCCAAAAGTACCTTTTCTATTCTCTCATGTCCTGGCACGATTACCTCTTTTAAAATGAACTGTTCCCTAGTCCAATGATCTAAGTAATGTCTTAGATGATATACCAGCATGTAGTCAAGCCTGGTGGTCCATGCCTACAATTCTAGCATGTGAAAGGCAGAGACAGTAGTGCCATATTTTCACAGCTATCCTTACTTACATAGTGAGTTGGAGATCAGTCTGTACTGCATAAGACTCTCTTTCAACCAAAAGAAAACAAACCCAGTTTGTAAACATGCATTTCTAATGCAAATTCAAGAAGCTGACTCAGCAGCTAAATGTACCTACCACTGTGCCTAAATACCAGAGTCTTATTTCTGGGACCCACAGACTGTCTTCTGACATCCACAAGAGAACTGTGCAATGAGCACACATGTATCTATACACGGTAAATAAATAAATAACTTCATCAGAAAAAGAAAAGTCTCCAAACTATACATGGGAAGCAGGATGTATTTGGAATATACACTCCTTGTAGAAATGTGCATCTTGTGTCAGATGTGTGGTACTTCAAATGGAAAGCTTTGTTAGTAATTAACCTCAGTCTTTTCACATACAGAAGCATGAACAAAGGTATAGTTTCAATCACTAAATTATTTATTGAATTTTCAAATTTGAGTGCAACCTTGCCAGAAGCAATGGTATCCTAGCCACTGTACATTTTTCAGTCTAAGTAAACTAAAGACCTACCTTTCATCGCTAAACTGGGCAATGTAAATATTCTTAAATTGGTTTCAAGATAGTTTGGAATGTGTGACCCACCCCCTTCATATGTTTGAAATGTTTTGTGATACAGGACGTGGGCCTTTAGAAGATGATCTCACATGAGTAGAGTATCCTCATGAGTGGAACTTTGAGCTCTGTGTTGCTCCCTGAGCCAAACAAAGACTCAGGGAACTAGAATGACTAATGGTATGTGCTTAGGCAGCTCTCCATGTGATGAGCCTTTCCCATTCACTGGATATTATTTTGCAACATTGTTATATATAAAGCAATTAGAAGGATGGTCTGCCTATGGCTATTGATCTCCTCTTAAAAAGTCATCCAATTTCACCTAGTCTCTAAATATACAGTAGGTTATTACAGAACATGAGTTTTAAATTATTTCAGTTTTGTTTATTAATCTTCACTTTTTACATTTTTATTAAACTTATTTATTTTTGTTCATACCCATGTGTGTCCAGGGCTGAGCCATGGTGCATATGGGGTGTATATGGGGTGTATATGGGGAGGTCAGAGAACAACCTGACAGCATTGGCTCTCTTGTCCTCTATACCCACATGGGGATTGAACTCGGGTCATCAAGCTTGGAAGAAGGTACCTTTATTGTTTGACCCTTCTCACCAGCCCAGGAATCTTTAGTAGCATTGATATTTTCACCTCTATGTTCAAAGGCTAGATACTATATAGAGATAAATTTTAATTGTTTGATTTTGTTTCTCCACCATTAAACTCCAATGGATCATCTAAATAAAAACTGTCATGTGTTCCCAGATGTTAATTGCACATATATCCATTTTTCATGATTTTAACTCTACAGAGATGTGCCATTCCTGTCTGTTCATTCTTAACAGTCAAATTGAGCAAAGGAGATAAAGTTATAATATGTACTCTTTTCCCTCTTGTCTGAAGGTTTTTATTTTACTTTTGGCTTGTGCGCATCCTTTGCTATTACAGATAAAATTTTGCCTACTCTATTCTTGTAACCCTAGTGAGTAAAGTGCTTCCCTTCAGTAAGACAAGTTTAATTTAAAAATCAAGGAAGTGGAGCTATTTCACAGATTTCAATGTTTTAGTGGTGCATTAAATTCCTGTAAAATTAGTCCAGCTACCTAGGCTGACACATTTGGATCCTAATGGAGCCTCACGTTCTAAGTGGGGTAATGCTCCATTTCCTCCTACAGCGATCATGTGTCTTCTCACTTTTAAAGTAGAAGTAGCCATTTATTTTTTTTTTAGATAAAATTTATCTAGAATTTGTGACTTCTAGAAGAGAATATTGATTTAGATGCAAAATACACATGTAAGAAAGTCAAAAGTTTGGTATGAGGGGCCACCAAAACAGCTCTAAAAAACTTTCTGTCAAGACTGAATCTGATCCCAGAGACTCTGTTGTGGGAAGGAAAAGCTTCCTCCCATAAGTTGTCCTCTGGTTTCCACATGCGCATCTCTCATACATGTGAGCTCCCACACAAACTCTTTGAGAAGGTCACAAGAAAGAGACACTCTCGTGAGTTCATCTGCCCTGGCAAGTCCAGAGGTTATTCTTCTGCGTTACTTGTCCACATCCTCTGACTTGTGCTTTCTCTTTGCCCTCTTCTATGATATTCCTTGAATCTTGACAGTGGTCACATAGATAAGCATGTCATTTTCTTTAGTAGCATAGTGGTTTAGTAGCATAGCTGTCTGAGCTCCAGTAAAAAAGCTCCCATCCACATTTGTGCAATCAACCTTAATGAAACTCAGTGGGTCCCACACAAAACTATATGAAAATATGCTGGGCCTTGTATGAAAGAAGTGTTTCAGGAGGAAAGAGAGAGAGAGAGAGAGAGAGAGAGAGAGAGAGAGAGAGAGAGAGAGAGAGAGAGAGAGCATAAGAGAAGTGGAGGAGTAAAAATGACCCAAATTCATTGAATACATGTGTAAAACTGTCAAAAATTTAAAATCAAAAAATAGCCTATTACTTCCACCCATTGAAACAAGTAAACAATTAGTAATAATATCTCAATTGTATGTGAGTTATTTCTTAACTTGAATTATTGTTTGATTGTAGCAAAGTACCCTCTGAGACTTGATATTTATCATCATAAGGAATTATGAGGACAGAATTAAGGTAAACATTACAGGGGACAGAATCAGATAATGTCATCAGAATGGAGACTCTATTATCACATGCCTTATATTAAGAGAGATCAAGGACACACACACACACACACACACACACACACACACACACTCACCTCTGTTCTAGCCCAGTACTCTTCTCTTAGAAGCCATCACCAGATAAGACTTCTTAACCTTGGACTAACATCACAAGAGAACATGAATTTCATTTCTGAATATACAGTCTGACATTGCATTACAAGAAACAAAAAATAGTTTTACACAGTTAGACATACAGGGAAAAAAAAGAAATTTGATTTACATAAGGAGCATTGTCAGTATTTTCTAAGGGTCCTAAAAATCTCAACCATGTGAAGTCATTATGAAAGGCAACAGATGGCACAGATAAAATATATTATCTTTCACCTGTAGCCCAAGTGTTTTCTCACCTAAGAAATTTTAAAACTATGTGTACACTTGTGTAAGTGTTTGTGCATGTGAGCCCATGTGGCCATAATATAATGATATTAAAGAAAAGATTTCAGATATGTCCAGCTCTGTCAGTTATATATAATTACTTTAATTGAACACATAGGGTTGTCTTAACATTGGATCAAAAACATATAATTGGGGATGGATTACTGTTTCAGAGGTTTATCACATTATTATCATTACAGGAATCATGGCAGCATTGAAGCAGGCATGGTGCTCACGTAGCTGAGAGTTGTATGTCTTGATCTGGAAGAGACTTTCTCCACACTGGGCAGAGTTTGTGCAGAGGACCTGGAAGCCCAATCACACAATGATACATTTCATCCAACAAGGCCACACCTCCTCCAACAAGGCCACACCTCCTAATATTGCCACACCCCGGGGCAAGCTTATTCAAACCACCACACACACACACACACTGCTGCTACATTTTATATACATTGGACTATTCTCTTCATGAAAATAGAGATGAGGTTAAAAAAGCAATATTCTCAGATTATGGAAGCTACAGATTCATTCATTGCTTTTTAAGTATCTCTGGTAAAATGGCTAAGAAGATCTCATAAGACAGGTAATTAAATCTCTGGTATTTTAATATTTGTCACGCTTTATTTTATCATTCTAAACAAATGCTTTGTGACAACCTCATCTCTATTTTCATGACGAGAATAGTCCAATGTATATAAATTTCAGGTACAAAAAATATGAACTTTCTTTTGAGACGATAAAGTAGTAGCAGTAATAGATTATTTAAGTTCCCCTGAAATTTATGTCTAGATAATATTATTCACAAGAAACAATAGTCACATGTAGATTATTTTATGTACCTTTTGTTTACCTTGTTATTTGTGTGTGTGTGCATGTGTGTGTGCATGTGTGTGTGCGTGCGTGTATGTGTGTGTGTGTGTGTGTGTTTAAAGTATATATGTGAAAGTGAATCTTATTATCACCTAGCAGACTGGTATTGGAAACTGAAGAATGGGCCATAATAATATGTTGAAGTACCTGCTACATGTGACTCCATTAGGACCCTAGTTACAATGTATAAGTTCCAGGGAAGTCACCCTGACAGCTTGAGTAGTAGAAGCAAAATTTGATTCATTTGATAACGTTTTAAATCTTGTTGGGAATTTAGTTTAGAGATCATTTAATCATTATTATTTCAGATCCATGGCTGTGATTACCATTTAAATTCATTTACTATGTATTGATTCAGGTTTACAATCAGCTGATAGTAGGAGTTTTAGAGCTATTATCTTCGGCTTCTGGAGAGATGGCTTAGTGGTTAAGAAGACAGTGTGGTACCCAGCATCTGCACTGGGTGGGTTAAGACTGCCTATAGTTTTAACTCCAGGGAATTCAACACCATCTTCTTGCCCCCAAAGGCACCTATACTAATGTGGCACATGTGACTTATAAATACTTTCCCCAACACACATACAAATAAAAAATATTTAATCATAATAATAATTATATCTTCATAATTTTGATTAAAGCAACTTCGCTATAGATCCCCTAGAAAAATAAAGTTGTCAATCTTCTAGTGGCCTGATACGTGACCACATACTATAGCCTCAGTGCATCGCAGGAGGTCCGAAGTAACCAAATGCACAGGTGGGAATCTTGCCCAAATACCCATGCCATTTGGGACACCCAAGCCTGTTGAGACATGCACAAAGTTCCTCCCTCCCCTAGCTCCACTTTCCTTCCAGTCTGCATTTCCACCCAGGGTCAGTTCAGTGGACTGAAACCCTCCCACACCCTACAGTATGTCTGCCTCCTAGGAGGTCCACAGTAACTAGGAGTATAGGAGGCCTGCTCTAACCAGACACAAGAGGCTCACCCTAACCAGAGACAGCATTGCCTGCCTCCAAGGAGACTGGCTCTAACCAATGTCACAGAGCTCTACCTGCCTTCAAGGAGGCCAGCCCACTGTCAGATATACCTAGCCAGTTAACCCCAGAGATAACTAGATGGCCAAAGGCAAGCACAAGTGATAGAACCCAATGCAATTTGGCACCAACCGAACCCATTTTTCCTACCATGGCAAGCCCTAGATATCCCAACATACCTGAAAAGCAAGATAATGACCTAAAATTCCAACTCATGAAGATGACAGAGGCCTTTAAGGAGGATATAAAGAATTCCCATAAAGAAATATAGGAAAATACAGGCAAAAAGGTCCTGGCCCAAGATAATATACCCAGCAAAACCCTCAATCTCCATAGTTGGAGAAAACAAGCTATTCCATGACAAATCCAAATTTAAACAAAATCTTTCTACTAATCCAGCTCTACAGATGATACTAGAATAAAATCTCTAACACAAGGATGGTAACTACACCAAAGGGGGAAAAATAGAAATTAATCATGTTACTATAAACTCCAAAGGAGAGAATCACACCCACATAATTTCACCTCCAAAAACAAATACAATAGGAAGTAACAATCATCTGTCTTTATATCTCTCAACATCAATGGTCTCAGTTCTCCAATAAAAAATAACAGGCTAACAAACTCAATGCATAAACAAGATCAAGCATTTTGTTGCAAACAAGGAACACACATCAGTGACAAAGACAGATACTCCTTCAGATTAAAAGGCTGGAAAACAGTTTTCCAAGCAAATGGTCCCAAGAAACAATCTGGAGGTGCCATTCAAATATAAATTAAAATAGATTTTCAATCAAAAGTTAACAAACATGATGGGGAAGGACAGTTCATATTCATCGAAGGAAAAATCCACAAAGAGGAATTCTCAATTCTGACATCTATGCCTCAAATGCAAGGGCACCCACATTCATAGAAAAAAAAAACTTTACTAAAACTCAACACATAAATTGAACCTTACACAATAAGTGGGTGTCTTGGTTAGGGTTTTACTACTGTGAATAGACACAATGATTATGGCAACTCTCACAAGAACATCATTTAATTAGGGCTGGCTTCCAGGTTCAGATATTCAGTCCATTATCATCAAGGCAGGAACATGGTGGCATCCAGGCAGGCATGGTGCAGGAGAAGCTGAGAGTTCTACATCTTCATGTGAAGGCTGTTAGCAGAATACTGGCTTCCTGGCAGCTAGCTTGAGGGTCTTAAAGCCCACACCCACAGTGACATACCTACTCCAACAAGGCCATACCTTCTAATAGTGCTACTCCCTGGTCGAGCATATACAAACCATCACATTCCATTCTCACCAATGGACAAGTCATTGAAAAAGGAACTAAACAGAGATGCAGTGAAACTAACAGAGTTTATGAACCAAATTGATTTAACAGATATCTACAGAATATTTCACCCCAAAACATAAGAATATGCCTTCTTCTCAGCACCTCATGGAACTTTCTCCAAAACTGACCACATAAAAGGACCCAAAATAAGCCTCAACAGATACAAAAGATAGAAATAATCCCACGTAGTCTATCAGATTATCATAGACTTCAATTATAACAAAAACAACAGAAAGCCAACATATTCATGGAAACCAAACAACTCTCTGCTCAATGATAACTTTGTCAGGGCAGAAAGAAAGTAAGAAAGAAAGAAAGAAAGAAAGAAAGAAAGAAAGAAAGAAAGAAAGAAAGAAAGAAAGAAAGAAAGAAAGAAAGAAAGAAAGAAGAAAGAAAGATAGAAAGAAAGAAAGATAGAAAGAAAGAAAGAAAGAAAGAAAGAAAGAAAGAAAGAAAGAAAGAAAGAAAGAAAGAAAGAAAAATCAAGATTTTATAGAATTCAATGAAAATAAAGACACATCATACCCTATTTATGGGACACAATGAAAGGAGTGTTAAAAGAAAAATTCATAAAGTAAGTGCCTTCATAAAGTCCCATACAAGCACTTAACAGCACATCTGAGAGCTCTAGACCAGAAAGAAGCAAACACACCCAAAAAGAGTAGAGGGCAGTAAATAGTCAAACTGAGGTCTGAAATCAACCAATTAGAAACAAAGAGAAAAATCCAAAGAATCAGCAAAACCTAGAGCTGGTTGAACTAGGTTTGGCCTAATGCTGCTTGTCTTATAATGTTAATTTTGGTCCCCAAGACTGCTTACCAGAGTGTCTACATGTGAGACGCTGAGGGACCTTGACCCCAGTTGGTTCTTATTGGTAAATAAAGATTCCAGCAACTAATGGCTTGCAGGACAGAGGCAGGACTTGTAAGATTTTAGGAAAGAAGGAGAAAAGAGATCATGACTCAGAGGGAGAAGGATGGCGTGTAACAGCTGCAGGAAAGAAAGCCATCAGCCATATAAGAATTCGGGAAAATGGCCCTAGTGGCTGCTCCCCAATTGCATCTAGGGTAGCAGAGATGAAATTTTAATTTAGCAAGTTGACTCAGGGAAGTTGGAGGGGAAAAAATGAATGCTAGCAGCATGGAGAGAATTACAAATACCCAGCTTTTGAGCTAATCAAGGAATATCAAAATTAGCTGGTATGTGTGTCTTCCACAGAGAGCTCCTGGGCAAGTACTAAGTGCAACCCACCAGGAGCTGAGAGAGGGTTAACTAATTCTCACAACACTGGTTCTTTGAGAAAATCAACATGATAAATAAACCTTTAGCCAAACTAACTAAAGGGCACAGAGGTGCTATCCAAATTAACAAAATCAGAATCTCGGAATACCCAAGACACAATTCAAATATCAATAGATTTCCAAGAAGATGGAAGGAGAAACCCCTGGTCCTGGAAAGACTGGATGTAGGGGAATGCCAGGGGAGAGAAGCGAGAGGGTGTTGAATGGGGAGCAGGGGAAGGGAAGAGGGCTTATGGGACTTTCAGGGAGGGAGGAAACAGGAAAGGGGAAATCATTTGGAACGTAAATAAAAAAAATATAGAAAATAAAAAACAAATCACGAGGAAAAAAATCAGAAAAGAAAAGGGAGACATAACAACAGAAACTGGGGAATTTTTTTTTTTAAAAAAAGTAATATCACTTAATATCAGTATCAGAACTTAACACAAAACTACAAAACTGGAAAATCTAGATGAAATGGATGATTTTATAGACAAATACCATGTACTACAGTTAAATCAAAATCAGGTAAACTATCTAAGCAGTGCAAAAGACCCCGTGGAAATAGAAATAGTTAATAAAATCCACCTAACAACAACAGCAACAAAAGCCCAGGGCCAGATGTTTTTAGGGCAAAAATTGACCAGACCCTCAAGAAGAGCAAATACCAATACTGCTCAAAGTATTCCCTGAAAGAGAAACAGAAGGAACAATACCTAATTCATTCTATGAAGCCACAGTTACTCTGACTAAACCACACAAAGACCCAATAAAGAAAGAGAACTTTTGACTGATATTGCTTATGAATATTGATTCTCATACACTGAACCCAAGAACACATCAAAACCGCCATTCATCACGAACAAGTAGACTTCGTCCCAGAAGAGATGGTTCAATATATGAAATTCCATCAAGGTAATAAATATACTATATTTATTTCCTTTGTTTACAAACTCAAGGAAAAAAGCTGCATGATCATCTCATTAGATGCTGTAACAGCCTTAGACGAATACAATACTACTTCATGTTAAAAGTTGTGGAGAGATCAAGATTCATGGCACATACCTAAACACAATAAAAGCAATATATAACAAACCAACAGTCAACCTCAAATTAAATAGAGAGAAATTAGAAGCAATCCCACTAAAATTCTCGACAAGATAATGTTGTCCACTCTCTCCCTACCTATTTCAATATACTACTTTAAGTTTTAGCTAGAGCAATTAGCCAACAAAAGGAGGTCTAGGGGATACAACTTGGAAAGGAAGAAGTCAAAGTATCACTATTTGCAAATGATATGATAAAATATATAAGTGACCCCAAAAATTCCACCACAGACCTCTTATAGCTGATAAACAAATTCAGCAAAATAACAGGATATAAAATTAACTCAAACAAATCAGTAGCATTATTTTATACAAATGAAAAAAGGCTCAGAAAGAAATTAGGGAAACAATACCCTTCACAATAGCCACAAATAGTATAAAGTATCTTGGTGTAACTCTAATCAAGCAAGTGAAAGATCTGTACAACAAATCCCTGAAAAAAGAAATTGAAGAAAATTGAAAAATGTGGTTAATTTATACAATGGAATACTATTCAGCTATACTACCTCAGAAGATGGAAAGAACACCATGTTCATGGATTGGTAGGATTAACATGGTGAAATGGTCATCTTACCAAAAGCAATCTACAGATTCAATGCAATCTCCATCAAAATGCCAGCACAGTTCTTCATAGACATAGAAAAAGCAATTCTCAATTTCATATGGAAAAACAAAAAGCTCAGGATAGCCAAAACAATTTTCAACAATAAAAGAATCTTGAGTGGCCAAGAAACACTTAAAGAAGTGTTCAAATGCTTAGTCATCAGATACATGCAAATCAAAATGACCCTGAGATTCCATCTCATGAAAATCAGAATAGCTAAGATCAAAAGCTCAAGTGACAGCACATGCTGACAAGTATGTGAAGAAAGATAAACACTCCTCCATTGCTGGCAAACTGGTATAAACCATTCTGGCAATCAATATGGTAGTTCCTCAGAAAAATTAGAAATAGTTCTACCTGAAGAGCCAGCTATATCACTCTCAGGAATATACCCAAAAGATGTCCTACCACACCACAAGAACACATATTCACCATGTTCATAGCAGCCTTATTTGTAATAGCAGAAGCTGGAAACAACCG
The DNA here is from genome assembly GCA_036184795.1 of Tokudaia tokunoshimensis. Classification (NCBI taxonomy): domain Eukaryota; kingdom Metazoa; phylum Chordata; class Mammalia; order Rodentia; family Muridae; genus Tokudaia; species Tokudaia tokunoshimensis. The sequence goes on along the minus strand of BTHU01000003.1, from coordinate 133,363,047 downwards.
AGATGTCCCTCAACTAAAGAATGAACACAGAAAATTGGTTAATTTATACAATGGAGTACTATTCAGCTATTAAAAGGAAGACATTGTGAATTTTGCAGGCAAATGGATGGAACTGGAAAATATTATCCTGAGTGAGGTAACACAGACCCAAAAGGACATATATGGTATGTACTCACTGATAGGTGGATATTAGCCAGAATGTATAGAATACCTAAAATACAACACAGACCATAAGAAGTGTAACAAGCAGAAAGGCCCAAGTGAAGTTGCTTCAATCCCACTTAGAAGGAGGAAGGAAATAATCAAGGGGAGGCAGAGATGAGGGGGACCTGGGTGAGCGAGGTGAGGGGAAAGGTAAAAGGAGAACAGGATCAGGAATGGATAAGATGGAGGAGAGGAGAGAATTCCAGAGGGCCGAGATAATGACTGGAAATAAGCAGCCTCATGGGGTGCAAGTTGGAGAGGTTATCCTCTAGAAAGTACCAGAGTCCTGGGAGGTCAGAGACTCTAAGGACTAAATGGGGGCAGTCTTAGCTAAAATGCCCAACATTGGGGAGGTGGAAGTCAAAGAGTCAACTTCCAGTAGATAAACGGGTCCTCAAGTGGAGGGACAGAGGGTACCAAGGCCTGACACTATTACTAATGTTATGGTGTTCTTACAGACAGGAGCCTGGCATGCCTTTCCTCTTAGAGGCCCTACCAGCAGCTGACTGAGACAGACACAGATAGTTACAGCAAACTATTGAACTGAATTCAGGACCACTAATCTTTGAATTAGAGGAAGGATTGAAGAAACTAAAGGGGAGAGCGACCCCATTGGAAGACCAGCAGTCTCAACCCAGACCCTAGGGAGATCCCAGAGACCGAACTACCAACCAGGAGTATACAGAGCTGGGCCAAGGCCTCCTACTCATATATAGCAGAGTTCTATCTGCTCTGGTCTCAGTGGAAGATATGCTTAATGCTTGAGAGACTTGAGGCTCCAGAGAAGGAGAGGCCTGATGGAAGGGATCACCCTCTCGGAGGCATGGGGAGAAAACATGGAATGAGTAACTGTGGAAAGGGAGACCAAGAGGTATGGACAACTATTAGAACATAAAATAAATAAAATGAAATAAAAGTCATAAAAAGAGAGTTGTACAATTTACCAGACTATCACCCATTCCTGATCCTAACGTGTTACTTTTGTGTGTTTTTTCTTTGATATTTTCAATATTTTCAACAAATAAGTGAAAATTATACATTTCCTCATCGAGTTATTTATTAAAACTGTGAAGAAAAAGTTATTTAGGTTCAGTGTTTATATTTATACTTAGTATCACTTCAACTACTATAAAATATATTTACAAAGGATTCCTAACCCACGGACATTAATATATATTATTAATTCCACATCATTTTTGACAAAAGAAAATGCATAGCATTTGTGACTTATGTGATCTATTTGATTAATTTTCATAGTAATCTAATGAGCCCATTTACACAGATGCATGAGGTAATGGCCAATTTCAAGCTTTCATTTGGAACACCTTTCTAGTATTATTTTTGATAAATCCACCATTTCCATTAGCTGACATTAACAGTATACTCATTGTCTCAATATAAGTACTATGTATATGAAAGTGAAAATATATTACTTTACTTAAAATATACTGATTTTTATTGAAAATGGCCCTGTTGTTTTCTACCCTGAAGATCTTACATATTGAACCATTTTGACTATTATTCTGCAAATCTGTAGACTTAAGGAGACACTGCAGTGACCAGGCACACAATGCAGTTAGGTGTCTCTAATCTACCAATCAAATTTCAGGTATCTGAGTGACATATCAACAGTTAATCTGAATTTATGTTTAAATGGAAATGAGAACCGTCAGATGTGAAGCAAATTAAGGTGTTTACTTGGATTTCCAAAATAATCTTTCAGGCTTCAGTACTACACACAAACTTCTAGAAGATAAATGGTGCAAAGAATGGGTGCTTTAATCCAAAGAAGTGATTTCAAGCTTTAGAAATTTTCTGTCAGTGAAGGAAACAGTTTTAGATTAATCTTATCACTCGTACGCTCAAAATATGCTCTTAAATTTTCCACTTGAAATTGTTTAAAATTAACCCAGAATCTCGGAATACCCAAGACACAATTCACATATCAATAGATTTCCAAGAAGATGGAAGGAGAGACCCCTGGTCCTGGAAAGACTGTATGTAGGGGAATGCCAGGACAGAGAAGGGAGAGGGGGTTGAATGGGGAACAGGGGGAGGGAAAAGGACTTATGGGACTTTCGGGGAGGGAGGAAACAGGAAAGGGGAAATCATTTGGAATATAAATAAAAAAATATAGAAAATAAAAAAAATTGTTTAAAATTGGAAGGAACTCTGACTCTGAGAATTGTAAAGCTATATCTTTAAAATATATCAACCATAGTATATACAGCAAATGAGGTTAATATTAAATACAATAATAAAATATCCATCATTTGTGTATATACCAAAAAGTAAAATAAGATTATGTGACATACTGAAGGAACATCTCAGTGCTCCTAATACAAAATGATTCTGATTTCTATTTCCAGCCTCCTTCCATAAAGTTAAATTAAAATATTCTGTGTACAATTTTGACAGTATATGGGAATATTAGAGGCATGAAATTGAAAAATAAATAATTAAATTAAATAAATAAGTAAATAAACAAGTTTGTTTATTGACTAAAATGTAATTAAATGGCTCATAAGGAAGGATTCAGCAAATAAAGTCAGTTTCTACATTCAAGAAATTCTATTCAGGATGGAGAATATTCCATTGATATTCTGAAGAATATTCCATTGATATTCTGAAGTGTGATTGTGCACACTGAGAGCATCAGTCAATCCCATGTTTTCAGGTAGAGACATTCCCATGGCAACCCCATCTAAACCCTGTGGATGTCTCACTCCAGTGTTCCTGACTCACTCACATCCCCTGGGGTTGAAGAGATGCTCTTCCATCAACTCCATGGTCTTGCTCTTCAGAGAGGTTCACATCCAACCCTTAACCTTTAATTTGTTAAACAGCTAACATCTCTGTATCCTGTATTTACTGTGTGTGCTTGGTCTGATCCTTCCCTAGACTGCAAAGCTTCAAATAGTTTCTACGTGTGTGTGCGTGCATGAGTGCTCATGTGTGTGTGTGTGTGTGTGTGTGTGTGTGCATGCGCACCCCAAAGGTCAACATCAAGTGTCATTGAATATGCTCTGTACTTGTTTATTATTTTTTTAAGACACGGACCCTCACTCACTGGAACTTCTCTATGGAACAGACCAGGTGTGGTCAGAAGTTCCTAGAACCCACCTGTCTCCATGACACACAAAGCTTTTCACATCGATTATGCCTGGGGTAGAATTCAGGTTGAACTGCAACATTTGTAGGAAGCTCTACAGTTCTGACTCACAGTGATGTTGCTCAGTTTCCCCTTGACCCTGAACCTGCTCCTCTAGCCTTGATGAGACCTTCACTTCCTCAGTTTTATGACCATAAATAGCCACTTTCTAACCCATGTCCACATTTTCCTGTCTTAAATGGGATATCTTATTAGTTTTGTTACACCGGTCCTGATGAAGTTAGTTCTTACTGGTTTCCCAGGTCCCTGTTGATCAAGTCCACATTTTTTGGCATCACTTTGCAGCTACCAGAGAGCCAAATCTCCTCCTTTGTCTCTTCCTCAAGGACATAAAGTCTCTCTGAGAGTTCTTGAGACTTCCATCAGTTTTAGGCAAACCAATGAATCCTCTGACTGTCAATTTTCTCTTTCCTAAGAAGAATAAAAGGTAGGCAACTAAACAAAACCAGGACTTGTAAGAGCAAATATATTTTCTTGGTTTAGACTGGTTTTCAAAAGACACTCCATTATCTTTGCTATCCTCTTCCATTTAGCTGCTGTAATTATATTTCTCTTTAGTCACCCTGTACCTCTCCATCTTTCGCTTTGGTTTTGTTAGTAAGAGTGTCTTTCTCTTTGGCTCAGGCTGGTTTGGAACTCCCTGTGACTCCCAGCCTAGCCTGGAACTGTACCCTTGGTTTGGTAGTCAAGTAGACTTTCTGACTTCTTTATAAAAACATCCTCTCTGGGTTCTTTCCAGCTTCTGGCTATTATAAATAAGGCTGATATGAACATAGTGGAGCATGTGTCCTTATTACATGCCAGGGAGGCCTCTGGGTATATGCCCAGGAGTGGTATAACAGGGTCCTCCGGGAGTGTCATGCCCAGTTTTCTGAGGAACCGCCAGACTGATTTCCAGAGCGATTGAACCAGCTTGTAATCCCACCAGCAGTAGAGGAGTGTTCCTCTTTCTCAACATCCTTACCAGCACCTGCTGTCTCCTGAGTTTTTGATCTTAGCCATTCTGACTGGTGTGAGGTGAAATCTCAGTGTTGTTTTGATTTGCATTTCCCTAATGACTAAGGATGTTGAACATTTCTTTAGCTACTTCTCAGCCATTCGATATTCTTCAGGTGAAAATTCTTTGTTTAGCTCTGTACCCCATTTTTAATAGGGTTATTTGGCTCTCTGGAGTCTAACTTCTTGAGTTCTTTGTATATATTGGATATTAGCCCTCTGTCAGATGTAGGGTTGGTAAAGATCTTTTCCCAATTTGTTGGCTGCTGTTTTGTCCGATTGACAGTGTCCTTTGCCTTACAGAAACTTTGCCTCAATGGAGGAATGGATTCAGAAGATGTGGTGTATTTACACAATGGAATACTACTCAGTAATTAAAAACAATGAATTCATGAAATTCTTAGGCAAATGGTCAGAACTGAAAAATATCATCCTTAGTGAGGTAACCCAATCACAAAAGTACACACATGGTATGCAGTCACTGATAAGTGGATATTAACCCAGAAGCTCGGAATACCCAAGACACAATTCACATACCAATTGATTCCCAAGAAGATCGAAGGAGAGACCCCTGGTCCTGGAAAGGCTGGATGTAGGGGAATGCCAGGACAGAGAAGCAGAGGGGCTTGACTGGGGAACAGGGGGAGAGAAGAGGGCTTATGGGACTTTCAGGGAGGGGAAGCCAGGAAAGGGGAAGTCATTTGGAATGTAAATAAAGAATATAGAAAATAAAAATTATTAAAAAAAAAAACCCTCTCACCCCATGGGAGACCATGTGACTCCTGTGAAGCCAGTCAGAGCATTTTGTTCCTTAGGCAGTGCCATCAGGAAAGGGGCAAAATGTCCAAGCTGGGCTAATAACAGTTCCTCCCTTGTAACTCACAGCAATTGTCCTACTTTAGCCTCACACACATGGGACTTATATACATAAGGTATTGTGTGAAGTTTGAAATGTCTGTCTCTCTCTGTCTCTCTCCCTCTGTCTCTCTCCCTCTGTCTCTGTCTGTCTCTGTCTGTCTGTCTGTCTCTCTCTCTCTCTCTCTCTCTCTCTCTGTGTGTGTGTGTGTGTTGGGCCATACCTTATGACTCCTTGTTGATCTTGTCCAGTTTATGACTCAACATCATACTAACAGCAGCGACTCCTGGCTTATTAGTCATCTCATACCATCCCTGCCTTTGGAATTTATATGAGCTGAGTCGTTTATTGCTTATCACACATTTACAGAGTCAGTTCTGCCATTTCCACCTTACTGATGAGGATGCTGAGATGTTAAATCCTTCAACGAGTGTTACACAATTAGCGTGTTTCAGAGCTGGAATCAAACCTCGATGGATCCAACCCCACTACACAGCCTTTCCAGACAAATTATCAAATTCGGGAATCAATTCTTTGCATGGTATGAGTCTCCCGTATTGAGATGGTTTTCAGTATGTTGACCTCTAGCCTAGAAGCTTCCCAGACAGCTGAACAAACAATGGCATCTGCCTACTGCCATTGAGTGTTTTAATGTCATATTTTTGTGTCCAACTGTCCAAAGCTCAGTCTGTTTTGTTTCTTTTCCTTCAACTTCATAGTGACCATTTCTGTGGAAAATATACTGTTAGAGAACAAGGCTTCTTCACAGAAGATTTCACACAAGCACACATACACACACACACACACACACAGAGAGAGAGAGAGAGAGAGAGAGAGAGAGAGAGAGAGAGAGAGAGAGAGAGAGAGAGAGAGAATCCAATCTCAAGTATTGTATATTGTATTTCTACAAACATGAAGCCTCATCAATCAAACTGTCTCACAAACAACTCTTTTCTGTCCCCGCTAGATCATCTGTCTGCCCTTCTCAGCAGTGTTTGTCACATGTTGTGTGCTGTGTGTGCCTGGCTGATTTTCAGAGAGCAGGGTAAGTTGTCTGAACAGCTGTTCATGTCATGCCTGAACTTTGAAATCCAAGTCAGTTGAGGCCTTACTCTGCATTTAACTATATCACCATGGCTTTTGGTTTAGGCTCAGTGTTTTCCTTTGTTATTGAGGGTGGAGTTATATATGCACAAGGCTACATGTGGCACGTGTCCCTGTATTTGCACATGTATACCCATGTGCATGCATGCCGGTAACACAGACTAATATCAAACATCTGTCTCTGTTTAGCTATTGAGACAGAGTCTTTCTCAGAACCCGGAGCCCACCAATTCTTCCAGGCTGCCTATGCAATGAGCTCCTGGGATCTTCCCGTCTCAGTTGCCCATGGTGCCTTTGAATGCTTGAGCTAAAGATGTATGACCTCGATGGTGGCATTCAAACACAGGTTCTCTCATCATTCTTTTGCAACAAGCACTTGACCAACTGAGCAATATCCCTAGTCTCATTCATGAAGACTTTGCTATGGAAAAAGAGGGAGGGAAGGGGGCTTATGGGACTTTCGGGGAGGGAGGAAACAGGAAAGGGGACATGATTTGGAATGTAAATAAAAAAAACTTAAAAAAAATAAATAAATAAAGTCAAAAAAGAAAATATAATACCTACTGTTTGCCTCGGCCTGTGTCATGCTTACTCCACACCTCATGTCCAGTCACACCAAAGAACTGTGCTCCTTAGTCTCCAAGGAGGTTTAAGGCCCCCTTTACATTCTGGGGGGTGTTCTGCTCTGGAATGACTCATTTTCTTGAAACCCTGATGCCTGCCTTGATTCTTCCCCACAGATTAGCAGAGAATCACACCACTGTGTGTTCTGTAAATTTTCCCTCACAGCTATCCTTGCATCTAAGCACTAAATAAATGCTTAGAACACCCCTTCGCATCATCCTGCACACAGTAATGTGGAAGACATTTGCTATTCATATTTTCAGTTTAAAATTTTTATTAAAAATTCAAAAATCTACTCTACTTCATCTATTATTTTAGAAAAATATCACTGTAAATGTGCTACAGTGAGACAGAATGTGATTACGATTTATTGACATATAATTATGTCTGGGATCATTTCTATAACAAATTTAAATTCTTTTTTTCAGGCATATAGATAATTTTTAAATCCATAATATTTAAACAAATTCCAAAACCCTTAATATAAAGTCATCTTAAGGTAAACATTTATGTGAAAAAAAATGTTTTGTTAATTCTGAATGCAGGGGAGGGGGGTTCTTCCAAGTCCATGTCAAATGAATATATATGTGGCTTAGAAGGGACTAGACAGGATAATCCTAGCCTGCTACCACAGACGCAGAGTTGAGGACTAGGCAGGAAACAGACAAGTTGGAAGCCTTCTCCTAGATGGCTGCACTATATGAAGTGTCTGTACTTCATATAGTACCCTGAGCTTGCTGCCTAACTCATCTGGACCCTCCAGTAGTTTTTGAAAGGCTTTCCCTCTCATTCATGCTCTCGTTTGAAGTGCCCATCAGGAGTTAATGCAGAAAGGCCTCGTTAAAATGCAAATGAGTATTCATTGCTAAAAAGGAATGACTGACGGGTGGAAGAAACCTCCTCAGACTTTAGTTGCATCCCACTATGCCTCAGGCCAGAATGCTGAGGGGGAAATCCCATGCTTTTAAGTCAAAAACTTGGGTATATTTTTTTCCAGAACAAACACTCCTCTGCCCTATTCCCCCTGGATAATTCTCTGCTTAAGTACTTCTGCTTTTATATCTAAGTTTATATCCTTCTGAAGCTCCCCAAACTGTTTTCTTCAAATAAATGTGCTTGATTAACCCATTTTTTAAGGGGTGTCTAAGTTTAGTGATCTGGAGGTCCCAGGCATCACATATAACAGATGACTTAAGCTAGAAAATGGAGCTGATCTGCACCGATTCCTAACAACCCTGCCAAGTGAAATTTCCTCTAGTAAAACACAGCGTGCCTGTCAAAGTAGAACAGACCAGGGAACAATTATTTCCTCCAAGTCTGTTCAGAGCTGCCTACCTTAACAGCAATTAAAACCCCATCCAATGTTGTCCAGCCAATGGGAAGAAAGACACTGGCTTCCTGTGTGGACTTTTCAGCCACATTGCCAAAGAAATGATGTCATAAATCTCTTCTTTAATTTAAAACACAAGAAAAATCAATTTTGAATATTGAATTTGCAATTATTGATCTACTGTTTCTAAATACAAAGAAAAAAGTTATCACAGTTCACAATGCCTCGGCGATCAGTGTCAGACACCCCTAAAGTAGATTGTAGTTTTAAACTCTCTTCATATTGTTTGTCTTTACTGTTTAATTTAAGGGAGAAGGGCAGAATTGGATAGGCAGATCTATCAAGCTGACTCCAGTTTCATAAAAATGAAAAAAAGTCAGAATCTGCCGGTTGTGACAATTTTAGACATAACTTTATTTGCTTGTATTCCTTTGTGAATTTCCTTAACTATAGGAGTTATTTAAGGCAGCTTCTCAGTGAAATTGTTACAATGCATATTAAGCAAGGAACTCAGAAATACAAGACATTCCTTATGAACATTTTACCTTACCTGCGCAAATGTCAGATTCTTACGATGTAGCTTCAGTTTTACTTTGTTCCAGAGGATTATTTATTCTTTTTGAAAAACTGTCAAGTTTTAAATTACTTAAGCTTAGAGAATTGATCATTTGGTAAGCAAAGGAAAAAACATACAAAGAATCAATTGCTTCTGATAATTTTCATTAGTAAAAATATAAATATTAAGTGTGGTAATCACTTCTCTAGAAGAGCAGTTGGCATTAAGTCTATTAAATCTGTTATGGTGACCCTTTAATGTCTTTAAAAAATGGCATCTGAAAGTAGAGACACTTTTGTAGCATGTATGAAGCCCTAAGTACTGCTATTTCTAACACCACAATGAGATGGGTCTCTGTCTTAGGGTTTCTATTCCTGCACAAATCTCATGACCAAGAAGCAAGTTGGGGAGAAAAGGGTTTATTCCACTTACACTTCCACATTGCTGTTTATCACCAAAGGAAGTCAGGACTGGAACTCAAGCAGGTCAGGAAGCAGGAGCTAAAGCAGAGGCCATGGGGGATGTTACTTACTGGCTTGCTTCCTCTGGCTTGCTCAGCCTTCTCTCTTATAGAACCCCAGTCTACCAGCCCAGGTGCTGGTAAATGACATACATTTATCAGTTTTTATCAGCACCACCCACAAGGAGCCCTCCCTCCCTTGATCACTAATTGAGAAAATGCCCCACAGCTGGATCCCATGGAGACACTTCCCCAACTAATGCTCCTTTCTCTTGATAACTCTAGCTTGTGTCAAGTTGACACACAAAACCAACCAGTATAGTCTCTAAAAGAGCTGCTTTTGTTTTAATTTAAAAAGCTGGCCCTGTCAGTTACCAGTTGCAGCACTTGGTAGAGGGAACCCTGCACCTCACCTGTATAGCATAGTAGGGCTAGCCCTGGTGGGAAAGGTGTGGATGAGGCCACCATAGGACCCAAAAGTAGGAAAGCCAGCCTTGCTCCTTGCTGGCTCTGGCATTCGGTAAGGTAGCCAAGTATCCAGGGCAGTTGTAGAGAGCTAGGGCTGACGGTACAGATGCTGGAGACCTAATGGGCCCATCAACTTAGATACAGCCCAAGTCCAAATCCAGGTCTGAGAGGTGGCTCACCCCAAAGGAGCATAATCAAGGGCCAGTTCTGCAAATCTGAAGCTACAAGATACCAATAGCATAGGGCAACAATGGGCTATCCAAGAAGTCCCATGTGGATCCAGTATAGAGAGTGTAGCCAGAGGCCTTGAGCCAGACCAGGAGCAAACAAGTCGTGTGGACAAAAGTGTATATACTGTGTGACACACTCTAACATACTATAGCTTCCAAGTCGAGATTTTTTTATTCTATCTTGTATTTTTTTTTCTTTTGCAGGGAAGGTTGCAAGGGCAGGGTATGGATATGAAGGAGATGAGTGAGATTGGGGTGCATGATGTGACACTCACAAAGAAACCATAAAACATTAGAAAATATTACATATAAAAACAACTGCATCAGATAATACCATGTAGCACATTTGCAAAAATCTCTTTTCATTAGTTTTTGTCTCTGTTTTCATGAGAATTTGCCATTTTGAACATATTCAGTTCCCACATTTTCTCCCTTTTCTTTCTCTGCCTGTTGCCTACCCATGCTCTCGCTTTTCTTTCTTTATAACTGACTTAGTTCAATATTGATGCCCATATTCTCTTGGGTGTGCAGACTTGCAGAGGACTGTGGTCTATCTGTAGCACAGGCACCCTTAAGATGAATGAGTCTCCCTCTCCTGTCCATTCTTATCTATTGTCAGGAGCTTCTCAGCTAGAGAGAGGTATCTGGCCCCTTCCCCTTCCATGCTGGGGTTCTGTGTGAGACCAAGATTTCAGAGCTTTGAACACCATTTATTCTCATGGGCATTTTGAGAAACAAAATTTTAGTGCATTTTTTACTCTAATTATTTATTATAGTTTCATTTTCCTCTCCTGAGATGTATTAATTTGAACACTTTTAATTCTTGAATATGTTTATAATAGCTGCCTAAATGCTCTCACATTGTAAAGTATGAATAGGAAAATGATGACCTCTTAGGAAGATGTTTGTTTATTTTACTACAATGGAAAAGCTTAAGACCATCACAACTGATAGGTCTACACATATATACTTTTTCTCTTCATCGACATTTTGTAGCATACAGGGAATGTTCTAAGAGTCACACCATGAAATACAAATCATTCTCTATCTCCCATTTTTACCATTTTCTGTTCATTGACATTTTGTAGCATGCAGGCACTGTTCCTTCTCAGGGATAGCATATTCTATTTTTTTTCTGTTAAATTTAGAAAGGATATGTTACTCGGAATAATTATTTTGTTTGACATTTTTATTTTAAAATATACACTGATAATAATTTCACATTTTGTATGATCATCCATTTTTGTGGGTGAATGGTGCTTCATCTTGTGAACATATTATTATGTCTACATTATTTCCAAGAGTTCATGCATGTTTCCAATTATGCTTCCATCTGGGGCCTCTTTGCAGAGATCTTGTAGAAGCAGCATAACGATCTTTATTTCTTTCTATGTCTCTAGATGTTTCATCTAATCTCACTTTAACTTTATTCTCTTTCCTATTTTTCAATTTTTATTATTATACTTTGATAGTTTGATTCATATAATTTTCTTTTTTGCCTTCCCCTTTTACTTAGTATTGCATCCTTATTACCTTTATTTTCTTTTGTTTCAGTTTATTTTTGTATACATCTCTAATTGGTACATTTATTTCAGTCATTTTCCCTTATTTATATCTGATTTTATGAGAATTTCTCTGATTAGTTCTGTATTTATATTATGTAAGTTTGGATATTTTGTTGACTATTTTTTTCTGGAATTTATGAATGTAGTATTTGTATTTTTCATGTTCCTTAAGACACATTCTAGAGTGGTATTACATAGCACACTGACTGTGTACAACGATAAAATGGCATTTATTTCTAAAAGTTTGGAATATATTGTTTTCCACAAATAGTGATGAAGTTTTAAGAAAAGAAATCCATTGACTCTGCTTTAAACCATTCACAATGGGCTGAAAATACTGAGCACTACTATGTTTATTTCGTGTGTGTGTATGTATGTGTGTGTGTGTGTGTGTGTGTGTGTGTGTGTGTGTGTGTGCGTGCGTGCGTGTGCATGTGTAACTGTGGTCCCTGTACGGATCACAAGAATGTGATAGAAACCCTAGAGGTAGAACTACAAATGTTAGTGAACTTTCTGATATGCTGCTATGGGACTTGGGAACAGAACTTGTATCCTCTGGAAGAACAATGAGTGCTTTTAACTGCTGAGCCTTCACTCCAGTCTCCAGAGATGTAATTATTGACAAAAAACTTGTCTCTAATACATGGGACATTGGGTTCAATTCCAAAGAAGTGTTCAAAAGAAAACAAAAATGCTAAAATGTAAAAAGCGTTATATGTACGTGTATGTGTGTGTGTGTGTGTGTATATATATATATATATATATATATATATATATATATATTATACTTCAAAGACATGTTTAAAATTTATGCTCTATAATATGAATTTCAATATGTATTTTTACTATACTTCATTTGTCAAATTGTTTGATTCTTCTTTATGTAATTAATTTTTTGTGAGGTTGATGTGTTACAGCAATTCTCTTACTTGCCCAGTGTCTTAGCCCCCCCCCTTTTTTTTTTGCTGTGAAGAGACACCATGACCATGGCAACACATATGAAAGGAAACATTTATTTGTGGACTTGTTTACAGTTTCAGAACGTTAGTTCTTTATCATCATGACTGGAGTGTGCCAGGACAAAGACAGACACGGCACTGGAGCAGTGTCGGAGAGCTGTACTTCCTGATCCACATTCAGCATGCAGAGAGGCAGAGAAAAAGCATGATACTTGGCCTAGCATTTGAAACCTCAAATTTCACCCCCAGGGACTCACCTCCTCTAACAAGAACACACCTCCTAATATTTCCAAATCGTTCACCAACTAGTGACTCAGGATGTAAATAAATATATTAGCCTATGGAGGCCATTTTTATTTAACTATCTGCACCCTACCATTGTAAGTCTGTAGAATATAGAATTGAAATGAAAAAGGTACACCTTTAAGAAGAGTTAGCATGTCAAAATTTGAAAAAATTTTGTGATAATCTAATCCTTCCATGTCTTTCTTAACTCATCCTAGGACATCTTAGAATCCACATTCTTGTATCACTTTGAAAACACCTTTTATTTTTAAATCTTTTACAAGTGAATTTATTGTGGTGGTTTGACTAGGTATGGTTCCAATAGACTCATGTGTTTGTATGGCTCTCCTATGCAGAGTGAAACTATTGGGAGGTGTGGCCTTGTGGGAGGAAACGTTACATTGTGGAGGTGGGTACTGAAGTACTATTTATGCTCAAGTTATGCTCAGTGTTGCACTAAGTCTCCTACTGCCTATGGATCAAGATGTAGAGCTCTCAGCTCATTCTACAGCATTATTACTGCCATGATGATAATGGACTAAAACTCTTCAAACTGTAAACCTGTCCCAATTAAATGTTTTCCTTCATAAGAGTTGCCATGGTCATGGTATCTCTTCACAGCAATAAAATTTTAAATAAGACGTTTATGTACTTATGTGTTTATTTATTTTTTTTATATTTATTGAGTACATGTATTTGTCCAGTGTGCATGGAAAAATCTGCAGAAGTCAAAAGGGAAAGTAAGGTCACCTGGAACTGTAGCTACAGACCCTAGTAAGCTGTCATGTGGATGCTTGGGACAAAACCCAGGTCCTTTGTGAGAGCAGCAAGTGCTCTTAACTACTGAGCCATCACTCCATCTCTAAACTGGTAGTTGTTAATCCTTGCCTTGTGACTGTCTTTCATTGACCCATGCCTGTTCAGGCCTTCTTTTCTCACTACTGTGAAGCGATTTCCTAGTCTACTTACAGAGACAATTTCTCCATTGCAGGTTACTAAAAGCATCATGTTGAATTTTGTGTACTTCCTTGTTTGTTTCAGTTCTTATTTGTGTCTGTACATGTGCCTGTCATCTGAGACAGTGTGTGTATCCATGTTTGTATATATGCGGTATGTGTATATGCTCATGAACATGTTTGAATAAATCTGCATATGGAGGCCAGATGACAATATCAGCTATCTCCCTCTATTGTTTGCTTGCTTATTCTTTGAGAAATCATCTCTCAATGAACCAGGTACACATCTATTTATATGTATGACAATGAGAGCTCATGTATGTTCTAGAAAACTGTCTACACATTTCCTGTACCCAAACATTCTAAGTACAGAGATATTCCACAGTATATCATTTTGACCACTGACACAATATCAGGTATGTTCACTGTAAATAAACTATGGTATATAAACAAAGTATTTAATTATGCATAAAAATAACCTCATGTTTTATATGATAACCACAAAAGGTTAAATTTTGTGTGAGAACTGGAATGTATTCCTCTGATGCCTCTGTGTGTGTGTGTGTGTGTGTGCCTGCGCGCACACACTCACACACACAGCCAATGTGACTATCACATCGTGTACCCCAATCCCACTTATCTCCTCCCCCGACACACAAAAAAACAAAAAATACAAATGAATAATAAATAAATAAATAAATAAATAAATAATCTCACTGTGAAAGCTCTGATGTGTCATGGTGTGTCAAATGGTATACTCTTTATTTATATACTCTTTTCTGTATAGCTTTACTTGTGAATGTTTATTGCTATGAGTCATTGGTCACATTTGATGCCTCTGGCTCTCCTCACTATGAATACTGGATCCTCACTGGAACTCGTCTCAGATCTCCTGTTGTTACCCTGTGTCATGGAGATCCTGCAGCTTTGGATCTGTAGGACCAGCCCCTTCACATGCTCCAGCAGTTCACAGATGGGGTGCATGTTGGGTGGCCTGCTCAAAGGTTCTGGATCTGACCCTGGGTGGAAGCTGAGCTAGTCAGCTCACCAGCTCTCCTGCACTTGCACCACCAGCGCAACCTCTCCAGCACTGGCCTGCCTAACTTACCCATAAAAGCAACTGGCATGGGGCAGAATCTGCTTTCCTGATCTAACACTCTTGGGGCCTCTCTCACATGTCCATATCCCAAGAGCCAGTTCTACGATGCTGCAGAACTCAGGGTAGTGGGTACCACACTTCACCTGAACATCAATATAGCCCCAGGCAGGAGACATCTGTAAGTCCTTTGGTGATACAACTGGCCAAAGACATTGACCTATATTCTTGCCAGACAAGGTCCTTGGCAACAGTATGGCCAGGACCTCACTGTGGCCTCAGGGGCCAGCACTTCTCACTCTTACTCTTTCTCTGTCTCTTTCTCTCCCATCTCTCCACTACTTCTTTGCTCATCTTAGTGGTACCCTGACCTCTGGATGCTCTGACACATCTTAACGGCAGTTTATTCTTCTCTAGGATAAGTTTACTTCCTTTCTTAACACCCGGAGAACATATTTCACTAGCCTAATGGAATAACTATGCTTTCAATTTACTCTCAGGCAAATTTCATAGACTTGACTTGTCAACAGGTTGTTTGTGCCTCATTTACAGAAGAGACTATTGCACTCTGTATTCAAGTTTTTAACAAGTGACATAATGACTGTTCTGGTGATCCAATTACTATGATCTCATTTTAAGATGCTGTATCTGGGCAATATTCAGTGGTGATCAATCAACTTCTGAGATTTTACTTTTCTCTTATAGAGCAATCATGCCAGTTTTTGCTTAGCTCAATGATTCTTTTTAAGTGAACTAGCTAGAAGATGCTAGCTTTTTAATGTAATTTCTATCTCAAACCCTTTTAATTAATTTTGTCTATAGCAATTTTAAGTATTTTAATTACCTAGACTTGCACCTATTGACCATTGAAGCTAATGCCAGACTTTTATAACCTTTATAGAATCAAAGCAATTACTTATGCAAAGTTTTTGTGTGGTAATAATTTCATATTGCATGACAATACTTCTCACACTGGCAACTGGGAAGGCGGACATGCTTTATCTCTCTAGCTCTGTTCTTTTTTTTTTTTTTGGCTAGACCATCCACAGTGCATTTACCAATCTACTGGCTTTCCTCTGAGTGTAATGACTTTCCTTGTACTCTGTTAAAAATATATCCCCACAAATCAAGGAGGAGCAGATTCCAACTAAGTGGCTGAGAAGATTTACATTCTATTGCTAACCCAGTTATTACTCTGCTGAAAACCCCATAGCATCCATATAATGAATCCCTCAACTTCTGCAGCAAGCACAATTTTTCTTCCCAATCTCATTGGCTCCCAGCTTTCTGCTTGACCTTTTACAATCTACGTGCAGCAGAACTTCATTACAACCTTTTAACGATGCACAAATGGCACACAACACCAAGGTCACCAAAGACCCTGAGTGAAATCTTTTCAAACATTACCCGACTAGATGAGACCGTGTTTACAAGGGAGAATAACCTGATGGAGGAATCAGACCTTAGGATCCCATATGTCTCCCAAGAGCTGATAACACAAAATATCGACAATGTGGTAAGTTGAATAACTACTTTCAGTGAGTCTTTTCTTAGAGGAAAAGAACCTGATTTCCCAGGCTATACATTGCTAAGGGATTCTAAATCGCTCTTTCCATGTTCCATTTCAGTGCTAGAAAGATAATAGTTTTTTGAGTTCAACACAGACAGGTTTCATTATGTAACTCACAGTGCTGATGAAAACTCAAGAAGCCAACACTCATATATTTTTCTTTATCAGCTTGAGCCAGAAAAAGACACCTCAGAATCATTGTAACCCAAGTTACAATGTGAAAAGCACCAAATTACAGGATGAGTCTCTCCATGATTGACTGACTGGACTTTGAAGAATCCAAAGGCATAGGAATTAGGAAGCTGAGTTTCAGGGCAGCTGGGAGAAAGAAATAAGAAAGAAAGTAGGATTTGATTCTGATCAGCAATCTCCTTCACTAAAATGAGTATTTGCTTGGGAAAGGAGAGAGAAGAGATACACATTGGTTCCCTTTGCTCTGAATTCTATTCAAGAATAAAAAAGAGGACCAAAAGATCTTATTTTTCTTTCTGGAATATTAAATCCTCAGATGTTTCCTATTTTCTCTATTACCATCCCCATAACATTACATCCCCTTACATTAACTTGAAAGGTTGAAGTCACGTAGCTTGGACTGTAGGACACATTAGGTCTGAGGAGGAGCAAAATGTCCATTGGAGTGTCCTTTGGTAATATTAACCACTCCAGTTCAATCATTTCCCCACCATCTCTAACCACTCTATCGGTATTTAAAATGTATTTTCACTACCCAACTGTCTAAGCATGAGCTGGATAAGAGTAGCAACAATAGATGTGTTAAGGTAAACAGTCAAAACCTCACAGGACCTCAACACTATACAAACAACTACAGAAATGCTGAGAGCTGGAGAAGTAGTCTTCCCTTGGGAAGAACACAATTGGCTTTGCAGTACCAAATTATCAGTTCTGAAACTATACATACAGATAATATATACATACTGAGCATGTTGAATTTCTGTACTTAGGAATATATATGTATATGTGTGTGTATGTGTATGTGTAGGTCAACATGTACATGTCTATATGTACATGTCTATATGTACATGCCTATATGTATATGTCTACATGTCTATGTGTGTATGTGTATATGTGTGTGTACATATATGAATGAAACAATAATGAAACGAGAGGTGATACATATAAAAGAGAGCAAAGAGAAGTATATAAGAGAATTTGGAGGGAGTAAAGGAGAGAAGCAAATGATTTAATTATAATCTCTAAAAATAAAAAAATTAAGGTTTATTATCACTATATCATTTCTTATTGTAATATATACAGTATGTAGTAAAGCAAATGTTCTTAAATTGTATTGAAGTGTCTGTGCGTGTATGTGTGTGTGTGTGTGTGTGTGTGTGTTTGTGTGTGTTATCCTGTGTGCACATCTACCTGGAGGTCAGAGTTTAAGCAAAAGCTGTTATGCTTTAGGAGTTCTCCATTTTGGATTTTGTTTTGTTTGAGATAGTGTCTTTCTCTAGGATGTGGAGGTCTTGGGTTTAGCTAGCTGATTGGTCAATGCATCCTGAGAATTCTGCCTTCTTAGTGCTGGAATCACAAGTTCATGACACCCTACATTCAGCTCTTTATTTAGTTACTGGAGACCAAACTCATTTCCCCTCACTTGTATGGGAAGCACTTTGTTGACTCAGCTATATCTCTAGTTACATAGCGTTGTTTATTTATTTGCTTTGAAGTCTTGGAATTGAAGATTTAAATAGAATATTATCAATTCTATTATTACTGTCTTCAGTTAATTGGTTTCTGTGACATTCTTCTTTCAACTCATGTTTGCTTCTGAAAGAGCAAATACAGGAAATATGGTGCTTCAGAAATTGGTTCCACATCTAGGATACCCTTGATCCCTAGTACACATAGTAGAGTAAGGATGTTGGCCATGTTATCATTTTTAAATGATACCTTAAAACCTACCAGACATCAGATTTAGTACAGTTCCTTTCTTCCTATGGTTCTCAGTTCCTATCTGTTGGTAATAGCTCTTAATATGTGATGTAATTAGAAGAATTTGATATCATAACCTCTTGCTCCAAGCTAACCACTTCATAGATCTCAGCCCAGTATAATTTGTGATCATCAAACAGCATCTGAATTGGTTGAGACATTAAGAAACACAGATGTCTCTTTTGCCAAGGAAATTCAACATAACACTGAGAGATTTCTATTAACGTAGAGAGTGTGTGTGGGTTTTCCAAAGACTTGTCAGGAAAGGCCACTTGCTTGGACTTATGAATTAGTAGGATATGCAACTGAGACCAGAGACGATGCATTTAATATCATATTCACAAATTTGATCAGTTAACGCCTTACGCCCACAAGCCTTTCGTTTATAGTGAATTACTCTTAAGCCATTCCATCCCATTGGCATTAATGCATTGTTAAATGGAGTTCTGGCTACTATCTTTCCTGTGAAAAGTTGCCTTCGAGGCTCTGGCAACTGTAGCTTTATTTCATGGTCTAAGCCAATGCCAGGGATGAAGTGATCTGTTTACTAGATTAACTAGCTGGGTTAGCTCAGAAAGAAATGCTAGATTGTACCATTTACTGTGTTGGGCTCTCTGCCATCAGCCTCCAGGCCCTAGCAGTGGGACGGCTGGCAGCTTTGGTAGAGAGCACAGATGGAGAATAATTGAGGTGCCCAGTTAGTATCAGGCACAGAAAACCCAACAAAGTATTAAACACTGGCAGGATCAGTTTCTTTTCTGCCCCCATACAGCTGTTCTGCTCCCTCAGGAATGTATTTGTAGAATGGATTACCGACACTCCATCTTCAAGCCTGCAGGGTTGAACTTAAAAGAACTGGCATTTATTGTCAGAGTTCTCAGTATTTGCCCAAGGAGATACTGAACTTGGGACAATAGAAATTAAATATAGATAGAGATACTGACAAATTTACTGCTCTATATATTCATCTATAGAAATTTGCCACCAAAGCCAACTAAACAATACTAGGGTAGAGTACTCTAAAGAATATTTTGTGCAATTATATGAAGAATGAACCCACATGAAGCTGTCCTTGCATATTAAGAAAAAGAATACCACCTAATATTAATAATGATGTCATCAAGATTGTTATTTATTTAAATATATAATCAAAGTTTATGGTAACACCACCTAAGTGGTTTTTGATAGACACCGGAATGTAGCAAGAAGGAAACAAGATGAAAGACAAGAATCACTCTATCTGTGTAACAATAGAGCACTCTCAAGGATCTCGTCCAAGCTCTCTGAAAGCTAGATTCTTCTCTGACAGAAAGGTAAGTGTGTCCAATTCTTGCAGCTCTGTATAACTCAAAGGAGCAGGTACTCTCCAGGGTAAATGCTTCACCTCACCATAAAATCTCATTACCCAATGTGTCACAACAACGGAAAAGCAAATGGAGTTAAACAAGTTAAGTTTTTGTAATTCCAAAAAGTCAAGTGTGAAACCGCTGTCTCTTCAGCTAATTCCGCATGCACAGACTGCTTATGTGTGAGCAACGCTATAAGCAGCTCCACACACATTCCCCTGACAGAGGAAGTGTGGAGAATAGCAGCGCACAGATTACCTGTCTACTTAGCAAGTACCATCTGTATTGTGACTGCATTTCCAGTCACTTCACAGCAAAGGCAAAATATCATCTGAGCGATAACTGTCATGTTAAGCGAAATCACAGGAAGTGCCCTGGAATAGTGCCAAGTCTACACCTTAGGCATCTTCTTACTCTGTGCATCTAGAAGGACATCTCCTTGGCCTCTAAAACTACTTCTTTTTCACATTAAAGAGTGCAGGATTCAGAAAATTCGATCATGCATGCTTCATGAGGAGCTATCTTGTTGAACTTATTCTCATGAAACTCACTATTTTTAAATCCATGGACTACATTCCTTTCCTTTTCTGAGGGAAAGGTCATCCCTTCTCATGGAGTTTCGGGAGAGGCTGGAGGGTAGCGAGATAAAGGAGCATTGCTGAGTGAGTCAGATTAAACACAAATCAACCCTAGGGAATCCTGACCTGAGCAAGGGCAGGCATCAATGGCCATGACAAAACTTTTCCAGGCTCCTTTGCTTTTGGGCATAGCTGCATTTGTGATAAAATATAGGAGGAAGACTAGAAGGTTTTCTTGAGGGACTGCTCTTTGAAGGTTTGCATCTATGTGCCAGGAGTCTTACCTTGGCGCTGTACAGGGAGTGTGGCACTTCCAAGCTAATAGTCTCAGACTCACAAACAATTCCTAGATACTTCTTCCTTTGCTACTCAGTATGGCAGAAGTGTTCACACCATCTAATTACCCACAAGTTTTCTTCTCCTCTAACAAAAACAGTGTTCTGATGGTTTGGCAACTCTAAACTCTGTTGTGATAAAACTACTCATGTTATGACTTAATACACTTCTCCTCTAATTACAATTTAAGGCCAATTTAAAACCAATTAAGTTCTGGAGATTCCCCACACCTTGGTCTGCCATTAATAGGTCCTAAATTACAAGACTATCAGAAGCCTCAGAACATTCATTTACAGTCACAATACTTTCGGTATAAGTTGTCATGAAATTACAGAAGGATAACGAAATGATTGGATGTAATTAGGTAGGAAGAAAATAAGACCTAACTCAAAATGTCAATTAGCAAGTAATTAATCATAATGTAGAAAATGAAAATATATAGGTATATATTGCTTAAAGTTAGAATATGAAATTGTAAAACTGTGTCCCTAAGGGAACTGAAGTAGCAAAGATGAATTAACATCCCTTTTAGCAATCTGACTGAGTTCCTGTTTACCACAGCAAGTGACAAGGCTTCTCAATTTATTAAAATTGCCTGAAAGGAAGTTGGTTTTCTTCAGTTTGAAATATAGTACTTGAGCAATTTTCAAATGACATTCAGAAATCTAATGTTGTTTTTTAATAATTCATTGCAGAGGGAATAACAGAAATAGCCATTTGTCTTTTAGGAGTACTATAAAAATCCCATTACATGTGTTGGAAGGAGAGATAACTCTATAGTTGGAATGTTGTATTAACCATGCCCCCAATGAGAGAATCAAAGGTCCACTATTGCATAAGGACATTATGACCCTGAGCTAATACTAAATAATGAACTGCCATGCTTGCCAGAATGAGGGGAGGGCCTAATAATTATGTTCTATATAATTCCAGAAAGATAAATATGATATTTAAATTTTGTTTAAATGGAGACAATTGGCTATACCCTAATCCTAAACATAATAAACAAAACAGTTTTTATCTTTATTCTGTATACCTGTCAGACTTTAAAATATTGTGAATTTAAAGGCAGGGAAGATGGCTCAGTGGGTTGCTTGCTGTGCAAGCATGAATACTTACCTTAGTTGCAATCCTCACTCTGCACCCATGTAAAAGCCCTGTATGGTTACATGTGCCTATAACTTCAATGCAGTTATGTGAAGACCAATGGATCCCTAACAGTCACTGGTCTGCCACCTTAGATGAAATAATGAACTTTAGGTTCACTGGGTCTCTATCAAGGACTAAGGTGTAGGAGATGGCTGAGGTCTTCCTGTGAGCTGCAGATATAGTCACGTGTACAGACATCCAGATATAAGCATGAACACACCCACATACCCCCCACACACAGAGAATGAGTAAATATTTTTAAAATAACATTAAGGAATTAGAAGTTAATATGGCAGCAATTATTGACAACAATTAATGAGTGCTTACACTGTGGTAGATATTGATGAATATGTATTAGATGTTAAGTCATTTAATTCTTACTCTAGGCCCTGTGATAGTTTCTATGGTTATTGTTATTTTGTTCTCATCGCTATTTGAAGACAGGATTACTTCAAGAGCAAGTTTAAACTCAGTGCACTGTACCCAGTTATCATGTAGGACCTGTGGACTCAACACAACAATGAATCTCTCCCCCCACACAAATCTCTAGTGATTTCACAGATCCTACAAGTTAAGTTCACAAGCTGCCCCCTCTAGACTTAGCCCCAGCTATATTGGCCACAGACTCCACATGCTGTACCATGCAAGCCCCGGGTCCTTGATCTGACTGTAATGCAATGCTTGTCAGCTCCCTCTGTGGTCTATGACCAGTTTCAATGGTACTTTCAGTGATAGCTTGACCACTTCCCTTGACCAGAATGAATACCTTCCTGTTCTGTGGACCTTCATTTACAAGGTCCTTGGTTCAGTTGATGGTGTACTTAATTACTATCTAGATGTTAAATATCAACAAATACCACCAGAAGATGAAAGAAAAGAAAAACTTTGCTTTAAAAGTGATCCTTTTCATGAAAGCAGGTCCACAGGCTCTGGTACAGGGGATGACTGCTAGACTGCATGCTGCTATGGCACCAGGCAATACCAGACTCTCAATTGTGGGGTCAGAGGGTTTTCTAGAAGATGTGAAACTAGTGTTTGACTCTCAACATATAGATCAAACCCAGCAGGAGAAAAAGCCAGGCCCATTGTATAGAAGACAAGCCACAGATAGGATGACAGAGCCTCTGCTTGCCTTGAAACTCTGAGCGTTTTCCAGACAGCATTGTTTGGAACTGTGAACCTCTAGCATGTAACCAAATTATCTTTAAGAGTAAGCTTACAGACAAGAAAGCTTTAGAATCTTTCTTGGCAATGTCACATAGCTGTTACATGGATCTATCAGTGATTTTCAAGGCCTTTGAATATTTTCTAGAGCAGTTCGTGAACTGTCAGAAGGCATGAGCACCAGTACATAGAATGGATAAGTATCTAGTGGATTCACAGTGAAAAATGTAAACAATAGCAACTAGTCCCCAATAGCAGGATAGAAGATCTAAGCCTTTTGTGGAGGAGCAGTGTTTGAATTTAGCATCATGTAGGCTACATGACAAATTTTCATAGAACTCATCTAAAACCTTTACTTAAAACTGAAAATTGTTGGGCAGGAACTGTTTTTATTTTACTGTGCTTTCCACAACTGCCCAAGACTTCTCTACAAGATACTTTTGAGACAAATAGTGCTGTGTTTATTTTCTGTGTGTATGACTTGTATGGTGTATGCATGTGCATGTCCATGCACGTATGTTTACATGTATGCGTGCGTGTTTATGTGTGTGTATGTGTGTGTGTGTGTGTGTGTGAATTGCTCTAAAGCATGAGTCTAGATTGACTTCACATAGCAACTAAGACTCTCTTGATGTATTAAAGCCAACTTGCTGTTTTGAAACACCAACTTAGGGTTGCACTGCATAAGCTAATTTTCCATTTTGTTGACTATATAAGAGTTCTAAGACAGGCATTAAGAAACCACTATGAGAAAAGAGAAATTCTGCTTGTCTGGTTGCTCAGCACTCTGACTGATTAGCCAATTGATCATATTACACCTATAACTCATGCTGAAACTTTATTTGAACAACTACAATTTTTATAAAGTCAAGCAAATTTTTATTTTTAAAAATATTTAGTCATCATTCTAAGTCAGCTTTAATTTATAATCTTGTTAAGATTCTTGTTAGATTTGAGAAAATCAACCAAAATTAAGAAAGTTACCATGATTTAGACTTTAATAATAGTAAAAAGAAGCCATGTTTGTAAAGGAGCCAATCATATTTTCCTCTCTAATAACTAAACTTCTAATTATGAGCTGGATAACTGAAATAAAGGAAGGATTGAAGATGAAATTGAGGACAAAAAGGAGAAAGGTCAGTTAATAGCAATAGGAACCATGGAGGGGCTTCTTAGGGAGAAATAAGTACTCAATAATAGCAGAAAAGCAATCGTCACACCTTTGTCACCAAGTGTAATGATTCATGGAATTCCTCCGACTTAACTCACGATGTTTCAAACTATCAGAAAAAAAACTGAAAAAAATTAAAGTGATGTCCAAATGATATAAATACATCATTTACAAAAGGTGCACTTAGAGTTCACATTTGTATGATATGTATAGTATATAGATATGTATAGTCCCCATATGTGTCTAAAACACCATGCCCAAGACACCCATCCACAGGTCTTTCAAAGATACAGAGAGGATGAGCTGCCCATAGCCACAGTTCGAAGTCTATGCTTGCCTTTTTCCATTTATGTCGTCTCCATATCAGTCGTGAGATGAGTAAAGCGCTGCAGATTACTTCCGGTTTGTTGACCAACATCTGGTGACCCGAGAGTACTGAGGACTGACCTCACGTCTCATGAAGATAGTGAGGCTTAAAAATTGCAGATTGTTGTTGTTTCTTTCCCTCAGCTTCTGGTGTTTCTTCTTCCAGGTAGCACTACCATCCTAGAGTGTATCATTGCTCTGACAAAGAATGACTCCCTAAAACACATGGACAAAGACTCTCAGGGTCTTGTACAAAGCGAAGCACGTTGATAAATACTTCCATATGAACTAGCTCTCTCTGGATAGCCCAGAAAGTAGCTGGCTGTCAAACATTCTCTGCCACATCTACTTCAGTAGAAGCATTTTTCATAGAAGTGGTTGGCACTACTGATTAAGCCAAATTGAGCACCCTCTTACAAGGTTATTGACTGTGAATTTTGCTGCCAAATTTCCAGTACTGAAAACTCACACAGATCCCTGCCTTGACATCCCCTGGCAAAAATTGCTGATGTGGCAAATTCTGAGAGCAGTACCATGTGCCTCACCTTTGCCTTATTAAAGATCAATGAGATGATAAGGTAAATAAATGCCACAGTAAAATATTGTTCACAGGCTCCCATCACATAAATGTTCTTGGTTCCATTGATTTTATTGCCATATTTAAATACACCTATATATTACCCCCTTAGAGGCATTGAGATATATCCTACCCTGAGAAATGACTGTTGACTAAAACATGTTCACGTTATAAAATGAGCAGATTACAGTCACCTTTGACTCATGTATTTGTAAGTTTCAGTTGCTTATTATACCAAATTATATGTTTGCAACATATTGCTTGCTTAATTAAAATATCATTAATTGTCTCATCAGCTTTCAAATGGTGTCTCCAGATAAAAAGATTAACATTTCTGTTTCACTTTGCTTTTTTATAAAACAATTCAAGTAGTATACTGCATCTAAAACACAAAACCAAACCAAACAAAAACTAGAATCACCTGAGCATGTTCAGCATCAGCATCTCAGAGTGGCCCTCAAGCAACTCCTCTACTAAGCTCATTCCCTGGTGTCCTTCTCAAAGCAAAAGGATGACCCCGTTTTCTATTTCCTGCTTGGTTCAGTTAGCAAACTTGAAAGAAGAAAGTCCAATGACAGAGAGCAGCAAGTGAAACAAGAAATCAACATTTGACTGAGGAGCTGCTTGGGAGTTTGTAAGCCAGAGTGAAGTTGAAACTGATTATGCTAGCAGAATAACTAAGTGCTCTGTGATGTTTTCCTGTTCCTGAAAGGCAGAGCATCAACCACCAATAGCTGTTACTGCTACACATACAGAACTGCTTCCCTTCTCACCTTCTCTCGTGTCTGCATTCAGACCAACAGAAGTGAAGATGGAGCTAAAGCAAAAAGTCCTTTTGTCTGCCAGATGTAGGCTTTGCATTTCTGGCTGGGTCAAGTTCAAGGTTTTAACAGCTCAGAACTAATTCCACTATCTTTCTGAGGCTTCTCCACAAGTTAACCTTACATGTTGCCAGGAAGCATCTCCTTTAATTAGTTTGATCTAATTAGTTTCCTGCACAGTCCTGAGTACCATAATCATCCTCTTTGTTAATTTGCGGGCACTTTCTGGGTTGGGGAGATGTGATGGGGTGGTCTGTGGAAAAGGGGATATCATTGGAAATGTAAACAGATGAAATGATTAAGAAAAAATAAGAAAAAATAATCCCATTAACATCTTTAATCCTGAGAACATTCTCCCCATCCATGCACAGCTAACCACCATATTAACTAAGGCTAATAAAGTCTGGGATGCTCCCAGAAACCTGATGGGCAATATGCTTCTACTTCACAAAAAGACACAAAACAAAGGGTAGATACTCAGCTAACTAACACATAAATCTAAGACAGGAAACACATCATCAGTGAATACAAGAAATTGGCAATTTTCAGTTGTAATCAAATTCTTCATATAAACTGTCCCTGGGTATGAACATGGAACCTCTTTGTAGGACTTTTCACACATCAGCCTTATTTAGTGGCAGGTTACACCCTGGAATAGGAGAGAGCAAGTGGATGTCAGTGAGTCTGTGTTTCTTCCAGAGTACCAGTGTCTTTATCTGAGAAGATGCTTTATACATGTTGAATGAGGTAGCTGATGAATAATATCTGAGGCACCACTGCATAAGGCAAATAGAAGCATAGCTGGGTGTGATGGTACATGTCTGTTATTCCAACATTCAAGACGCTGAGGCAAAAAGATGATAGATTTAAATGAAAATCAAGAACTAATTCCACTATCTTTTTGAGGCTTCTCCACAAGTTAACCTGACATGTTGCCAGGAAGCATCTCCTTTAATTAGTTTGACCTAATTATGAATGAAGATCAATATGGGTTATCTAGTGAGATCAAATCTCAATAAACAAAGAAACAAATAAAAGTAAGATTAAATGAACACAGGACTACTGTGGTAGAATGACATTTGGAGTATCTCAGCCCTCCTGCTTGATCTCACTCAAGGAAGCAGGATGAAGGCCTTCCACTGTGCTGCTGTACTGCTTGTAGGATTCCAGTGAGCTGAGCATTATTTCAATGTCTCACCTGTCAGCCTCTCTCTCTCTTACTTCTGTGTCTGGAGTTATCTCACTTATCTGATATGACAAACACCAGAGACACCATTAGCTTTCATGAACAGCTCAAAATCCATTATTCACCACCAGAGTTCAGTCCTATGATTCTAAGATGTCATTGAGCATTAATGGATTTGCTTTAACCTTAACTATATGGTTATCCCATAGATAAAAATTTGATAGGATGTCTGATAGGTCAATAAACATATCCTAATTTGAAAAGAGGTCACATTAATAGTTTGGCCAGGCTCTAATATAAAGAGAGGAAAGGCCTGAAAGACCAAGCTTAGTAACTTCTAACCTGATCTGAGCTGGGTGTAGTTCCCTGTGCTGTAATCCCAGGTCTATGGAAACTGAGGCAGAGAGACTGCCCGTAAGTTTGAGTTCAGGTTAGGTTACATTGTGAGTTTGAAGCTACAGAGTGAGACTGTCTCAAGAATGTACAACTAACAAACAAAACCAACTCTTCTGTCTTCCCTAGACCACAACATCAATTGTCTAATGGTGGCAAAGCCTATTTTATACTCAGTGATTTCATCATGCTTTATGAGAGACTTCTTCTATGATAAGCACCGGGTCAATCTATGCCTTAAGTCCGAACTCAAGGAGGAAGATATTTTCTGAAAATAAAGTCTTTCTGTTAGAATGCTTTCTTTGTGTGGTTTAAGATATGGATGCCAGCAAACAGCATGATGGCAATCTGACAATGTTAGTCTCATCATAGCCTATAACTGGCCCATTCTTCAGTTAGAGGGAGAGGGAAGACCAAGATAATGACATTCTAATCCTTATCGAAAGTCAGTACTTCTAGATAAGTGTAGTTCCCAGATAAAGTCATTAAATTTTAATGACATTAATTCTGCAACTAAAGGGGCTGTATGATATATATATATACATATATATATATATATATATATATATATATATATATATATATATATATATACATATATATACATATATGTGTGTGTGTGTGTATCATAGGTGCTATTTCAATATAAATTATTATGTAATGCTTAAATCTGATACAACATGCATTGCTCAAACTCTCATTATTTCTGTATGGAAAATGCACAGCACTGTTGATCTAACATTTTGAAGTATATAAGACTTTATCAATAACTACAGCCATCATGCTGTGAGTTGTACCACAAATCTTCTATTTCTGTCTAAGCAAAACTTGATTTGCATTGTTCAACCTTTGCCCATGATGTCCTCTCCCACATTCTCCAGCCTTCAGACTTGTTTTCAAAAATGATATGTTATTCTATAAAGCTGTATGTGTGCTGATTACTTGTGATTTAAAACTCAGATTGTACACCTACATAATTAGCTGTTTTCATGTCTTTTTTCAAAAATCTAACAAATGACCTTAAATTTTAATTTAAGGCATTTTCTTATTACTCCTTGATATTGAATAGTGAAGTTAAGTACATTTTCTCTTGAAATTTTTTACATATAGAAACCACATACTTATCATTCATTTAGCAGTCTTAACTCCTGAATAAATGCATTCTTCTCTTTCATCTATTTCCCTTTGACTCAGCATCCATTTGTCTATGGCTTTAGTGATCCACATGAAATACCCTATGGATTGCCAAGACTCTTTTCATCTATATCCTTGTTGGCTGAGCACGTCCAACATTCCATATTTCTCTTTTTTTTTTTTTTTTTTTTTTTTAATTTAATTTTATTTTATTTTTTTAATTTACATTCCAAATCACTTCCCCTTTCCCGTTTCCTCCCTCCCCGAAAGTCCCATAAGCCCCCTTCCCTCCCTCTTTTCTCCGTTCAACCCCCTCTCATTACTCTGTCCTGGCGTTCCCCTACATCCAGTCTTTCCAGGACCAGGGGTCTCTCCTTCCATCTTTTTAGAAATCTATTGATATGCTGATTGTGTCTAGGGTATTCTGAGATTCTGGGTCAATATCCCCTTATTAGTGACTTCATACCATGTGTGATCTTTTGTGATTGGGTTACCTCACTAAGGATGATATTTTCAAGTTCTGACCATTTGCCTAGGAATTTCGTGAATTCATTGTTTTTAATTGCAGAGTAGTATTCCATTGTGTAAATATACCACATCTTCTGAATCCATTCCTCCGTTGAGGGACATCTGGGTTCTTTCCAGCTTCTGGCTATTATAAATAAGGCTGCTATGAATATAGTGGAGCATGTGTCCTTATTGCATGCAGGTAAAGTCTCTGGGTATATGCCCAGGAGTGGTATAGCCGGATCCTCCGGAAGTGTCATGCCCAGTTTTCTGAGGAGCCGCCAGACTGCTTTCCAGAGTGGTTGTACCAGCCTGCAATTCCACCAGCAGTGGAGGAGTGTTCCTCTTTCTCCACATCCTCGCCAACAACTGCTGTCTCCTGTGTTTTTGATCTTAGCCATCCTGACTGGTGTGAGATGGAATCTCAGGGTTGTTTTGATTTGCATTTCCCTAATGACTAAGGATGATGAACATCTCTTTAGGTGCTTCTCAGCCATTAGATATTCTTCAGGTGAGAACTCTTTGTGGAGCTCTGTACCCCATTTTTTAATAGGGTTACTTGCCTCTCTGGAGTTTAACTTCTTGAGTTCTTTGTATATCTTGGATATTAGCCCTCTGTCGGATGTAAGGTTGGTAAAGATCATTTCCCAGTTAGTTGGTTGCCGCTTTGTCTTTTTGACGGTGTCTTTTGCCTTGCAAAAACTTTGTAATTTAATGAGGTCCCATTTGTCTATTCTTGATCTTAGAGTATAAGCTATTGGAGTTCTGTTCAGGAAATTCTCCCCTGTGCCCATATGTTCAAGGTTCTTCCCTAGTTTCCCTTCTATTAGTTTCAGTGTGTCTGGTTTTATGTGGAGATCTTTGATCCACTTAGAATTGAGCTTAGTGCAAGGAGATAAGGATGGGTCAATTTGCATTCTTCTGCATGTTGACCTCCAGCTGAGCCAGCACCATTTGTTGAAAAGGCTATCTTTTTTCCACTGGATGGTTTTAGCTCCTTTGTCAAAGATCAAGTGACCATAGGAGTGTGGATTCATTTCTGGGTCTTCAATTCTGTTCCATTGATCTACATGTCTGTTACTGTACCAATACCATGCAGTTTTTAACACTATTGCTCTGTAGTACAGCTTGAGGTCCGGGATACTGATTCCCCCAGAGGTTCTTTTACTCTTGAGAATAGTTTTAGCTATTCTGGGTTTTCTGTTATTCCAGATGAATTTTTGAATTGCTCTTTCTAACTCTATGAAGAATTGAGTTGGGATTTTGATGGGGATTGCATTGAATCTGTGTATTACTTTTGGTAAGATGCTCATTTTTACTATATTAATCCTGCCAATCCATGAGCATGGCAGATTTTTCCATCTTCCGAGGTCTTCTTCAATTTCTTTCTTCAGAGACTTGAAGTTCTTGTCATACAGATCTTTCACTTGTTTGGTTAGCGTCACGCCAAGATACTTAATATGGTTTGTGGCTATCGTAAAGGGTATTATTTCTCTTACTTCTTTCTCAGCCTGCTTATCCTTTGAGTATAGGAAGGCTTCTGACTTGCTTGAGTTGATTTTATATCCGGCCACTTTGCTGAAGTCGTTTATCAGCTGTAGGAGTTCTCTGGTGGAGTTCTTTGGGTCGCTTATGTATACTATCATATCGTCTGCAAATAGTGATAGTTTGACTTCTTCCTTTCCAATTTGTATCCCTTTGACCTCTTTTTCTTGTCTAATTGCTCTAGCTAGAACTTCAAGTACTATATTGAAAAGATATGGAGAGAGAGGGCAGCCTTGTCTAGTCCCTGATTTTAGTGGGATTGCTTCAAGTTTCTCTCCGTTTAGATTGATGCTGGCTACTGGTTTGCTGTAAATTGCTTTTACTATGTTTAGATATGGGCCTTGAATTCCTGATCTTTCCAAGACCTTTAGCATGAAAGGATGCTGAATTTTGTCAAATGCTTTCTCAGCATCTAATGAGATGACCATGTGGTTTTTTTCTTTGAGATTGTTTATGTAGTGGATTACATTGATGGATTTCCTTATATTGAACCATCCCTGCATCCCTGGGATGAAGCCTACTTGATCGTGGTGAATGATCGTTTTGATGTGTTCTTGGATTCGGTTGGCAAGAATTTTATTGAGTATTTTTGCATCGATATTCATAAGAGAGATTGGCCTGAGATTCTCTTTCTTTGTCGGATCTTTGTGTGCTTTTGGTATTAGTGTAATTGTGGCTTCATAGAACGAGTTGGGTAGTGTTCCTTCTGTTTCTATTTTGTGGAACAGTTTGAAGAGTATTGGTGTTAGGTCTTCTTTGAAGGTCTGATAGAATTCTGCACTAAAACCATCTGGACCTGTGCTTTTTTTGGTTGGAAGACTTCCAATGACAACTTCTATTTCTTCAGGGCTTATAGGACGGTTTAGATGGTCTATTTGATCCTGATTTAATTTTGGTACTTGGTATCTGTCAAGGAAATTGTCCATTTCCTCAAGATTTTCTAGTTGTGTTGAATACAGGTTTTTGTAGTAGGATCTGATGATTTTTTGAATTTCCTCAGTTTCTGTTGTTATCTCTCCCTTTTCGTTTCTGATTTTATTAATTTGGATACTATCTCTGTGCCCTCTGGTTAGTCTGGCTAAGGGCTTATCTATCTTGTTGATTTTCTCAAAGAACCAACTCCTCGTTTTGTTGATTCTTTGTATGGTTTTATTTGTTTCTACTTGATTGATTTCAGCCCTGAGTTTGATGATTTCCTGCCTTCTACTCCTCTTTGGTGTATTTGCTTCTTTTTGTTCCAGGGCTTTCAGGTGTGCCATTAAGCTGTTAGTGTATGCTGTCTCCCGTTTCTTTTTGGCGGCACTCAGGGCTATGAATTTTCCTCTTAGCACTGCTTTCATTGTGTCCCATAAGTTAGGGTATGTTGTGCCTTCATTTTCATTAACTTTCAAAAAGTCTTTGATTTCTTTCTTTATTTCCACCTTGACCAAGTTATCATTGAGTAGAGCATTGTTCAGCCTCCATGTGTACGTGGGTTTTCTTTTGTTTTTGTTGCCATTGAAGACCACCCTTATTCCATAGTGATCTGATAGGAGGCATGGGATTATTTCTATCTTCTTGTATCTGTTGAGGTCTGATTTGTGACCAATTATATGGTCAATTTTGGAGAAGGTACCATGAGGAGCTGAGAAGAAGGTGTATTCTTTAGCTCTAGGATGAAATGTTCTATATATATCAGTTAGTTCCATTTGGTCCAAGGCTTCAATTAGATTCACTGTGTCCCTGTTTAGTTTCTGCTTTCCTGAACGATCCATTTCAGAGAGCGGGGTGTTGAAGTCACCCACTATTATTGTGTGCGGTGCGATGTGTGCTTTGAGTTTTAGTAAAGTTTCTTTTACGAATGAGGGTGCCCTTGCATTTGGAGCATAGATATTCAGGATTGAGAGTTCTTGATGGTGGATTTTTCCCTTGATCAGTATGTAGTGTCCTTCTGTGTCTTTTTTGATGACTTTGGGTTGAAAATCAATTTTATCCGATATTAGGATGGCTACTCCACCTCGTTTCTTGGGGCCATTTGCTTGTAAAATTGTTTTCCAGCCTTTTACTCTGAGGTAGTGTTTGTCTTTGACACTGAGGTGCGTTTCCTGCATGCAGCAAAAAGCTGGGTCCTGTTTACGTATCCAGTCTGCTAGTCTATGTCTTTTAATTGGGGAATTGAGACCATTGATATTAAGAGAGATTAAGGCATAGTGATTATTGCCATCTGCCATTCTTGACGCTATCTTTATGTTTGAGTGGTTATCTACTTTTGGGTTTGATTCAAGAAGGTTATTATCTCATTTTTTCCAGGGTGTTGTTTCTCTCCCTGTATTGGAGGTTTCCACCTATTATCCGTTGCAGGGCTGGATTTGTGGAAAGATATTGTGAAAATTTGGTTTTATCATGGAATATCTTGGTCTCTCCATCTATGGTGATTGAGAGTTTTGCTGGGTATAGTAGTCTAGGCTGGCATTTGTGCTGTCTTAGTGTCTGCATGAGATCTGCCCAGGATCTTCTGGCTTTCATAGTCTCTGGTGAGAAGTCTGATGTGATTCGGATAGGTCTTCCTTTGTATGTTACTTGGCCCTTTTCTCTTACTGCATTTAGTATTCTTTCTTTGTTTAGAACATTCGGTGTTTTGATTATTATGTGACGGGAGGTATTTCTGTTCTGGTCCAGTCTGTTTGGAGTTCTGTAGGCTTCTTGTATGTTCATCGGCATCTCTCTCTTTAAGTTAGGGAAGTTTTCCTCCATAATTTTGTTGAAGATGTTTACTGGCCCTTTAAGTTGCAAATCTTCACTCTCATCTATACCTATAATCCTTAGGTTTGGTCTTCTCATTGTGTCCTGGATTTCCTGGATGTTTTGGGTTACGCGTTTTTTGCATTTTGCATTTTCTTTGACTGTTGAGTCGATGCTTTCTATGGAATCTTCAGCACCTGAGATTCTTTCTTCCATCTCTTGTATTCTATTGTTGATGTTTGCATCTATGACTCCTGATTTCTTCCCAAGGTTTTCTATCTCCAAAGTTGTCTCCCTTTGTGATTTCTTAGTTGTTTCTACTTCCTTTTTTAGTTCCTGGATGGATTTGCTGAGATCCTTCACTTGTTTGTTTGTATTTTCCTGTATTTCTTTAAGGTAATTTTGCATTACCTCTTTCAGGATTTCTTCCTGATGACCCACGTTCTCCTGCATTTCTCTGAGCGATTTTTGTGTTTCCTCCTCATGGGATTCCATCTGTTGATCCATCGTCTCCTGCATTTCTTTAAGCAGTTCTCGTGTTTCCTTTGTAAGGGCATCTAACCGTTGATTCATTTCTTTAAGCAATTTTTGTGTTGCCTCCTTATGGGCATCCGTCTGTTGACCCATATTCTTCTGCATTTCTTTATGCAAATTTTGTGATTCCTTTGTGAGTGCATCTACCCGTTGATTCATCTCGTTAAGCGATTTTTGTGTTGTCTCCTTGTGCGCCTCCATCTTTTGATCCATGTTCTCCCGCATTTCTCTAAGCGATTTTTGTGTTTCCTTTGTAAGGGCTTCTAACCGTTGATTCATGGTCTCCTGTAACTCTTTATGAGATTTATTTGTGTCCTTCTTGTGATCCTCTAATAGCATCATGAGAAGTGATTTTAAATCCAGATCTTGTCTTTCGGGTGTGGTGGGGTATCCAGGACTTGCTGCTGTTGGAGAGTTGGGTTCGGATGGTCCTACATTACTTTGATTACTGTTAGTAACATTCCTACGTTTGCCTTTTGCCATCTGGATACCTCTGGTGTTAGTTGGTCCTGCTGCCACTGGCTGTTGGTTGGACCTCCTGTGAGCCTGCAAAGCTATTTCTGCCCCCCCCTGGATTACCAGGATTCCCCTGGCACCGATTTCTGGGGCCTGCCTGCTCCTGAGTGACTTTGGAGCCCTAATGTGCTTTGCCCCAAGTGATCTTATATTGGGGAGGCCTTGCACATCTAAAGGCTCAGCCTAGTGGATTCCTGGAGCAGAGGTCGCCAAAGGGAGGCTGGCAGGCTCCTGCCCTGTGCAGGGGTGTGTGATCTCTCCTGGGGGGGGGAGGGGGCGTCCCTCTGCCAGGCAGAAGTCCCACAGCAGATCTGGCGCGCTGGTCACTGCAGATCAGCCCAGCACCTGGGAGCAGGTTACACACAAGCTGCCTGAACCCGAAGCGATATTATGCCTGTCTGTCTCTGAGCCTGGTGGTCCCAACTACCTGGTCACTGGAGCAAAGATGGCGGAGGGCACTCTCCGTGGCGCTGCTCACCCTGTGGTCACGATGGCCCGCCGATC
Source organism: Tokudaia tokunoshimensis (assembly GCA_036184795.1). Taxonomy (NCBI): domain Eukaryota; kingdom Metazoa; phylum Chordata; class Mammalia; order Rodentia; family Muridae; genus Tokudaia; species Tokudaia tokunoshimensis. The sequence continues at coordinate 133,328,115 of BTHU01000003.1, read as the reverse complement.
TGGCACCCAGACGACCACAGCGCCAACCCGCCCTCGGGCACAGAAGGAAGCCCCAACAGGCCGTGTCCCAAGTGATGTTATATTGGGGGGAGAGCCTGGGTACCGGTCTCTCCAGCGCAGTCCGCGGGAACAGAGGTCGCGGAAGGGAAGCTGGCGGGCTCCCTCCCTGCGCAGGGTCCCTCCACCAGGCAGAAGGTCCCACCGCGGAACTGGCGCGCTGGTTACTGCAGATCAGCCCAGCACCTGGGAGCAGGTTACACCCAAGCTGCCTGAAACTGAAGCGATATTATGCCTGTCTGTCTCTGAGCCTGGCGGTCCCAACTACCTGGTCACTGGAGCAAAGATGGCGGAGGGCAGTCTCCGTGGCGCCGCTCACCCTGTGGTCACGATGGCCCGCCGATCTGGCGCCCAGACGACTACAGCGCCAACCCGCCCTCGGGCACAGACGGAAGCCCCAACAGGCCGTGTCCCAAGTGATGTTATATCGGGGGGAGAGCCTGGGTACCGGTCTCTCCAGCGCAGTCCGCGGGAACAGAGGTCGCGGAAGGGAAGCTGGCGGGCTCCCTCCCTGCGCGGGGTCCCTCCAGCAGGCAGAAGGTCCCACCGCGGAACTGGCGCGCTGGTTACTGCAGATCAGCCCAGCACCTGGGAGCAGGTTACACCCAAGCTGCCTGAAACCGAAGCGATATTATGCCTGTCTGTCTCTGAGCCTGGCGGTCCCAACTACCTGGTCACTGGAGCAAAGATGGCGGAGGCTCCATATTTCTCTTTTAAACATAATGAATAATTGTATTTGCGTAGTCCATCTCCAAAGAATTGAAGCACTTTAGATGACTTGGGGGAAATACTTATAATCCATTCTGACAGCATATCTGACACAAATAGAAGGAAAACACCATAACCTATTTTACTAAACAAGAAAGATGGCACCAGGATAAGGAATTAGCCTGAGGGCACACTGCCATTTTCTGCAAGTTGTAAGCCAACATCTAGTGGTTGGCCAGGGCTTTGGCCTCTCCATCTTCTTTCCCTTTCCACAGTGACTTCCCCACTCCCAGCCACCTACACTACAGATGTTCTCCATACAATAACTCCCACCTAGCTCCCTCTATGCTGCAATTCTCCTTTCCTTGTCTTCTGTTATTATTTAGTGCATGGTGTATGAAGATCTGTTCCAACATCATACATAGTAAATAAATCCTTTCTCTGAATCAAACTTTCAAAGAGTATAGACAGCCACTGCCTTACCTATAGTCTATTCATCTCACAAGTTCTTAGCTGTTCCTGAAGGCCCAGGACCAAACTATTCTCATATTCTTCATGGTCACTGGCTTCCCCAAGTCTGACTTAATTTTGTCTTCATCCTTGGGGAGTAATTTCAAGTTTTGTGTTTCTTCTTTTAAATACTAGCAGATAAAAATATTTAAAACCATAGAATATTTTAGAACTTGTAATTACTCACTTTTAATAAGTCCACTAAATAATTTCAATATGCATTTCATGCAAATTTATTTTTAATAAGTCAAAATTTAAAAACTCTCCAATTCATTATAAAAATTTTCCTTTCTTATTACTATGGGTCTCTGTAACATTTCTTGAATGAATGACACAATACTGTATATAATTAATAACAATCCGTGGCAGAAACTACCCATTAATATTTGACAAACATCTTTTTTCATTGTCACCTGAATTCTTTACATTAAATAGAACAGTGATGGGGCATATTATTACAGTAGGGGCAGAATTATCCAGTAAAGTCTTTAGGAAACACAGATAAGGTACCTTGAAATTCTGCTTGCCCTTGTTTTTATTAGTTCTCAGTACAGTGTATAAAACTCATTGTACTTGGATAATATTCATCTCCTCCCTCACCTCCCTCAAGATGCTCCCACTTGCTACCCAACCAATTTTGTGTTCTTTCTTTGTGCCTTTTCAAAAAGACAAAGGTTTTTGAAACCTTTGTGTGAGGTTAGCTTCCTTCGAGTATACTTCTTCCCTGAAGGCTGAGCTCTCTGGGGCACCACCAACTTCCCTGAGACATCTGTTATCCTTAGGGAACCACAACTATCCTGTCAACTCTCCATGCACCTTTATCATATACATGAATCTGGAAGAATACAGATTAGACTCCCTTCCTGTACATATCTTTTCTGCCCACCAAGTCTTTGCGGCACTCCCAGTTGCCCTGAGTCACAACTATCCCTTTCGGATCTCCATTACAGCTGTGCTTACCTTCATCAGACATTAGAATCTGGAAGTATACAGGTTAGCATCCTTTTAAACACCCATTTCCTGACTACTGAATCATCTGGGGCACCCCTAGCTGCCCTGAGCAGCTGGACATCCATTCTCCTGCTAACTCTCAGCCCAACTTCCTCGGACCTGCTGATCCAGAATTGTACAGCCCAAGAACACCCATCAAAGGCCTGCCATACCAGGACCACTGTGGTTAGGCACCCTCCTAATATCTACTACAACAGGAACATCCAGTGACTAAAGCCATCCAGATGGCTAAAGGACCTCGAAAAAAACACAATCCAACAAAGCCAGGGCAATATGACACCTTCACAGGACAGCTACCCTACTTCAACATGCCCTGGATATCCTAACACAACTGAAGCACAAGAAAATTACCTTAAATCCAATCTATATAGATGATAGAGGCCTTTTAAGAGTGAATGAGGTCAACATGTAGAAGAATGCAAATTGACCCATTCTTATCTCCTTGCACTAAGCTCAATTCTAAGTGGATCAAAGATCTCCACATAAAACCAGACACACTGAAACTAATAGAAGGGAAACTAGGGAAGAACCTTGAACATATGGGCACAGGGGAGAATTTCCTGAACAGAACTCCAATAGCTTATGCTCTAAGATCAAGAATAGACAAATGGGACCTCATTAAATTACAAAGTTTTTGCAAGGCAAAAGACACTGTCAAAAGGACAAAGCAGCAACCAACTAACTGGGAAATGATCTTTACCAACCTTACATCCGACAGAGGGCTAATATCCAATATATACAAAGAACTCAAGAAGTTAAACTCCAGAGAGGCAAGTAACCCTATTAAAAAATGGGGTACAGAGCTAAACAAAGTGTTCTCACCTGAAGAATATCTAATGGCTGAGAAGCACCTAAAGAGATGTTCATCATCCTTAGTCATTAGGGAAATGCAAATCAAAACAACCCTGAGATTCCATCTCACACCAGTCAGGATGGCTAAGATCAAAAACACAGGAGACAGCAGTTGTTGGCGAGGATGTGGAGAAAGAGGAACACTCCTCCACTGCTGGTGGAATTGCAAGCTGGTACAACCACTCTGGAAAGCAGTCTGGCGGTTCCTCAGAAAACTGGGCATGACACTCCCAGAGGATCCGGCTATACCACTCCTGGGCATATACCCAGAGGCTTTACCTGCATGCAATAAGGACACATGCTCCACTATGTTCATAGCAGCCTTATTTATAATAGCCAGAAGCTGGAAAGAACTCAGATGTCCCTCAACGGAGGAATGGATTCAGAAGATGTGGTATATCTACACAATGGAATACTACGCTGCAATTAAAAACAATGAATTCACGAAATTCCTAGGCAAATGGTCAGATCTTGAAAATATCATCCTTAGTGAGGTAACCCAATCACAAAAGAACACACATGGTATGCCGTCACTGATAAGGGGATATTGACCCAGAATCTTGGAATACCCTAGACACAATCCGCATATCAATAGATTTCTAAGAAGATGGAAGGAGAGACCCCTGGTCCTGGAAAGACTGGATGTAGGGGAACGCCAGGACAGAGAAAGGAGAGGAGGTTGAATGGAGAAAAGAGGGAGGGAAGGGGGCTTATGGGACTTTCGGGGAGGGAGGAAATGGGAAAGGGGAAATGATTTGGATGTAAATTAAAAAAAATAAAATAAAATATATAATTAAAAGAAAAAAAAGAGTGAATGAAAAAACAAAACAAAATAAAAAAAAAACTTCAAGAAAATTCAATCAAGTCAGGTAGAGGCGTTTAAAGAGGAAACAAATAAATCTCTTAAAGAAACACAGAAAACATAACTGATGAAGGAAATATAAAGAACTATTCAAGACTTGAGAGTGGAAATAGAAGCAATAAACACAAACTGAGGGAATCCTGGAGATTGAAAACCTAGGAAAGTGAACAGGAACAACAGATGCAAGCATCACCAATGAAATACAGGAGATGGAAGAGAGTATCTCAGGTGTAAAAGATACAATAGAAGAAATTGATTCATTACTCAAAGAAAATTTTAAATCTAAAAAATTCCTTACCCAAAGCATCCAGGAAATCTGGGATACCATGAAAAGACCTAACATAAGAATAATTGGAATAGAAGGTGAAGAGTTCCAGTTCCAAGGCCCAGAAAATTATTTTCAATGGAATTATAGAAGAAAACATTCTCAATGTAAAGATAGAGATGCTTGTAAAAATACAAGAAATTTATAGAACACCAGTTGAACTGGACCTGAAAACAAAATCGTCCCAGCACACAATAGTCAAAACAAAATGCACAGAAAAAAGAAAGAATATTAAAAGTGGCAAGGGAAAAAGGCTAGCTAACATACAAAGGCAGACCTACCAGAATTACACCAGGCTTCTCAACAGAGAATCTAAAAAGTAGAAGGGCCTAGTCAGATATCTTGCAACTTCTGGAAAACCTAGACTACTATATCCAATAAAACTCTCAATCACCATATATGGAGAAAATAAGGTATTTCAAGAAAAAAATCAAATTTAAACAATATCTATCCACAAATAGAGCCTTGCAGCAAATACTATAAAGAAAACTCCTAACCAGGGAGGATAGATACATCTTCTAAGAAAACATAGTAAATAAGTAATTTTATACGAGCAAAAACAAGGGAAACACACACACACACACACACACACACACACACACACACTCACACACACACTCACACACACAATAATGCCACCAACATCAAAATAACAGGAAATAACAATTCCTAGTCATTAATATCTCTCAACATCAATGGACTCAATTTCCTAGTAAAAAGGCACAGGCTAACAGAATGGATGCAAAAACAGGATCCATCATTCTTTTACATACAAGAAACACATCTTAGCAATACAGACAGACATTATCTCAGGTTAAAGAGCTGGAATAGTTTTTGAACCAAACAGACCCAAGAAGCAAGCTGGAGAAGCCATTCTAATATCTAATAAAATAGACTTTCAACAAAAATTAATCAAAGATCCAGGAAAGGACACTTCACACTCATTAATGGAAAACTGCCAACATGATATCTTGGTTCTGAACATATATGCCTCAAATACAAGGGAACCCACATTTATAAAAGAAACATTGCTAAAGCTGAAATCATACATCATAACGAAAAGGGAGACAAACAACAGTCAATGAGAAAATTCAAAGAATCATTAGGTCTGTACTCCACAAAATTGGAAAATCTTGATCTTCTAGACAGATACCACTTACCAAAGTTAAATGAAGATCAGGAAAATTACTTAAACAGCCCTATAAGCCCTAAGGAAATGGAAGCGGTCATTAAAAGTTTCCCAATTTAAAAAAAAAAATCCCAAGGTCAGATAGTTTTAGTGCAGAATTCTCTCAGACCTTTAAAGAAGAGCTGATACTAATACTCCTCAAACTATTCCACAAAATAGACGCAACTTCTCCAAAGTCATTCTTTGAAGCCACAGTCACCATGATAGATAAACCACACAAAGACTCAAAAAAGAAAGAGAATTTCAGCCAATTTCTTTTATGAGCATCGACACAAAAATACTCAATATAGTATTCACAAACCAAATCTAGGAACACATCAAAAACATCATCTACCATGATCAAGCAAGTTTCATCCCAAGAATGCAGGGATAGCTTAATATATGAAAATCTGTTAATAAATCCACGATATAAATGAACTGAAAGAAAAAAAAATCACATGTTCATCTCATTAGATGCTGAAAAAGCCATTGACACAATCCAACACTCCTTCATGTTAAGAGTCTTAGGAAGATGGTGGTTACAAGGTTCATGGAAGATGTGTGTCTTGGTCTTCGTGTGGGTCCTGATCAATGGGAGCAAGGACTCTTCCTAAAGCTGTTGCTTGTCTGTGGAAACTGTTCCCCCAACTCTGCTGTGTTGCCTGGCCTCAGTGGGAGAAGAAGCACCCAACCCTGCAAAATCTTTGTGTGCCAGTGTTGGGGGGATACCAAAGGGAGGAGGATAGGGAAAGAGATTGTGGGAGGGAGAGGCAGGAAGGGGAAAAGTGGTTGGAATGTAAAGTGAATTTAAGAAAAGATTATCTAGATTAAAACTTCAAAAGAAAACAAAAAAGAAAAAATCAATGAAGTTTGTGTTACCCATAGGTGCCCACGAATCCCACCCCTTGCTAAGAAAATATTGGCCAATGAAAGCCACTGAGAAAGAGTCATTCACACCCTCCAGGGAAGGCCACACATCTAAGAACAAGAAGGCAGCCAAGATCCTCATCTTTATACTACGGAAGCCCAAATATACATGACTGTGCACAGTGTAGCGCCCTGGGCTCATATGCAAGAGGAACCTAGAGCCCTGCACACATTACACGCAAGAAATCAAGAGCAGTTCCCAAAATTCAACACAGCCTCTTCTCCTATGCACCAATGCAGAGCTGCAGACAGCAAAACTAAGAAAAGAAAATTTTGGTTTTTTGTTTGTTTGTTTGTTTTTTGTTTTTTTTTTTTTTTTTTTTTTGTTTTTTTGTTTTTTTTTCGAGGGAAGGGTTTCTCTGTGTAGCCCTGGCTGTCCTGGAACTCACTCTGTAGACCAGGCTGGCCTCGAACTCAGAAATCCGCCTGCCTCTGCCTCCCAAGTGCTGGGATTAAAGGCGTGCGCCACCACAGCCCTGTTTGTTTGTGTTTTAAAAAAGAATGTCCATTTGCTTGTATGGAGACAGCAGTGCCTGCTTTTAATAAAAGAGGGGAAATAAGTTGTTGGTCTCCTGCTCAGTTTCCATTATTATGTATAGAACAAGATCCTTGCATACAAAGTCCATTTGAGAAAGCACTTCTGTCACCATTTTGTATATGGAAGCAATTTCAGGTTACTGCTAAATTACATTAAAGAAAATATAGTATGAAGCCTAAATTTTTCATATGCCTTCGCCAAATATCAGGTGCAGTTTCCGTTACTGATATGGCTGCAGTAAATCTCATACACATCAAGATAGCACCTCTCTCTTCAGGTCATTGTGGAAAGGCTAAGAGTATAATGACCAAATATTTCCAAACAAGAGTCGTGTAGTTCTCACCCTAGCAGAACTATAACGTGCAAAGCCTTTCTCAGACTTCTTTAAACTACAATAATCTGACTTGAAATCGCAACTCTCCCTGAAATTATTCAGTGCTCTGAATGCCTGCCTTGTTTCCACTGATAAGAAAAGGGGAGTCTTAAAAGCTCAGCCGTTCACACGTATCCCCAGTCCCATTTGCGGGCAGATTTATTCAAATGTTGTCAGTCAATTGGAAAGAATAAAAACATAAGTCACTAAAGACAGCAAGTTGCCACTTGAAAGAAGAGTAACTTGAAATTCCAATGCTTTCAAGGTTGTCTGTAGGTCCCAATATTCCCATTCCGTACACGGTAAAAGCAATTTTAACTAAAACCTTTCGCCGCATTGATTTTCATTGTAGGGCAATAAAGTGCCCTGGTGGAGAGAGAGCAGTTTCCAGATTCAGACAGACCTAGGGTCAGGCTCTGTTTCACTGACTCCTGAGCTGCGTAACCTTCACAGGCTTCCCTCATCACTTTCCTTGTGCCACTGTGGACATCCGTCATAAAAATGTTTACGTAAGAGAATTGCTTTGGAAGTAAATGAAATCGCCTGTGCTAGGGAATTTAACACTGGGGCTTGTAACTGTGACTTATTAAGGATAGTATACAGAATTGTTTTTCAACAGCAATAAATTGCAAAAATAACAAAAAATGGACTTCTTTGTCAAATGTGGATTTTATTTTTTGTCCCCTTAGATACAATCAATTGAATCTTTAATGAATCTTTAAAGTTCCTTCAATTCTTTCCTTTTATTTAAGGGATGAAATTTGACCGTGGAGAAGAGGCTGGTCTTCAAGTTTTATCCTCCTGCCCCAGCCTCGATATATGATGTTTTCTAGAAATTTATTTACTATTTGGTCACATGAATATTTTTTGCTTTACTTTTGAGATTATAATTAAATTATTTCTCCCTTCCCTATCCAAAAATCATTCTATATTCCCCTCATTGCTCTTCAAATTGATGGCCTTATTTTTCACACGCATGAGGGTACATGCGTGGCGTGTGTGCACATGCGCACACACACACCTACACAAGCACACATGCACACACATGCACAGGGACACACACACACACACACACACACACAGTCTTAAATTTTCAGGGATCACTGCTTAGCACTGAACAGACAATTGGTGTGCTCTTTCCTGGGGCAGACCACTGTTCCCAACCTCACCTTTCCACAGGCACCAGCCATACCAATTAGCCTTTGTGTAAGGTTGAGGCCTCCTGGAATTTTCTCCCTTTGACCCTTCCTTTTATATATTTGTTCAGTTGACTTTTGGGTACCACCAGAATTTCAAGACTGTGCTAGCGCATCCAGCTCTTTTGCATAGGTGCTAGGGATTAAATTCAGATTCATGTGCTTTGGAAGTTAACATTTTAATGACTGAGTTAGCATCCCAGCCCCACCTTTGTTTTTAAGTTTTAATACATTTAAATCAGTGGTTGTTCAACATTCCTAATGCTGTGAGCCTTAATACAGTTCCTCATGTTGTGTTAACTCCCAACAGTAAAACCATTTTGTTGCTACTTCATAACTATAATTTTGCTACTGTTATGAATCATAATGCAAATATCTGACATGCCACCTCCAAAGGGGTATGATTCACAGGTTGAGAACTGCTGATTTAAATGATCTTTCCTTAAGTCCTTAAGAGAACTTGGTCTGATCCCCAGAATCCACTCGGAAGCTTAGAACTATCTGCCCCTCTAGTCTCAGAGGATGCACTGCCCTCTTCTGGCCTACATAGGCACTGTATGTACATGGGGACCAGACATGCAACTCCCACACATAAAATAAAAACAAAGATTAAAATTATTTCTTAAAAGTATGTTATAGCTGGAGGGGGGTCAACGGCTGGATTGTAAATAAATAAAATGATGATGATGATGATGATGATGATGATGATTGTTACAAAACATGGACTGGGGGAACTAAACAAACAAAAACTATATATATATGAAATTATAATTTCATTTCCTTTACCTATAAATGAAATGAGGTGTCCAAAACAAGGTTTTTCTTTGCTGTCAGATGTTTTATCCCTTGTTTCACCCAGAGAATTTCTCCTGGAATATTCTGGAAGCATCTATGTCTCTCATCTTTTAATCCTTCCTCCTCCTGTACATAGTCACTCCATTTCTCCTTCTCTCAGCTCACACACAAAAAGAACAGACCAGAAGTGAACTTCTGGCCGACATTTACCTTTTCTTAGCCTCTGCCCTGTCTCTGAGGAGAAATATGCAAAACGTGAAGATAAAAGAAGAAATTACCATTCAAGATATACAATTAGAGCCAATCTTGAGTGGTGGGTCACTATTGTCAAGCACCATGACCGAGTCACAGAATGATTGGACGAAGAAGAATGCCTGTGGGATGGCGAGAACTTTCAATCTTGATCCGAGACGGAAACTTTATGGAAAGTCGTCAGAACATCCGAGAATTGTTATCAGAATTTCTATTCTGGATTTATCAGTACTCAACTCGACAAGCTCTTCGGTTCCTGTTGAAGTTGAAGGCCCTACCTATTTTACTTCAGGTTTCTCCCATTCGCAGGTGGAAAATTGTTACCTTTCCACATTTCTTATCTCTCTAAATGCAGGCAGTCTCGGGCCAACAAAGGCACGCTGGACACAGATGATTGCAAGAGGGAGCCACCCCACCTTCTCCGCAGGAGTCAGCAGCCAGCACTCTACCTGGAAGCCACACCATTGCTGCTTTCCCTTTTCAGGTATAGATATTTTGTCCTCTGTGTGGAACAAGATCCGGTTGCTTTACAAACTCCCTAAGTCTTATCTTTCTTTTCCTGATGCCTTTAAATGTCTCATCTTCTCAGTGGAGAGGAAACCACTGAAAACTAAGAGAAAAGCTTTGAAGATATAAAATTTAAGCAAGAAATCTTAGGCAGCCCTTTCCATTGATCCCTTTTACTTAATGGAAGGAGTTTTATTATGGAGCTGAAAACAAAGTGTCATGGGACCCGGATGGATGCTTTCTTTGTAAATGACTCCTAAGGAAATCTCTTGTATTCTAGTGCCCGAAGAGTCTCGGAATATGAATAGTTTATTTATTGTGTATGTGTGTCTATGCATTTATCCAAATACGTCATCATGTGCATACAGGTCTGTGTACGTGGATCAGTTCAACATCATTTCTATCCTATTGTTCTTTGCCTTATTCTTTGAAAAGGGTCTCTCACAGAACCTGGAGCTCATAGATTAGCTGGACTTTCTAGTCAGCAGTTTCAAAGGAACCTCCTGTTTCTACCTCCATAGCATAGAGGTCACAGGCACAGCTTAAAGTATTTGTTTTTTATGTGAGAGCTACAAATCGAAAATCAGTTCCTCACCATAGCACAGTAAGTACCTTACTAACGGATCTGTCTCCCAAGCATGCTAGGAAACATCAACTGAACAGAGAGGTAGCTAATAGTTTTATATCCAGTAAACTGATGTTCAAGTCTATAGTAGGTCTTCAAGGGCTCCTCAGAGGGAAATGCCACAAGATCTTTTCCTCAAGAATTATGCATACGACACAATTAAGGAGTGATTCAAGACACAAAAGAGCTAAGCCCTGCCGGATCCTTTGAGAATAGAAGAATAAGAAAACTGGAAGCCTTTTCCTCGGGTCTTCAAACTTCCAATGATAGAGAACAGAGACTGTTTCCAGGAATGTGTGTTTCCTCTTGGACATCCTGTTGGTAAAATATTTAGGACTGCTATAGACTTATAACATATTTTCCCCAAAGATTTAACTTTCTGTTGTCACTGTTCAGTGTATTTGGGAAGAGAAGTTTCCTTTTGTTAACCAGTGACTAACTCAAGTTGTCCTCACAATAGAAAAAGTTCCATAAAACCAGAAGATGCGGAAGCCCTCTGGATTGGTACCTGTCTTTTGAATTAAAGATGTGGAGAAACTTATCATTATGCCTCCTCTGTCTTTAGAATGAACCACACGTAGAGAAGTTATTTCTCCTAAGAATTCAACTCCTAAGAATCTTTGTGCTCATTTCTGCACATGAATATGTATAATGTGTTTGTGTGTATCTCCCTATTTGCTGGGGAGGTAGTATGCATTCATGTTTATAGGTGTATGGACTCACATGTGGAAGCCAGAAGTTTCTCAAAGGTTTTCCATCTCATCTATTGAGGCAAAGATTCTCACATTACTCCAGACCTGATAAGTACTGCTAGTGTAGCAAGCCAGCTTGCTCTAGGGGTCTGTCTTTGTCTTCGTAACACACTAAGATTACTATTAGACTGCTACCCATCAATTTTATGGGAATAGGGGATTCAAACTCTGGTTCTCAGACTTAAAGTGCAAGCACATTACTGGAAAAAAAATACTATATAGGCATCTATATCCTAGTCACAAAAAAAATATGAATGTGATCCTTGGTTGATGTGGTGAATGAGCTATATGAACAGACAGAGACAGCTCAAAAAGTCTGCTGACATACTGAGTTAAAGCATGTCTGCCCACTGCCTACATGCAGAGCCAAGAGATCTGACAGGAAAGTGTGTTAGTTTTGAACCAACAGTAGGGTTTCTTGGCTCGATCACAGAAGCCAACTGAGATTTACCGATTTCAAAGCAAAGCAGCTCTGTATGGTTAAGATTCACACTGGTGCCACGTTCTCGTTCTTTATTACCTTATTTTAGTTATTATTCTTCAGTCAGCTTCATGCCTCATAGCATCCTTTGAGTGAAGAAATGAAAATGTTCCATATTTGTAAATGTGTTTATGTCATAAAATTCACTCAATGTATTTTTATTGTCATGGGAGACATGAGTAGCTCACACCAGTTCTACTCTTAGTGGTGCTATTCAACACTCTCCTCCTCAGCCCGTTAGACTACAGGACTCATGGCAGCCATCTTCAATTGTCTGTCTTACTACACTGCCCATTGTGTTTTACTGAGGAAATTAGCATCCAACTTCAGTGCTGCAAACAACTTTGTTGGTCTTCATTCATGACTATTTCTTCTCCTAAGGCTATTGCATAGAAAGCCACAGAAAGCAACCCATGCAGATCTGGTTTTGTGTTTTAGATGTGCTCAGCCTCCATTAATTTAGACATCCATCGTGCAATCAAGTCTGTGCTTAGCTACAAACCTTTGCTAAGATCGAAGTCGCTTTGCTTTCTCCTTAATGTAATTGCTAGTGATAATTTATAAGCTGGCAGTTTCCCAATGTTTGTGATCTGTGGAGTAAACAACATTGCCAAGACTTCAAGACTTACTCTGGGCTGGAGAGACAGTTCAATGGTTAATAGTGCTTGCTGCTCTCACAGAAAATTTAAGTTTGATTCCAGAATCCACACGAAGAGATTATGCTGTAATTTCAGCTCCAGGGTATCTCAAGCCAATTTCTGGACCCTTGGTGACTTATAAGTACATGTGAATTCATATGTAAATATGCACACGTGTGCATACATACATACACACACACACACTCCACAAAATTAAATAAAATAAATCTTAAAACAAAAATTAGAGACTTTCTCTGATGCATCATCATTAAGATGACTCCTAAGGACTTTGTTTTATACTCATAGATAGAACATCTTTCAAGTATTATTTGTTAGCAGTTAAAACAGAAACTCCTAATTGGTCCATGTGCAGACAACTATAAAGTGTCCAGTCCTAAGTCACACATTCATATCTCACCACAATGTTCGAAGATACATTTAAAAGAGGCAACAGAGAGATTGTAAGAGCCAGAGAAGACGCACATATGAACTCACAGTGAGTGTGACAGCAGGCATAAGACTTGTGCAAGCAGAGTCAGTCAAAAATCCTGGCGTTAGCAGAGGGAAGGTGAATGCTTAATCTTACCATTGGCTGAGGAGATATTAGCAATTAATAGATACTGGGAGAAAGGGTGGAACTTTTGTTTTAATAATGTGGTAGGCTGATCACAAACCAAACAAGACCTGATCCCAAGGTTAGTTGGGGACCAAACTCCAGCCCTCCACAAGAGCAGCAAGTCCTGCATTTCCCACTGCCTACTAAATAGCACGTTTCCAATTTTGTGAATGGATTATATATAAGGTCCATGGTTCAGAGGCACACCTAACCATGAGTGAGGACAGTAGCCTTAAATGCTCATGTACAGAACTGTCATAATGGATGTGTACTCACTAGCATATGGCATCCTTAGGCTGTTTCATCAGTAATATCATCAACCCCTTTTATTGTTAAATGGAATTGCAGACCATTGGCAACAAGACCCTGGATCCTAGCCAGCCTAGCAACACAGAAGCCATGTTCCTGCCAACTCTACGCTGCAGGATGTGGTGTTTGTGGTTGATAAATGGTAGCAAGAAACCAAGACAGGAGCTACAGTAAGAAGAACAAACCTAAACTTGGCAGGCAGATCAAATGTGCTAAGCATGTACCAAACCAAGTATCAATTCATGGAGCCAGGTTATGAAACACTAGCAAACAGTAGAAAGTATCAAAAGCATTAAGTGATGGGCCACATAGCATCATTATCCCTCCAAAGAACACAATTACGAGCCACACACGACAAAAACCTGGTGTGCAGGGATCTTCTGACCATATATTTTACTGATCTCCTGTCTACCTGGACACAATCCCAATGTTGGCTGTTTGGATAGGTGTCTATGACAATAACCAAGGTGATTAACCAGCACAATAGTGTATGGAGGAAGCTAATTTCACAATATAGAATTGTTTTATTATTATAAATATGGAAGTTTTCAAACAGACTAGTTTTATTATTTTAATTTTTGTATAATTTCTATAACAGTGGCCAATGTACAATGCAATTATAACATATAATAATTGCCTTATATTCAAATTTGGAACAAATGCTGCTCAACAGTTGGTGTTTCCTAAGGAATGAAGAAGATAAGACAGATGAAAAAGTTCTAGGAGTTAGACACACAGCAGGTGCTTCATGTAAAATATCCTTCTCAACTCCGGACAATATTTCTTCTTAACTCATATTCCTCTGAAACTAAAATAGAACTCCATTTATTTTTTGTTGTAAATACCACAGCAGATCTTTCCCTATCCTATAATTTACAACCCAATTTTTTTATATTTAAATTGAATTTCATCCCTTTTAACAGTTTGCATAATGTATCATTTAAATGGTATATTAAGGCCATTTACAATGTGGTTATTTATATAATCAAACCAATAGCCACCTGTGTTCTCTGCCTTTCCTTATACGTAATACATTTTTTTGCACGTAGCTTTAAAGATGTATTTTATATGATTCTATTTTATCCTCTCTTGATTTATCAGTTACATATTCTCAAATTTATTGGTCACATTAAAATTAATAAATTTTTTTTATTTTTGTATGCTTGGTTGTTTAACACTTTTTTGATAATTTCATACATGAGTACTAAATGTACATCATCTCCTTCAACATACACATACACTTTCCTATTCCAATCTTCATCTTTGTCCCTCTGTGCACTCTGCAGAGTTCATGTAGCATTGCACATATGTATATATTTGTATTAGGAATTGTCACCTGGGATTGGATAAGCTATCAGAGCAATATATATATATATATATACTTATATATATATATATATATATATATATATATATATGTGTGTGTGTGTGTGTGTGTGAATGAGCATATGTATGTGTATGTGTATATGTACACATTGTTTAAGTTAGTCTAACTTCATCTTTAAATAAGCTATCTCTTCCTATAGAGTTTATCTGATTAATTGCAGAGAATTGATCAACAAATATTGAATAATCTCAATATCCCAAGCACTCTTTCTCATTCTTTATGGTTTTGCTTGTGACCATAGAACTTATCTATATGTTGTAATGGCATAATTGCCATTAGTGTTTTAAGCAGTACTCTTTCAGAAAATTAGGAACAGGAAACATAGTGGTTTCTCATTGTTATTTCTTTGGCTTTAAATTATTTGCTTATTGCTTTGATTGGTAGAACTTTCTGATTCTCAATTTCTAAAAGGCTGAAGAAGTTATTTTAATGTTCCTTAAAGAACACATATGTTAAATATGAATTCTGTCAGTTTAATCTTTCTGACAATGTCCCTAATGATCTTCACGTTATAACAAAAAATTTATTTTGCAGATATAAAAGTCTCGATAAATGGCATGCTCTGCATTCCATTTTTTTTCTTTCAAATTTGAAGTTCTGTGATTCTGATGATTGAACTTTCTCAGATATTTTATCAGCTGTATGTTTGAAACATACAAGATCTTTTATTTGTTATTCTTTAGCTTGTATCCAAAGACTGCATTCTTTCAATAATTCTTATAATTTGGGTGTAGTTTGGGGAACATCATATTTTTTATAACTATGAATATAATATCAATAAATTTTCTGTTTTGTTTAGTATTACATTTTTTTCTATTGAAAATTTTATTTCAGTTTTCATCTTCTCTTTCTGTTACAGTATTGACAGGAACACTTACCTCAAAATATCTGCTGAACCTTAGCTTTACAAAAGTTACAGAGACTAAAAGTTGATGGGAGGCTCCAAGGATTTTTGCCAAGAATGGAATTCTATTATGCCTTCTGTTCTACAATTGCTTCGATGCTTCCAAAATATGCACATTGTTCTATTCTTTCTAGGAAGTCACAACTTGACTGACAGTATTGGAAACTAAAAGCAAACGTAATATCAAGGGTATCTCTGGTCTACAAGGGAGTTTTTCCTTAATCCTGTGCATCAAGCAACTTCATTCTGTTTTCTAGGAAGAAAGGTATCTAAGGAATTGAAACATGAGGATCTAGCTTTAGTTTTGCATTTCATTTTGTTTCTTTTTTTTTCTCCAAATTTCCTTTCAATCTAAAATTTCCCCTCATTTCTTGATACTTCAAAGTTAAGAATTTACTAATTCTTTGGGGGATTCTGCAGTGTAAGTTGAGTCTATTCTTGTCTTGTGATTCAGGATTCGCGGTTCTGCTTTCCAGCTTCCATTATGTTACAGTTATTGTGTCTCTACCATTTGTCAATTAAGAATTTTAATCATCCTTTTATAGGATGATGACAGATGATGAAGAGAGATAGATACAGAAATGCAGAGAGAGAAAGAGATAGAGAGAGAGAGAGACAGAGACAGAGAGACAGACAGAGACACAGACAGTGAGACAGAGAGGGAGAGAGAGACAGAGACAGAGACAGAGAAATAGAGACAGAGAGAGAAACAGACAGACACAGAAAGTGAGAATATTCAATCTGATACCTTTACCAGAGGCTTATTTCTTGAGATATGAAGCAGCCACTGACTAATAAAGAAAGTGTAACAGAATGCCAGCATGCAAAGTCCTGCACAGGTTCACATCCGACAAAGTTACAGCCCTAAAGATAGGAAGTAGACACAAAGCCCACTGTCAAGCCCTGAGAATGATTCCATATTTGAATGTTTGGTCATCAGTAGGTAGAGCTGTTTGGGAAGGATTATGAGGGGTGGGCATGTTGAAGGCAGTGTGTCACTGGGATTCAACTTTTAGGTTTCACAAGCCTGCATTTGTTCCACTTTTCTTTTTCTCCTACTTGCAAAATTCATGGTCATGGTATTTTGTCAGAACAATTGAAAAGTATTCAAGATACCTATAGTTAACTAAAAATCTGTTTGCAACTGATACCTGCTGGAAAAGAAAAAAATTCATTTCCTCTCATGGATGTCTCTGGGTTTATCTATCAAATTCCAGGGTGAGCTCCTTGCCCAAAAGTAGTTGACTAACACAAAATTGATTCCACTCTTTCTTTATCTTTTTGCATTTTATCTGGTTTTTTTTTTTTTGTGTGTGTGTGTGTGTGTGTGTGAGGGTTGTGCTTTTTGCTTTCTTTGTTTTATTTAGGTATTTCTGATTTACTGAGACAGAGAGAGAGAGAGGTGGGGGGACAGGGAAGTAGGTAGACTCTGGGAGTATTTGGATATTGGGAAAGATATGATTAAAATATACTCAATGAAAGAAACTTAAATTTAAAAAAAATATAATCTTTGAAGTCAGATATAAGTTATGCAAAAAGTCAAGCTGAACATCCTGCTCAAGGTCTTTTGGATGATGCACAAATTCTAATGCCCCTTCACAGAATATATAAGGGTATGTAAAGACACTGGTTAAAATATTTGAATGAGATAATTCATGATTTGACCAGTCCTATAAGAGTTCTGTCATGACTGTTCTCTGATCTCTGAGTGGGATGCAAGCCAAAGCATGCATATAATCCTAAAACTTTAACATACATAACAGCATTCCATTATTTTTATTTCCAGGATATACAGAGCTATGAAAAGTTAAAGGTCCAATTTGATAGACAGACTTAGCTCAATCTTAATTTATTTGCAGAAGAAAAAAACCTGAAATTATGTTTACATCCCTAGTGTATATATTAATTGCTGGAGTAGAAATGCTACTACTTTTTTCTACATTTCTGTTGCCTAGGTTTTTCAGATATATGTGTTAAATAACAAAATTTTCACTAAAGATTGAAAGTTTGGAATTTTGCAATAAACTTGACCCCCAAAAAACTGTAGCCCTGTATATGTATTTATAGTCTCTCTGCTAAGCAGTATCTACTAACCTTTTTCTTTTTTTCTTGAGATAAAATTAATGGAAAGAGGTACAGAGCTCTAATTGAGAAATAGAATTAGTCATAGTAGAGTTAGTCATATTACTCTGCATATTCATATCTAGAGGAATAAGTGTGAAGAAGATATCATGAGACTCTAGATGAAGCAGACATGTGAGAGTCCAAGAGAAGAAGGCATAGGGGACTGCAGAAAAAGAGGAGATTTGTACAGAGGAGTTGTCAGGTGACAAAACCAATCTAAATCAAGAACATAATTTATAATTATTTTTGTGAGTTATACAATGTGAAAAGTTAATACAGACATAGTACTTTAAGACCTTAAAATGAATATATTTTCTAATCCTTTTTCTTTTTAAAATCATCTTTAAGATGGAAACTGATGAAACTTATTCATATTTCATTTGACTTATAGCAATGAGCACCTAGGACAATCAATCTCTAACACTTCTGCCTAAGACATATTTTTCAAATGACCATACCTGTAAATACTCACTATGAAAGGAAAAGGCATACATTACAAAAGAAAAGTTTGGGAGGAGGATATCTTGTAGCTGCGCTTCAAATTCTGTTGTTCTGTTAACCAGCTGTGTAATGGGGCAGTTTTTCCTTCTTTGAACTTAAGTGCAAAGAGCTGAGGAGACATGCTTAATGCCTCATATTATAAGAGCGTGATAAATATTCACAGGCTCCACTAAGCTAGACATGATTCCCATTTATTATTTTTAGTTTTCAAAGTTTATTTATTCAGTGTTTGTATGTGTGATGTGTTTGTGTGTGTGTGTGTGTGTGTGTGTGTGTGTGTGTGTGTGTGTGTGTAAATATCTGTGTCTTTATGTGTTAAAGCACCTATATGGAATTCAGAGAATAATGTTGGAGAGTTCAGTTTTGCCGCTTACCCTATAGAAGTGGGGTCTTGCATTTTTGCTGCTTTTCTAAGTGATCCAGGATTGTATGCAGCTACTCTTCTGTATATTTCTCTGATTCTGTATGATTTGCCTCTCATCTCTCTGATAGATGATTACAGATTATATGTTTGTGCCTCTAAATGCACCTACCCCTGCCTTTTACATGAATCCTGGAGATTGAACGTGTATGCTCAGTTTTACAAATTAAGTGATTTTACCCATTGAGCCTCCTTAGCCCTCCCATCGATTCCTGACTCACTCTTCCATCAACTTTACCCACCATATGTGCTGAGCTATATTTGTAAAACATGGAGCTCTATTGACTGCTTATTTTTTTGTGTGTGGATGACTGTGTGTATACTATAATCTTCATTCTAGCTGGAAATTTTATACTCTCTCTCTCTATATATATATATATATAAAATTTAAGATTATTTATGTAATTTTGACACATATGAGAGAAATTTATATATAAACATGTACATATATATTCTAATATATAAAAATATTATTTATGTATATTTATATACATAAACACCCATTTGGATACAGGGTTTCTGATAAGATCCTTACTACTTTTTCATTCACTTATTCATCTCAAACTACATTTTAGTATCAAAGACATTCAATGGAAAATAATGAGATGAGTTTTACCTTCTGGTATTAAAAAGCTAAGAAAAAAACATTGACTCAAAATGTGTCCTATCTACAAGATGTGCAGGGGCAAAGAAAGAGCAGAGACTGAGAGAACGGCCAGGCAATGACTGCCCCAAATTGAGACCCATCCCTTGGGCAAGATCCAATTCTTGACACTATTAATGACATTCCTCTATTCTTGCATACAGGAACTTAGCATAACTGTCCTCTGAGGATCTCCATCCAACAGCCAATAGAAAGTGATGCAGAGACTCACACCCAAACATTAGATGAAGCTGGACGAGTCTTACAGAAAGGTGGGGAAAAGATTGAGTGGCTTGAAGAGGACAGGGCTTCACAAGATCAACAGAATCAACTAACCTGAACCCTTGGAGGCTCCCAGAGACTGAATGACCAACCAGGGAGTAAGCGTGGGATGGACCTAGGGCCCCTGCACATATGTAGCATTTGAGCGGCTTGGTTTTCATGAGTGTCCCCAAACATCTTGAACAAGGGTTGCCCCTAAGCCTGTTGCCTGTCTTTCTATGTATCCAGCGTCCCTAAATTGACTACTTTGTCTTTTCTAGCCTCAGTGGGAGAGCCTGTACCTAGGCCTACAATGACTTGATGTTCTAGATGAGTGAGATGAGACACAGAGGGGGCTTCCCTTCGAGAAGGGGAAGGTGGAATGGGGGAGGACCTGTGTGAGGGGTACAGGGATAAGGGCTGATATTGGGTTGTAACAAGAAAAAAAATAAATTTAATAAAAAAGAAAGAAATGAAAAGCCATGAGGGGAAATATTGCTAATTTCAAGTTCTGATAAAAGATTTGGAAAGAATTGATTATGCAGATTTATTTCACTTCTGGGTTATCAATAACATTCATCAAAATATCAATGTCATCTCTGTGGTTGTTTGTTATTGTTATTGTTGTTGTCATTGGCTTATTTTTACATTTTCAGGTAGGATCCCATTGTGTCTCTTTACTGACTTGGAAATTTCTATGTAGCCTATGCTAGTTTTGAACTCACAGAGATCTTCCTATTTCCATCTTCAATTTGCTAGGACTAAAAGCATGAACCACCACACCCAACCTATGATTTTATTTTCAGTGTAAAAATCCACATAGCTATGTTGTTCTGTGTTGTCAGTGGAAGGAGTTTGACACTATGAATGCGTTCCTAAGCTAAAAGCTGTGGCTCACATCTGCCATTATTTACACGAAGAAGGCTGAGGCAGGAAGATTGCTACAAGTCTGTGGCCAACCTAAGCTATACAGTGAGATCTGATAACCTGTGAACTGGGAAAGAGTGAGATCATGTCTTTACTTATTTAGCATCTCTTCACTGACAAACTTTTCTCCAGAACAGCTAACCCTGACACATCCTTAACAATGAACGGCACATAAGTACTCAATAGTTCAGTGTGAACAATTCTTTCTAGTTCTTTAAATGAGGTTCATACAGAATGTCACAGCACTGTGATCCTGTTACTCTAAGCTCGAAACATCACCTATGCTTGCATGCTTTAGCTTTCCAGTCATACTTTTAATTTCCCAGTCTTCCTTTCTTAGAGTTCATGACAAGACTGCTACTGATTCCAAACTATGGTCAGCTGGCGTGTGCAAACTCCAAATGGCAGCTGTATCTTCCATTTAGCTTTCTTTTTCCTGGTTGGTTTTTTTTTTTTCTTTTTTCTTTTGGTGAGTGTTTGTTCAATGTTATTTGTGATTTTTGATAAACATCTATGTCATTTTTTTGTAATCCTTTGCCATAAAGATCATATTATATGACACTTACTTTTCCATTCTCAGAGTTAGTAACTTCACTTGGGAAATTCAGGTTTGTTTTATAGTGCTTGTTGACTACATTGCCAAAGTTGCATTTCTAACAAAGAGGGGGAAAAGGCAAGGTACAGAATAATTGATGTAACTATTTTATAATCTCAAAAATAAAAGAAAAATTAAGAAAAAGAGGTCATGAATTTAAGAGGGAGAAGAGGAACAAGAAAGAAGTTGGGGAAAGAGAGAGCAGCGCGGCAATGATGTCATTATACTACTCATGCATGACAGTCACACATGAGAAAACCACTTATACTGTTTTTTAGTTTCACTTTTGAATAATTCAACATGGTTTTCTAGTTAATTAGAATGAAAAATATAATTACATGGAATAATCTGGGGAAAGCATTTCTAATTCCTGGTCCAGACTAGCCACGTGCTAACTAATGAGTATTATTATTGCTAGCCTACTTAATTAGTGACAGAGCTTAAGAAAGAACAGTATGGGCTTGTGGAACACGATAGATATGGATTGAAGTTGAAAACTAGGGTTTTATTTGTTTAGCTCATACAATTAAGTGTTGATTAAACTGAATTTCTTTATTCTTTCAAAAAATATTTTGAAGTATGTGAAGCCACAGAAAAGAAATTCTGTCAGTGCAGACCCAACCACCTACTGACAGATTGTTAACAGTGCCCTGATGGTTTGATATAATTGATAAGTAGTAGAAAGATTCAGAGTCGTCAGTGTTCATGTAAGAGTGATCCTTTGTTTCACAATAAGACTTTTCCTCAGCCTATGCAATGCTTCTAGAATATGACTCTGCAATTCTCAATGGCAGTAAATCATGGTATATTAAAATTTTTATTTTAGTTTTTACAGAAGTATTCTTGGGAGAGTATGGGAAGAACAGTAACTCAGGAGGACATGTTACTTTACTCTGAGTGCTTATAGATAGATTAGAAGCCTAAACTGTCCCAGGTTACCTTTTCATTCCTTGAAGTAGGAGTAGCTCTACTGAGCACCCCTGTACTTCTATAGTCTGTATTGCTCATGTAGTTCCTTTGGCATAGTAAAATTTACTGCATTCAAATCTTGATGATTTCTTGATAGTCATTATCTAAAGTAATTGACACATTTCTTATTGGCAGGAATCCTAAAATTCTTGTATTCTCTTCATGCTAAGTTCATAGGTGCCTTTTGAACGTCAGGAAGCCATGAGATACATGTTCTGGACTTGGCTCGGTTGTTGGTTTGGATTCTTCCCGTGCAATCCCACTTTCTCTTCTCCCAAATAGCACCCACCTGTCACTACTTTATACCCTGTGATTTTGCAAGTGTGCCTCATTTCCCCAGCGTCTGGATATGATGAGAGATATGCAAGAAGTGGAAAGATATGCTGAACAATACCCCCCTGAAGTGTTTCTGGCAGTCAGTTCTTCCCGTTTTCCAGAGCAGTCTGCCCTTCCCATAAAACCCACACCTGCTGACTGCAGGCTCTGCCACTGTGTGCTCCCAGTTCTGCTTCTTCATCACACAGTCAGCATGGCTTTTTTTTTTTTTGCTCAATCAAACTTACCCCAACTCAGATTGTTCCATTGGAGTGGTCTAGCTGCTGCTGCTGCTGTGATTTCCCAGCTATTAACACAGACATTACAGCTCTCTCACCACTCAAAGGCTGCAGCAACACAGCCATCCTGGATGGCAGCCACTTCAGGGAGATCTCAGACAGATGGCTGTTTGCAGAGGGCAGAGAAATTAACAGCAGTGCCTCTTCACACAGTGATGATGGATTTCCACCTCAAAGGAAGGGATGGGCTTTAATCCCTTTGAGAATTCGTGATACCCATTCTACGCCATGCTATGCACATCTCATGGCTCATACTTGCAAACAGCACGAGGTGCCAGCAGATTTTGAAGCCCTGAGAAGAGGGAAATCCTATAAACATGAAAAAAATCATCATCTATACAATATAATGAGAAGCCTGAATCCACACAGAAATTATGTGAGAAAGCATCTTAAACCTTGTTGAACTCTTGTATTATTTTTCCTTAGGCAAAATGGAGAAGATACATTTTACCTTGTAGGTCCATGGGAGAACTAAGGAGTGTTCTCTATATAGACATTGCATATTGCTGGTACTCAAAGTATGGTTGTGATAGATAATTCATTTCTAGCTTTATTTGAACAAAATGTGAGAACTAATAATTTCTTAAAGCCTGCTAAAAGTATCTGCAATAATGTTCACATAGATGATTTGATCATGAAGGCCATGACTTAATGAATTGGTTGATGATTCTATAATGGTATCCTTTGGGAAGTAGTTTAAGATAGAGATGGAGTCCACTTAAAGGAAGTGTGTCATTGGGAGCATGTTCTCTTGGTCAGATCCTATCTGTATTTTTCTCTCTTTGCTTCTTCACTCCTTTAAATGAGCTGCCATACTCTGCCACTCCCTCCTGACAAAAATTGACTGACACCTTGGAAACTGTGAGCCTGAGGAAATGCTTTCCTCTTTTACATGGTTGAGGTTACAACTGCAAACAAAGTAATCCTGCACTGTGAATGATAACGCACAGCAGACAACAGGCAGTGACAATAATAAGCTTCATCTCCTGCCTCCATTTTCTTATTATTTTCTTTGTTCCTCAAGAAAATACTCTCTCACTAATTTATAAACACTGACAATATTTTTTAAATATTGTTGAGACTTTTCTAACAAATAAAATTGCACTTAAATATACTTACAATAAAAGCATACAAATCTTAAGGTTATCTCTTCATTAACTGATGTTACATCAAAAGACTCTCACCAGCACGATGAGAACTTCCCCTAATGTCCCTTACCACATTCTTAAAGTTTTTGCAGGACAACAGTTAATATGCACATTCAGATGAGGATATAAAACTTTGTACTAAAGATGAAAGAAATACTCAAATGAATATTCTTCGAGGAGACAAGATCTGGAACCATTATTTCCATAGTTCCTGGCTTGCTCTCCTTTGCACCTTACCAACAGCAATAAAGGATAGCCCCTTTACTGATTACGTTTCTAATTTCTCTATGTCAGTATTCTTAACCTACAGGCTGGATCATTAGCATGAAAGAAGATTCACCACCATTGCCTAAAGAGTAGACATGAATTCTGATAGGTACATTCTAAACAGTTTATAAAAAACTCTGAACATCATCATTTATTTGTAAAAATCTAAAGATTTTTATGATGCATATCTTCACGTGAGTTGGGACAACTCTCAGTGTTAGGTTTTATCTGAAGTATAATCAGTGCCAGTCACTAAAAGCTTTACATTTTAATGATTACTAAAGGACACACATGACTACCAATTTATTGTCAAACCAAGAAGTTCAAAGGATACTTTAATGTTCTAAAATTGTTATACCAATTGTGTGCATATGCAAGTTAAAAGACCTTAAAATTATGTATCTCCTTAATAAATATCTTACTAATTTTTCTTTTAAATATGATTCTCTCTTTATCAAGTTAAGTTGCATGAATTTATAGTTAATATTTTGCATGACTTACTATCAATTTATATATCTTAAATCTAAATGAAGAAGGGCTTATACATCAATTGATCTTAAAATGATAAGTATATAAATAGTTATGTCTTTGGAAGAAAAAATGAAATGATAGAAAAGGAAAATAAATACTAAGTGCATTTTAATTAAGGAATTCCCAGGATATTATCTTATTCTGTCCAATGTATGAAAATATGTTAAAATTGCACACAGCAATCTTATTATTCTAAATTCTGTTTTTCCCTGAGGGTTATTCATACATTTTTTTGCCTTGCAGCTTTGGTATTCCAAAGAATGTTTATGTTACAGCAACAAACATATGCTGAATTTCAGCTGCGTTATGTGAGCAAACCACTCACATAAACTACATAAAGGAAAGGAGCTCCTTGCTTCCTGCTGAGGAGAGCCTACGGGCTGTCCACATGCTGGCAGGGAGTGTTGAACATTATAAAGAGATTTATTCTAAGTGGAAATTGGCTACGCGTACTTGAAGAATCATAGAGAGATAATGGAGCATCAGAAATTTAGGAAGGTGATACAGAAATTCCCCATTACACGCCATCTGCAGAACTCCAGGCAACAGCATCTGGAAAGGCCCAATCCAGCCCCTCTCAGTCATGTACCCATGCAGTGGTCCTATGACATATATCCCTATGGGGCAGCCAATGTGAGTGAAAAGCATCAAGAATCCTCAGGGGAGATGGACAGTGTCTTTTTCATAGACTTCTCAACTGAAAGCAAGAAAAAAAAAAACCTGCAATATACCGGTGATGAACTTTGGAGAACACTTCTCTCTGCTTTCACTTTCATCTCTTCCTTTCCTATTCGACTCTCTCTCTCTCTCTCTCTCTCTCTCTCTCTCTCTCGCTCTCTCTCTCAATCCCTCCAGTCCTCATTTCCATCTCCATCTTTATCATTTTCTCTATCCCCATCTCTGACCCCATCCTCATTCCCCTCCATCTGCATCATCTCCATCCCCATTTCCATCCTTATCCATATTCACCATGTCCATCCCTATCTCCCTAATCTCTTTACTAAGTTCTTTTCTCAGAAATCTGCTATATCAGCTAGGACTGTGTGCCAATCTGAACAAAATGAGGAACTGCTTATCTTCTCTAGTTTCTATTTATTTTTCCAGGATTATTTTGTACCAGTAAATTAAGTAAAAATATAATTACAAGTCCAAAGCAAAGTTTTCTTTTCTTACTGCAGCCCCAAAAGTAATATTTCAAAATAAAAATAAACATAGAAATAAAAACAGGTGTCTTCTATCAACACCACGATTTCATTACAATAAAAGAGATGTTTTAAACTGGATAAGAAAAAATTTAATTAACACAAGCATGAAATTTCTTGAATTTAATTTAGTCATATTTATGAAAAACTGATTATACCTGTTTATTTACTTTTGTTTCACAGTCCACACTGACTGTACAGCTATTCCTCTTAACATCTAGCTGCCTTTGATGATAGATCTTGAATATCCACTTTTTTGGGATTTAGAATTGTAGAACCAAAATTCAGGTACATGTGAAAGGGAATTTCTAGATTAAACTAATTGAGGCTGAAAGACACATCTTTTTATTTTTTTTAGTTCTTTTTTTATTAGATAGATTCTTTATTTACATTTCAAATGTTGTCCCCTTTTCTGGTCCCCTCCCTCCAAAAATCCTATAAGCCATCTCCCCTCCCCCTGTTCCCCAATCAACCCTCTCCCACTTCCCTGTCCTGGTATTCCTCTACACTGTGGTATTGAACCTTTCGAACTGGAAAATATCCTCCTGAGTGAGGTAACCCAATCACAAAAGAACACACATGGTATGCACTCACTGAAAGAAACATCTTGGTGATGGGTAACACCATTCCCTAGGCTGATGTCTTGGAGTAAATAAAGGGAATATGACCTTCATCCCTCTCTACCTCCCCCTGAAATGCCAGGATGAAAAGTGATCAGGTATTTATCTCACACTCCTACCACTGTGACTTCCCACCATGATAGATGGCACCCTTAAATTGTGAGGAGAGATAAACAATGGTTCCTCCTTACCTTAAGATCCTATGATCAGGTACGTTGTTATGGTAAGTATACACGGAATTAATATTTTATCTTACATGGTATACTAGCCTACCAGACTGCAAGGCCAAGATAGGTCTATCAAAGAGCAAAAGTCAATAGGCAAAAGCAAGAGAGGAGTTATAAACTTGTAAAGGGATATACTCTGTACCACAAGAGCTACATCAAAGAAGGCTTCCTGGACTATCCATCTCTTCTCTGGAGTATGTAAATTTAACTTTTCTCTTTCATTTGAACCTACTCTAGAATATAATGCATAGACGCCCCAACAGAAATCTTTGCTTTAACTCAACCAGAGGATAGAAAATTATGTTCAAATTCTAAATGTTCATTTAAAATACACATATTAATTTCTGGGAATTGTTTCCTAATTGCATTTATCTTATTCTTCTCATATATTCAAAAATACAATGAACTCATTAAATTGAAAGCTTTTCTCAACCATTAGAGGGCATAATACAAACTGCTTCAGTGAAGTATATTCAGTCACTCAACAACAAGCCAAGCTTTCAAATTAGCATTTGCATTAGTGAATGGCTCGCATATAATATAAAATTAATTCGTTACAAATTTATAATGGCTTTCTCAAAACGATACTGTCATGTTTCTCTCTCTCTCTCTCTCTCTCTCTCTCTCTCTCTCTCTCTCTCTCTCTCTTTCTTTTTTGAGAACATACTTAATTACATCATTTAAGAAGAATGGTACATCAAGACCTGGACATCAGTCCTTTTAAAATTAGGTAAAAATTATATTTCTAATGAGAAAAAACTGAACTTTAAAATAATACCAAAATCATGTATATAGTTTTCAATTTCACAGAAAGCTGACACCAATTTCCATCAATCACTTGGCAACACTTTTGGCAGAAAAAACATTTGTCCTTCCAAGGCAATGTAGTTTTGGCTCATTCAAACCTTGCTATAAAAATATTTGACCAAAAAAAAAAAGTCAGATAGTATTCATATCACCTTTTCAAGTACCTACTATAAAGAGAATCAGTTGCTGGTAAAGATAATTACAAAATATAAAATTGCTAATCGAGACAAATTACTCATGATGACATGGTAATTAGAGTAAATGATAAGGTCAGTTATGTGACTTAAAAACATTATTTAAGACATTTGTTTTTTTAAGGAACATGTCAAACTTACAAGAATAAAATAAAATACATTATGTCGCAGTTCAAAACTGCAGCAAGGAGAAGAACTATCTAAAGTACTATCAAGGCACGTTGTCAAAGTGGGTCTTGCCACACCACTGACCTCTTCATTATCATCTTGGATTACAGTGAGTTTCAAGTTACATCATTCATCCAGTGGTTTTTAGAACACTTGCCTTCTCAAGCCCATTATTCCAGCTACAACCATTTGTCCCAGTACATGTCTATATCAACAATTTAAATCAAATCTTCAGAAATAAATATTTGCCTGGTATTTAATCATTATAAAAATCATGTCTTCTATCGTCATTATACAATACTTGGTAATTTGTAGTCTCTGTGGAAAACCCAAAGATCAAGAATAAAAGCAAAATCACAGATGACTGTGTCATCTATGGATACTAAGTGCTTTGAGTTTGGCTGCTGCATGAATATTTCGTAAATTTATGTAATGCATTTTAGTCATTTTACACACTGTATCTCCTCCCTCGTCTATATGACTAGAACCTTTCTCAACAAGCTCCTGTCTTTCTTTCGTGTCCTCTAGAGTGTAGTCCACTAAGTTGTAATAAGACTTCTTTCCTTGAGCATGGGTGGGAGATTGTTTAGTATAGCAAGGGCAACATAGTTACAACTATACCACTGAAAAAATGACACCACCTGCCTCAACTCTCTATCGCTAGCTATACTTGAATATAAGAAAGTGTTTTTACTTGCCGCACAATACTGCACACAAAATTTTATAATCTACTTATCTTATATATGTTGTGAACATATTTCCCTATCTAAACTATGTAATAAATACTTTATTATACTTTATAATTGGTGGCCTTCAGTACATGATTAATTAATGCTATACTTTTGGGGATATTTGGAAATGCCTTTTCCTTATAAAAATATTGTGATTATCCTATGAGCACACTCTTGTTTTCAGTAGGGATCTTTTCTCAATTTTTTTTCACTTATATTACTGACAATATATTAGGAGTCATGGAGGAGGCACAAAAACATATAGATGTGCTTTTCTTAGTTTGGTTCTGTTTACTAAGATGATATTAAAGTTAAAATAAGTATAGACCTCACAACATAACAATTCAACGGATTCATTTTTCTGTTTTTCTCCAATTTTGCACTATCTAGCCTGGAAATGCAATTGTAGTGCCAGAAGTATGTCTGAGCAGGTAAACGTGTTTGATGTCAAACCTAGGACCAGCACTCACACAGCAGGAGGTGAGAAAACTCCCCCCAAGTTTTCCTCTCAAATCCACATTCTTGATACAGAAAATATGCATATGTACACATACCCACATTTGTACACACACACATAATCAAGATAATTTTAAAAGGAAAACAAAACGAGGTTGCAGTCAGAAATGAAAATATAAGGGCTTAAGAATTTCATGAATTTATTGTTTTTAATAGCTGCGTATTATTCCATTGTGCAAATATACCACATTTTCTGTATCCATTCCTCCGTTGAGGGACATCTTGGTTCTTTCCAGCTTCTGGCTATTATAAATAGGGCTGCTATGAACATAGTGGAGCATGTGTCCTTATTACACGCTGGAGAATCCTTTGGGTATATGCCCAGGAGTGGTATAAAAGAGTCCTCCTTAAGTATTATTCCCAGAATCAGGAGAGGGTTGATTGAGGGACAGGTGGAGGAGAGATGGCTTATGGGATTTTTGGAGGGAGGGAGAGAACAAGGAAAGGGGACAACATTTGAAATGTAAATAAAGAATATATCTTATTTTAAAAAAGGAAAGAAAAGAAAATATAAGGGACAGAGAAGTATGACTGGGCTGCCTAACAGACTCTTAAAAGAAGCGACTGTTGGAAAGACATCCAGAGGCTAGCCCCATTGTGCTTGAAGAATGTTTTCCTTGTGTGCTGTTGGACTATCATTTCTCAGAAGCCAAATACAATCTCCTCAAGAAATGCATTGTGTAAAAATCCAAGCTCTATCAAAGTGTGCCATTCTGCTAAAATATAAACCATATGAGTACCTCTGAACTCACTATAAAAAAATAGGCAAACAGTTTGAGAAATCATTTACCATACAGGCCTTAGCAACTAAGAATCACAGGCATGCACACACCTAAATTTCAACGAAAATACTCAAAAGTAAGCCCAGATTTTTTTTTAAAATACTCAAAAATTGTGAAGAATGAATAGTTAGTAGATCAGTCCCGAGCAGTTTACTAACATCACAAACTGATGATGTAAGTCCCAGTGTTCCACGGTACAGCAGGATGGTTGAGACATTACTCACATCTTTTCTAAATGGCTGGAAGATAAAAGTTTGAAAGCACACAATGGGAAGAAATGATAAATGCTTAAAGAGAAGGAAATGTTAATTATCCCATTTTGATTATTGTCCATTGTGTACAGGTGTCTGATTATCACATACATCCATAAACACAGCTATGTGCTAGTTATGAAGAAAAATAATGGAAAAAATGATCTGATCTTTTCATCTGCTCAGCAACAACATCCTTGAAAATATGAAATTGCAAAATCCCTTAACAATGAGCTTTGTAGAAGTTAATTGCCTATTGATTAGATTTTGTCTAATGTTTATAGAGTTTTTCTAGTGTTAACATAGGATTATATATTTTTGTCAAGAGCTAAATCTTTTCTCTTAGCATTTCCCTGCTCTTCACCCTAAAACCAACCATTCAGTTTTAATATTCACTTATTCTATTTCCACTTTCCACTATTATTTGTCCATCTTTCTGTTGGTAAGGGTCTTGAGTAACACAGGAATAGCTATGTAGCAGTCTCCGGCTCCCTATGCCTATCTTGTTGGAAAGGGCCATCATATCTGGTTTAGGCACTGTTAGGAGCTAACCTGAGACTGTGTATGCCAGGGAAGCCGAGATGCTCCCCTTCCTCTTCTTCTCTTCTGTGTTTTTCCTTTCCAGTCAAGCCCAACATGGAAAGAGAATGGCAGTAAGATGTGAAATTTTCTACTTCTTTCTGTGAGGAACTCATTTTGGCTGCTATAGGGCTTCAGCTATTTCCTCCTCTGTTGCCAAGGACTTTAATGAAGGTATTCTTTGCCGTTTTGAATACCACAATTAATGGCTCAATTACAAGTCCCCATGGAGTGCTTTCCATTTCTTCTAGAAAGCTCCATATTTGCAATGCCTGATTCTGAGTATTCCTTTGTAAGCTAAGCAATCTAACTCCCCGTCATGGATGCTGACCATAGCAGTGCTGATGTAGCTTGCACTTGGTGTCTTATGGTCACTTGAATGGGACAGCTCTTTGGGGATTTAATTACTTTTACTGCAGTGAGACTCAGGCAAGGCTCCACAGGGAACTGCCCAGAAGACAGTCTAAATAATGGCTGCTGCACTGACGTTGGCATTTACCCATAGGAACCGTCTGGCTCATGTTCATCCAATTTCTCGTACTTTATCAAAAGTTACAACCCAAAAGTTTCTTTTACCACTACTCTGCCTCTCTCCTCTAGTAAATCAAAAACCCCAGGCTTCAAATAACTCTGAATTATCTTACAGAAAAAAAATGTTTAAACTCCAATTAGAACCTAATAGCAACACAGTATAACAACCCAAGGGTATCTATTCTAATTCCTAGGGTATTCGAGATGCAACTGCTTTTAACAGAATTCGGTGCCATCTGCTGTTCTTTTCAGACTGTTTTTGCCTTACAGACACAATTCTCTTTTCAAGATGCCACTAACAGCTTCATTTTCACCCATCTTTCTCCTTCTTCAAATCATTTATGTTCTGTTTTTTTTTTCTTTTTCTAAACACTCTGGGTATGATTTCAATGACTTCTCCTTCTCAGAGGTGTGTGCATGGGTGATACTTTGCCTGATATTTACATGAGGAAAATAAATTAAAGAAAATTTTCAGAGAACTTTAGTAGCACTTTAATTTTTTGTTGTTGTCCTTATGATCCTAGGAAAACTATCAAAGCCCTTCTATACTCAGCTTTCCCACTTATAAAGTGAAAGTGAAAACCAAGTCCTCTTAAAATCTACAGTTACATTGTATCTGTGATTAAATATTTACGTCCTTTTATTCAAATTCTATAAACTAAACTACCTATATAAATTCATATATTGAAATAGAGCCCTCTGAATATATATGGAGATGTTGGAAAATAATTATATTTAAATGTTATCTTTATTTCTTTAATGTCTTTGTCATAAAAATATACCAACTAAAATATCTTCAATAAGGAAGATATTTTGGAGGGGGTTTCACAGTTCTGCATATAGTCCATCATGACAGAAGCCATGGTGACAGCAATGTGAGGCACCTGGTCAATTTATAGTCACCGTCCTGGCGTAGATAGAAATGCATGCTAGTATTCAGCCTCTCTCCTTTCATTCAGTCTGAAACCTAAGACTATGGATAGGTTCATGAACAATTAATATGTGCCATCTCACCTTAACCTAATCTAGATGACTGTCTCTGATCACTCCCAGGCAATTATAGAACATTTCAATTTGGCAATCAATATTAACCACCACAGAGGAGCTTCTGAGGACAGGGCTACCATGGTAGGATTAGTGTCTTTGTAGGAAGCGATGACAGAAGGTTATTCTATCGCTCTAGGTATATACCATAGGCAGAGTTCTTACTACAAACCTGTAGTGGGACCCTCACCAGAAAACAACAATGCTACATTCTGATCTCTACTTTTATGCCTCAAGAATTGTAAGAAACACAAACCTGTTATTCAAGCCACACAGAAGTGGCATTCTGTTTTGGCATGGCTTCAGCTCTGCTACGTATCATGTAACTTACCAGCACACGCGACAAAATATAACGCGGGATTTATAAACCAATAGTCACAACCCTAAATCAATGAGGTACTATGTATGCTAGGATTTTATTCATCAGCTTAAAATCTTAAGTTCTATTTAATCACAATGAACTTTAAACAATTGTTAGGTGACCTAACATTTATTTTGAAATAGATACCATTGTAAAAATTTGATATTTTTGAAGATACATTCTCACTCATTGACTAATATGATTGCCTATAAGTAACTAGAAAACACTTTAGCAAAGAATATTTTTATTTTTTTTAAATTTCTGTGAATTGCTTGGATAGCAGTCTTAATAGCAACATTATTGTTCTGTTGAGAACATGAGCAGTTCTTTGCAAATCATATCACATTAGCTTTATTCTAGGATTTTAGAATGAAACATTAGCAAGAAACAGACTGACAGAATAAAGTCTGTTCAAGAACACATAACATTCATAGAGGGTTATTGTCTCATGAAGAAAATATTCAGCTAAGAACTGGACTCTCTCAAGAGGTAAGACGTTGTGTGAAAGCTGAAAGAGCTATAGAAAGGCCTCAGATGTCATAGGTATCACATTTTAAAGTCATTCTTACTTGTGAAATTCTTACCCACGCAGAATTTTTGCAGAAGCTGCTCTTTGTGTTTGAACTGACAGTTTCAATACTGGTTTTGCTCATCTGTCTATCAATACTTGAGTAGCTTTTCCCTTCTCTCCAGTTTATCCACTTTAGCTGCTCTAAGTTTTCTTCTCTTCTAGGCCACTTAACATTAGTTCAAAAGTCTGCAAAGGAAGCAATGGCTCGTGGCTAACTCACATCCAAATCTAAAATCTCTAGCATGTCCCTTTAAACTGATCTCTACAAAATCAATTTTACTACAGAGAACAATGTTTAGCATGGAAATAGGGCAGAGGGAGTAAGAGTTTGCAAACAAAATGCACTACTGACACACTATTAGTGGATGAAACACTCCACAGAAGCACTCGTGCCCGTCCTTTGAGCTATCTGCCTATTGCCCTCTTCACAGTTAAAAAATGAAAGTGTTTGACAGGAATGCAGATATCTTGGAATCTG
The DNA here is from genome assembly GCA_036184795.1 of Tokudaia tokunoshimensis. Lineage (NCBI taxonomy): Eukaryota > Metazoa > Chordata > Mammalia > Rodentia > Muridae > Tokudaia > Tokudaia tokunoshimensis. The sequence continues at coordinate 133,294,259 of BTHU01000003.1, read as the reverse complement.
ATATCTTAAGACACAGAAAATTTGCACCCTCTACTTACCAAAGAGTGAACTTGTGTTTTCCTTTTCCCAGAAGGTGTGCACTGCAATAGCATCTTGGTTAAGGGTGGGATTTTGCACCCATTTCCTCTTCTACTGAGATTTTCTCTGGTTCAAGCCTGTGAAGATCTTGTCCATGCTGCCACAGTCTCTATGAAGATGTCTGTGTTGAGCAGTACTTTTGAGTTGAGAAGATGCTATTGCCTTAGAGTCATACACCAAGGTTCTGGTTCTAACCATCTCTAGCTTCTTCTTCTACATAGATGCCTGAACCTTGAGAAGAATTATCTTTGATAGAAAATATCCATTTAGGTGACAGTGCTCCAAAGTCTCTGTCTGTCTCTGTTTCTGCCTCTGTTTCTGTTTCTGTCTCTGTCTCTCTCTCTCTCTCTCTCTCTCTCTCTCTCTCTCTCTCTCTCTCTCTCTGTGTGTGTGTGTGTGTGTGTGTGTGTGTGTGTGCATGTATGTATGTGTCTGTCTGTCTGTCTGCAGATTATTCAGTTGTGTGTCTCCCTTTGTCACCATATTGAATGATATACTAATCTATAGGTATATCAATATGCCATTAAGTGATGTTTTCCTGCTATGGTCTTTTAACTGAATACTAGTAGCAAGTTTTGCCCTAGGGCCATGACCTGTCTGGTATGAAGTATCAATGAGTATAAAACGGACACTCCAGGTCAGTTCATGAGTCCAGGAGTAGTTGGCCAATGCAAAATCACCTGCACACTTTGTGTCCTTTTATTTTAGTTTGGTAATTTTGTCTTATAGGTTTTACTGTTTTGACTTTTGTTTTCTTATTTTTGCTTTAGAGAAAAGGGTATGAGAAAAGGGTATGTGTGGGTTGGGAGAATATGGTAACATATATGTCTTATAATCATACAAGTTATAGTATATCATAATATATTTATTATTTATAGGTTCTATCAATCTATCTATCTATGTATCTACCTATCCATCTATCCATCTATCATCTATCTATCTATCTATCTATCTATCTATCTATCTATCTATCTATCTACTGTTTCAAGAATAGATGTATAGACAGAGAATTCTGCCATGTATGAGTAGACGTACTTCATGATAGAATTCAGACTCTTTTTTCTTTAAAATAAAAGGTTGGAGGGGCAGTTGGGGAGGATCTTTAAGACTTCACTTTCTTCCTCCAGGGTGTAAGTAGATACTGTCTGGAAATAACTCTTGGGTCTTGTTTCGTGCCCTTGGGAAAAGATCTACTGAACCATGTGGTTAATTTTTAAATTTGTTAAATCTACAAATATTCTAGCTTTTGTCCTTTTTTGTGTGATGACCAAAGGTTGTGGGAAGAAATGAGAACCAACTCACACACCCTAATTTCGCCAAAATATAAAGAAACCTATTTTTTTTTTTACCAAATTCTGATTCCTAATTTCATATGAATGCAAGAAACTGAGATGATGTTTATAAATGTAAGCACCGGTAATGACCAGGTATCAAGAATGCACACCAATATTTGTATTGCTGTATTGCCTCACATCAGAATGCCATTCTGTGTGGTTTGTCCTGCTGCATCAAAACAAAGACACCATGGAATTTCCCAAGCTTACAGATATGTGCGCTAGTGAAAGGTCTGCATCCTCCAGATAACCCAGCTTTATTAACACATAATTTCACCAAAAAGCTCTTGTAGGTTTTTTAACAGGATCATGGGAGATCCATCCCCTCTGTGATTTTGTGTATGGAGGTTTTGTTTGTATGGACGTACACCACACATATGCATTTTGTCCATAGAAACCAGAAGATAGTCAGGGAAGGAGTTACAAACAGTTGTGACCTGCTATGTAGGTGCTGGAAATTGAATGCAGGTCCTTCACACAAAGAGCCGGTGTTCTTAACTACTAAACCACATCTCTATCCGACTCACTCTGAATTGGGAGGGAAAATATTCATGTTACCTCATAGCCATGCCTAAGAAATGTTCCTCATAATAATCATAAGCAAATTATATTTAAAAAAATAACACAATTATTTCCTGTAGCAACTTTTACCCAGTCTCTCAGGAGTATACTATAGTTAAGCAGCTTTTCAGAAATTAGCAGGCTAAAATGTTGTCTATGGACCCCTCTCTCACAGAGTTTCATAGGTCAAAGAAGGCAGAAACATGATAATGACCACCTTTTGAGGATGCAAGTACCATGTAAATTAGGAAGAAAGCTTCACCATTCCCTCTCCATACACTTTAAAGCAGCAGTGACTTGATCAACAGAGTTGACAGATGAGAACTGAGTTGGAATGGCAGGGCTCTGTGTCCATCAAGGCATGGTTGCTTCTTTCTGATAAAAGTGGATATTTGTACTGATTTCTTTTTTTCCTTAATTTTTTTTATGTATTCTGTTAGATGAGTTTTACTCAAAATAATGGAACTTATTACATTTGTGTCTCTTATTAGAGGTGGGATTTTGTGAACTTCCATGAAGATTGTAAGATAACTATTTAGGATTGCTATTTAGTTTTCTGATAAAGAAGTTTTACCAACTGCCCTCCAGTTAAAGACTCAACTCACCTGAGCCTGTTCATCAACATGACCAGGACAATCGCATGTACCTTGGGAAAACTGTGTCTTATCGGGGCTTATAGAAAATCTCTAAAGCCTGTATAAGCAAATAGATAGCTAGGCACAATGCTTCCTTTGCCACTCTTACTTACAAAGTGCTGTCCTCCACTACAGTCTCCCTGGCCATTGCTCAGTCGGATCCTGTAAAAGTGCTTTGAATTGCTGCAGGAGTCCCTCTCATTGTTCACTGTAATGCAGTGAGGATGCTGTGTTAATCAATAGCCACTTTGGCCACTGACCACTCTCATGCCATGGCTTGGATTCCTCTACAGGGATCGTGGTTCTTATACATCTCATCATTTGAGTGTGCTGTATTTCACTCTGTAAGGAATTCTATCTTCCACACTACCCTGTATATGTCTCATATGCATTCTTCAATGGAAATCACATGGACTAAAGTGCTGAGAGCAAATCCAGATCCCTGCTACTTTGCTTTCATTTTCTAAACTTTGGCTATGTTTTGTAGCCGAATTCTTTCCTTCAAGGAGACAAGAACAGAGAATTCCAGTCCTATTTCAAATTGTATAAACATTGAATTTAGTAAAAGAGATAGACACATGCATACAGAAAAAATGAATCAATCTTAGACAGAGAAAATAAGAACTCGAGAACTGGACCTTATCCAGTGGGACAGGAATTCCTTTTCTATTCTATCTACTGGTGTTTGGGCATTTGGAGTGCTATTTGCCTGTGTTAGATCTAAGCACAGGTAGTGGGTGGTACATACACTTTGAGTATTAGTCTAGGGCTGTTTAAGCAAAGTCCCAAAGTAAGGAGTCATGGCCATATGGCTCACAGAAGGCAAGAAAAGAAAGAACTTCCACGAGCCTGCAGAGCTTACACTGGCCTACCCCTTAGTCATCGCAAGTATTGAAGGAGCTCTTAAGAAAAGCTGTAGATCAACATCAACTAAAATGTGAGATTTTAAAAAGCTGTCAGGGGCTGGGGAGATGGTTCACTCTGTGAAATAATGGCCATACAAGCATGAGGACCTGAGGTGAGAGTCTCACAAATGATGTAAAAAGTCCATAGCGAGAGCATACACCTGAAATCCCAGGTCTAGGTAGTGGAAGATACAGATAAGGAGCGACTGTGGGCTCCTTGTCCAGATAGTTTAGTTAAACTGGTACACTCAAGGTCCAGTTACAGCCCTTGCCTGCAGAGGAATAAAAATGTAGAGAGGAATGAAGCTAGGAAGTGAACTTGCAGCCCCCACATCCATGTGTTCTCCTTCTCACATACATGAACTACTATACTACATATACTAGAAAGGGAAGTTTTGTTGGTTTGATTTATTTCTTTCCCACCAAATTTTACCTGTTGATATAATATATGGACCAGCCAGTGTCTGGTGCTACCTGCATCCCAGGGAACACTATTAAAGACTGAGATGCAACTTTACTGTTCAGTAGTTCTAAGAGTAGTTAGTGATTAGCATACATTTTATATGTAAAGAGAGATGACACTTTGAGAAAGTAAAAGAGCTGCCCAGACCCACAGAGTCAGACCACAAATGAGGAGTCGGAACACAACTCTCAATATTCCAGGTATAAAGCCAGGCGGTGGTGGCGCACGCCTTTAATCCCAGCACTTGGGAGGCAGAGGCAGGAGGATTTCTGAGTTCGAGTCCAGCTTGGTCTACAAAGTGAGTTCCAGGACAGCCAGGGCTACACAGAGAAACCCTGTCTTGAAAAAACAAAACAAAACAAACAAACAAAAAAAATATTCCAGGTATATACATTTAATCATCATATCAGTATGCAACATAAAACAGAGGAACACTACATTATTCAAAGCTGATCTTTAATCATAATCTGAAATTTTGTTATTTTCTTATTTCTTACTCTGTTTTGTTTTCCCAAAGCAAGATTTTATTTCGTACTTATAGTTACAGTTCTTAATTAAAACCTTGACTATAATCACATTTTTCTGGCTTTCTTTCATTAGTGTGGGACCATTTTACCTCCAGTCAGGCACATTAAATAATACGGCAAAGCAGGTTGACCAGAAGGAGGGAAAAGTAACCAACACTAAAGGTAACTCATTACTACAATAAATGTCAAGGCAGTGATTCCGTGGGACATAAGTGAATATTGAAAAGAATAGATGGGTGTTATTTTTAAAATATAAATATAAATGCTTTTGACTATAGAGTTAATAGAAGTATGTTGTCACAGTGACTGGTAATTGATGGAAGTAGGTACCAGTACTTGTCTGCCATGACAGAAACAAAGCATCCAAGCAGGCTTATTCACATGTAAATTGTGGTTAATGGTTTCCTGTTAATGTGTTCTACTTCTAAAGAGAAAGTCCAGCCAAACTATCAGAGAAATGCTCTTAAGAAGTCCTATACTGCTGTCAAATCAAGAACTAATCGAATCAGGCAGGAACTCCCTTTCTGACCTTGAAGGCTAAAACTTAGATTTTAGCTTTCCTTCTCAACATCAGCTATGACAGAGACCCAGTATTAATTTTTTAGCCCTTTTATATTTTATACAGTAAACTTACGGCACAAAGTAAAATGTTTCCAAATGGAAAATAAAATGAACCACCAATACACTCACCAACTTTCCTTCAGACAAAAGAGATTTTGATGAACTCCAAGCTGAATTCATCAATTCAAGGTTTTTACTTACTCCAAAACATTTAGAAAAGAGCAGACCGTATGTTATCTCAAGTCTGTCATAACAAGGATGGTGAGTATATATTAGGCAAATATGTGTGTGTATGCATACATATGTAATGTATGTATATATTCCAATGAGAGAAGATGCAGATGTAGTATGAGAAACAGGGGTAATTGTGAATTGATGCTAAGACAGAATTATTCCAAAAATATGTCAATAAGTACTAATTTAGTGAAAGGAGTTTCACATTTACCTGTTATTATCTGGTAAATTCTAAAAGGCAAGACATAATATTTGGGCTAAGTGGTGTTAATATTAATGATCATCATTTTGGAGGGATCATCCATTTATGTAACTAGAATGATCTTCAGGTGAATATGACTTACACGCAATTGAAAAGTGAAGGGACAATGGACAGATCTACCCTCATTTCAAGGAAGCAAGTGACTAATTTCATTCATGCCCCTTTAAACTTGCAAGTGAATCAGGCTAACGCATAATCAGATTTGTCTTCAGAGGAATTATGCTTTGAATAAAACATTATTTTTAAAGTACTGTTTTTAAGCCATCTTCAATGCTGTCATTCAACACTTCTTAGAATGCACATAAAATCTGATCTGAATCAAAAGGGCATACGTCCCCCTCGTCCCCCTCGGTGCCAAATGTGACTGATTCACTAACAGTGACTAGGATGTTTGTAGTCCCAACTTTCTTTCTTCACCCAAGCTTGCTTTCTTCTCAGCCTTACTTTCAGCAACTGTGAAAGCTTTTTAGCTACCCACATGTGCTATTCACATGAGCTTTAGTCTTCCCACTGAAAGCATCCCAAGTCCTCTTTCTGTCCCCAGTGGAATCAATCAGTCCTACATGTCTCATTTCTAACACGGAACTCAGATTATGAGTCTAGTGTTTTATATTTCACTTTTATTTCACCTTATCTTCTGGAGCATTGAGACCTTTATATTCTGGAGCCTAAGGGTGTTGGGAGGTTAAAACATCTATAGAGTTGAATCCAAAATTCCCAATAGCCCACACTGAGTCTCCTGCACCACAGATTTAAGTCTCAGTATGTGATAGTTATGTGACATTTTTGCTACTGTAAAAAAATGCTGTGTACCTCCCAAAGGTTTGAAAGATGAAGTAATGCATATAAAAATGTATTGCTATTAGTTCTTTATTAAGAGACATTGCATAGATGCTGGGATTCCATGATCAGCTCTTTATATGCTGAAATCTGATGTCCTGATGTGATGGTGTTAGGAAGGAAAGTATTTTGGTATGAGTAGAACGCTTTATGAATAGCAGTATTATTTGGTCAGGAATCTAGGGGAGGACTTTCTTTCTGTCTCTGCCAAATGATGGCAATCTGGTCCAAGAATCAGCCCTATCTTGACTTTCTATCACCAGAAAAAAAAAGTATCTTGGTCTTAGACCTGTAGAGTCTAGAATTGCGAGAAGTAAAAGTTTATTCTTTAATCTCACAAAGTGTTTCTTGTTATAGTGAGTTGAGCTGACTAAGACAGTCATTCCTCAGTGCCAGTCATAGTCAAACACAGATGATATGCTCAATCTGTAAACTGAGTGACTATAAATTTAATGAAATTGGACCAATACAAAAGTTAAACTGTATTCTTAGAATTTTCATTTCAAACAAAAAGGAGACAGTACTGTAGGTAAAGTATTAGTTGTATAAACATGAGAATTAGTGTTCAGCTTCTATCGTTCACATAGAAGCCTATGGGGAATAATTGTAACCTCAGTTCTGAGAGGTGGGGACAGGAGAATCTCAGGGCTCTGTGGCTGAACTCATGAGCTTTAAGTTCAATGAGAGACCCTATATAAAAAAAAATCATGGCTGGGCGGTGGTGGCGCATGCCTTTAATCCCAGCACTTGGGAGGCAGAGGCAGGAAGATTTCTGAGTTCGAGGTCAGCCTGGTCTACAAAGTGAGTTCCAGGACAGCCAGGGCTACACAGAGAAACCCTGTCTCGAAAAACCAAAAAAATAAATAAATAAATAAATAAATAAAAAAATCATGATAGAATCTGATTGAGGAGGGCACTCAACATTGACCTCTGAGCTCTGCATGGATATAAACTTATGCATATGTACACGGACATGCAAATACACACATACAAACATGCACAAACACGTACACACATACACACACATGTACACACACGCACACGCTCAGCATGAAGTGCATTGATTTTGATTAAAGCAAGGGACTAAAAGCGACAAAGAGTTACAAAACACCATAGCACACACAGGATGACTTAAACAGACATTAACGTTTAAAGTTCTGGAAGCTGTTTATTACAAGATTAAGGCCCCAGCAGGCTTGTTTCCCTAAGGAGTCTGGTTTTGGCTTGAGATTGTCATCTGCTTGCTGCATAGAGATATCACCCAGATTTACATGCATGACACATACATCTGTGTCGAGTGAGCTGACCTCCTTTTCTCAAAGAATATATTCAGAATGAACTAAGAACGACTAGAGTGGCCTTATTTTAACTCAATTATTCCCTGAAAGGCACTCACATTCTGTAGTGACCTTCATCGTGTGCTGGAGGTTAGACTTTGCAGTGCAATCCATAATAAGGCAAATGGATAGAACCAAATAGTAACTTTTCACTTCTGAAAATCTGTGATGAGAAGAGGAACACCACTGTTGGTGTTTATGTGAGTACAGGAGTAGGAATGAGAACACACCAATGTTGTAACAGCTAATAACTGAGTAGTTACTAACTGAATATCAGTGTAGATGGAAATGTCAGATAGAGGCAGAGGCAATGTGATGGAGAAGAAAAGGTTCTTTTAGTGGTAAAGCATTAAGAAGAAGTATTTTCTACTAGATGGACATATCCATATGGCCAAAGAAACACAATCTTTTGAAAAAAAATCAAAACAACAAAAACAAAAAAACAAAACAACAAAAAAGAAGTCCAAAGAATAGAAGTAGAATTTTAAATGGAGCCAGAAAGTGGAAGGGGCAGTGGTGCGATGAAGACCTAGTTTCTTATAATTGTTGATGGATCAGAGATGAGCTTGGAAAGACATCCCTTGATGTGGCAAGGAAATGACCCCTGTTACACTTACCTTAATGGCATAGCACAGAAAGTATCTAAATGGGGCTTTAAATATATCAGAAGAAATAATAATGAAGTCATCTATGATGATTTATTTTGATGATCAACCAACTTAATCATTTAGTTTTAATGACAATCTGTGGGGTTAATTTTTTCATAGAATTTAAGTTTCTAACATACTACAAATAAATGATAAATTCATTTTTTGAGACAATATCTTAAATGACCTGGAGGTGAATTCAAACTTGCTATGCAATTGAGCATGACGGAAATTCTGAATTTTTTTTCTGCAATTTCTACTTCCTGAGTTCTATGATTGCAGATATGTGTCAACACAGCTGTTTTATGCACTGCTGGGAAATGAACTCAGGGCTTTTGTATGCTGGGAAATCATTCTACCCCAAATGGGAGTACTTCTCTTTTCTATTGCTGTATAGTATAAGCAGGAAGTTTGATCTCATTCCTTCATTTAGGAATCAATATATTTAACTGTCATTCTTTTGTATCTCTATAAAATTGTAGTTCTGAAATAAAAATTAAAAATAAAAAATAATCCCTTAAAATGGAACAAGAATCCTACAAAAATGTGTGAAGGCAATGTATTTTGATGTGTGAACAGTTGAGGACTATATGGCCACAAAGAAACACCACTGCAAACAGAGACTCCATCACACTGAACACCCAAAGTAAATAGGATTTAACATTTGGACTTAGCAATCAGAGCTATCTCCCATGTCAGAGAGGGAAGCACTATACTTTGTTTCATGCATTCAATAAACTAGTATGTTTTTATCATTTACTCAGTGCTAGAAATAACACTGGAAATTATGATACTGGAGAGGGAGAAGTCAGATGCAGGCCCAGGACTTACAGACTTTCTATGCACTAATATATGAAAAGATAATGAGTAATAGGATAATAATGGACATAATTAACCAACTCCACAATTAATGAGAACTTCAATGCATGCATACACATTCCTGATATTCCAAATCTTTGATCAGGGAAATAAAATTAATTAAAGGGAACTTTAACTATTAAATTTGACAAAGGAAGACTTGTTATTTGAAATGTATTGAATAATTTATATGTATCTATCACCTTTTCTTTTCTTTTTTTTTTTTTTTTTTTTTTTTGGTTTTTCAAGGCAGGGTTTCTCTGTGTAGCCCTGGCTGTCCTGGCACTCACTCTGTAGACCAGGCTGGCCTTGAACTCAGAAATCCGCCTGCCTCTGCCTCCCAAGTGCTGGGATTAAAGGCATGCGCCACCACCGCCCGTCTATCACCTTTTCTAAAAGCAATGAAGACATTATTTGAAAAACCAGAAGCTAATTAAATTAACTCAGAACAAAGCAATGCTAGAATTGAGATTTCACATCAATATAGTTTATAATATCTTTATGACATCTATAATAGCTGTACCTGTCTGGACATCCTCTCCTCTCACCAAATGACATTTTACTCTGATTAAACAACAAAACTGAATGAATGTATTGACTGACTTGATTTCAGATGGAACATATCAGTGTAATTCTGCATGTTTTAAGACTTGGTAATTTGTATTTTAAAGGTTAAGTAGAATTGCCACTTTCCTACTGTTTATTGAATTACAAGGTTCACATTCAGAAAATAAGAACATGAGTAATGACCAAGCCAGCATAAGTTTAAATAAGATGCTTCCAATCTCATATCCACATTAATCATATCAAGAGTATTTTGATTTTAGCAGAAAAATCTCTTGATTTGAAGAAATGGGTAATCATTTAAATAAACAGAAAAAACAAGCTGAATGTAAAAATGACCCAATGTGTGGATTAAGAGCTAACAGGAGAATTGAAAGAAGCAAGGCTTAAGTTTGTTTTGATTCATGCTACCTAACTAATCTCAAAAGGTAACCAGTGCCATAAATCTCAGCAAAAACTCATAGAAGAATTTTAATAGTTTGACTAAGTTATATCTAAATAATCTTAGTAGCAACATATCAAGTCCTATGTTGATATTAACCCAGATCATGCAAATCAAAACAGCAGTTCCAGATAATGAGAAAAGATCAACTCTAAAGTATCTGAAAATATACTCATTAATATAGATATTTAAGAATGATATTAAAATGTAGATCCACACATAGCCAAAATAACTGTAAAATTTATGTGAATTATTTTACTTTGCTAAGCAAGGCTATTTATTCCAGCATGAAGATGCTAATGCTATGCAAAATATGACCGTCAGCCTAGTATGTTTATAATAGACAAATCCCAGTTATCAGTTATTTCCTCTCTTCCAGGGGTTCTCAAAATGTGGGAAAATTGGAATCACATAGAAAAATTTAAAAATTATTGATTCCTAAAAGCGTTGAACACAAACACCACTGAGTAACTTATGGTCAGTTATCATTATATAAAAGTGGTCCACTTATCATTAAACAATATTGAATCAAAGACTTCCCCCCAAGCCCTCTGTTAAGATTCTTATTCTGTGAGATGTTGACTGAACATTGACATTAAAAAGAAAAACACCAGTCCAAATATATTTTCTTTGCAATAATTTATTTTCACTCAAGTTTATCCTACCTTCACTTTTATAAGGGTTTTGCATGTGTCACAGCATCTCTCCTATGTAAATATTCCTGCGTATGAGAAAACAACTCAGTGGGTACATTGCTTGCTGTACATGTCTAATGACCGGAATTCAGATGCACAGAACACATACAAAAGCCTGGAATATGAGAGAGGTATCTGTAAACCCAGTGTGCTTATACTAGGAGATGGGAGGTGCAAACTAGGGAATTACTAGAAACTCGGGGTCCAAAGAGCCTGACACAAACAGTGGTGAACAGTACCAAGTGGACCTGCATGCTACATGGTAAAAGATGAAAATCAACAGGCAAGGTAGTTCTCTGACCTCCACAAACATAAAAGTGCTAGCATCCAGAATTTTCCACTATCTTTTCTACTTTATTCTTTTGAGGTTAAGTCTCTTGATCAAACCCAGTTGCATATACAGCTAATCTTCCTAGCCAGTTAGCTCCTCAGTTCCCTTGTCTTAGTCTTAGGAAGCTATAACCACAGGCAGGTCACGTCCACCCAGAGTTGTGTGAGTTAAGAATACAAAGAACTCAAGAAGTTAAACTCCAGAGAGGCAAGTAACCTTATTAAAAAATGGGGTACAGAGCTAAACAAAGAGTTCTCATCCGAAGAATATCTAATGGCTGAGAAGCACCTAAAGAGATGTTCATCATCCTTAGTCATTAGGGAAATGCAAATCAAAACAACCCTGAGATTCCATCTCACACCAGTCAGGATGGCTAAGATCAAAAACACAGGAAACAGCAGTTGTTGGCGAGGATGTGGAGAAAGAGGAACACTCTTCCACTGCTGGTGGAATTGCAGGCTGGTACAACCACTCTGGAAAGCAGTCTGGCAGTTCCTCAGAAAACTGGGCATGACACTCCCGGAGTATCCGGCTGTACCACTCCTGGGCATATAACCAGAGGCTTTACCTGCATGCAATAAGGACACATGCTCCACTATGTTCATAGCAGCCTTATTTATAATAGCCCGAAGCTGGAAAGAACCCAGATGTCCCTCAACGGAGGAATGGATTCAGAAGATGTGGTATATTTACACAATGGAATACTACTCTGCAATTAAAAACAATGAATTCCCGAAATTCCTAGGCAAATGGTCAGAACTTGAAAATATCATCCTTAGTGAGGTAACCCAATCACAAAAGAACACACATGGTATGCAGTCACTGATAAGGGGCTATTAACCCAGAATCTTGGAATACCCTAGACACAATTCGCATTTCAATAGATTTCCAAGAAGATGAAAGGAGAGACCCCTGGTCCTGGAAAGACTGGATGTAGGGGAATGCCAGGACAGAGAAGCGAGAGGGGGTTGAATGGGGAAAAGAGGGAGGGAAGGGTGCTTATGGGACTTTCAGGGAGGGAGGAAATGGGAAAGGGGAAATGATTTTGAATGTAAATAAAAAAAAACTTAGAAAATAAAATAAAATTAAAAAAAAAAAAAGAATGTGAACTCCTGTCCCCTGTTTGTCCAGCTGGTGCTTTAAGCTCTGACTCACTTCCTCGGCCCCAGGACTTTCTTAATTAACCTTAATTGAATAAATTAATTGAGCCTATGAACCTTTTGACTACTTTCCAACATCTACAGTATTGAGGAAGAGTAGAAATTCATTTTCTGGTTCCCTCTGTTCACTTTTGTTTCAACAAGTGGAAATAAGTACCTTGCAATGTTGTTTGTGAGACTGCCTAGACAGTTCAACTTGGTGACGGATGTCAGTTACTTATTATTCCTTAGGAAAATTAATAGAACTGAGTAGAGTCTCTGTTCTAAAAACCAAGTTGACTGTAAGAAATGCACACTGCTCTGAACTAAATGTTTGTGGTACAGAAATTTAAATAGTAAAAAGTGACCAGGGAACATTTTTCTCTAAAACTATATTCTACCTTAAAGAAATGAAAGTGGGAGGCTTGTGCAAGCATTAGAGATGAGAAGAATTACCAAGAGTTTCCTGGAAAAAATCAAGCCATGGGAAGGTCATGGGCCACTTCCAAATTTTGAACTATAAAGGTACAGTATAAAAGGATAATACATGTCTAAAGAACACATTCAATTCTATTTGGATTTTTCACCCTGATGAACTCCCAAAGATCTAATCACTGCCAAGCAGGGGAAAAATGCTTCAGTCTTCAAATTAACATCTGTAAGAGTTAAGAAATTCCCACATCTTTTAAAATGCGTTTTCACTTTTCCTTTGGAAACATTTTTTTTTTGTAGTTTGAAATGCTTATTAACAAAGTGTTTTCATTTTTCAGCATAGATTCCTTTCTCTGGAATCAGTTAAATGTCAATGGAAGTTACTTCTCTGAATAGTATAGTGGTCATGCTGAGTAATCAGCTTTCAGCAAAAATCAGGAGTAACTAGAAAGAACATTGATCTCCTTGTCTTTTAAATTGGCTCTGAAGGCAAAAGAAGAGGCAACTTTCCCACTGTTATAAGGAATTCAGAAGTGGAAGGAGAATAAAAGTAACCTTCAACTATAACTCACACAAAGGCTACATTCATTCTCTTAATCACTTTTGTTTTTATTTTTTAGGTATGCCCTATAAAACGTCTATTTTGTGCCCTCTTTCTCTGTGCATTTTTCCCTTATTACAAGACAGACAGTTGCAATTACATTTCTAGCTCTTTTTAAATTACTGACTCAGATTTCAAAGGTAGAATCATCTTGAACTTCTCTAATGTTATTTATGACAAAGTAATTCAAAAAACAATTGGTCCAAGCAGTTTAAAAATCTTGTTGGATAGATATTAGGAGGGAGAAAAATATTAATCTAAAAGCTTTCTTGAGAACTCTTTGAAACCCCTTTTGGGGAAGATTGTTCTCATGTTCCAGGAAATCCACCAGTGAGTCCTACAGTTAGGCAAAGTCTCCTTTTCCAAAAGGAAAGTTGACCAGTAAATTTTAGCCAGAAGGAGCTCATTTATTCTGTGTGGTTATGAGGAGGCTATTTGACAGGGGAAATTCAGAAATGTAAGATATTTATGGAGAAGGTATGTGTTGGTAGAAAAGCCTGCTGTGATCATGGAGACCATAGTTGACACTTTGAGAATAGGGCACATTTTGCTGTGCTATAGACTTCTGTGATGGTTTGTATATGCTTGTCCCAGGGAGTGGCACTATTAGAAGGTGTGACCTTGTTGGAGGAAGTGTGTCACTGTAGGGTTGGGCTTAGAGATCTTCCTCTTAGATGCCTGAAGATGCCCAGTCTGTTCCTGGTTTCCATTGGATAAAGGTGTAGAACCCTCAGCTCTTCCTGCACCATGCCTGCCTGGATGTTGCCATGCTTCTGCCTTGATGACAATGGACTAAACCTCTGAACCTGTAAGCCAGCCCCAAGTAAATGTCTTTTATAAAACTTGCATTGGTCATTGGTGTCTGTTCACAGCAGTAAAACCCAAACTAATACAGAAGTTGGTACCAGGAGTAGGGTATTGCTGTGATAGGCCTGACCATGCTTTTGTTTGGAAGAATGTGGGTTTTGGAACTTTGGATTTGGAAAGTCATGGAATGCTTTAAGTGGGGCTTAGTGGGCCAGCCTTGTAGGAATATGGAAGACAGTAGTATTGAGGGTCATTTGAACTGTGTAGGCCTGATGACCCAAAATGTTTCAGTGGAGAACTTTCATATGTGGTTGAGAGGCTGTTTTTGTGAGGTTTTGGTGAAGAACATGGTTGCTTTTTGCCATTTTCTGAAGAGACTGCCTAAGGCTAAGGAAAAGAGATGTGTATTAATTATATTGACAAAGGAAGTCTCAAAAAAGCCCAACAGAGACTTTGTTCTCTGGTTAAGTCTGATGAAAAGCATTTTGAACAAACATAGCAAGCTGAGAAAGGAAACACACAAAATATATAGTTTGAGTATTAAAGGAACACCAGGAAGTGAAATGGAGCTGAATTCAAGGATATTAAACTGAATTAAGGAAGTAGTGACTTTGAGGCAAGATTCCTCCCAGCTAAATTTAGGTTCAGGCATGGTAGTACAAGCCTTTAATCCCAGGAGACAAAGATAAGCAGATCTCTGAGTTCAAGGCCAGCCTAGAACAGAGCAAATTCTAGGTGAAGAAAAACTTAAATCCAGGTTTGGTGGATCACACCTTTAATCCCAGTGCTTAGGAGACAGGCATGCAGATCTCTGAATTCAAAGTCAGTCTATGGAGCAAGATCCAGGACAGCCAAGCTTAAGCAGTGAAGGAGTTGGAATAAAGGAAGCTAGTAATAAGGTAATAGAACGGGGGGGGGGGGGCAATGTTCCAGCTCCTGCAAACAGCAGAACTCAGCAGCTTAGGCCATGGGTCTCTGGCTTTATATTCAAGAGAGACTATTGGGACAATTGATGCTGGTTAGCTGGAGCTAAGAAATGAGTGGTGATTAAGAAAAGACCAGCATCACTTAGGTGATATTTTCTGGGAAGTGTTTCCTAAGAGCACAAAGAAGCTGTGTTCCAGAGATAGCCAAGACTGTACCTCATGCTGCAGCTGTACTTGGTAATGTGTAAGAATAATCCAGGTGGTACTGGTTTTGAAGGCATGAAGGCATCATGAAGAACAGCTGAGGTTTGGCACTGTGAGAGGCCATGGAAGGCCATTGGTGAAAGTGCAGGCTCAGTTGTAGTTGACAGCGAAGGACTGAAGGGGTCATGCAAAGGAGTTGAGGCTTGATACTATGAAGACTGCCTATGAGAGACTTTGGTGAAGCATAGTTGCAGTAGAAGACCCTAGCATATTGGAGATGCCAGTACCATGGGATGACCACCAAGAACAGCAGTGGCAGCGGAATGGATCAACCTGAACTTAGAGTGCTACAGAGGGCAGAGCTGGAGAAGTGACACCAGCCCTTTGGAGATGCACAGAAGATCATGTGTGGAACTCAGACATTGGAACAAGAAGCTGTGAAGCTGAAGTTGACTTGGGGACCCCAAGATGTTAAAGATGCCAGAGTCACAGGATGCCTGCCAGGAAGGCTGCTAACAGGGAGTGGAACCAGCCCAGGAGAAAGAACCTTGTTGCAGTCAACAAAGATGAAAAGGGAGTTGAAAATCTGAAGACTGCTTTGCCATCAGACATGGAGATGCAGAGTTTGGAGACTGCCCAGCTGGTTTCCTGTCTTGCTTTTGGGATTACAGTTAAGTGATTGGATGAATCTCAGAAGAGACTTTGAACTTTGGACCTTTAACACTGTTGAGAATACTATAGACTGTGGGGACTTTTGAAGTTGGACTAAATGTATTTTGCATTATGCTATGTTTAGGTATGGCCCCCATAGACTCATGTTTGAACATGCCTATGTGAACCAGGGAGTGGAAAGTGATGGTGTGTATATGCTTGTCCCAGGGAGTGGCACTATTAGAAGGTGTGGCCTTGTTGGAGGAAGTGTGTCACTGTAGGGTTGGGCTTAGAGATCTTCCTCTTAGATGTCTAAAGATGCCCAGTCTGTTCCTGGTTTCCTTTGGATAAAGGTGTAGAAGCCTCAGCTCCTCCTGCATCATGCCTGCCTGGATGCTGCCATACTTCTGCCTTGATGACAATGGACTAAATCTTGGAACCTGTAAGCCAGCCCCAAGTAAATGTCTTTTATAAAACTTGCATTGGTCATTTGTGTCTGTTCACAGCAGTAAAACCCAAACTAATATAACTACTAAGAACTTGTGCTTTAAAGGTCAGCAGCTGAAGAAACTTTTGGCCCAGAACATTTACAAGTCTATGTAATGGGGAGTAATAAGCGCCAGATCTCAGAACACACATGGAATGTGTGTAGAAGTTAACTACATTCCTTCCATCATCATACAGAGTCCTGGAGCATCCAAACATCTCAGAGGCAGACAAGTTTGAAGGAACTGGGATCAGTATGACCACTGATCCTTAAAGGAACTATAACAGAGCAGACAGGCAATGACTAACTGCCAAGAACAAACAACTAAAACAGACTTAAGTTTCAAACATGCCAGTATGATGGAGGTTGATCAGATTTCCAATCAATTCAAATATTCTTGTCCTAATTCTCCACTCATGTAAGATTGTCTTCTGCATGGAATTTGCTCACATCATAGCTATTTGGACACATTCGACCAGAATGAGTCTCTGTCCTTTAGAAGTAGGGTCTGGAGAGATTCATTACACCCCCCTTCATGTATTTATAAATAAAGCATCACTTATCAGTGAAGGAGTGGATGCTTCTCCCTTTTGCCAATGAAGTGAGAAAATAGTCTAGAATTAGGCAAGAGAGAGACATAGAGACAGAGACAGAGAGACAGAGATAGAAAGAGACAGAGAGAGAGATGGCTAGTATTTATGTGACCTTGACATTTGAGTTCTATCCATTTTTCCTCAGGAAAAAATACATTTGTTCCTTTAGAGACCAAGATCTCTAATAATATTTAATACAGAGTCCTCATAGCTTGAGTTAGCTTTGGTATTTTTTCTCCTAAGTAGACACTGCAGAGAGTGGTTAGTTGCACAATACTTTTACAGAAACTAGTAGTAGGAACCATGTTTTGTTTGGTTCAGAAAAAAAATCACAGAAGTGTATGTAGAACAGGTCATGAACAAAATCGCAGAAGTGCATGTATAACAGGTAGGGAACAAAGAAATCAGAACTTTCATTAATAGACATTTTTTTTAACCTAATACCTTCTGAAGGCTTGTTATTTCTTTCTCCTTATGATTGTTTCTTGCAGGATGAAGCTTCAGACACTTCTAGAAGCTGTTCGTGTTGGCCTAGCCTTATAATCTATAATATTGTAATTATTTGACTGTTATTCTAACATGGAGTTCCAAAATCTGTTCTGAATTTTAAAAACAAAAAATCCTCTGTCGGCAAAACAAATGTACCTAGTTCTAACTTAAGGTGGGGAAATGGAGGTTAGTGGAGAGGGATACAGGACAAACTCTTACACTGAGTTTACCTAGAGATGCTAAACAAAATTGTTCCATGTGAGAGACACAGACCACACACAAGTCAAATATGTTCGCATCAGGTATAAGATAAAGAGCTAAGTTTTAATGGAGTATAGAAATAGAGCTAATATTTTACTAATTGAACCTTTTTGTTTTATGAAAGTTACAATTTAATTTTTCACCCAAAAGAACCTTACATTATATATATATATGTGTGGTGTGTATATATTTTATATATATGTAGATATATACTGATATTTCAACAATAAAGTTGATAATTATTCATAATTTACTATGTACATACATGTATTTATATATTGATATTTTACCAATAAATTTCATAATTACAAGTGAAAGATAAAACGCATTTTCATTTCTTTTACTCTTTTTCCATATAAGCTTATTTTTTTTGTGTGTGTGTCTTTCATGGAAATCCCCTGTGACTTTTGAAATACTCATCTATATTAGTATGAGGCAAAATATGTTTTATCATGCTTAATAATGCATGCATACATACATATATATATATGACAATATATACTTATACCTGTGGGTGTATGTATTCATGTGTATAGGCACATTTGTATGTCTACCTATGTATTTCCCTGTTATATTACTGAGCGGCTAAAAAAAAAAAAAATCTCAGTTACTTTGTCTGGCCTCTGGACTAACTATATAGCCATACTGTCTGCTGGCCTCCTGCTTTGAAAATAAGCAAAATTAGTCAAAGGGTATTAACACATTGGGAACTTGCAACCCCATCTCCCGATTACAGTTTCAACGGCATTCTTAACATCTGACCTAACCATTGATTCTTAATTATTTCACACTCTTATCATCTGTGTTGCCTCTAGAGTGAGTAGAAAGAATTATATGTCTAAAGTCAATCAGATATTCTTCACAAGGCCAGCTAGCACAAGACAGTTTAGTATATACATGCAACATCTTTTAAAAAACAGAAGTAACAAAAGTATAAAATAAATGGGTCACTTGCCTTGGCCACATACAAGTAAATGCTTGAAGAATTGACCATCAGGATTATTAACATGCTCTTATGACATATTTAAATTATTTCTATAAAATATTATATCTCTTGAATATAAAATTAAAATTGTATATAGGTTGGCCATTATGAGAACATTAAACTATGTCTCTGTGACATTAAAAATAATGGAAATGCCTGTAAGATGTAGCTCTTCAATTTATTTTCACATTTTAACAAGAATCATGAGAACAATATATGATAACGGAAAAGTATTTATCCACTGAGGATTGGAATGCCTCTTGTTCAAACTGTATCATACTACAATTAATTTTAATTGCATCTTTTGTAACCTACATGGACAAAAATCAGGGTCCATTGTAGCAACAGTGGAAAGATGCCATACAATTTGTATAAACAAAAATCTCTTTCAAGCTATTTTTCAATAGATAAGCATAAATATTGCTGTATTACATGGCATAAGTATCTATATTAAATATTTAGGTTCCTATAGTGAAAAAACTATAGACTATGTGTTTACTTTTAATACTGGATCATTTTTCTGGGCCTGTAAAAAATGAAATACAATCAAAGCACAACATTCCATACCATGAAAGTGTGTTAAAGCAACTCATTTACTGTTTAGCATGAAAAGTTACCATGCTTCGTATATTGGTACAAATTCAACATTGTGCTTGGAAGAGATAAGCCTATTTCACTGATAAAAATAATTCTTTCATGGGACATTTATGTTTGATTTTTATGGCAGTTAGACCATAAACATGCAGTTTATTCTTGAATCACAGAAAAGGAAAAATAAAAGATCTAATGCATTTGTTAAATTGGAAATTTCCAAGGTAGAGTCCACAAGATTTTGTCATGCGCTCTCTCTACTAATGCCCTGAGGAGCCATGTTCAGTGGCTGGACCCGAAACAACATTGGCACAGAGTTTATTCACTTGAGTCTTACTTTCTATTCAGTCACAGGTCAATTTAATGGATCACCACGATATTAAAATAATAATAATAATAATAATAAGAAGAAGAAGAAGAAGAAGAACAAGCTAGAAGGTAGTTTATAAGATCAGAGTTCACATAAAATATGGTTATATGTTTTTCTAAATATTTTACATATAAATATGTGGATGTGTATATGCATGAGTAATAACAATAAATTTACTTTTACTATGATGTGTGGGTTAACAGACCATGAATAGATGTGTGTGCCACTATTCTGGTGAAACACTATTCTGCTGAAACACTGTCCTGGTGAAGCACTGCTATTAACAACAGGAAATCCACATATGGGAGAAAATAGTTCTCAAATGGTTCCTTTCACACAACTTCAGCTACAATTAACTGATCCTGGGATTTATCAAAAAACAACTGACTGAGTTTCTCTGCTGTTTAAGATTATCACAGAAAGTTGGCTTCCCAGGTACCTTTTCTGTGTCCTAAAGTCAAGGACCATTGTACTTGAGGCTATCCCACACTCTGAGTGGGGATACCCAGGACCTTTACTAGGTTTATGGAAGAGGAAATATTCTTTGTCATAGATTTTTACTTATTTTCTGTACATGGAACTGTACATGTGTGAGGGGTGGGCACATAAGATCACATAAAAGTGAGAGTCAGAGGTAACTCGTAGAAGTCTGCTCTTTCTTCCCACCACATGACTCCCAGGAATTGAACTAAGGTGATCAGGCTTGCAGGCAGGTGCCTCTACCTACCAAGCCTTCCCACTGGGGTTCCCTCCTTCTATTTTAAACATTTTTGTAGAACTATGATTTCCCACACGGTTGCATTAGCCAGATGTGGCTATTTAAATTTAAATTAATTAGTTTATTGAAAGTATTCCCCATTTAAAATAATCTCATACCAAGTATTTAAGAGACATGCATGCCAAGTATCATTATATTCAAGAGGAAAATAAAGAACATTTCTATCAACACAGAAAATGTCATTAGAAACCTCTGCTCTGGAGGCTTTCAGTGACTGCAAACCAACCCAATGGAATGCAGGGCACTGGATAGTATGTAGTATATATAAATATGAAATATATACATATGCATTTTTTATTAAGATGTATCAATTATTAGGAAATTAAGCATTTCAAAAAGATCAGTACTTACCAAGAGAGATGGCTCTTATAGTAATGTACTTGTCAATAATGAACTTGATTGTCAGCCTAAGAACCTATGTGACAAAGACTAGGCATGAGATAATACAACTACCCTCGAAATCCCAGAGCTAAGTAGATGGAGAGGGACAAATCCTTGGGGCTTTCTGGTCAGCCAGCCTAGCCTATTTGGCAAGTTTCTAGCCAACAGGAGACCATGTCTCAAAAACTAAGTTCAAAGGATGGGGAGATGCCGCAGTGGACAGTAACACTTTCTGTACAAGTATAAGTACCTGAGTTCATATCCTTAGAACTCACGTAAAATGGTAGGCCATGGCAGCACTTGACTACACCCTGGCACTCAGATGGATGCCTCCCTGGCTGCAAGACTAAGGATAACTATTGCCAAGATCTAAGCTCAGTGTGAGACTTTGTCTCAGGAAAAAGCAAGGTGGATGATGCCTGATATATGACAAATGAGATTTTCACCTGGCCTCTCCATACACATGCACATATGCTTGCATGTACACTGATAAATATATAGGAATAAGAGAAAGTGGAATTCTGTGGAATCTCACAAGACTGAATCCATGTTATCAAGACCAAGGCTGACTTTACATAATAACAATATGTCAGTATCTTGACTCTCATGAATGAGCCACTCTTATGGAAATTACTGATAAAAGGGAAGTCTCTGTATGTATAATAGAACTATTAGTTGCAAAATCTGCTTTAAAATTCTATTCATGGGTGGATATAGCACAAATCTATGGGTATAGATATGAGTATTCAGAACACAATTTGGTAACATATTTAGCAGAACACAAGTAATTCTTCCTTATGGTCACTGGATTCTTCAGCAGTTCTTGACATAACTAGGAATGAGAAAGTCATCTCATTGGACCATACACAGAAGGAAGTGAACATAGGAGGGAGTTGGTTGTCTTCCAGTGGAAGAAGAAAGTTATGAGAAAGAGGCATTGGGCATGAAAACAACTAAAATCCATTATATAAACCTACAAAAAGTACCAGTAAATTAATTTAAAAACCCAATTCAAATAAATATATGCTTAAAATATTTTTAAAAAGCAAATACAATGCAGACTCAAAAGACCAAGTGTTCTATATTCTAATACCACCAACATTTTTAAAAGTAAAATTAATATATTTTATGAAGATAAAATATTTATGAATATTCATAACTACCAATGCACATTTCACACAAAACATCTGTGAGTTTTTTACAAATACTAAACTATGACATTATCTCAAAAATGCACACATTGCTTGATCTGCCATTTACAAAGTAGAATAACAAAGTTTCCAATAGAGAAACTACATTTTAGGATGTTAGCACCACCATACAATACTTAAAACAGACTATGATCTCATGAACATAAAACATTAAGAAGATAAAACTGAGTTAAAATTGAGAAAGTCATAAAAAATTGTACCTAACTATTTCTAAAAATCTTATACTAGATACAGTGTGAGGATGTGTGGGCTCAATAAAATGTATTATTTTTGTAATAATGCTCTTGACATTGTCTGGTTTTAATTGACACTACCCAAATAATATAGAGTAATATAATAGTCAACAAAGCTACAGAAAGGTAAATAAATAGTCTATGGGAAGTGTGAGATGGCTTGGTAGCTTTATCAATTGAATATATCCTTCTCCTTTCTAGGAATGCATCTGTATAACCATCTCAAGGGTGTGGGATGGCTGCACTGTGAGAGGCTGTTGGGCCACTGTTTGTTACCATACACTTATCTTTCATCTTTATTCAGGGCAAATACTATGATGCCTTTTATTCACTGTGTTATCCTGTTGTCTTATAGCCCTAATTTGTCCACAGGTAAAATTGTAACCCAGATCTATTCCTAAGTAAATTAGTGGATGTGGGTGTTACAGTGTGTTATGAGATTGGTTCTTATCAAGATTATTTTCAAATTTTCCTTTTCTTGTTCATATGCCTTTCCAGTGATGAGGCTACTGTATGAAAATCCTGAAATCCAAACCAAAACATTGAGGCAGAGGAAAAGAAGAAGGAGAAAAAAGAAATAGTTTATGACATAATTGAGCTTCATGTACTGGGTCTGAGGTTACAAACAGTGGGGTCTTCTTTCAAATTTTCTTATCATTTAAGCCATTCTAAATGGAATATTTTATTCAGTTTACCCAAACACATTGTACAACTAAAACGCACAAGACCAGAAATATGTAATATCATTTTAATGTTGAAGAAACAGAAATAAGGCTATATTTTGACTCAGTCTACCACTATAATTAAAATATGGTTGTTGAGACACCTAAATACAAACAGAAGAAAATAGAAAATTAAAACCTGATTTTTTCCATTCAAATATTGTCCAGAAGTTGGCACTGGGGCAGTATATCAGAGGCCTTATGATCTTATTAAAATCAGAGGAAGAGACTTGGGTTGTCATGAGTACAGGAAAGGTGATTGCTGTTAGGCAAGAAGAATCGCTTTTATTCAGAGTATGTTTGACCATGCTCCTGTGTGTGGCCCTCTACACATGCCAGCAATGGATTCTGTAGTACCAAACCTGAAGGTATGAAGTTTGGAGGAGTCAGTGCAGGATCTCCATATAGTTAGAGAGTGTTAAGAGACTGAATATGATCAAAATATATTAGACGCGCGCATGAAATTCTCAAAGGATACATTATATAATGTAAAAGTGTCGATAGATTACTGTGAGATGCTCCCTACCTCTCTACCCACTCATGCTCTTTTAATCTATCTCTTACACACACACACACACACACACACACACACACATACACATACATACACAACTGAAATAAAAGCAAACCAAAAAAAAAAACCAAACAAATAAACAAAAACAAGAAAATAAATACCAAAGCAGAAAAGCACACAAAGAAACAGGAGGTTTGTTTTATGTTGGCCAACTATTCCAGGACAAGGATTTGGTGCTGAAGAGTGGGTGAAACCCAGTAACACTCCATTGGGAAAAGCTGCTTTTTCACTTCCCAGTAGATAGCAGCTGTAAATAGCTTCTTGGATGGGGTGCAGGGAAATTTTGCCCACTTATTTTCTGTGCACATTATATGTTATATACCTCAATCTCTTAAACATTTAGAAATAATGCCAAAAAATATACTCTAGCAACTGCAGCTATATTTAAACAGTGAGCCCTTCATTAGTTATTTTCATTTTGCAACATACAAAAATGAGTTTTTCCACTATGTCTTTTATGTTCAAGTCACATGAACAGAGAGGAAATTTAAATACTTTTTAAGATATAAAGCATGATTAAGAAAAGCCTTAGTTGTATTTGACTATAAGGCCATAATCATAGTTGACAATTTCCTTAGTTCAAAATGCAAGTTAGAGGTAGGAAGTAATGACTTCACTTTTGAAAAAAAAAAAAGAAACAGTGATATTAAGTCACTTTGTTAGTTTGACTGCATCACAGTTATAATAAGTAGCTACCAGGCAGACCTGGATCTGCATGTTGCCCTTTGCTGAGCTTGAAGAGGTCAAGACACTGATGCCTGTTGGACTGTGGAAATGGAGGAGAAGCTGAGGGCATGATACATATGATAATGTTCTACTAGGGCAAGCTGAGTTAACAGATATGGAAAGAAACTTTAAACTAAGGAATCAAAAATAGGATAACAAAATTTGCAATGGACCTCATTTTCTCAGTTTTCATTCAAGCTCTCAAACTAGGAATGCCATAACTATCCTGTGTATTTAAGTTGGACTTTGTGCTAAGTAGAAACTGGATGTAGACTCTAAGTTCCTTTTCATGGCACTATATAAATGGTGATCTAATTTTCCCAATTGGGGACATTCACACAGTCAATTCCCTCAGCTTTGGATTTCTTGATTCAGTAACAGCACCGAAGTCAATTTGAAGTAACATCTGAACTAATTATTGACAAGAGCAATTTGACTCTTCTCAATCGTGAGTGCCATTTTAAAGCTCCGACCTCGCCTCATGAGGTTGAAGCAATATAAATTACATTAGGCCTATCCTCAAAGAACAGATGTAATGGTAAGGGTAATTTTAGGAAGATTCATTTCAATTTTCTATATTATCTGTTTTGAACATCCACTTTAAAAATCTAGGCAGTTTTACCCAAAATGTTGTTTGGCCAACCTTGCAGGATCTTATAAAGTGTGGTTCAAAGTAATTTCCTTGGCTTTTATCTTTCCAAATATTTGTAATTTCTTCCAATCTTCACTTATTATGGTTGAAGTAAAATATACTGGAACAGTAAAAGAAGGGATGCCACAATGTTCTTCTAGTCTCTGCTGCAGGACCTGAGCTAAATCAGCTTTCAGCAGTCACAGAAACCAGAGAAGGACATCTTATGGAGACTGTACATTGACTGTAATACTCAACAATGCTTAGACAATCGCAAATCTGAAAGAAAAATTTGTCTGACAAATGGATAGGTACCTATATAGCATTCAAAGACCTCCTTCCATACTTAGATGTTAAAGAAGTTCACTACAGCAATTTAAACCAAAGACCATAGACTGACAGCTCCAAAACTTATTGTCTTTAATTTGTGAGAATAGTTCATAAAACATAGTTTGATATGTCTGCAAGGACTGTTGTCTTTAGGAGGCTATGGTCCTCAGCTTCTTACCAGTCACATCTATCCTGGATTTCCTCACATCAACTTGCACATGCATCTTTGGTTTGATGTCTAAACTTTGTTCCTTTTATAATGACACCAATGACATTGGATTGGGAATCCACTTGAGTCTTATAAAACCACAGGCTAGCCCAATTAGTTACTGCTAGTGTGACCTCATCTCCAGAGAAGTTACATTTTGAGGTAACAGGAAGTAAGACTTTTTAGCATGTGAATCTCAGGGAATAATGTTCTGCTTGCCTTAGACCCTCATTGTTTCTTTTTTGAATTCATGCCTTGCCCAATGCCTGATTTTAGGAGCCTTATTAATTTTTTGAGTACAATTATTTGAGTACTTTGTTATGTCGTTATATAAAGGTAGAAAAGAAAGATGGTTTTTAACCTTCACGTTCTGCTTTTCTAATGCATATTATTTATAGACAAAACCAAAAGGCTCTTTGTTAAACTTCTGTCTGGTACAAGAATAAGTCCCTGACACTAGACGTTTGCTCTTGAATCCTTACATCACTTCAGAGTGTCTAAGGATAAAGATTTTTCAAGGCACAGGTAATTGCTTTAACAGCATGGAGTCTGAACTTAGCCAGAAAGAGTTCCAAACCTTGTTGGTGCTAATAGGGAGAGATATAAGTAAAGAAAATGTTACGGATTAAACAGACACTGTCTTTTTTTTTTTTTTTACTAAATATTTCTCTGGGGATTGAATGAATGATGTGTAACCAGAAGATATCTTTAGGTTGTTCTAGACCAGTGTTTCTTATGTTTAATATTGTCTTTTATAGTTGCTTTCAGTTTGTGTTTATAATTGTAGTGCCTTGAATGCGAAATGACCTTCAGAGGCTCAGATTCAAATACTTGGTTCCCAGATGCAGCCCTTTTGGAGGAAATATGTCACTGGGGATTGGGTGTAAGAGTGTTCATCCTTGCTTATTTTCCAGTATGTTCACTCTAGTTCATGTTTATATTTAAAGATGCGCTCTCTCTGATCCTGCTCTGGTAGCCTGAAACCATGTCTGGGTAAGACTAGGTCGTGTACTGCCCTTCAACTACAAGGAATAAATAAAGAAAAGTTAACAATTCTTATGAGAAATATACTAAAGAGTTTATTAAGAATAATAAAGAAAAAATAGAAGTAGGTATTTTACTTTTCTAATTGTAATACTTTTTCTTGAAAATATGAATAAAAGGAAGCAATGTTTTAATGGAAAATAATGATTGTACTTCATGCTATGATACCATTACATGAAACTAAAATAAATAAGAATATGTAAAAAGACTATATGCTATCACTCTATTATAATCATTATATTATCTCGATAAAGAGTTAATTTGATTTTCAACTTTGTATAGCAAAAATATGCATCATATATTCACTATGTCTAGATGAATATCCAATAAATTGTTACATTATAAAAGAATATGTCAGCATGTGACAGAATAGAACTATGCTACTTTGTTTCCATTAAAAACTCAATTTTGAGTAAACAAAAATAAACATTTTATATTATCATATTCAATATACAAAAGAAAATGTAGAACTGCAATGGCCTTTTGCTTATCATCACTCTTGCCATTATCTGCAGAAGACTATCAATTCTCCTTTCATTTGTTTTGATGATCAATCCTTTTATAAGGTGGATGCCTCAGTACTAGCTACATCATGTTGCCAAGCAACAAAGGAAAATGTGTTTGGCAACAAGGAATGTGATGTATGACTCAAACTTTGGGTTCTGTTGGTTTTAAAGCAGTATCCAATAAAAAAAATATAACTACAAGAAAGAACTCTGATTACTAATAAGGTACTTAAATGTTCCTGTACATGTCAGCAATTCTCTTATTGAAACAGCAGCAATAGAAATGTAAAGTGGATCAGCCCCAACAGACAGCAATTTGGCTCAGAAATTGATTCAAGGTAAGTCTTGCTATGAATATCAACTACTTTCTAAAGACTGTCATCTTTTAGAATGATTGGCAGTTCTCCACTTTACTGCCTGAGCTGCCCTAATTCTGCATGAGCCACGCCCAGGCCATCCTACATTCCTTATCTGCATGTTCTTAACTGCTATGGTAGAGCTAGAACTTGTTCTTCCAAGGATAAAGTTTTCATTACATTATTTACTTATTTATTTATAGAATGTGGAAGTTACAGGACAACTTTCAGGAGTCAGGTCTCTCTTCTAGTCGTAAGAGTCCCAGGGATCAAATTCAGGTTGGAAATCTCTGTTGCAGTGCCTTACACACAGTCATCTCACTGGTCTATTAAACATTTGTAGTTTCCATCAGAAAGTCATTTTTTCTCCCTTAAAGAAAAAACTAGCAACAATAGAATGATTGAATACCAAAAAGATACAATTACAACTTTTATTTTTTTAATTGGTTATTTTATTTATTTAGATTTCAAATATTGGCCCCCCTTCCCTGTCTCTCCTCTGCAAGCCCTCCATTCCATTCCCTCTCCATGTAGCCTCTAAGAGGGTGCTCTCCCATTCACACAGCAATTCCCATCTCACCCCTCTAGCATCCCTCTATGCTGGGCATCAAGCCTCCATAGAACCAAGGGCCTCCCCTCTCACTGATGCAAGATAAGGCAGTCCTCTGCTACATATGCAGCTGAAGTCATTGACCCATCCCTGTATACTCTTTGGTTGGTGGATTAGTCCCTGCGAACTTTGAAGAGTCTGCTAAGTTGACATTGTTTTTCCTACAAGGGTGAGGAGAGGGAATAAAGGAAAGGCAGGATCAGGTATGGGAAGAGAAAGAAGTGAAGTCCAGATTGTCAGGAAAAGGAATATGTGGCAGTAGGGGTGTGGAACGGAGGAACCACTAGAAAGTTCCAGATACCAGAAAAGCAAGAGATTCCCAGGACTCAACAGCGACAACAGCCGAAATACCCAGCAGAGGGGAGATAGAACCTGTAGAGACCACCTTCAGAAGAAAGGCATGGCACCCTGTTGAGGATGGGACCATCTACCCATCTCAAAATTTTAACCCACATCTGTTCCTGTTTAAAGAAAAAGTAGGGATGAAAAAAGGAGCAGAGACTGAAATGGGCCATAAGAGGCTGCCCCACCTGGGGATCCATCCTGTCTGCAGACACCAAACCCCAACACTATTGTTCATGCCAAGAAGTGCTTGCTGATAGAAGCCTGGTATAGCTGTTATCTGAGAGGTTCTGTTAGCACCCGATTAAGACAGATACAGATGCTCAGATTCATTGGACTGAGACCAGGGACCCCAATGGAAAAGTTAGGAGAAGGACTGAAGGAGCTGAAGGGGAATTTACTACTTTTATACTATGTTGATTTTAAGTGTGTGTGTGTGTGTGTGTGTGTGTGTGTGTGTGTGTGTGTGTGTGTGTACATCAGTGCATGTGCTCTAAGAGGCCTGACATATCTGATTCCCTAAAGCTGAAACTGAAGGTAGCTGGGAGCTTCCTGACACAAGTGATGGTAACCAAACTTGGACCATTTTGCAAGAGCAGTATATGGTCTTAACCACAGAGAGCCTTCTCTAGCCCCTATATTTCATTATTTCATATAGATATTCTTTGCATCAGCTGAATTATATATTTCTTTTTAATTTTAGAAGCCTGTTCTCACCTCTGTCCTGACATGTATACAAAGTCAAAGTCCAATAAGCTTGGGTGCTGATACCAGAACCGATAGCTGGTCAAGAGGGTTCTAGACATCGATATTTTACCTTACATTCAGGTGGTCATATGGAATGGCATTAAATAACCTGGCATCTCAGGTTTCTGATTTGTAAGTTAGCATCCTCATGAGTTTTAGTTAAGTATGAAAAGAGGTAATTTTTTTCAAAATGTGAGAAAGGAGGTACCTAAAAGAGCATAGATACAGTGAAAAGTGGCAGCTATTAAAATCACTTTATGCTGAGGATAAAGAAAGCAGTATGACAGTTGATGACTGTTATGACATTCCTACATGTACATGCAACATTCAATAGCCAAAGAGAAGTGAATGCTTGATATGTTGCTTTTCAGAACTGTGAAGTGCTATGTGAATGGATGATAGCAATGGAATATAATTATATCTAAGAAAAAATGCATGGTACTGTGATGGGTACAAATAAAATGGATTCTGTTATATAGATAGAAGTTGCTTTTACACACACATATGGATATATTTAATACTCCAAAAATAGTAAAAGAGCAGCATATCACAACATGCCCATAGAGATCTATGCAGGAAACAGAGGCCATAATCACCAAATTCCAGTTGGAACCAGCTGAAACTCATGCATAAAGTGATACATTTGTATCAAGATAATATAGATGTAGTTGGAATTATGTGCGGTCAGTGAAATTTGTGAACAATAACATTGATCTCCACCATTTTGAAATAAAGAAAATTTATGTATATTTGGTTAGTATTCTTTTTTTTTTTTTTTTTTGGTTTTTCGAGACAGGGTTTCTCTGTATAGCTCTGGCTGTCCTGGAACTCACTTTGTAGACCAGGCTGGCCTCGAACTCAGAAATCCGCCTGCCTCTGCCTCCCAAGTGCTGGGATTAAAGGCGTGCGCCACCACCGCCCGGCTTGGTTAGTATTCTTATTGAAGATTTTACTATGCTATATTTTAGTCCTACAATGAAATTACCCACGTGCTAACAACCCCAAAAATTCCTCAGTCTCTAAGAGGAAAATATAAGAATTTATCTCTCATATAACTTAAAAAATAAATTAATATACCTTGACTTGGTTGATTAGTTAAATTAGCAAATAACAGAACTGTGTTAATCTTAGTGCTAATGTACTTTATGTTTAATGCTCACAAAAATGTCAAACAATTGTTCTTTTCCCCAGATAATAAAACAAAGAAGTTAAGTTTATCAACAGAACAAATAGAGAGCAGCGCTGGTTTTGCATGTCTTCTGTGACTGCAGTGTCCAGAGTAAATCTTTGCTTCATATTTCAATCAATAAAACATTTTATGTAGAACACTGTACCTAAACTTCTTAAACAATTGAGAGTATCTACACCAGAAGACTATACAGATTAAATGATAACATGCTCATTTCTCTACAAAAAGTGCTTAAGTTGATAACATAGAATTGATATCTTTGAAAATATGAGCTAATCCAAGCATTCAAATTTTGGAATATTATTGTTATTAATTAGAAATTATTCTATTTAACCAAATTTAAACACTTACCAATTTCTATACATTTCCATATATCTTATGTATGGAAAAAATATGCCCAGTGATAGAAAAGATAAAACTATTCTGAAACAGACATTATGACATTCAACAACCTTTATCTAAAGAATATGAAGATTCATATATATTTTAGCTTTTGACCTAAGAATGACCATCATAGGTATATATCTTAAGGGAAAAATTCTACATAGATAACTGTATTCCAAAAGATGTTCATTAACCACTGTAACTACTAAAATGAGAAAAGAAATTTAGAATTAAACTAAATGTCAAATAAAAGGTGAATGGCTGAGAAAGTTATCATTTATCCATTTAGTGATACTTTTTGAGAACACTAAAAGTGATAATGAATGATGGTAACATGGAATCATTTTATGATATACTGAAATGAAATTAGGAACATTTTATGTAATATAAAGTATGAATGAATATTTGAAATAACATGAAGAAAAATCAACAATGTATTTTATGAAAATGTTACTTATTTTCACTATATCTTTTTACTCTTATATAACAGATGACATCTTTTTTTATTTTTATTTTCTAAGTTTTTTTTTATTTACATTCAAAATCATTTCCCCTTTCCCATTTCCTCCCTCCCTGAAAGTCCCATAAGCCCCCTTCCCTCCCTCTTTTCCCCATACAACCCCCTCTTGCTTCTCTGTCTTGGCATTCCCCTACATCCAGTCTTTCCACACTCTTATGGTCACTTGCTCTTTGACAAAGGAGCTAAAACCATCCAGTGGAAAAAAGATAACCTTTTCAACAAATGGTGCTGGCTCAACTGGAGGTCAACATGCAGAAGAATGCAAATTGACCCATTCTTATCTCCTTGCACTAAGCTCAATTCCAAGTGGATCAAGGACCTCCACATAAAACCAGACACACTGAAACTAATAGAAAGGAAACTAGGGAAAAACCTTGAACATATGGGCACAGGGGAGAAATTCCTGAATAGAACTCCAACCGATGACATCTTAAATAAAAGGTTTATAGGTTAATTTTTATAGGTCAATATTTCAAACTTACTCCTCCTTGGTTTGAATATGTTCAAGATGTATAACTACTTGGTAACAAATGTTGCTTTGGACAGGAAGCAAAAGTATACTACTTTAAAATTTTATATCCTTGAGGTACCGTACCGTACTCATTAGGTAATCAAATGGAAAATATGAGCCCACTCCATCAAAAAAAAATAGAAAGAAAGAAAGAAAGAAAAATGAAAGTAAAAACCCTACTCTCCAAAGCTGTTCTTTGCTTATATTACTTTCCTTAATGAATAAGCCCAAGATGTAATCAATCAGTTGCACACAGTGTAACCCGAAATCTAGCTTCAATATTTGCTTACTACGAATTCACTGCAGATGAAGAGAAGACAAAATTTAAGGAAGGCCGAAGGGAAGGCACATTGTTTTTGGTCACAATGCAACTGTGACCTCATATGGTGCAAATGCAAGTAGTATTTATTGTTAGTTGTTCCAATCCCCAGAACCAACAAATATTATTAATAGCTTTTGTAGAGTAATAGTCATGACCTTTGACATTTTACATTGTCATAAAGGTTATTACTGCTGATAATTTTCTTCCTTTGCCTTCATGAGTTTCCTCCTGGTTTTCTTTTCTGTCTGTTTCAGCATGTCATTTACCAACTTGCTCACTTCCTATCAAGCCACAAAATGTTGAACTAACACTATGGTTGCTCCTCATTTTCTTTTGTTTCCTTACCTGATACTTTCCCTTTATGTGATCTCCTCCAGACCCATCTATTCCATTATAAAAGCATGACAGCGGATTCATAATCTGATATCTCTAGGCTATAATGGTCTTCAGAATTCCAAATTTGCATAAAGAACTACCTACCTTACATCTCTTCCTGAGGATCTCCTATTTCTCAGATTCAATGGGATCAAAATTGACTTGCAATCTCTCATTCTCCCAGAGTCTGGATTCAGTACATTATTTCCTCTCTCAGGAGGCTCAGCCAGGAGTGCAAACCTGTCAGTTTATCGCATTCAGGACTTCGAAAGTCAACTTCCTCTTTCAAATAAAATTTAAAGTTTTTTTTAATGTTTTTATTTTTTATTATTTTTATTTTCTATATTCTTTATTTACATTCCAAATGATTTTCCCTTTCCCAGTTCCCCCCCTCCCCGAAAGTCCCATAAACCCTCTTCCCTCACCCTGCTCCCCATTTGCCTAAGAATTTCATGAATTCATTGTTTTTAATTGCTGAGTAGTATTCCATGATGCAAATATACATGGAAAATATCTCTGATAAAATTGAAGAAATATACAGAAAAACATGTTAAGATTGACTATTTCATGGAAAAATTATACAGATAAAATGGTAGGCAGAAAAATATTCCAAAGTTGATTGATAGTGGATTTATAAACATTTTCTGATAAAATTGAAAATCTACAAGGAAAATATTTCTGATAAAACTCAAGAAATATATAGAAAAACATGTTAAAACTGACTACTTCATGAAAAATTATACAGATAAGATAGTAGGCATAAAAATATTCCTAAATTGATTGAAAGTAGAAATAAAAACATTTTCTGATAAAATTGAAGATTTGCATGGAAAATATCTCTGATAAAACTGAAGAAATTTATACAGATGAATTGATAGGAATTAAAATATTTCTAAGTTGATTGAAAGTATACTTATAAGCATTTTCTGATAAAATTGAAGATTTCCATGGAAAATATTTCTGAAAAATTGATATGGAAAAACATTAAAATTGAAGATTATCATGGAAAATTATACAGATAAAATGGTAGGCATGAAAATATTTCTAAGTTGATTGAAAGTGAAATTATAATCATTTTCTGATAAAATTGAAGATTTACATGGAAATTATCTCTGATAAAATTGAAGAAATACATAAAAAATGCATTAAGATTGAGTATTTCATGGAAAAATTATACAGATAAAATGGTAGGCATAAAAATATTCCTAAGGTTTTGAAGGTAGAATTATAAACAGTTTCTGATAAAATTGAAGATCTACAAGGAAAATATTCCTGAAAAAATTCAAGAAATATATAGAAAAACATGTTAAAACTGACTATTACATGGAAAACTATACAGATAAAATGGAAGGTATAAAAATGTTCCTAAGTTGAATGAAAGCAAAATTATAGACATTTTTTGATAAAACATAAGATCCACATGGAAAATATTTCTGACAAAATTGAAGAAAAATACAGAAAAACATTAAAATTGAAGATTATCATGGACAATTATACTGAAAAGATGGTAGGCACTAAAACATTCCTTTTTATAAAAAATTTTTTATTATATTAAAATTTTTTTATTATTTTCTATTTTTTTATTTACATTCCAAATAATTTCCCCTTTCCTGTTTCCTTCCTCCCTGAAAGTCCCATAAGCCCCCTTCCCGCCATCTGTTCCCATTCAACCCACTCTCGCTTCTCTGTCCTGGTATTCCCCTACATCCACTCTTTCCAGGACCAGGGGTCTCTCCTTCCATCTTCTTGGAAATCTATTGATATGTGAATTGTGTCTTGGGTGTTCCGAGATTCTGGGTTAATATCCCCTTATCAGTGACTGCATACCATATGTGTTCTTTTGTGACTGGGTTACCTTACTAAGGATGATAATTTCCAGTTCTGACCATTTGCCTAAGAATTTCGTGAATTCATTGTTTTTAATTGCAGAGTAGTATTCCATTGTGTAAATATACCACATCTTCTGAATCCATTCCTCCGTTGAAGAACATTGGGGTTCTTTCCAGCTTCAGGCTATCATAAATAAGGCTGCTATGAACATAGTGGAGCATGTGTCCTTATTGCATGCAGGGAGGGAAAGTCTCTGGGAATATGCCCAGGACTGGTATAGCAGGATCCTCCGGGAGTGTCATGCCCAGTTTTCTGAGGAACCGCCAGACTGCTTTCCAGAGTGGTTGTACCAGCCTGCAATCCCACCAGCAGTGGAGGAGTGTTCCTCTTTCTCCACATCCTCGCCAACAACTGCTGTCTCCTGTGTTTTTGATCTTAGCCATCCTGACTGGTGTGAGATGGAATCTCAGGGTTGTTTTGATTTGCATTTCCCTAATGACTAAGGATGATGAACATCTCTTTAGGTGCTTTTCAGCCATTAGATATTCTTCAGGTGAGAATTCTTTGGTTAACTCTGTACCCCATTTTTAATAGGGTTATTTGACTCTCTGGAGTCTAACTTCTTGAGCTCTTTGTATATATTGGATATTAGCCCTCTGTAGGAAGGAGGGTTGGTAAAGGTCATTTCCCAGTTTGTTGGTTGCTGTTTGTCCTTTTGACAGTCTCTTTTGCCTTACAGAAACTTTGTAATTTTATGAGGTCCCATTTGTCAATTCTTGATCTTAGAGCATAAGTTATTGGAGTTCTGTTCAGGAAATTCTCCCCTGTGCCCATATATTCAAGGTTCTTCCCTAGTTTCCTTTCTATTAGCTTCAGTGTGTCTGGTTTTATGTAGAGGTCCTTGATCCACTTGGAATTGAGCTTAGTGCAAGGAGATAAGAATGGGTCAATTTGCATTCTTCTGCATGTTGACCTCCAGTTGAGCCAGCACCATTTGTTGAAAAGGCTATCTTTTTTCCACTGGTTGGTTTTAGCTCCTTTGTCCAACAACACATCAAAATGATCATTCACCACGATTAAGTAGGCTTCATCCCAGGAATGCAGGGATGGTTCATTATAAGGAAGTCCATCAATGTAATCCACTACATAAACAATCTCAAAGAATAAAACCACATGGTCATTTCATTAGATGCTGAAAAAGCATTTGACAAACTTCAGCATCCTTTCATGTTAAAGTTCTTGGAAAGATCAGGAGTTGAGGCCCATATCTAAACATAGTAAGAGCAATTGACATCAAACCGGTAGCCAACATCAATCTAAATGGAGAGAAACCTGAAGCAATCCCACTAAAATCAGGGACTAGACAAGGCTGCCCTCTCTCTCCATATCTTTTCAATATAGTACTTGAAGTTCTAGCTAGAGCAATTAGGCAACAAAAGGAGGTCAAAGGGATATAAATTGGAAAGGAAGAAGTCAAACTATCACTATTTGCAGACGATATGATAGTATACTTAAGTGACCCAAAGATCTCCACCAGAGAACTCCTACAGCTGATAAACAACTTCAGCAAAGTGGCCAGATATAAATTCAACTCAAGCAAATCAGTAGCTTTCTTATACTCAAAGGATAAGCAGGCTGAGAAAGAAATAAGAGAAATGATACTCTTCACGATAATCACAAACAATATAAAATATCTTGGTGTGACTCTAACCAAACAAGTGAAAGATCTGTATAACAAGAACTTCAAGACTCTGAAGAAAGAAATTGAAGAAGACCTCAGAAGATGGAAAAATCTGCCATGCTCATGGATTGGCAGGATTAATATAGTAAAAATGACCATCTTGCCAAAAGCAATATACAGATTCAATGCAATCCCTGTCAAAATCCCAACTCAATTCTTCATCGAGTTAGAAAGAGCAATTCAAAAATTCATCTGGAATAACAGAAAACCCAGGATAGCTAAAACTATCCTCAAGAGTAAAAGAACTTCTGGGGGAATCAGTATCCCTGACCTCAAGTTTACTACAGAGCAATAGTGTTAAAAACTGCATGGTATTGGTATAGTGACAGGCATGTAGATCGATGGAACAGAATTGAAGTGCCAGAAATAAATCCACACTCCTATGGTCACAAAAACATTCCTAAATTGATTGAAAGTGGAACTACAAACACCCCCCCCGACGAAACCGAAGATCTACATGAAAATCATCTCCCACAAAATCGAAGAAATACACAGAAAAATTAACGATTATCATGGAAAATAATACAGTCAAAATGGTAGACACAAAAAGCATTACTAAATTGAAAGAGGAGTCACAAACAATTTCTGATGAAATCGAGGATCCACATGAAAAACATCTCTGTTAGACTATGTTTTTTGTTGGGGAGTTGAGTCTATTGATGTTATACAATATTAAGGAATAGTGATTGTTGCTTCCTGTTATTTTTGATGTTCTTTTTATGTTTGTGTGGTTACTTTCTTTTGAGTTTGTTGGAAAAAGATTACTTTCTTGCTTTTTTCTAGGGTATAGTTTCCATCCTCATATTGTCGTTTTCCATCTATTACCCTTTGTAGGGCTGGATTTGTGGAAAGATATTGTGTAAATTTGGTTTTATCATGGAATATCTTGGTTTCTCCATCTATGGTAATTGAGAGTTTTGCTGGGTATAGTAGTTTAGGCTGGCATTTGTGTTTTCTTAGGGTCTGTATGAGATCTGCCCAGGATCATCTGACTTCATCGTCTCAGGTGAGAAGTCTGGTGTAATTCTGATAGGCCTGCCTGTATAAGTTACTTGACCTTTTTCTCTTACTGCTTTTAATATTCTCTCTCTTCTATACCTATAATCTTTAGGTTTGGTCTTCTCATTGTGTCCTGGATTTCTTGGATGTTTTGTCTCAGGAGCTTTTTACATTTTCTTTAACTGTTGAGTCAATGTTTTCTATGGTATCTTCAGCCCCTGAGATTCTTTCTTCTATCTCTTGTATTGTGTTGTTGATGCTTGCATCTATGACTCCTGAATTCTTTCCAAGATTTTCTATCTTCAGAGATGTCTCACTTTGTGATTTCTTTATTGCTTCTACTTCCATTTTTAGATCCTGGATGGTTTTGTTCAGTTTGTTCACTTGTTTGTTTGTGTTCTCCTGTAATTCTTTCAGGGATTTTTGTGTTTTCTCTTTAAGGGCCTTTACCATTTGACCCATGTTCTCCTGTATTTCTTTAAGGGAGTTATTTATGTCCTTCTTGATGTCCTCTAACAGCATGGTGAGAAGAGACTTTAAATCCAACAATTGCTTTTCCGGTGTGTTTGGGTATCCTGGATTTGCTGTTGTGGGAGAACTGGACTCTGATGTTGCCAAGTAGTCTTGGTTTCTGTTGGTAGGTTTCTTGAGCTTGCCTTTCGCCATCTGGTTATTTCTGGTGTTAGTTGGTCTTGTTGTCTCTGGCTGGAGCTTGCCCCTCCTATGGGCCTATAAACCTGTGTCTGTACTCCTGAGAGACCAACTCTCTTCTGGCAGGGATCTGTGCACAGAAGGCTGTGGAGCTGTTTGGTTCCCTGCTGCAAATAGTGGCCTGAAGGGAAGATTCCTGTCCCAGCTGCTCCACTGATCTTATGCCCTGTGTGCTCCTAGCTGTACCTCTCCAGATAAAAGGTGGAGATCTCACCTCTGAGCTCAGAAGTGAAATCGCTGCTGGGAGATCACTCTTGGCGGGCTAAGCACAGAAGGCTTTGGAGCTGCCTGGTTCCCTGCTGCAAATGGTGGCTGGAAGGGAAGACCTAAAGTTTTTACTTAATCTTTCAGTCTGTTCTCTTTGAATCTAGAAATCCCTTAATGTGATCCAACTTCTCAGCTACCTTGTCAAACCCGAGAAGATGCTTCATTCCTTTGCTGTGTTTACATTGTGACACGATTCAGCAGAATTTCACTTCTACATCTCTTCCATTATGAATTCCTTTCAAATTCACTCTTACTCCATCCTCGCTTAAGAAGATACAATACCCAGCACTCACCCCATTTGCCTAAATAATGCCTTGGTCTTACATTGTCTATATGAAATGTTACTCAGAGACCAATTCCCCAAGCTGCTTTGCAAACTAAAAAATCATAACCTAAGTTATCAGAGGATAAATACTTTTCAACTGCAGCATTTGTCAGCATTGGCTAAAAACTCTGTGTTTGCGTAAGTGTGTATGTGTATGTGTATTTGTGTACGTATGTGTGTGCGTGTATATACACACACATACATACACAAACACTTTCATGTATATTTCTTCAACTACACTGGTCCAGATACCTCCTAAAGGAAATTATCTGATTATAAGATGATACCTGAAGAACAATGTACATAGTAATCTTTCAAAATGGGTTATTTAAATGAAATAATAGTGAATGAATATATTTTATTTTACTTAAAAGTGCTTATGACACTAGATATGACCATGGATACAAGCCAAGGAATTGGTATTATATTAACTAAAATATGAAATTATTAAGAGACTGAAAACTATCAATTTAGAAAGATAAAACAGTTCTGTTTATCTGAGAAATGAATTTGCAAATACTGAATTCTGATATTACAAAACTCAAAGAGAGCTTAAATAAATAGCTTATAATCTGAAATCTGTAAAGAAAAGAAATAATGAAGAATATAGTTGGAAATAATAAAATAAAGGCTAAACAATCAATAAAAGAGAAAAATGAAATAAAAACTTGTTTCTTTGGAAAGATTAAACAGATTAACAAAACCTTCATTAAATTAACCAAAAGTAAGAGAAGATCCAAGTTTTTTATTAGACATATAAAAAGAATATTATAACAGATATAGCTGAAGTATAGAACATCATTAAGTAATATTTTTAAAATCTTGCATTCAATAAAAAGGAAAATCTAGAATAAAAGAATCAATTTATAGATATAAATGTACTGAAGGTAGCCCCCCCAAAAAATAAACAAACCAGCGATAAGTAGTGAAATTGGTATAATAATGAGCTGTCTAAACAAAGGGATACCTAAGATTAGACAGTTTTGTTGCTGAAGTTTATCAGAGTTTTAAAGAAATACTATGATAATCTTCATTATAATAATCCCATAAACTTGAAAGGTAAGAAATACCTCCTAAATGTGTAAGAAGCCATTATGTCCTTGATACGAAAAATAGATGAGGACAACCTGAAAGAAAAAGCTATAGACCAATATCCTTGGTACACAGTGATGGAAAAATATCTTCATAAAATATTTGAAAGACAAATTCAAAACACATAAAAATATTCACATACTGTGATCAAGTTGGCTTTGCCATAAAGATATGTAAATTAGTAAAGTAATGTTGAACAGAGATGGTATCTAGGACAAAAATTATATGACTGTTTCAATAAACATATTGCATTAAATTCATCATTCTTTCATGTTTACATGTACTAAAGAACCAGAAGAACAAAACTTACATTCCAATATAATGAAGGCTACGTATATAAGAAACCCATAGAAAAACTAATCTATAA
This sequence comes from Tokudaia tokunoshimensis, assembly GCA_036184795.1. Taxonomy (NCBI): domain Eukaryota; kingdom Metazoa; phylum Chordata; class Mammalia; order Rodentia; family Muridae; genus Tokudaia; species Tokudaia tokunoshimensis. Next base: position 133,254,417 of record BTHU01000003.1, on the reverse strand, counting down.
AATCTGCACATAGTTTTTTTATAATCAGAACAAGCATATCAACTCCAAACTGACTTCTGTGATACAGGATTTGAAATGATGAAAGCAATACCAGCTAAGGAGGAATAAATCAGCAGAACCCTATTTACAGATGACATAATTCTCTGTTGAGAAGATACAGATAAACTACCAAAAGATTTTATACCTTTTAAAATAAATTATTAATGTAGGAGGACACAACATTAACATAAAATCAATAAAATTTAATAATGAACCTGCTGCAAAGGAAATAATGAGAATGCTATAATTTGTAATTACCTAAAAAAGAATGAAGATAGCAAGGGCCAAAACTATCAAAGAGCTCCCCAATCTTTAAAAACTACAAAAATATCAAAGAAAATGAAGTCAGCTCTAGAATATTTAAAGACTCCCTATCGATGGAACAGCATTATCAATATTATATAAAAGGACATACTACAAAAAAGATCTGAAGAATCAAATCTATATAACAATTCTAGTGACATTTTTCACTGAATTTGACAACAAAATAACAGAATTCATAAAGAAACAAAATAATCCAGAGAAAAAGGCGCAGTGTTGGAAGCATCTAAAATACTTGACTTCAAGCTGTGCTAAAGAACGACAGGAATAAACAGGTATGGTATTGACACACAATCTCAAGGACAAATCAAGATAATAGAACACAGTAACCAGAAATAAACTCATGGAGTCTTGATAGCCAGGTGTAGAAGACTGAAGTTAGAACTCTGTATCTCACAGTACGCAAAGACCAACTCAAAATGAATCAAACACTTTAACATAAGACCTGAACATAAAAGTTCTAGAGGAAAATGAAGGAAAACACCTCAAGGTCTGGCTGTAGATACGGATTTTCTGCATAGAATCCAAATAGCTCATGAAGGATCGATCAGTCAGGATTGATAAATGACATCACATAAAATGAAAAAGCTTCTACACTGCAAAGAGAAAAATCGCCAAACTGGAGAGACTGCTAAATGAAAGAGAAGTTTGCCTGCTAAGTGTCCTGAAGGATGTTAGGAAAAAATAATGGCTCTGTCACCATGTGAGTTTGAACAACTGGAGCTCTCCCTAAAGCTGCAGCTTGGCTGTGGAATCCCGAACCCAATAGGACTGTCTTGTCTGGCTTGAGTGGAAGATGATGCACCTAATCCTGCAGAGATTCAATGCATCAGGATTGGGGGTTACCCAGGGGAGGATACTTGGGAAAAGAGGAGGTAGATGGGGGGAATGGAAGAGCTGGCTGCACTGGCCTGTAAATAAGTAAGTAAATAAATAAATAAATAAACTCAAACATTTAAACACCAGAGGAGAAAACAGTCCTATAAATATGTGAACAAGTCAACTAAACCCTTCAATAGAAAAAACACAAATGTTTAACAAATAGACACAAAATGTCAAAGAATCACCCAACTCGTTCTATGAAGCCACAATTATGCTAATACCAAAAGCACACAAAGATCCGATAAAGAAAGAGAATCTCAGGCCAATCTCTCTTATGAATATCGATGCAAAAATACTCAATAAAATTCTTGCCAACTGAATCCAAGAACACATCAAAATGATCATTTACCACAACCAAGTAGGCTTCATCCCAGGGATGCGGGGATGGTTCAATATAAGGAAGTCCATCAATGTAATACACTACACAAACAATCTCAAAGAAAAAAACCACATGGTCATCTCATTAGATGCTGAAAAAGCATTTGACATACTTCAGCATCCTTTTATGCTAAAGGTCTTGGAAAGATCAGGAATTCGAGGCCCATATCTAAACACAGTAAAAGCAATTTACAGCAAACCAGTAGCCAACATCAATCTAAATGGAGAGAAACCTGAAGCAATCCCACTAAAATCAGGGACTAGACAAGGCTGCCCTCTCTCTCCATATCTTTTCAATATAGTACTTGAAGTTCTAGCTAGAGCAATTAGACAACAAAAGGAGGTCAAAGGGATATAAATTGGAAAGGAAGAAGTCAAACTATCACTATTTGCAGACGATATGATAGTATACTTAAGTGACTCAAAGATCTCCACCAGAGAACTCCTACAGCTGATAAACAACTTCAGCAAAGTGGCCAGATATAAAATCAACTCAAGCAAGTCAGTAGCCTTCCTATACTCAAAGGATAAGCAGGCTGAGAAAGAAATAAGAGAAATGATACCCTTCATGATAGCCACAAAAAATATAAAGTATCTTGGTGTGATTCTAACCAAACAAGAAAGATCTGTATGACAAGAACTTCAAGACTCTGAAGAAAGAAATTGAAGAAGATCTCAGAAGATGGAAAAATCTGCCATGCTCATGGATTGGCAGGATTAATATAGTAAAAATGACCACCTTACCAAAAGTAATATACAGATTCAATGCAATCCCCATCAAAATCCCACTCAATTCTTCTTAGAGTTAGAAAGAGCAATTCAAAAATTCATCTGGAGTAACAGAAAACCCAGGATAGCTAAAACTATTCTCAAGAGTAAAAGAACGTCTGGGGGAATCAGTATCCCGGACCTCAAGCTATACTACAGAGCAATAGTGTTAAAAACTGCATGGTATTGGTACAGTGACAGGCATGTAGATCAATGGAACAGAATTGAAGACCCAGAAATGAATCCACACTCCTATGGTCACTTGATCTTTGATAAAGGAGCTAAAACCATCCAGTGGAAAAAAGATAGCCTTTTCAACAAATGGTGCTGGCTCAACTGGAGGTCAACATGCAGAAGAACGCAAATTGACCCATTCTTATCTCCTTGCACTAAGCTCAATTCCAAGTGGATCAAGGACCTCCACATAAAACCAGACACACTGAAACTAATAGAAAGGAAACTAGGGAAGAACCTTGAACATATAGGCACAGGGGAGAATTTCCTGAATAGAACTCCAATAGCTTATGCTCTAAGATCAAGAATAGAAAAATGGGACCTCATTAAATTACAAAGTTTTGCAAGGCAAAAGACACTGTCAAAAAGACAAAGCGGCAACCAACTAACTGGGAAATGACCTTTACGAACCCTCCTTCCTACAGAGGGCTAATATCCAGTATATACAAAGAACTCAAGAAGTTAAACTCCAGAGAGTCAAGTAACCCTATTAAAAATGGGGTACAGAGCTAAACAAAGAGTTCTCACCTGAAGAATATCTAATGGCTGAAAAGCACCTAAAGAGATGTTCATCATCCTTAGTCATTAGGGAAATGTAAATCAAAACAACCCTGAGATTCCATCTCACACCAGTCAGAATGGCTAAGATCAAAAACACAGGAGACAGCAGTTGTTGGCGAGGATGTGGAGAAAGAGGAACACTCCTCCACTGCTGGTGGGATTGCAAGCTAGTACAACCACTCTGGAAAGCAGTCTGGCGGTTCCTCAGAAAACTGGGCATGACACTCCCAGAGGATCCGGCTATACCACTCCTGGGCATATACCCAGAGTCTTTACCTGCATGCAATAAGGACACATGCTCCACTATGTTCATAGCAGCCTTATTTATAACAGCCAGAAGCTGGAAAGAACCCAGATGTCCCTCAACGGAGGAATGGATTGAGAAGATGTGGTATATTTACACAATGGAATACTACTATGCAATTAAAAACAATGAATTCATGAAATTCTTAGGCAAATGGTCAGAACTGGAAAATATCATCCTTAGTGAGGTAACTCAATCACAAAAGAACACACATGGTATGCAGTTACTGATAAGGGGATATTAACCCAGAATCTTGGAATACCCTAGACTCAATTCGCATATCAATAGATTTCCAAGAAGATGGAAGGAGAGACCCCTGGTCCTGGAAAGACTGGATGTAGGGGAATGCCAGGACAGAGAAGTGAGAGGGGGTTGAATGCGGAAAAGAGGGAGGGAAGGGTCTTATGGGACCTTCGGGGAGGGAGGAAACGGGAAAGGGGAAATGATTTTGAATGTAAATAAAAGAAAACTTAGAAAATAAAATAAAATTAAAAAAAAAAGAAAAATATGAAGCAAAAATTCTTGGAGGTGGAATGTAAACTTATCCAGGAATTTTAAAATGTATGGTCAAATTATTCTTGAATAGGAGTCCAATAATAATAATAATAATAATAATAATAATAATAATAATAATAACAATAATAGTAGTAGTAATAAGTTCTTGAAGGCCAATAAATACTTACACCATGTTTTCTATCTGAGTTTCATATGCATTAGGGATGCGGTTGGAAATTAACTGTGTATTATAGTTGTATAAGTAATTAAAAACTATTTTGAGTGTTACAATATTTACAGTATCTCTCTAACTTTTATTGCATCAATGCATTTCAGCTAGTTATAATATTTTTCATTAAGAACAACAACAAGTAGAATTAGTTTGATTTATTACCATTAAACACATTCATAGATCAGTGCCTTTTCTAGCCATCATCTTAGAAGCTTCCCCCTGTAGTAGATGGAATAAAGAGAGCCACAGAGACATTAGGCAGAGAGAGAGAGAGAGCTCTTGATGTCTCCATCAATTCTCTCCATTCAGAGCTCAGGGACCCTCACAAAAGAAGAGACAAAAAGAGTATCAGAACAGGAGGGGATGAAGGACTCCAGGAAAAACAAGACCCCCTAAATCAACTGAGCAAAGCACATAGGAACACAAGAGACTGGATTAGAGTCTACACAGAAGTCTGGGCAGGTGTTCTGCATATGAACAACAGCTTTCAGTTTAGGATTTGTTTATGTGACTGTGAAGCATGTTAAGAAGAGGAGTCTCTGATTCTTGTGCCTTCTTCTGAGCTCTTTTCCTTCTGTTTGTTTGCTGTGATCAACTTTAATGTGATCATTTTGGTTTTTGTCTTATATTTTATTTTGTTATTTTTTGTTGTTCTCTTTTAGAAGTATGTTAATTTCTAATAAGAGACAGAAAGGGACTAGATCTGAACAGGAGGTAAGGTGGAGAGGAACTGGGTGGAGTAGAGTAAGGGGACACTGTAACCAGGATATATTTTGTATGAGAGAAGAATGTATTCTCAACAAAAGAGCGGGGAACTGCACTTAAAATAGTAAATTGATTGTGGGTTGTCAATTTTGAAACTTCCAATTCTTTGTAAGACACTGGGTTATGCATTAGTAAACAGATGAGGAATGTAAGCAAACAGAATATGTCCAAGGCCTCCAACAGAGAGAACCAGTGAACGAAAGCACCACCAGGAGGTCACCAGTGCCCAAGGACCAGAATCTGAAACCACTATGACAAAAATGATTATTTAAAAGTGAGAGGGAAGGTGCCAAGAACAGGAAGAATTGGTAGAGTGGGCAGGGATGACTGGGTGTGGGGTTCAGAGAAACAGTGAAGTACCACCTGCATCTAGAGCTGTGTCAAACAGGAGCTCAAGAGGACTGTGCCATCTTGGGAATCCATTTTCTATGTCTGGATAGCCCATCACTCATCTGTTGACAGGGATAAAACATACTCTTCAAATTTCAGAGACCGTTTTTTGCGTCAGATTCTTTAACTTTTCTTGAAAATCCCATTGGTGCTCTCTAACCAATATTATCCTTTGCTGTGCACATCACAAGCACAATCTCTGTCACCTACTCCTACTACGTTCTTTCTAGACTTGTCTGTCTCTTACACACACAATCTGCTTCCTGAACCACTTACTCTTCACTAACCGGCCAAGGGAGGTGGCAGAAAGCAGTGGACAAGAAGTAGGGGAAGAAGTTTGGGACAAATGCCCAGTGATAAGTCTCTTTTACCAAATGTCCAGGTGAACTTTACTCCCTAACTTCCTTAAAGCTCCATATGGGTGGAATATACACTAAATTTTACTTAATCCTATGCATCTAGGAAAAAGCAAAGGACCCACTTAGAGACAGCAGAAGGCATCACACACCTGCTTTCAAGATGTGACTATTACCCACTTTGTGATGCTGAAATCATCTAAAATCTCAGTCCTGTAGATGAACCCATCAGTCAAGCTGCTTTGTCTTCTAAAGAAGTGTATGAATGCATTAAATATAACACTAAATATTTTATGTGAAAGTTGATAATTGGATTATTGCCCCCTGCCCCGGATCAAAATAAGAATTCAAAAGTCAATGTTTGTAGCTATAACTCATGGTTTTACTTTCAGCTTAATTATCTACAAATGAAGACAATGAGACAAAAGAACCAAATACACATTTTGATTTATGAAGACTAGGGCTAAGTACATGAAATATAACAAAGCTGAACACTTCCAGCTTTTGACACACATGAGGGATTCTTCAAATTTATAAAATTTTCGAAGTAACAATTTCTCTGAATGCTCGAAAACTACTCACTTCTTCCTTTAAATTTTGTGACCCTATTTTTAAATTATTTCATTTATTTTTATATTATTAATATAATTATATCATTTCAGCTTCCCTTTCCTATTTCTAGCCTAAATTACATAATTTAATTTTCCACAAGAGAGCCATCTAAAAGGCAAATATTTTGTGATTCATTCAACAATATTTTATCAGTTAAAGTGAATATGTTGTAAAAGAAATTTTAACCAACAAACCATGAAGATGCCTAAAATAAATATTTCTCAAGCAATGTCATAAAAACAGATTTAGGTATTCCAAGCTTCTGGGCTAATGTCTGCTTATCAGTGAGTGCTTATCATGTGTAATCTTTTAAGAATGGGTCACCTCACTCATGTTGACATTCTCCAGTTCCACCCCCTTGCCTAAGAATTTCATGAATTCATTGTTTTCAATAGCTGAGTAGTATTAGCCCAGAAGCTTGGAATACCCAAGAAACAATTCACATATCAAATGATGCCCAAGAAGAAGGAAGGAGAGGCCCCTGGTCCTGGAAAGGCTCAATGCCGCAGTGTGGGAAATGCCAGGAAGGGGAGGTGGGAGTGGGTTGGTTGGGGAGCAGGGCGAGGGAAGAGAGCATATGGGACTTTTGGGGAGGGGGGGATCCAGTAAGAATGAAATCATTTGAAATGTAAATAAAGAATATATCTAATAAAAAAAAGATAAAAACAGACTTAAAATCATCTTCTTTCCAAAATGCAATGATTATTCCATAATGTAAAATAGAGTTTAACAGAATGCAGTCTTTCATCAAATGTCTTTCTTAAACTTTACAATTTTATCTTTCAGCCTCTCTTAATCCCAATCACACAATAAGACTTTTATTAAGTCTAATTGCTCTTTGATCAGACTTTTGATTATTTACCCTGAAGCTACATTGTAGATTTTAAGTTGTTCTTCACAGCTGTAATTACCATATGTTTTCATTAATCTAATTCTGTTAGCTGGCTGTTTACTGAGTCGTCTTAGTGTCTATCAATTATCCTGCTAGTCCATGCATCAAAGCAATTAGAATAGGGTTTAGTTCTCAAGGTGCAGTCATTAGGGTATTTTATTACACATTTACAGACTATTAGAGAGAGTAGCCAGAAAAGAACAAATAGAGGATTTTAATGTTTTTTCAGTAGCACTAAGCAGTGAACTGCTGGGAACTCATCTATGTGGTTAATATCACTATCAAAGTATCTGAGCCATAGAAAATATTAGAAAGCTGCTTGAAAGAATGAAGCTGTGCAGAATTAAGAAAATTCAACAAGGATCAGTGTAAATTGAATTTTCTTTTAGATGCACAGGAGACTAGATTTTTTTTAAAGGGTAATGCAGAGAATGTCTTTTGCCTGGCGATTAGATTCGTTGGGGCTTTTGGTTACTATTTAAATTCTTTTTTGAAATAAATAAGAATAAGGCATATTTTTCCTCAAAAATCACTTGACATATGTTTACTCAAATTTTATATAGATTTTGTCCCGTCCTTTAGTCTCTTTTGTTCTTTTCCTTCACCTGCTTCTCTTTTCCATTTCTTCAATCAGCACTGAGTATGTAACTCATACTGTAACAAAGGAGGCAGGGGGTAGGACTCCTGAGTGGAGAGTCACTGATAGGGACCTAAAATAAAGAACCTTTGCCACTACAGTTAATTTTCATAAGGTCACAATGTATCACACATTAAAGTAATCAGAACTACTGGCTATTACATACTGTCTTAAAATGTATTCCTTCTTTTCTCAGCAACAGTAATAACACCCTGTGAGCAAGAGACGCCTTGAGTCATACAGACATTCTAGTGACAGAGGATGTGAACAGTGTTATGTATCTTCATTTAGCAGATGTAGAAACAGACAGGGAAAGGATAAATTATCAGCCAAAGACAATTAGCAATTGTGTTCTGTAATTTATAAACACTTGGGGTGTGCTTTAAAGCAAGTCAGCTCTTAATCTGGCTCAGATTCCATGGCATGTGAAAGCAGGAGTCACCAGAATGCTTTGTCCAAAGGCTGAGCTGATAGAGCCACTCTGAGTTTCTCATTCAGTGGGGTTGTTGGGGCATGGCAGAGATGGTTGACTGTACCAGCGCAGTGTCCAGCCTTGAGAATGATGTTGACTGTGTCAGAGCAAGGTCCAGCCTTGAGAGCCATTCCTCTGCTCTAGGCTGTACTGTCCCTGCCATCTTTTCTTCTGATCTAAATTTCTTATTCTAAGTTTCCTGGAACTCTCTTGAGGGAAACTCATTGGTTTTCTTAGACACAGCCCTCAGCAAGTCAAAGTTCTCCCATTCTATCTTTATTCTTCCACCTCTGTCATTCAACTAAATTCTGTCATCATTGACATTTATTCTTAAACATTCCTCTCCTCAGTTTGTCAGTCTTGTTGCAAGACTGCTTCTGAATAGTTGATTTTTTTTAATATACATTTTTTACTCCCTTGCCATTTGAGCAAAGGCATGGGTGACCCTATCACTTTCACTTGGCATGGAGTCTTTCTCCACCAGCACAGCTACTATAGCCTCTGGTTCAGGACTTACACGTGAAAACTTTAGATTTTAGTCTCTTCTTTTTTTTTCTGCTAGGACAGTGAAGACATGCCTTGTTAGTTGATTTGTCTTAACATGTTTCATTACTTATACTTATGTCATATCCTTGAGTGATGCCCTTAAGGATTTCTCATACAACAGGGTATGGCCAACAAATTGTTCCTTTTCAACTGCTGCTTCCCACAGAGCCCTCTTCATCTTCTTGCTCTCTCCTGTAATGTATTGGATCAAGAATCAGAATGACTGGATGACGGTCCAAATGGATTTCAGAAATACTTCCCAAACATCTGGCACCTGGGCAATTCTGGGAAGGCACGCTCTTTCCATGCCAAGAAGAAGGTGTGTACCCACTGTGAGGACTGCCAGTGACTTCCTACTTGCTCATCTTTCTAGAGACTTTACAGTCTCAGCAACCCTGACTTCTCAAAGGCAGCCACAAGTACAAATTACCGTCATTCTTGAACATACTTCTAGAGGGGCGTCCATGCTCTGACCATATGCATGCACTCTGTGTGTGTCTGTGTGTGTGTGTGTGTGTGTGTGTGTGTGTGTGTGTGTGTGTGTGTGTGCATGCATGCGTGCATGTGTGTAGGTCAGAACACAATCTTATGAAACCCCTTTATTCCATTCAGGATTCAACTCAGACTTGCAGACTTACGTTGTCAGGGGTCCTATGTCTTCACTGGGTAAAACATTTCACTGGCTTTATCTTTTTAATTTTATGACTATTCTTTCTCAAGCTTTTATATGGCTCCCTTCTCTCACTCAGTGGCTTAATTTTTTTTAAATAAGGCTTTTATGAAACATTAGAGGGTGTACCACATTTGCTACCTTTGATTTACTATTGTGTACATCATGTCCCTCATTATTGTGCATATTTGCTCATTTAAGAAGACAAGTTTGGTTTCACACCAACTTATCTGAATGTTCTTGGTCTCTATTTGTCATGCAAAGCATATCATATCTAAAACACAGACGCACACAAACCCTTTATCCTCTACCAACAGTCAATTTTCCATGCACAGTTTATTCTGCCACTTTCTATGACATCCAGTCTTCAATTCTATTACTTAAGAGTTGGAAGTACAAGCCAGCAGAATCAAAAATAACATACATTTATTGCACTGTAACATTGTACCAGACAAGTATTTTGTAGATAAAGACACTCAGGTTTAGAGGTTAAATAACTCACCCAACCCATAACTCTTTGCTGGCAAGCCTAGAATCTAAACCGAGTCTAGGCAGGTCTTTTTAGGCACTATGCTATATATACTGTGTGCTCTAATAACTCTGGGGGCTACCCTCACTATAAATCCTGGAGTGTTAGTGTTAGTCCACATCTTATCATTTTGGATGGAATCCAGCTTCCTTCCCAATGAACAAAGCCCTTCATTATCCAGCTCCTGTATCTCTTCCCACTTAATCTCCTCCTATTACTTACAAACCATCTGGACACTGAGCACACTGAACTTCCTGTCTTTGCTCCCACTGTCCTTAGAGTGCACCTCTTCAGTCAGCCTGCCTTCTTCTGATTAGTAACTAAGTGTCCTTCGGGACCCAAGCTGCAATGTGGTCATCCTTTGTTGCCCCAAATACTATAGAGATCTTCTCTCACATCGTTCCTTGAAAAAAATCCTCTTTCTCTATATTCAGAGCACTTCACCTCACCCTCAACAACAAAAAAATAGATTTTGTAGTTCTTTATCATCAATAAGACTGTACATATTATATCAGAGATGCTCAGTTAGCTACAATGCACTTATAGTTGGATTATATCAGGACAGTATCAGTATTGATTACTCTTATTATTTATATTTCTCTTACTAACCTTGAGTGACACTCAGAAGGATTTCTGTGGGCTCCTCAGCTGGACACTTACAACAGCAGAACTCTTACTGTGTGGCTTATGTCATTTTCCAAGGTAGTTCCCTCTTTTTGTCCATATTTGCCCATTCAAGAAGACAAGTTGGGTCTCTCCCCAACTAATCTGAATCAGCTTGATCTCTACTGCTCATGCAAAGCATATCATGTCTAAAATACAGAACTCCCCCAACATCCTTTAGCCCCAGTCAACTTTCCATACAGTTTTTCCTGTCATTACATGCAAGGCCAAAGGTAGCAGACTTGGCACACACTCTAATGTTTGAGAAAATGTTTAGCTTTAAGAAAGAATGAAGCCACTGAGTGAGAGAAGGGAACCATAGAATAGCTATGAAAATGTGAAATCATAAAATTAAAATGACAAGGCCAGTGAGATGTTTTAGCCAAGGAAGGTGTTTGATTTCTGATAATGTCTTATGCAGAAGAAGTTAAAAATAGAAACTGTAACTGTCAGAAACATACTTATATACATCTATTAAATATTGTAACAAAAGAGCATATATCTCACTTACAACGTGATGCATCAGAAAATGAAATAAAAATAAAGCATACAACAATACATATCAACATGTCAAAATTAATAGTAATATGAAATTTTTCCTTCTAAAACTTTCTTATAAATTTTTACTTAATCTAGCTAGTAATTGGTAGTGTATGAGATTACTTTAACTGACTTTATACTGTTAGAAAAGGTAAACACGTGTTAAAATTTATTCTGTAATGTGTTTCAGTAATCTAGAGTTCAGTAGAGTATTCAGCAACTATTTTCTGCTTTAAAGGTACCTTTTATTATTTTTTGCAAATTTTAGGAGTATTTCCTAAGGAAAGATTTATTTTAACCACTTTTCATAACTTCCAAATTAAGTCTATGGGGCAAAACTGTTTGGAAGATAGATATAAAAATAAATAGATGTATATCTCTTAATCAGTTATGAAAAGAAATTCTGTTTAATTATATCTAATTACCCAGATGCTAATAAATATATAGCTTGTATAAAAAAGTAAAATGATAATTTAAAAGTTGGGTCACTGTTTAAAATATCCAGTTCTATATAGAAAAATGTATTCTATGTCAATAACTAAGCTATACCAGATATTTGGATTTGAACATTGTAAATACAGTATAAATTTCTCACTTAAAACCAAAACAAAAAAATTTATGATGTTTTCCAGAACTATGGAATTTGAATTCTCAAATATTAAATATATACTTTGCATGAATTAAGGAAGACCAAACTTATAATTTTAAAGGAACAAGGCAAGAGTTAAAACCTCTGCAAGTTACAGTGACTTATTTGTTTATTCCTTGAGACAGTTGTGTTCATATCAAAGCTTATAAGATCCTGAGGTCACTTGCTTAATGAGTGTAACATGACCTTGGATGTGCACTCATCAAATTGGCTGGACCAGAAGGGTAGTCTGTCTGTCTGTCTGTCTGTCTGTCTGTCTGTCTGTCTGTCTGTCTCTCTCTCTCTCTCTCTCTCTCTCTCTCTCTCTCTCTCTCTCTCTCTCTCTCTTTCTCCCCTCTCTCCTCCCCTCCCCATCCCTGCTCTCCCATTTTTTCAAAATAGAGTTTCTCTGTATAGCCTTGGCTGTCCTGCAACTTGTTCTGTAGACCAGGCTATCCTTGAACTCAAGTAGATGAACTTGCCTCTGCCTCCTGGGGCTGAGACTAAAGGCATGTGCCACCACTCCAGACAGATACTGAGTTTCTAAGGAGGAATAGTGAGCATTTTACAAAGCAGCAATTGGGATGAATTTAAGTTTGCTAGACCTTGGCTTTACGTCCTAGTTCCTGGGAGAAGTGTTCATGCTACTGACAAGTTCACAGAAGAAGACAGAGGTGATGGGAGGAAATGCATTTCAGAACAATTGAGGATAACAGAAGACCTTAAACCAAGGAGTGCACATTTTAACTAACATGCTGAAGGACACAGACAGTGTTTAAACATTTCTGAGAAGCAGAATTACACAGTAATGCGAAATCGTAAAAGGAAGTTTAAACTACAGGGCAGCCCAGGGTACCACGGGAGGGAACAAAGCACCCTGTAAGAATGCCACAGACATACTAACAAGAACTATTTTTAGTGCAAACATTATTTATGTTCAATTCAGTGCAATAAAGACCTTTGTGCACCCAATTCTACAAGAAGAATGCTGTTACGCATCTCTGAAACACTTTGCCACAGTTCAGGCAAGTATCCCAGGGTGAGCATCGCATAGTCACGGAAAGGAAAGATGCACAAATTCTGATTACTGTGTCGCAGCGGGGTCTGCTCTTGCTATCAGGGTCCAGCAGGCAAAAGTTATGCCACATTGCTCAAAGGCCTTAGAGTACTTCTTTTGCCCACTGTGCTTACAATCATCCCATTTCAGCTGGTCTGTCAGCTGCTTCCCACCCTGCTGTTATCCATCTTCCACACTGGTCCAGCCCAGTGACTTTGAATTTCAGTGAGCTTGACCCCCATGCTGATGTCCTAGAATCCTGCTGTGGTTGACCTTGTCTTGCTCTGAGACTGTAAATATGACTTGTGGGCAAATTTGATGAAACAGGTCCAGACACTATGGAAGCGCCATTTTTGTTGTTTTGATTTCCAATTTTTTTTTCTTCCTTTATTTTCTGTCTCCAACTGATTTACTAAAGAAATGTGAGCATCCCATCATGTTGTTCTAGACTTTTCACTTAATGAACTTAAAAGCTTGGCTCATCTCTCATTGGATCAAATACTTATCTTAAAAATAGAAAACAAATCAAAGCAACAAGCAGTAATACACTTTAATATAATTTTCTTGATACCAATATTAATAGAATTTGTATTGTAGAAAATACACTTTGATTTTTATTTCTACAGCTATTTAGTATAATGTTTGCTGTAGTAAAGTACAAAAATCTCTTGTGCAGGAGATAGATGAATACCTCTGAGCATGTCCAGGAACTCACTGGAACGTGAGAGAAGAGAGCAATCCTTTTTAACTCTTCATGTTTTCTATGCTTTCTCCAGGAACAGCTTTGATTATAGCATCGAAGGACAACTATGTGATCCAACATCTCAAAATTTTGTTCCACCACAGGTCTGGCCCCATCTTAGTTTCTTACATGACAATGTTTTGTTGGTGTTGCTGTTGTTGTTAGTTTTCCACTAATCTTTGTACACAATTCCAAAAAATGTGTGACAACTCTTTGAATACAAAAATCAGAAAATGTGGGATTATCATATAAAATCAAACAGCCCATGTCTGTCTGCCTTACTGGGTCTTTATGGTCCATTATGAAATAGAATCTGGACATTAAATTCATACATCTTTCAGAAGTGTAATAAGATCACTTGCTTGAGGCTCCAGCTCCCTCACAGTGAATCCAATATTGAGGGTACTGGCAGTCACTCTGTCACCTCAGCCTTTGTATCCCTTTAGATTGGAATAAGAAAGAGATCTTGGACTTTCCTCTATCTCTTGCTAGCTATGTGAGCCTATGTAAGTCCAACATCCTCCTGAAGTTCGCCATGCCTTATAAGTGCAAGTTGCAGAAGGTAACACTATATGGTCTTGCATTATAAAATTTTAAGATGGTGACAATTTGCATTAGATGTTGCCTCTCCACATTTTAGGAGACAGTAAAAAGAGTGGAAACTTCATGATAAAGTTTGGACTGTTATGAGCAATTTCTAGTGGAAGCTTGGGAAAAAACACCTGTTTGAAAAGATGAATTTAAAAAAAAATGAGCAGTAAAAACCTTCCCTTTGGGAGGACCACAGACCCTTGAGCTGATCTGGCACAGCAAATGGCTCAGGTGGGGCTTCAGCAGTCCATATGTTGCAGAACCACCTCCTGATGCCGTCTTTAGAATCCCCGTTGTGATCTTATCACCAGATTTCATGAGTCTAAGGAAAGACTAGTGGTGCCCTCATTTCTGATCAAAAGTGTTTCTCTTAGCAGCCAATAGTGTAAAAATTCATGGCTGGTCAAGGAAGAGATAGTAAGTGACTGGTGAATGATCAGTATCTAATGAGACACTCGGGCTACTTGTCCATGGCTCATTGAACATGCAGAGCAAGTGACAGACAGAATGTAAGAGCCAAGCAGTGGGGAAGAGGACAGTAAATTGACTTATGGGTAGGATATGTCTATGCCCCTCCCCACATAGACTCACAACATTTAGAGCCTGAATAAGAACTACCCAGTAAAAGATTCTGACACAGAAGAGAGAGGAGCTCTATGAGCTCAAGGGAGCTGATGACAACTGAGGACTGCAAGAGGACAACTCCCTGTCTGTAGTGATATCCAATGAATAGTCCCACACTCGCGGCTGTGATGATGGCTCTGGTCACCAAGCTAAAGCAGTGCAAAAGGAGAAATGATGCAGTAGGACAGGGAGATGATGGGTGGAGGAAAGGGCATGGGGAGGACATGGAAAAAAAGCTAGGGGTGCCAAGAGAAGGAGGGGTAGATATGAGCAGTATACATTAAGTTTATGTGTAAAAGAATACATTAATAATAAAGATGTTTACTACATTTCTATTCCTACATCAACTCTTCCTAGACCCACTCTGCTTCCTCTTCCACCTAACTTGGTGATTTTATCTTCCCTATCAGTACCAATCTGTGTTTCTCAAACATTATTGGATGTTTGGGACCTTTCCCAGAAGATTGCCAGGGAGTAAGTCTTAGAAAAACAATATATCCAATCTCTCTCTCTCTGCTCTCTCTCTCTCTCTCTCTCTCTCTCTCTCTCTCTCTCCCTCCCTCTCTCTCTCTCCATCCATCTCTCTCTCTCTATCCATCTCTCTCTCTCTACACACACACACACACACACACACACAAACTCTTCAAGCTACAGGAATGACAGAGTGGGCAAGATATATCCAATGGTACAATTATAGCATGAACATCATGAGAATAACCAGGCAATTTCTGGTCAGATTTAAGTCCTGTTCCTCAAGATGAAACTTATATTTAGCACCACTATCTGTCAAAGAACCTTTGACTACTTTGACTAAACAGGTCACAGGCCTTATGGGAGAAGATACTGTTAGTATTTTACTAAGTGGACATAGTATTAAACTTACTCCTAATGATTTATCATTGTATGCAAAGATTAATGCCTGCATCTCCCAGCATTATCTCATTATCTCCCAGCATTCCTCAGAGGAGCTTCTGTTTGCATTAGATGGTGATTAACATGATGATTCACAATAGGCCAATCTATTAAAAAGATAAGAGACTGCAGAATACAGCCTATATACCACACGGCCTCTTCCCCTGGCTCAGGGAACATACTAGAAAAAGAGACTAAAAGAATTTAGGAACCAGATTTTATGGGTGACAATAAGTAAACAGTGTCTTCCAGTGTCAGCAGGGCAGCTGCACACATGAGCCCATTCAGGTGTGTCAGCATACACAAGGCCTGGGCAAGCCTTAGCCAGAAACGTACTGAGGGAGAGTTGTATACAAAATCCCAACCATAGCTGTGGAGCTATTGATAATTATTAGTTGCTGAGAGAGAAAGACTCACTTTTTTTCTATGACTTTAGTCCCTGGCAATCTCCTGCAGGAGGCCATACATCCTAAAAATACTTGGGCAACACAGGGGAAAATGAAAACACGAAGTTGGGTGGATAAGGAAGGAGAGTAGATCTGGGAAGAGTTGATGTAGGAACAGAAAGGTAGTGAACATTATTAAATCATACATGAAATTCTCAAGGAAAATCATTTATTTTAATAATGAGGAAAGCAACACTGGGTTCCTTTATCTTCTAGCTTCCCTAAGTCAAAGAGTTTGCTCTCTCCACAAACCATGCAATTACAACTGTAATAATTCTTCACATGTGTTCGCATCCCGACTTATTCTCTGCACACCCTCGAGTTTGCAGTTCTCAAGAATTTCTTCACCTACACATCTCTGTCCACTCTTGAATACAGGGGAACACAGCCTCTCAAGCTTGACCTGCCCACTAGGAATGAGCATGTGCAGTTCTATTATTTGGCAAACCAATTAGAATCCTGCCCACCAGCATACTACTCGACTCTCAGGTACACATTTTTAGAAATTTTCTCTGAACAAATCTCCTTTGAATTAGTTCTGACAATAACATCCTCTTCCAATTCTCCTACCAACTCTCATTTTATTGTTTCAAAATGTCAGTGTTCCCTAAATGCTATCATTTCCACAACCATATACTTGGGTCTAAAGAAAACAGATTCTGAAAAATTGCCACTCTTATTAATCATAACTCCTATGATACGGAACTGGTCATTTTACTTTCTTCTGTGTTTTCATGTTTGTTTCCATATTTTCTAAGGCACATGTATACTATGACATCAATGTATAAACCCACTGTATTATTCCTAACAATGTTTCAAGCTCCTGTTTTCTAACTGCCCATTTCACCCAATAGTTCAGCACTGTGGCTCCCGGGATTTCCATGATTAAATTCTTTTTCAATTCAGCTGCTTCAACTGTAGAATTGGAATGATAACTCTCTCACACAGTAGTAGCATGAGTGAGATTAGGTAGTGCATTAACAGGCCTAGAACACAGCAGGGGTATAATAAATGGTAGAATATTATTATTGTTGGAATTATTATTTTTATTACTGCTAAGATATGAGGTCCTATAAATTGTAACTGGACCATAACTACCACTAACTTTCTATGCTATGATAATAATGGCTGAGTATTGAACTTGATCTGATTTGCTAAATTAGCATTTTTAACTGCAACACAGCTGTAAAAGGAAAAGTTAATTCAACACAAGAGATCTAAGCTTAGCCTTGAGTGCACACAGATATGGTATACTGAACAGCAACTTTAAAACGTTTAATTAGAATGCACCCTTAGGCTATTCCTATATCTTAAAGATGACTTTGTATTCACTGAATCAAATCCAGCAATATATCTGTTAGTTAATGGAACACAATCCTATAATCTAATAGGGTATTTCCTAGTTTAGTTCACAGTAAATTTAATATTCTTTCAGATCTTTGATCTTCTATATTAACTTCCACTTAAAATAATAAATGCCTATTTAGAAAATATTTGAGATCCTGTACCTTTGTTTTAAAATTCTTAACCGAATTCAAATAATAAAACATCGACATTGAAAGCTTGGGCTAAAATGTCAGCCCTTGGTAGTGTGTTCACCAAGCACACATTCTGTGTGGCTAAGACCAGCTTGAAAAGGATGTTTGACCTAAGACATGGTGCTATAAAAGAAAGGGTAAAGTTCTGTCTTCATGTGGTTCCCAATTTAAGATGGTGCAGAGTTATGAAGCATCTTGCCTGACCTCTCTCCACAATGACTTCTGAAATGCTTTTGAAGACAGAAAATAATAAAACTCTCACCAATACCCAGACTAAGGCTAATACACAAATTGCCTGACTATGGGAGGGAATTCTGCCAACTTTTGATGGAAGCAGATCAGAAAAAAAAATACGCTCTGAACTTCACCTTGTTGTAAACCCTCTGCCTTGTGTTTGATTTTCAAAGTCCAAATTCATTTTTACAGCTCTCTTCTGAGTAAAACCTGTTCATGAAGTAAGAATAAAGAGTCGACTTCTAAAAACAGTTCTAAATGATTTTCTGTCTCCCTTTTCTTTTGTACTAAGAGACCAACAGAAATTTAAGGATCAGGAGGCAGAAAGGATGGTATGAGGGGGATGTGCAGACCTAGTATGTGGTACTCCAGTGACCCATTAGGATCCTCAGTCACAGTGCAAGGCATAAATGGTTAATGAAGCATTTCTGACTTAGAATAGCCTGTGTGATGATGTACTCCTAATTCATTGGCTTCAAAGGAGTGAAAGAATCACTAGAAGCTTGAATCACTACTCCATCCATTCAAACAGAATCAGCTTTCTCCATCTCCAGGTCCATAGGTACCATCACCAATTCTAATGGGCTTTACATCTTCTGCTTTGAGCATTTAAGTTTTTTCTCTATGCTTCTAGAAAATTATATATATATATAAGTATTTATACATATATATCCAAAAGCAAACTTCAAGATATACGTGAATATATTCCAATAATAGTTTTACACAATATTTTCAAAGTATTTATAAATCAACCCTGGGATGGAAGATGAATTCAATTATACATTGTGGTTAGTAAAACTGAAAAAACTCTGGAAACCCAATGGTGTATGAGCATTCAGTAAATGTTCTAAATCGTCATAATTTTTCACTGCTTCAATTGATTTTGCCACAGTGTTCTTCTATGCTCACTGAGAATCAGTATGTCTAAATGGGGAAAAGCACCTAGTGAGACAGTAGATAGAGAATCTGTGACACAGACACATGATATACCTATCTATATGCACATATATATTACATTCAACTATATAGCTGACCAAAGAAGAGCAGTCATAAAGAATGGCAAAGAATCATCAGGAAAGAAGTATGTTAGCAGACTGGTTCACCCACATCAATCAAAATGCTATTCATAAGGTCAGATCCAGAGATTGTTGTAAGAAGATCAGAAATGAAACAAAGATAAATGAGAATAATGTAACCCAAGTTCAGTGGAATAATGGTATGATCACACAGTGGTATGATCACATGCACATACAACTGTTCAGACTAAGGGTGCTAATGCCTGCTATAATTTCTACTATTCAGGAGGCTACAGCAGAATAACTGGTTGGAGGCTAAGCTGGAGTACTCTCTTAAGACAAGGGGTCTCCTTTAATTTCTCCTGCCATAATATCTTCCAGCTTTCATATATAAAGAAAATAGGTCCAAACTGAAAGGACAAAAAAAGCAAGATGAGATTTATGTAATAAAGATTGGTGTGTGTGTGTGTGTGTGTGTGTGTGTGTGTGTGTGTGTAAACTACTTTCTGATGTGGAGTTCTGCATACAATTCTTAGGAATGCATGAAAGAAAGTCCAATCAAATTAAAACTGAACTCATGTTTGGAAATTTTTTAACTTAAGCAAGAAATTCAGAAATAAATGAAACAATCAAGGAACTTGAGAAAAGAAAGGAGACAACAATAACAAGAAGATGAAGCAGAAGGACCAAAGAAGTTGCCAATGAGTTGATCGAGTAACCATAAATAAGGAGCATGCTGAAGGAGAGGAAACAGGACAAACAAACTTCATGCTTTGCAACAGCAAGGAAAGCACAAACAGAGCTTGATTCATGAACTGAGGGTGAGAAAGAAGATGTAACTGCTAAGAAAATATTTTGTGATATACAAATATATGTAATAAGGCCAAAAACTCAGTGTGACAATTCTCTGAAATTGTGTGGTTGAAAAAAATGGTGAGAATAGAATTAGGAAAACTTCACATATCGATAACTACAGATGAAACTAGGAACATGTGTAGAATGTTAAGATCAATGTGGTTTTAAGGCAGTTTCTTTTAAATCTTCAGTAATCAGTATTTCCTGACATACAAATTATATAGAGATGTGAAAGAACTGGAAGAGTTTGGAAACTATTTTATGAATACAATATAAATATGATGTCAACCCATTTCAATGCAAGAAACTTTTATGTATTTACATGTTACCTAAACCAAGTAGAAACATTGTGTTTATTCTCAACTTGACCATATAAAGTTTATTTCAACAACTAAGGATGTTCTTTCATGAAATTGCAATGTTTAATATGAATGTGCTTCTTCATGACATAAAGAAAAATACTGTATAATAATCTGAATAAATACAAAGTGTCTGAGGAAATAAAAAGCAAATATTTATTTCTTATTTCTCTTCTAGTTTATTGGTTGAAAGCAGGGGGCCCTGGTACTCTTGATTTGGCTTTTGCTTTTGTTTGTACTCTTGTTTGTTTTTGATTAGAAAAGGATGACTCAATTCCACAACACAGGCCGTAGAAGGGAAGGAGAAATACTGTGGACTCGTCCCCTCTTTTAAAGGCCTCGTTGGTTAAGAGGAAAGCCATACTACTGTATACTATTGAAGCAAAAAAGATCTGTACATATAATACGTTTCAAAGAGTAGTCTCCTGTCTAATGACAATGACCTCTTTCTAAATAAAATAATTTTTATTCTCAGATAAATAGCCAACGTTCACAAATTAGCAAACAAGAAATAACAAAATATAAAAAGTAAGGGAACAATATGTACTGAAAAAAGCAATTTTATAAAAAAAAGTAACTATTTTACATGTTGGTATTTAATTCCAACCTAGAAACACAGGCAGAACAGAAGAAGAGCATCTCAGAAATATTCTCTGGACTAATGGTTTCTAAAATGTATTAAGTCTTCATATTTATTTTTGTGTGAAGATCTGCAGAGTTTGGGCATCTGTTTTGTAGACAGATATTGATAACATTGTCCATTTTGCATTTATGTAGACATGATAAATTAGTGTTGATATGACCTAACCAACTCACCCAAACAAATAAATGTCACATTTGTTTTGCTCAGAAATATGTGCACTTTAAATGCTAAGAATGTTAAATATGCCAAAAATAGTACATGGTTTTCATTAGATCATGCCACTTTCTCAACTGTTAATTTGTCTGTAATTGTACAGCATGAATGTTGTCATTGATAGCTTCTTACTACAATGCCTGAAGCCACCATTTTATGGTTCTCTCCATATTATTGAGTCATTAAGAACATGCAGTCTTGGAGGAAACTGTGTTCTCTCAAGCAAAGCAAAGCTACCATATGCTCCCATCAGTGTGAAAAACTGATTTTCCTATCCTGAGCAAAGTCTATGTAGTGTTGTCTATGTGGAATTTATTTTCTTTAGACTCGTGGGCAGAAGGATTCATTTTAATGCATTTTTGCCAATTGTTTGACCATGGATAACATGACATTTTGCTCTATTCAGAGGTTTAAAATGACAACTTGTTAAATTGAATGTAAATCTCCTGAAATATAAACCATGACTTCAAGTGAGTCTCTAGTGTTAGAAATATTCAAATGTATCATCAGGACTATATGTCATAATTAATATCTCATAAAATAAAATTAATTGTGGCTATACAAAAAAGTTTTCAAGATAGTAATAACTTTAAAAGATACTCAAAGTAGCTTATGAGTGGCTTATTAAGGAAGAAGAAGAAGTATGGTGGAAGGGAAATTGGTGAAAAGAAAGATGAGAAAAATTACAATAACTTAAGACCTTGTGGCCAGTATAGAATATTAGGATGGGTTTGCTTTCTATAGTTCTGCAAATCAAATCCCATTTGCTTTCCATAGTTGTGGAAATCAAACCCAGACAATACCACTCTGAAATGCTACATGTCTAATACAAAGTGCTATTATAATCCTCTTTAGTTAAACAGTGAGTTTCTCTTCCTTCTTTTGGTTGTAAAAACAGTGTACTTTTGGAAAGAAAACACTCATTTTAATCTACTAACCTTGCCATGAAAGATTTTTAAATAATTTTCTATGTATATTTCTACTTAATTTCACATATTCTTTTTTTATTTTTATTTTTATTTTTTTTTAAATTTTATTTTCTAAGGTTTTTTTTATTTACATTCCAAATCATTTCCCCTTTCCCGTTTCCTCCCTCCCCGAAAGTCCCATAAGCCCCCTTCCCTCCCTCTTTTCCCCATTCAACCCCCTCTTGTTTCTCTGTCCTGGCGTTCTTCTACATCCAGTCTTTCCAGGACCAGGGGTCTCTCCTTCCATCTTCTTAGAAATCTATTGATATGCGAAATGTGTCCGAGATTCTGGGTTAATATCCCCTTATCAGTGACTGCATACCATGTGTGTTCTTTTGTGATTGGGTTACCTCACTAAGGATGATATTTTCAAGTTCTGACCATTTGCCTAGGAATTTCGTGAATTCATTGTTTTTTATTGCAGAGTATTATTCCATTGTGTAAATATACCACATCTTCTGAATCCATTCCTCCGTTGAGGGACATCTGGGTTCTTTCCAGCTTCTGGCTATTATAAATAAAGCTGCTATGAACATAGTGGAGCATGTGTCCTTATTGCATGCAGGTAAAGCCTCTGGGTATATGCCCAGGAGTGGTATAGCCGGATCCTCCAGGAGTGTCATGCCCAGTTCTGAGGAAGCGCCAGACTGCTTTCCAGAGTGGTTGTACTAGCTTGCAATTCCACCAGCAGTGGAGGAGTGTTCCTCTTTCTCCACATCCTCGCCAAAAACTGCTGTCTCCTGTGTTTTTGATCTTAGGCATTCTGACTGGTGTGAGATGGAATCTCAGGGTTGTTTTGATTTGCATTTCCCTAATGAGTAAGGATGATGAACATCTCTTTAGGCGCTTCTCAGCCATTAGATATTCTTCAGGTGAGAACTCTTTGTTTAGCTCTGTACCCCATTTATTAATAGGGTTACTTGCCTCTCTGGAGTTCTAGCTAGAGCAATTAGACAACAAAAAGAGGTCAAAGTGATACAAATGGGAAAGGAAGAAGTCAAACTATCACTATTTGCAGACGATATGATAGTATACTTAAGTGACCCAAAGAACTCCACCAGAGAACTCCTACAGCTGATAAACGACTTCAGCAAAGTGGCCAGATATAAAATCAACTCAAGCAAGTCAGTAGCCTTCCTATACTCAAAGGATAAGCAGGCTGAGAAAGAAATAAGAGAAATGATACCCTTCACGATAGCCACAAACCATATAAAATATCTTGGTGTGACTCTAACCAAACAAGTGAAAGATCTGTATGACAAGAACTTCAAGTCTCTGAAGAAAGAAATTGAAGAAGACCTCAGAAGATGGAAAAATCTGCCATGCTCATGGATTGGCAGGATTAATATAGTAAAAATTACCATCTTGCCAAAAGTAATATACAGATTCAATGCAATCCCCACCAAAATCCCAACTCAATTCTTCATCGAGTTAGAAAGAGCAATTCAAAAATTCATCTGGAAGAACAGAAAACCCAGGATAGCTAAAACTATTCTCAAGAGTAAAAGAACCTCTGGGGGAATCAGTATCCCGGACCTCAAGTTGTACTACAGAGCAATAGTGTTAAAAACCGCATGGTATTGGTACAGTGACAGGCATGTAGATCAATGGAACAGAATTGAAGACCCAGAAATGAATCCACACTCCTATGGTCACTTGATCTTTGACAAAGGAGCTAAAACCATCCAGTGGAAAAAAGATAGCCTTTTTAACAAATGGTGCTGGCTCAACTGGAGGTCAACATGCAGAAGAATGCAAATTGACCCATTCTTATCTCCTTGTACTAAGCTCAATTCCAAGTGGATCAAGGACCTCCACATAAAACCAGACACACTGAAACTAATAGAAAGGAAACTAGGGAAGAACCTTGAACATATGGGCACAGGGGAGAATTTCCTGAACAGAACTCCAATAGCTTATGCTCTAAGAACAAGAATAGACAAATGGGACCTCATTAAATTTCAAAGTTTTTGCAAGGCAGAAGACACTGTCAAAAAGACAAAGCGGCAACCAACAAACTGGGAAATGATCTTTACCAACCCTACATCCAACAGAGGGCGAATATCCAATATATACAAAGAACTCAAGAATTTCATATATTCTTAAATGAAGGGATTAGGCAGATTATGGGTTGCAATAACACATTTCAAGTTTCCTTCTTCACATTTGGGTATTTTTTTTTTATCTTAGTATTATTCAATATCTATGTAAGCTCTTTAAAAATTTATTTACTTAGGCTTGTGTTTAAACATGGATTTAGGAAAGCTGGGGACCCAGAATGGGAACTAGATATGACTCTAGTTAAGATGCATCTATGTTATAGGTTTTTCAAATCTCACTGTGGTCTCACTGTGGGAGTCTGGGACCCAGGGTGAGAACTGTATCTGACTCAAGGCTATTCTGCTGTCAGTAATGGTGAGAGAAGTTAATTTTTGCTGTGGACAGTAGTCAAGGCCAATGACACATAACTGGACAAGGCACTTTGTAAAGACTGAGTGCCTAGCTTCAAAGGGAACATCTTAATTAAACTCCACAAAATCTGGCAATGGTTAGGGAACAACACAGGAAAGGAAATTGAAAGAAGGGAAAGAAGAGGAAATGGGAAAGGGTATTGTGAAACAGTGGGTGTCTTCTGAATATGACACTGTCGTGTAGCCCTTGTGAACTCACACTGTGCGTGGTTACCAGCACAAGTCCTGCTTAAGGTCAAGCTGGTCCAAATTCTAGCACTGAGAGGGAAAACGGTTACTAGGCCCCAACTTTTACTGAGGATCTATTGGCCGTTGACAGTTGCTGAGGGAAGGAGAATCATTCTTTAATGATGTGCACTGGTAGTTTTCCCTACTCCACTAGGAACCGCACAGTAGACTATCAAACAAAGAGAAAAAGAAAGAATTAAAAAACAAAATAAAACAATACAAAGATGGAAGGAGATGTATTAGGTGGATACAGAAAGAGTGTGGGGAGGGAAATGAGTTTGGGTAAGCATGTATACAATTTTCAAAGAATTTTCCAAAGACCAAGTTGTAAACTGTTTATGAAAGATAGGGTCAAATGAAAATTAAAACAAAAACAAAAATTGAATTCATTCTATTAGGAAAAAATGACATGAATTCTGTTTTGCTAATAGAATCAATTTATGATTCACATTTTCATAGGATAGAGCATATTTATTATTCAGTACTCTCAAGATTGTCTAATTATATTCTGTATATAAATGATGTATTCCGAATGAACTACTCAGACAAAAATAAATTGAATGATATGAGACATTTCTGAGGTATTTTGTTTTAGAGCAGCTATAGAAGGGATAATTTAAAAACAATCCTAGAATAATTCCTAATGCATCTATATTTTAGTTGTATTACTCTGTCACCTACTTCTCTCTAAAGCTTAAAGGAGGCAATTATTCCCCATTTTCCTGTTCATATACCATACCCAAACCTATCTGTCAGGACTGTGACTACACCTTGATACTGTGTAATTTGGCAAGGAAGCTGGTTGGTTACACATGAAACTGAAATCAGATCTCTCCATAATAAAACATTCTCTGTATAAGTTGTTTGTCATGGATTTTGTATATAAACACCAATTATAAATGCCACAGATTTTACACAGTGCCATAATAATTTGCATTTTCTAACAGAATGAACACATTGCCCTTCCCAGACATATTGGATCACTTTGCAGTGAGCTTGGGTATATTTGCTGAAATGCACATATTCCTTAGTTCTGTTTTCTTCCTGATTGGCCACAGTACACTTTATGACAGGCTCAGCCAACTGGGCCCTGCAGGCAACGTAAGGCCAGTACTCATGTGTGTACCGTCTGTAAGATATGGATGGTTTCTTTATTTTAAGTGGCTAAAATAGATCAAAGAGAAACTTTTATTTCAGGAGTTGTGATAATTAAATGAAAATTGAACTTTGATGATTGCAATTAACCTTCTGTGGGACATTAACAGGCGAATCTAAACCCATGGCTACTTCTGCTCATGTGCTAGCATGGCAGGATTAAATAGGTGTACAGCAGTTTGAACATTCACTGCCTCTGGAAAAGCTCTCTGGTACTTTCTCTATGATCCATAGATTAGTAAAAGGGATTTCACTGATCTTACATGTGATACGAAAAAGCTTCCAGAATCAATGAAAACCATCATATTTGTTGGTGAGCCTACTAATCTTATATGTGTGCACAAATACCTTTCATTAGATAGGTTATCCAAGTGAAGTGACAAAATTATATAAAGAATCTTGAATTTGGTTTTGCTATTTTCCCTTGTGTCTGAACTCTACCTTAATGACCATGTGAATAATAGCACATACTACATCGTCAGGCGTCATTTTTCTTATGGCCTCATAAGGAGACTTCTTATACTGAAAGAATGTGGAAGGCAGAGTAAGACAATATACAAATCTGGAAGTGACATTTGAAATGGCTGTCAGATGTAGGGAGGTGCCAACCATATCTACTAGGTTAAGAAGTGAAAAATCAAATGTACCTTGCAAGGCAAATTTCTTATACTATCTAACTTAAGTTTCTCTTGACAATGGCTATGTTTCTGTGTATTGTAGCAATAATAATGACAACAATAACATGTTCCCTTTGCCTTAAGGCTCAGTGTAAAACAGTGTTAGTATTGGTGCTGATGAATAGTAAACAGTGCTTCGATTAACATGTTCTCTGCCGGAGGAGATGATAAACATGAACCATGACCATTCCCAGGTCAGACTTGATTCCTATAGCAGAAGAAGAGGTTGATGAATAGACAAATCTCTTCAATGTGCACATACATTTCTTTCAATATTTTTATCAACAGCTTGTAGAAAGGTACAACTTTTATATTCCACAATATGTTTTGCAAATCATTTCTATTCATGCTATTTATGGTTATATTATGTTCCTCAAGGCATCTCCTATTAGAAAGGACTTGCATGGTCATCCTTAAGCCCCTTTTCATGTAATTTGCCTTCAGGATATCTTGGCTAGTCATAGATGTAATGAACTTCTATTGCTATCCAAATCCAAATGCTTCTGGTATAAAAATGGATTTCTAATAACAACTGGGAAATTCACATAACATATCTGAAGTACTTCATGACTACTTTATTGTTAAAGAGACTGTTCACCTCAGAATGTCCACTGTGTAACAAATAACTCTGAAACCTTGATTCTCTTATTACTTGAGAAAACATCCGTGTTTTCAAATATTTATTTACTTATTCATTTATTTTTGAGACAGGATCTTTGTGTGTAGGCTTAGCTGGCTTGGCGCTCATGATATCTGCTAGGCTGCTCCTGAACTCCTGTTGATCTGATCATCCTGTCTCTGCTTCCTAAATGCTGGGATTACAGGTGTGCCTCAACACCCATCTGAATTTTCTCCTTCTAAATTAGTGAATTTTGAAACATATGTTTTTAACTAGTTAAAAAATAAAAGAATAAAATGAAAGTAGTTAATATGGTTGAGCATTTGCCTAGAATGTCACAGGGTCTGTTTCCTGGTGTGAAAAGAAAAGGAAAAAGGAAAAACAGAAAGACAATAGATATTAATGCCTTACTGTGAGGTTAAAAAACAAATGGACTCTTGGAAATGAACACCAATACAGTTATACACATAGGTGTGTATCTCAAGGAAACACCACAGAATATATTTTAATTCCAATCCCTTGCTTTGTAGATGAAATAACCACAGTGCAAATTACTATATTAACCAGGTTTCTTCAGTTTCAAGGGGTATAATATCAATTCATGTCATCATAAGCAAATAAGAAGAACAAATTAATAAATGGGAAAAGGGGGAATCTAGACTATGACAAAATAAAGGTCTTAATATTTCTCAGTATTTGAAAGTTATCACAGCCGGGCGGTCGTGGCGCACACCTTTAATCCCAGCATTTGGGAGGCAGAGGCAGGAGGATTTCTGAGTTCGAGGCCAGCCTGGTCTACGGAATGAGTTCCAGGACAGCCAGAGCTACACAGAGAAACCCTGTCTCGAAAAAACAACAACAACAACAACAACAACAAAAAAACAAAAACAAAAAAAAAAGAAAGTTATCACAAACACACTCCTTTGTTCCATGTTTTATAATATTCTAAGACAGGCTATCTCCTCTTGGGGCCATGCTGGTCCCAGTGCTTCAGAGGCACATCTTATTCACTCAGTGAGACCACATTGCTGCATGCCCTTAGCCTGGAACCTGAAGCTCCTCAGCCATCAGGACTGTGCCCATGCTTAATGCTGTTGTCTGATGGGATAGGCTATTGGCAGCAGTGCTATGTGCTCCCATGCGAAGTCAGGAATGTAATCTGCCATGTCTGATACATGCACAATGCAGGAGTGAAGAAAGACCCTGTTCACACTCCATAAAAATTGCATTGTAACAAATGCATGCTGTATCGGTTCAAGGCTAAATGGCAGCCTAATGTATTGCTCCTCAAGAATTCTCCACTTTGATTTCTCAAAGTCCGATCTTATAGCCATCTGAATCCCCCATTCTCCTGTATCTCACAGTAAGCTCCAGGGATTCACCTGTGTTGGCTGCCCAACTTTGGCATTGTAAGTGCTTGTTACTGTGCCTGGTTTTTCACATGAGTCTAGGGATCGAGCTCAGCGTGGCACACACTGTATAGACCAAGTCATGTCCCTAGCACTCACTGAATATTCAGTCAACGAACATGTAATTTTTGTAAAGAAGACAAAAGAAAGTTGGATAAAATTTCTAAAGAGACAAGTGTTGATGCATTTAGGAATGGTTCCATTTATTCAGTAGAACCTAGAATTCACTCATGCTGATTAATATAGTAAAAATGAGCATCTTACCAAAAGTAATATACAGATTCAATGTAATCCCCATCAAAATCCCAACTCAATTCTTCATAGAGTTAGAAAGAGCAATTCAAAAATTCATCTGGAATAACAGAAAATCCAGAATAGCTAAAACTATTCTCAAGAGTAAAAGAACCTCTGGGGGAATCAGTATCCCGGACCTCAAGCTGTACTACAGAGCAATAGTGTTAAAAACCGCATGGTATTGGTACAGTGACAGGCATGTAGATCCATGGAACAGAATTGAAGACCCAGAAATGAATCCACACTCCTATGGTCACTTGATCTTTGACAAAGGAGCTAAAACCATCCAGTGGAAAAAAGATAGCCTTTTCAACAAATGGTGCTGGCTCAGCTGGAGGTCAACATTTAGAAGAATGCAAATTGACCCATTCTTATCTCCTTGCACTAAGCTCAATTCTAAGTGGATCAAGGATCTCCACATAAAACCAGACACACTGAAACTAATAGAAGGGAAACTAGGGAAGAACCTTGAACATATGGGCACAGGGGAGAATTTCCTTAATAGAACTCCAATAGCTTATGCTCTAAGATCAAGAATTGACAAATGGGACCTCATTAAATTACTAAGTTTTTGCAAGGCAAAAGACACTGTCAAAAAGACAAAGCAGCAACCAACTAACTGGGAAATGATCTTTACCAACCTTACATCCGACAGAGGGCTAATATCCAATATATACAAAGAACTCAAGAAGTTAAACTCCAGAGAGACAAGTAACCCTATTAAAAAATGGGGTACAGAGCTAAACAAAGAGTTCTCACCTGAAGAATATCTAATGGCTGAGAAGCACCTAAAGAGATGTTCATCATCCTTACTCATTAGGGAAATGCAAATCAAAACAACCCTGAGATTCCATCTCACACCAGTCAGGATGGCTAAGATTAAAAACACAGGAGACAGCAGTTGTTGGTGAGGATGTGGAGAAAGAGGAACACTCCTCCACTGCTGGTGGAATTGCAAGCTGGTACAACCATTGTGTAAAACAGTCTGGCGGTTCCTCAGAAAACTGGGCATGACACTCCCGGAGGATCCGGCTATACCACTCCTGGGCATATACCCAGAGGCTTTACCTGCATGCAATAAGGACACATGCTCCACTATGTTCATAGCAGTCTTATTTATAATAGCCAGAAGCTGGAAAGAACCCAGATGTCCCTCAACGGAGGAACGGATCCAGAAGATGTGGTATATTTACATAATGGAATACTACTCTGCAATTAAAAACAATGAATTCACGAAATTCCTAGGCAAATGGTCAGAACTTGAAAATATCATCCTTAGTGAGGTAACCCAATCACAAAAGAACACACATGGTATGCAGTCACTGATAAGGGGATATTAACCCAGAATCTCTCGGAATACCCTAGACACAATTCGCATATCAATAGATTTCTAAGAAGATGGAAGGAGAGACCCCTGGTCCTGGAAAGACTGGATGTAGGGGAACGCCAGGACAGAGAAAGGAGAGGGGGTTGAATGGAGAAAAGAGGGAGGGAAGGGGGCTTATGGGACTTTCGGGGAGGGAGGAAATGGGAAAGGGGAAATGATTTAGAATGTAAATTAAAAAAAAAAATAAAAAAAAAGAGAAGCACTTGTTGACAATAAATAGAAATCATGCCTACGAATTCAGCCTATTTTTCCTGAGATACAAAAGGATGTTATCTCCTCCTATGCTTGTTCTCTTGTGTCTCTTGCTATCTTTATTGTCCTCTTGGGCTCTTCCCTTTCCCCACTCTCTTCCTCTTCTCTCCAAGTGTTCATGGCTGGCCTCTACTTCTCGACTCTCTCCCTGTCTCTGTCTTTCTCTTCCTCTACTACCCTCTTAACTCCCCTGAATAAGCTCTATTCCATACAATAAATAAATAAATAAATAAATAAATAAATAAATAAATAAGTAAGTAAATAAAGGATGTTATCTCTATCTAAAGGGATCATGTGTCTCTAGCACAGATTTAAATGAGACACAAAGCCCTATAATTTTTCTAACTTTCAAATACCAACACTCCCAAAACATCCCTTGAAGCATTTTCCAGATATAAACAGACCTTTCTCCAGAAGCAGATGGATATCTACGCATCAAATCAAAAGACAAAATTCATGAGAAGCTATGAAAACAATTGATTTATAAATGCGGGCAAAATGTTTTCTGTTTCTGACATTCATAACCGACCAATATGGATAAACTCACTATGATAGATACTTCCATAAATTCAAATTTACTTCATTTTCATGTTGGAATTATTATAGCAGCAGGCTTCATTTTTTGGTATAATTTGATGCAGATAATTTTGGGTATTTTTGGACTGAATGCTTATAGATGCCTTCATCTTTAAGCTTATGTGCATTAACTGAAGATTAATTAAAATTCCACCATATTCAAAAAATGATGAAGTCTCAACAGTAAAATATAGGTGCCTCTTTTACCTCTAGGTCTATAAATTGACATTTATAAAATTGGTTATTAGGAAAATATTACTGAAAATATAAACAAACAAAGACTGAACCTGCAAATACCTCAGGTCACACGGGAAGTTTAATTTTTTCAATTACACTGATCTAGTGTTTCTCTTTTTTTTCTGTCCTGTAGAAAAAAAGGTTTTGTACTTGTTAAATACATTATTTCTGCATAGACAAAAGAATGAATAATCGCTGTATCATACATAAACCAATTTTCCTATTAATTTACACTTAGTGTCATAATTAAAAATGCTCTTTCAATAAACATTTATATCTGTTCTTGTTTGTAAGAGTCAAACGCTGTCCTTTCATAGAGGTCTTGTGTCTGCTGATAAACTCTCAGGGGGTGCTTCTCCAAACACTTATTTAGATTTATTATTATTATTTGATTTCAGATTATAAATAGCAAACTTTTACATAGATAACATGTTTAAAATGGGGTGAAAAAGGGTACTTATGTTATGAAGTTACCCTTCTCAGTATATAAAAACATAACTTCAAAAAAAGATTAAAAAATAGTACCTTCTAAAAAAAAATTCCAAAACATCCTTAAAATGTACTGTTTTAGGATCTCCATGAGAGCTCCGTGGGCCAACAACTCGGAGAAATGAAACACAGTCCCAGTACTGAAAGCCTTGCATAGCTACAATGTAGAGTGCCTTGTTGGGGTGCCATGTCCCTGGCAGGAATTTGACATCGACCAATGTGAAGCTCCTATCTCAGCCTTTGAGCTGGAACTCCTGTGTTAGTCATAATCCCCTCTACCTGGGTTGATCGCTCAGACCAAGAGGTGTTTTTTTCAAGCACCTGCAGTTTCCTGAAAAACACTAGCCACCTGTGGAGAAGTTTCCAGTCTTTGGGGGAAGGGTTTTCCCCTGCTTATATATTTGGAGTTCTCCATTAAACTTTGAGACCTTGAATAGCAGGTGTTATCTTGGTCTTCATCTCTTTTCGACACCTTCCCAAACATCCACAGCTTCCCTTCCAGGTAACCCGTTCGTTTGTAACTGTGGGCAGTTACACTACAAAAAATAGCCAGTTTATGTCCTGCATCCTTCATGAAGAGTTCTCACTAGGGTCAGCCTCATAGATGCTAGGAAGTTTCCATTCCTCTGAATGCCCCAGTTCTAGCTTTTCTCTGCCAGTTCTCCCTCAGTCCCTCCTCTCTCCTGATCCCTCCCGCTCCCTTCCTCACCTGCCTCCAGATCATCCACACAATCTATTCTATTTTCCCTTTCCAGCAAAATCCGTGTGCCCCCCCCCCCCCGCAACACACACTCCATCTGCTCTAGCCAAACTCTTTACCTAACTCCTCTGGGTCTGTAGATTGTAGCTTGTTTATCATTTAGGCTTTTTTTGGTGCAAACTGGAGTAGGTACACAGATCCAAAGCCAGACTCTGTGCAAAGGGAGTCTAAAATAAAGGTCTCCATCAGGTGTTTCCTCAGGGATGCCTCTCAGAAGAGGACAGTAGATTGTAGGAGTCGGAGGGATGGGGGATACCAGAGGGAGAATGTGGCCCACTGAATCAACTAAGCCGGGATTATATGGGTTCACAGAGAATGAAAATGGCAAGCACGGGGCTGGCATGGGGCTGTACCAGTCCCTCATCCTATATGTTATGGTCTTAGTTTGGTGGTTTTGTGGGCCTCTCAATGGTGGAGT
This sequence comes from Tokudaia tokunoshimensis, assembly GCA_036184795.1. NCBI lineage: Eukaryota > Metazoa > Chordata > Mammalia > Rodentia > Muridae > Tokudaia > Tokudaia tokunoshimensis. The sequence continues at coordinate 133,221,333 of BTHU01000003.1, read as the reverse complement.
GGGTGAGTCTCTGACTCTTCTCCTTTTTCTTTGACTCCTTTTCTACTACTGTACTTGTTCTCAACCTGCTTAACACTATCAGCCTTTTTGATACAGTCCTCACGTTATAGTGACCCCAGCCATAAAATTATTTTGTGCTGCTTCATAACTATAACTTTTGCTACTGTTATGAGTTGTAGTGTAAACAACTGATATTGCAGGATATCTGATATGCAACCCCCATATAGGGGTCACACCCACAGGTTGAGAGCCATTGTCCTATTGGGTTGCTTTATCCAGCCTCTATATGAGGGTTCTTGCCTTGACCTGTTGCATCTTGTTTCATCCTGTTTTGTTGTTATCCCTTAGAGGCCTGCTCTTTTATGAAAAGAAATGGAGAAGGAATGAATCTGTGGGAGAAGGGAGATGGGGAAAGCTGGCAGGAGTGGAGGGAAGGGAAAATGTGCTTGGGATGTGTTGTATGAGAAGAACCTATTTTCAATATTTAAAAAGTATTATTTAACAGTTCCCCAAATTCCTTTACTCCAGCTTAAGTCTTTCTGAACATCACTAAATTTGAGTTTACTGTAATTAACTAAAACTTCCAGTCATAGGACCATTTAGAAATAAAGTTTTAGAAAAATCGAGAGTGGAAGGCATTCATGATCAACATTTGTAGGCACAGGCAGGAGCTAGAGTTTCAGAGCAGCAGACAAATATTATAGAAACAGTCATGCTTCTCTCTGAAGCTAACTGTTTAATTATGTTCTGTTGCCATGGCGTTGATACCATTTCCTCTTTTTACGACATCCTCTTTCTGTATTATTCTTAACACTTTAACTCTTACAGAGGTTCTGTCATTTATAATCTCCATTTCTGAATAGTTGGCTTGTTCAAATAGAATATCATGCAAAATATTTCTCAAAATTTGGCCTTTCTTTGGAGTTTCAGGTAAGTAACCTACCTGTTTTCTGGTCATTTCTCTCTCTCTCTCTCTCTCTCTCTCTCTCTCTCTCTCTCTCTCTCTCTCTCTCTCTCTCTCTCTCTCTCTCTCTGTGTGTGTGTGTGTGTGTGTGTGTGTGTGTGTGCACACTCACGCGTGTGCATGTATGTTTAATTGGAAGATGTTGCAGGATAAATTCTTGACAGAAGGCTGGTTGGATGATTGTCTATGTTGTGACTATAAAAGCAGTAGCTAATGCCTTGACCTTATGGCTTTGTGTGGTTCCTTTGCTAGGTGACATGTATTTTTTTTTCTCATCTATTCTCTCTTAATCTGTACTTATACAGTCTCCTTTCATAGCTGAAAAATTATGCTGGAAAACTTTAAGTTCAAATTACAGAATCAGTCAGCTTGAATGATCAGATCAGATGCTTGGAGAGAGGTTGCTTTGCCGTTAGATGTTGTCATCAAACAACTCTTGGTTGTCTCCTGTGTCTCACAGAGCCCTGTGTGTTACTACTGTCTTTAGAAGGCAGCCACTCATTTCCACTCAAAGCCAAATACAATATCATATGGAGGAAATAGAACACAATTAACTATTCCCATTTTTAGTTGTTCCATTTTCTGTAGCAAGGAACATGACTGAGTCAAAGGTTCTTTAACTACCAGATGGATTATTATCTTTATTATTTCAGAAGACTGAAAATTTGTATTATTCTGTATCTTGTTTTATTTACATATTTTATTCATGTTCATTCAGAATTAGTAGTATGAATATTGAAATTGACAGGATATAATAACTCAGAATTTTGCCTTATATTAATATAAAAATGTTTTAAATTCTTCCTTAAAAGATAAAATATGTGTGCTCGATTTTTAAAGTTACTTTTAGTCCATAATGTCAGTCATATGTGTAGAAGCATCTTCAGCTATCTTCAGTTCACCTGATCTAATGTTTGTCTCTGAGCAACCCAATACCACTCTACTTCTCATGCCTCCATCTGCTAATCTAGGCCTAGTCCTGGAAGCTTCTAGCCTCCTTATGATCTTATCTAGGTCTAAAATGTTTTCAGCCTCTGAACCTATTGCTGAGTAAATTCATTCCTTCTAGTTTTTTTCTGAAGTCTGGCTAGCTGGTTCAACTCAGCTCTTCTGGCTGAAACTCCTCTCCAAGCTGACTGATACAAACTGGCTTCTCTCTCTCTCTCTCTCTGCCTCTTACCTTTTGTTCTATTTGACCTTATACTATAGTTAGCAATCTGTTCTGATCTTCTAGCTCCTTCTCATTCTGTGCATCATTATCTCTTCACCTGTGTTCAGTATGTTTTCTCTGTAATCTCTCTGTCTACAACTCTCTTGGCAACACTGCCTCCCCCTATCCCTCAAGTAGCCCCCTTTGCCCTCTCTTCTTGTGAGAGTTGGGTTTGTCTAATTCTGTCAGATCTTTCTCTGATTCATCACTTTTTCTGCCACTCAATTAGATAACACTTTCAAACATGAACGCTTCTTTCTAAAAACTAACTTTACCTTTATTGTTTGAGATTAATGATATGTACCAAGGTGTGTCTATATTCCAGTCAGAGGGATTAAAGGTGTGTGTTAAATCTGAGCCATAATGCAACCAGGGTTCACAGTGTAATAAATTATCCTGCAATATATGCGTTCTTTTGACAACACATAATCCTTATTGTATAACAATGACAAATATGATATTAAGTTTATCGAAGGTTGAGTATCTACCAAAATACTTATATTTGATAGAACTTTATGCTAAGAACTTTATGGACAGCTACATATATCAGGAAGAGCACAAAGTACTAAAAGAAGTTTCTGGTCCAATTTCAGTATCATGGAGGTGTTTACACTATTAGTATCACAATTTTTATATTTTCCTTTAAAAAATTGTTTGTCCATATATATGTTTTCAAGTGCTATTGTGTTGTATGTATTATGGTGCATGAATATGTGGGTACACATGTTATGCATAATTATAAAGGTCAAAGGGCCACCTTAGTGTTCTGCTCTATCAATTTCCCCTCATAACTTGACACAGGATCTTTCCTTGAACCTATAGACAAGTTGGTGACTACCAAGACTCAGTGAGCCTCCTTCCTGTACTCTTTCTCCACGCCACGTGCATGCAGCCATGCCCAGTCTTTTACATGGGTTTTGAAGATTTGAATGCTTATCTTAATGCTTGCTCACCAAGTATTCTTATTATCTGAGTCATACCCACAGCCTTCTTACCATTATTTTATGTAGAAATATATGACTGCTATCAATCATTACCTGTATTAATTCTAACAACTCTCTAAGCATGGACAAAGTTTTTACTCCTGACTATCCTGAATTTAAGAAAATTTCTAGCCCACAAAACTTGGTTGAAACATGGTGGGGGACCAGGTCATATGTTTCTAAGAAAGTCCCTCTTAAACACGCGCTCAAAGTGCTAAATCAGTTAAAATTTTCATTTCTTGAGTAAGGGACAATTTAAGCATTTTATTTCACCAAAATAAGGTCACACACACACACACACACACACACACACATATATATGTATATTTCTACAAAGAAAAAATAACTGTGTGCCAATACAAAAATATGTACTACTTTATCAAGTCTTGTTCAAAACCCAAAGAAAAATACTATGTATTAGCAAGTGATTTGTGTTCACCAGGTAACTTTTTAATCACTTAATGTGAGTTGAAGTATGTGAATTAAATTATTAAGAATAGGTAAAAGTAAATACATCTTTTGCATAATATAATTAAAGAAAGAAAAATATTAAATAGGGCTTTCCCTGTTGTATCAAAGAGGATCAGTATACAAGTACACAAGGGTCCAAAAGCCAACTGCATCTCTAATAAAAAGAGCGACAGAAAAGAATGCAGACATATGAGCTAAGCATCTGTGTATGACACTAGGCAGAGACCATATTGTATTTGACTCAAAGTGGTAGTGCTAAGGGTCACTCTGACAGCTGGGAGATGCCTTCTTTAAGAAGCCCAGACTGCTTGCACAGGGTGACTGCAACCATCCTGGCCCCTTCTTCACAAATGCAACTTAGAGGGTAGGGACTGACAGCTTGTTAAAAACTAATTAGGATGAGTAGGACAGAGGCAAGCCTTGTGCAGGCAAGTGGGCACATTTTTGTCCTCAATTATGCTGAAGACTAAACTGCTCCTAAAAGCAAGTGGGAGAAGGAGTGCTTTTTATATACTGAACATCTCATGTTAATATTTGTTAAGAGTAGAAAATTTGCATTCAGAAAAAATAATATATGTGTAAAATAAACAATGTTGCACTGGCATTGAAAATATGTGCATATTTTTTTACAGGGGAAAATGGCATTCCAGCTCATTAAATTATGTCAAGAATCATAGCTGAAACTCAACACAGACTGTCACCAAGCATCACACAAAATAATATGGCATGGGTTGGCAGCTGAATACTACAGACTGTGCAAATAATGACAAGAAAATCCTTTATTCCCGAACCACTTAGTGCAGATCCCAGCCAGCTCTCCGCACTCTGGAGGCAAGAGCATTATGCACAGGGAAATTAGGTTTACACCCACATCAAAAAAATGCATTTGTTAGTAGAAGGTGTGGGAGGAAATGCCAGTTGCTGTACAGATTCAACCAAGGACACCAAGGTGCACAGTTTCTGGATCCTGTTCCCCACCTGTCCTCCAAAGGGAGCCCCAGACATGATGGAAAATACCCTTCTTTTCTGCATTTCCAAAGATTTGTGAAATCAAGCAGAAGAGGCATGGATTAGAGCCTTCTATCAGACTGTGTTATTGACTTTCAAATCAGGTCAAATGAAGCCCAGATTGGATGAAAGCAATCCAATCAAATTTCCATTTAATACCAGGTAAAGGGGGCTTAAGGACCTAAATTATTCAGAAAGTGGCCTCTGTCTCATTTTGCTCTACACCATCAAAGTTTGTCAGAAATAAAGTTATCCAAAGTACTCTAGCCAGAGAAAACAAATAAAAATCTTTGATTAAAATAAAAACATTGTTTCAAGTTCATCTCTTTAATATGAACCATTTATCCAAATAATCATTTCTGGACACTAACAACGTAACTCATATGAATTGGTATCAACACATTCTTAAGGAGCAAATGGTTGAGCAAGGGCAAAAAGGACATAACATAAATAGTTCAAATACAGGTTTAAAATGAGCCAACCAGACATGCTTGAAGGGAGATGTTACCCAATGTTAAGTAGATCACTAAGAAGGGAGGAGGCTTCCAGAGAGCCCCACCTTTCCCAGCAGAATCTAATGCGATTGTTGAAAAGATTCCAACAGATTTAATCAGGAGTTCCCCTTTCCCACTTAGCCTGCTACAAAGCTTCTACTTTGATCATGTACACACTCAACTTCTGAGGGTGAGGATTGTGAAACTGCCCCTCAGTCTCCCAGTATCCCCAGCATAGAGCAATGGTTCAATGTAGCAGCTGAGGTTACTATTGACTCCCTAGCAACTGTATACAAACAGTTTCAGCCAGAAGTAAAATAGCCATTCTCTGTGACATCGTGTTCTCCCCCATATGCTCATTCATGATTCATTTGAAACTGACTCCATTTGGGAATATAATAAACTATGAAATGATATTTTAATTCTGCCCATTTCTCAAAAGGTAGTTTTAATGTTTACCTCCTGGATTGATTTTTTAACTCTCCTTATATGGGGACAAAAATTTCACTGGATATTGAAAATGAAGTTTCTAAAATAGTAAATAATAAAATGTTTTTTTCTTTATTTCTCTATGATGCTTTCTCTAGCGCTAGCTGGCACATGAGTATATATGCCTGTCAAATATTCACTCATTATGTGCGTTCAGTCACCTCACTTGGAAAACATAAGCAAACATATTTATTAGTAATGATGTGAGGAAGAGGCTGACTCTCCTCTGTTTTACCACTTAGTGAATAATTCTTTAGCAGCTGCAAAACATTAAATGTTAAGTAGAAATACAACGCTGCTGCTTTCAGTGGTGGTTCTTGAATAACAAAATGTCACAGCTTCACACTTGAGAGGTGTTGGGCTCCCGAAATGCTGCTCTCACAGTTATAAGCAAGAATCCTAGGAGCTGTGGAAACCTGCGAGAAGGAGGCTCTGTCTATTTTTACAGTGGCATATAGCATCTTCCAAGCCTAGGCACCTGATACCTTCAGACACAGATTCAGTCAAGTCTCAAGGACCCTGACATTGTGGGCAGAGTTACACTGTCACCGAAGTAGAAAAGAGCAAGCACACATGAAGAAGGAGAACACAAAACAAGTGTGTGTGTGTGTGTGTGTGTGTGTGTGTGTGTGTGTGTGTGTGTGTGTGAATTTCCACCAAAGAAATGCTGAAGTCAAAGGTCTGGGTCCTCAGTAAACTGGCTTAAGTGCAGGCTTGTGCCTGTTCTAGAAACTGAAAACCTGCTTCATTCAGAAAGACAAGCCCTTTCCTGTAGAACCTTTGTCAGTGCAAAGATTGTTTGAGGACAGCAAGCCTTAGAAACATGCTCAACAGCCCTCATAATACTGATAAGGAGGGACTCCAATAAGGGAAAAAGCAAGAGGACTTAATATGCTTTGTTCTTCTAGGACGACTATCATGCTACATTGTCATTTCAGAAAGACAGTAAAGAAGAGTAACTGCATGATCATGGAATTAGAATAGGAAAATTGAGTTAGGTATAAATTAACTCCAACTGCAAGATGATATTTAAATTGATAAATGAGACAAATGGAAAGCAAGTTCGAGAATGTTCTCCAATGGACATAAGAAAATTATAAAATTCTTTTTCATGGAATATGATGGTTTTTCCCTCCAACTAAGCCATAAAGTTCACGCTATTCTTTGGGTAAGTTCTGGTGGTATACTAAGATGAGATTATGATGAATTCCGTCAATCCAGATTCAGGCCACAGTGATTTGGACCAACCAATGGCAGTACATGTCCATAGTATTATGGTTACTGGTCTGGTCTCCATGCCTGCACATTTAAGGTTCTGATCTTACAGCAACCCAATACCACTCTACTTCTGAAGCTACTTTATGAGATAATTAATGGCATGTTATTCTAAAAGTGAATGAAATAACTATTGTCTGGGAAATTGGAGACAGTAGCAGAAACTCTTACAATGTAGACATTTTCTCATTAATACTGTGTGTCTGTGCAAACCATGATATTTTCTCACTAATACACTACTCAGTAGATGGACAGGAAGAATCCATGTCCTATATGACAGGACAAGTGGATCTCTTTTTTCCTTTTTTAGCACTAGCCTTCTAACTAGGAATATACAACACCCCACAACACCTGTGAATGTCGTTATAAATAGCATGGTTTAGTGATGAATAATGTACAAGTATCCATGGGGTGCTTTTAAGTGGCCAAAATGGGGAGAGTCAAAAATATAAGTAATTCATTACAGATAACTGCAGGCCCATTTGAAAATCAATTTGCTTTATTTTGAAAGAAAAATAAAACTATGAAGAGCATATATGGGAATAATGTTTTTCAGAAGTTTATTATTTATCATCTACTTACATACCACTTCTCTATTCTTCCACACATTCATCTCCAACTCTTTATCTCAACAAATCCTGAAATGCTTTTGAGCTCCTGGTTTATTTGAACACCCAGCATAATAATATGTTTTGATATGCTTAATATCGTACACAGAAGTGAAGTCATATTGTCTTAAGCCAATTTTGTTTGTTTAGACTTCAAACCATTGGAGGGTCCAATAGGATGATGTGATCTGTCAGTCTAAAACATTTAGAGATGCCTAATTCTAATTAAGCATATCAACTCTGATAGCTGACTTCAATGAAACAAGGGGTGCCATCAATTTGATAAGACTCTGCTAAACAGGGTTTAAAATTAATTCATAATTTCTTTTATGTTTGTCATGTGTTGTGAAAATGAACTGCCGTTCAATTTTTCATAAGCCAGGCACAAGCAGAAGATTTAATTTCAGGCAGTGTTCTGGAAGGCCTGAGTAGTTTAGGGAGCGCATTATGATTCCATCCTGTGATCTTTGGATAATTGGAGCGGCAACACACTGTCTGGCATGCAGACACTGACATCCGCTGCCAGTCAGCCACACACACTTATAAAATTAGACAACTTCCACCTGTTTCTCCCTTATAATTCTGGGAGCTACCCCAAAGCTTATTTACTTAATTTAAAATACTAAAGTTTCTAAGTTCTTAAAAATGTTAAAGAATCATGGAGTTTTAGGAAGAGTGAGAATAACTGTTGACTATTAGGTAGTTCCTAATCACTACCCACATAATACAATTAAGTTGGTATTTACCATTATCTATAGCAAGATACAGATGTCTGGGTTTGGTCCGCCATCTTAATCTTGCTCATGAGATTCATGTCACTTCCAAATGTCTCCTGAGGAGAAATTATACTCTAGCCTTATGAAATATAAAAATGATGAACAAATTATGGGAAGGGTCCAGAGTCTTTGGAGATCTATTTGCCCACCTGTTGAGGTGTTCTCCAATTGGTTAGGCCCCTTCTTTCTCCTTGGAGGAGAGACTGAAAACTAACTTCATTCTGTTATTTAGTTTGTTCAGATTTATAAAGAAAAGCATCACATCTGCCCATTCATATAAACACCAAAGTATTTGAGGCAAATCTGAAGAAAAATCATTTCTAGTTCACTGACTGAATGAACTCTAGTTTCTCCAATAGAAAGCCGACTTTGTGTGCACTTTATGATATGAAGCTAGGAGAAGCAAATATCAGTCTATGAACATTTTAAAGATGGGTTTTAAATAATGTACTTCTTTATATTCTAATCCTACATAAGTTCTGATACATTTTAACTTCTTATAAGTAAAACTGTTTTGTTTAACATGAAGTCATCAGTCATAAATTGAAGGTACACTGAATCACCCTGGTAATATCCAAAGCTTTCAGTCAGGGTTTTATGTTTTGTTTTAATGACAGAAAAGGACTCTTGGTGGGATGCTTCAAACAACAGAGATGCAAACAAAGAAAATAGCAATATTCCAAGTATGATGAGAAAAAGATACTTCATGATGATTTGGGCAAAAAATGAATTTTCTATTAAAAGAATTTTCAATTGGTTTTCATTTTTAACATCACTGTGCAAATATATGTTGAAAACATTTTCCTGCCAGCTAGAAGCATATATGTACAGACCATCACAAAGGGAAAATCTTTCCATTTTCTTTCAGGAAAATCATTCTGAGGCTTTTCATTGATTGCTTCCTGTGGCATGGATAATCTCCCTCCTGGTTCTCTGCTATCCATGGAACTTGTTGTATGTAAACAACCACAGGTGATTAGCGATCAATGGATGATTTTAACCCAAGAGATAAATGTGATGAGACAGAGCCCTTCATGGAGAGACTGTTTGGCTTTCATTTCCTACAGATTTAAATGGACTCCTTCTTCCAATAGAAGGGTGAGCAACATGGAAAATCAGTGGAACTCTGTGAGTCAGACACATCTAAGCTTGGTTGTGCTGCTCTGGTGTGATCTCGGTCTATACTGCAGTCATTTTTATTCCACTAATGCATATGTTGTATTTTGGGTTATGCTAATAACTAATTCCTACAAGCTCGTTTTCTGTAACAATGCTTCTTGAGCTCAAAAAAATAGGAGAAATACAAAGTAACATCATAGATAAACTTATGTAATTATCTAGATTGAAGTATATGACTGTCCTTTGAAGAAATAGTAGAATCATTGTTTAGTGAGCATCTTCTTAGAATCACAACCTTACAGACTATTTCATAACCTGCTACAGTAGATTCTAATAAGATTATCATCATAATTATCTGAACAACGTAGATACAAAACTTTCTGGGGTTTTCCTTTAATTATTCTTAGATTTTGAGAGATAAATAACCTAGATTTTTAAAAGACTGCATCATATTAAAAATATTGTGTATGTAACAATATTACAAATAGTTCCATTTTTACAAACAGAACACATTATAAATCTAAGATATATGATAGATAGACAGATAGATAGATAGATAGATAGATAGATAGATAGATAGATAGATAGATAGATAGATAGATAGATAGATGATAGATAGATAGATAGATGAAGGGATGATAGGTAGGTATATGATAAAATTGTATGGTGCCTACATGCATATCCTTCTAAACCCCTAAAATATCAATTTATATTGCTCCTTTCTAGGAGTCACTCTTATAGTTCATCGAATAATGAGACTTTTTTTTTTAAGATTTATTTATTTATTACATCTAAGTACACTGTAGCACACCAGAAGAGGGTGTCAGATCTCCTTTACAGATGGTTGTGAGCCACCATGTGGTCACTGGGATTTGAACTCAAGACCTTCGGAAGAGCAGTCGGCGCTCTTACCCGTTGAGCCATCTCTCCAGCCCCAAGAGACATTTTTTTTTTATTTCATGTTTAGGCAAGACTTGTGCTAAAATTTTCTTTTTAATATTTCATATTTACAGTATTGGGGGTAATTATGCTGACCATGTAAGACTTAGAACTACTGATAGACTAGCAGAAAATAGCTGTGCTTTAGTTATGAGGTAGAATGTTGTCTTGGGTTCATCATGTATTGTAGAAGGTATTAATTCTTGACATCTCTTCCAAGCTGCCATTGTGAGCCCCAAACATTCTCCTATGAATCTCCTTGACATTATTCAACATCAGTATTAGCCAGTGTAGAAAAATATACACAAATTTATGGCTTAGAACAAGTGGGCACCTTCTGGTCATTACGCCCACCACAGTGCTCCACAGCCCACCACAGTGCTCCACAGTCCACCACAGCCCACCCAACGCTCAACAGCCCACCACAACACTCCACATCCCACCAGAGCCCACTATTACTGTTTTCACTCAACATCTGAGGCATACATTCACGGGATGCTTGCACTCCAAAGCTAAGCCTTGACCCTTTGAAACTGGACAAGGTTATGCTGACTCAGAAGTTAGTTCTTAGCTTATTCTACTCTAAGGTGACGTGTTTGCTCACCTAGAATCAGCTAAACAAGTCAAATGGCCACTTCTAACTTCAAGAGATGGAGGTATGATTCTACAAGGACTTGGAAAGCAAAGAACTAGACTTCTTCGAATAGTACTGGGGACTACTTGACCACATGCATCATGGTTGTTGATTTCTGTATTAGAATGTGTGGAGACAATTCTTTGAAACATCTTTATATCTAGTGTTTGGTGACTCTAAAATGTCCATTATCTGATAATGGAGCAACCTCACAATATTTGTTGGGTTTATATAATTCTTATTATGAAGAGGTGTGTGTGTGTGGGTGTGTGTGTGTGTGTGTGTGTGTGTGTGTGTACATACAACAGCATATATGTGTGGGTTACAGGACAATTATCAAGAGTCGGATGTGTCTAGAGATAAAACTTAAGTCATCAACATGCATGTAATGGCAAGTGCGTTTACTGCTAAGCCGTATTGACTGCACGATTATCAAGATTTTCATTCACTTCCTGTTAATCAATGAAGTATTATGTTGAACACTAGGAAGGCTATATTATTGGAGCACATCTACAAATATTATAATTTTTCAATACAAACAGTTCAGTTTTTCTTTTGTTGAAAATAGACTTTTTTCATGCAGTGTTTCCCAATTACTGATTCCTCTCAACTCAAAATTTTTAAGTGTTAACAGTACATCTAAAATGTAATTGCTAGCATATATCTTCTTACGTAACTGACCAGAACAACTACTTTGCTTTTTTATTTATTTTTAAAATATTTATTTATATGATGGTTGAATTATATATTTATATATGTGCTAACTTGGGAGTTTAAGTGTATTATGTGTATGCAGGAGCACAGAGAAGCGAGAAAAGTAGCAACATGGGGTTTTAAGAAATCTGATGTAGATTCTGGGATCAAACTTGTGTCTTAGTCTAAGATCAGTAAGTGTTCTTGAACACTAATCCATATCTCCAGCCCATACTTCTTTCTTTCGCTTGCCTGCCTCCTTACCAGCCTGCATGCCTTCTTTAAATCCTTCCTTCCTGCCCACCTGCCTCCCTGCCTTCCTTCCTTCTCTCTCTCTCTCCATCTCTTCCTCTTTCCCTCCCTCCCTTCTTCCCTCCCTTCTTCCTTTCTTCCTTCCTTCCTTCCTTCCTTCCTTTCTTCCTTTCTTTCTTGTCTTTTTTTTGATAGCAGATATTTGTCATACTACCCAACCTTAGACTAACCCCATTTTGACAACACTGCAATATTTCACAGAGACAAAAACAAAGACAGAATGGATGATCTAATATCATTTGTCTGGTTATTAGTGGCTATTAGAAGTTCATATCTAATAATTGCTTCCCAAGGAAAACAGGGCAGATAAGTCACATTTTATTTACTTTCTCCTGCTTATTAATCCTGTTTCTTTCTTTCCACTTTAATTAATTTTTAAAAAGATTAATAATGCAGGCATTTGTCTCACTGGTAATGAGTTGCTTGTAATATAAAGATTGGATCAAATTATACCTGCTAATTGTAGTATCATTTTTTTCCTAGATGCAAAGACAAATCATGTCTCCTAAACCTCACCATTATTGAAATTAATAAAATGTATCGATTATATTCTCTGAGTCATATTATTTGTTTCACTTTTATATCTCAACAATACTCATCGATGTCTGAGGTGTTTTATAAATTTCATAATCTGTGGGCCAGTTTATAATTAAAAAGCAAACAGAGCATGTATCTAAGATACAGCATCTAATCCTATTAAAGAAATTCACCCAGAGACAATGGAGCCAGTATTTCCTAAGTCTGGTCACAGTTCTCACAATTACTTCTGATTTGTTGCTCACCAAATGGCATGAAAGCTGCAGGATGCAACATAGGAAACAGATGGGAATTAAAGAAAGTTATTTTCGAGTATTTGAAAATTTACATTTCATGTTATTTCAGAATTTCATCAGTGTATTCTTTTGCACATACATGCCCTCACATTCTCATGAGAATCTTTTTTGATTTAGCATGATGTACTCCTACCTAGAAGAAAATACTATTTCACCTTATTTTACATTTGTAAACAATAGAAGTAAAATGTTAATCTAAGATATAAATTTATTATAGTAACTTAAAGTTCCTAGAGTCTAATAATATGAACGTTGTCTAGCATGCTGACAAAGACCTGTGATTTTAGGATGAGAAGGGAAGGAAAGCCTCCTGTATAGGTGACAGTATTGGAACAGCATGCTAGAACAAAATGAGGCACATCTTTGGAAGAGCAAAAAATAATAGAATCAATATAGTAATTGATGAAAGGTTACACAGTTATTTCATTTTTAAAGGTCTTTCCTTCAATCTTGTCTTAGCTTTTCAGCTGAGAGTTTCAATTTAGGAACTCGTGAAAATGTTGCAATAAAGTGCAAGAATCATGTCTGTGGGATCTGCCACTGTAACCCTGTCTACACAGATGCACTATGGTGTCCCTTTCCAGACACCACCCTTCTAATCCTAGGCTGCAGTAGAGAATTCATATTGTATTAGTGAAGTAAAATTTTAAACTTAAGGTATAGCAAACAAACCGACGCAAACCAGAGAACAAATTTGAAATATGTGATGCTTAGGAGGAGCAGACAATTCAGGTAACTATATGACCATCCTTAAAATAAGCAAGTGCCCGTAAGGAGAAGGCAGATGTAGAGATTGGATTGGATTTATTAGCTACAAATGCCATATAAATGTTTCAAACTATATAAAGTAATTACCAAAACAGCAAATTATTTGTGGGATATTTTATGAGTAGCGTTCCATGATGTATGTGGTTCCAACATCATAACATCTATGAGTGCACCCAGCACTGGAACATACACAACAGAGTAAGAATACAATGCATTGGATAATAGGGGTAGAATAATATATGTATGACTTGACTCACTATCTCATTCATACTTTACAACAAGCCCATGTTGTCTGCATAATTATTTCCCTTCAATGTATAAAACCAATATGACACAGGCATGTGAATAAAACTTTATATTGCTTTGAGGAAATATTTTTTCCTTTAAAAAGTATACTTTGAGGGTTTTCTTTCCAACAGTGGCTTCTGATTAAACACTACACTCAAGAAAAAGACTCTTGTATTTATGTCTTAAAAACCTTGGCAGCTGAAGTCACTAGCATTACTGGTATCAGAGGATGCTGGGTCTTGAATAATAGCTGAAAAGTAAATCAAAAGAAGTTCATATAGTGAAAAAAGTAGACACAACACTAAGTGTAAAGCTATTCTGAGTTAAAATTATTGTCCAAGTTCTTTTTCTCCCATCAAACCCTCCCATGTTACTCTCATTGTTCTTTCAAATTTGTGGCCTCATTTTTATTTGCTGTTGTTATATACCTATTTGTATATGTATGTACACACCTATTTCTAAATATGCAATACAACCTTCTCAGTCTGCATAATGCTGTTTTTATTATGTATTCAGGGCTTACTGTTTGGTATTAGATAAGCAAGAGGTATTCTCTTCCCTAGGGAAGACTATGTCTCTCACTCCCATCATTCCTTAGTTGGCTGTAGCTCTATGTGTAGGGTTGGGGCATATAATGCTTCCCTCTGCCACTATGGCATGTATTTGTTCATTCATGTTCAGGTAATTGTTTCAGTGAGAATTTATGGGTTTACACAGATTACTAGAAGACAAAGTCTCATAGCACTACACATGACCTTCTGGCTATGATAGTCTTTCTGCCCCTTTTGCATAATACTTCTTGAGCATTAGGTATGATTGTGAACTTTTAGCTTTCTCAAAACCACTTCGTTGTATATTTTATATTGTTCTAAGGGACTGATATCTTTAGAGTCAGTAAATCTGTATGAGCACCTAATTTTCTCCAGCTATGCCCCAGTATTTCTGTTAGCTTACAATTCTAATCATATTTCTTCCAATACATAATTAAAATATCGATTATTTCATTATAATTGATTAAATAAACTTAAAAGATACAGACAAGCTAAATGATATAAACACTTAAACAAAGCAGTTAATTTTCCAAATCCTGATTTCTGATTTTATTTTTTCTGAATCATTTAAATAGTAGATACATATTCCAGTTGTCTTTCTGTTGCTGTTATATACTCTGACAAAACCAGTTTACAAGAGTCAAGTTTCCTTTGTACCCAAGTCCATCTTAGCAAGAAAGTGAAGGCAGCTGAGCCCAAACCAGTTGGTTACAGTATACCCATAGTAAAGCAAAGGAGACTGATGAACACGTGTTCGAACCTCTCTGTTCTATACAGTCTCTTGGCAGATGTGGTTCCAATCCCAGTTAACAACGGTCTTCTAATATTAATTAATGTAATCAAGATAATCCTTACATACATTCCCTGAAGTTAACATTTATCTAGATAATCCTTCCCAGGTGTGCCCAGAGACCTGTCTTCAAGATGATTTTAGATTCTTTCAAGTTAACAATTAACACTAACCATTACAAAAAGTATGAATGTGGCCATACAGGTATCCAGATGTTATGGGCATTTCATATTCTCATAACACATGGAATCAGCTACTAAGGACTTCAAGGCATCACAATTGGCTAACTTTTTATATAAATAGTATTATTGCATTTTCTGTTTCTATTGGGTTCAAGGAAACCAGCATCTACTGACCTTTAAGAAACTACATTTTTTTTTATGTTGGGCAGTGTAAAAGAAAATTTGTAGATTAAGCTTTAACTATTGATTCTTGTTCTAAGATTTTACCTAAAAATTACAACTTTCATTTCCCAAGTTGTAATTAAATCTTATATGGATTTTGAGCTTCCCAATCCTTGACCAGTTCCTGAAAGTCTATGACCCTCAGAAGACTCAAGTGCACACTAATTCAAACAGCAAGATCATGACAGGCTATGCTCACTGGAGAACTCATATAGATTTGATAGTAAGAAATGGGGATCTGAGTTAAAGCAGTAGTAATAAAAAGGAAAGTTTGCAGGAATCTCAGGAGGAGAGAAGAAATCAGAGAAATTGAGACTAATGGCTGGTCTAGAAAGCTTGACTTACTTATGCATTGTGTGTAGGGCTTAGGAAAGATATAACCTTCTGAGTTATGAATGTAATGGTACTTTACTCACAGAGTTATTAAAGGCATTCTGTGTAATGCTATAATATAATTTCTATGACAATGACATTTGCCTTAGGGAATCTACACAGACCTGTGTAATCTCTGTTGTCTTTAACAAAATACTAGACTGTTTTAAATCAACCTTATCTGATACTAATGTAGTGTCCTGTGAGTATTGGGGCTTCATCCTACAATTGGTTTATTCCTTACGTAAGGGATCGTTTTTTGATTGAGACAGATCCTTGAAGAACTTTTCTGTGGAAATACTTAGAAAATATTGATCAAATGAAAGTGATAAAGAATTAAAAAAAAAACTAATCTCATTTCTGCAATGTACAATTTCAGTACATAAAAGACAAAGAAAATGCTGGGAAGGAGACTACTCAGTAGAATAAGTGTCTCCTGCACAAGAATATAGGTATTAAACACCCATGTAAAACTGGCTGTTGTGGTACCCATCTGAAATTCCAACACAGGGCCGGGGAATGTGGCAAAGACAAGTGATTCCTGGAGCTCATTGATCAGTCAGGGTCTCTAAATAGATGGTTTCCAGGTTAAGTGAGAAAACATATTTCAAAATATAAGGTAAAGAAAGATCAAGAAAGATACCCAGTATCAACTTTGGGCCTCCACATGCATACATGTGCACAGTCAACTAAACAGGTACACAATACCTGTTGGTACTCTGGACTCCACCCTTACAATTACCTGTTAACAGCCAGGTAGGCCTGGTGCACTATAAGAGAAGCTTTTTGGCCCCTTCCCTCTCTCTTGCTTCTTAGTCCTCTTCCTCTCTTGTTCTCTCTAGCCCTCTAGGGCTCTTCCCTTTCCCCCTTCCCTTCCTCCCTCTCTCCATGAGGTGGTCATGGCCAGTCTCTAATTCTCTACTCTCTCCTTCTCTCTGCCTTTCTCTGCCTCTACTAATCTCTTAACTCTACTCCCCATGCCCTAAATAAACTCTATTCTATACTCTACTGGTATGTGGTTCCTCCCTCAGGGGGAAGGGATGCCTCAGCATGGGCCCACTGAGGCACCCCCTTCCACCACATTTCACCGGATGCCTCAGAACATGTCTTAATGTCTATTTCTCCTTTTATGTTCTCAACAATACTCACAAGAATGAGTACATACCTCTCTCTCTCTCTCTCTCTCTCTCTCTCTCTCTCTCTCTCTCTCTCTCTCTCACACACACACACACACACACACACACACACACCACACAAATTACAAAAATTTAAAGGGAAAATCTTGTCATAAGAAATAGATATATTATTCAAAATGATCTTAATATCAAGAAAATAATAGAAAAGTGTGAAATCCAGTAAAGGATACTTACTAAAAATAACTCTTATTGTCATTTAAAACAATCTCCATTTTAGTTTTCTGATAATCTCAATAACACTTGTGAATGTCATGCAACCAAAGCATATATTTGCTTATAACTGAAATGAAAATTTTAAACTATTCATTTCTGTCTCTTCATAAAACATCAAAGCGAGAGCAATTTAAATGTCAGTATTTGGTTTGTTTGTTTTTTAATCTATATGACACACAGTATAACCATTATATCTCTCATTTAAAATTTCTGAGAAAATACATGAAATGTTTTTAATCTTTGCTATGACAAAATGCTGGAAGAGGAGCAATTTAAAGTAGTGGAAAGATGAATTTGGGCTCATGTCAGAAGTACAAGCCACCACAGTGGAAAGGCATGCCAATAGGAGTGTAAGGTTGCTGGTCTTACCACATCTGCAGTAAAGACACACACACAGAGAAGCATGCTGGTGCTCTGCTTGCTTTCTACTTTTTATTCAGTTTGGGACTCCAGGTAATGGCATCATTAAGCTCATATTCAAAGTGTGCCTTACTCCCCAGATATTTTATTAGGAAATATCCTCAATGAATTACCCTGAATGACATCTCAGCGGTGATACTAATTCCTATGTAGTTGACAAGGAAGATTAGTTTCTTAGTTACTTTTCCTGTCTTGGTGACAGAAAAATATTCTGAAAGCAACATAAGTGAAAGAATTAACTCAGACTCACAGTCAACCTTTCATTTCATCGTCATGGACAAGTCAAGGTGAAGTTTCTGGAGCATCTTCTTACACTACATCTACTGTCAACAGGAAGGGAACATGATACAGGCACACTCCATGTTTTATAGCCCAGGATCCCTGTCCACAGTTAGAATGGGTTATTCCATATCAATTAGCCTTATCTAGACAGTCCTCTCCAGGCATGACTGAAGGCCAAGTAGTCCTTCACAGTCCTGAAGGCCCATTTCTCATTGATTCTAGATCTCATCAACACATTAATAATTGAAACTAACCTTCACAATAAGTATCACAAATAGTTTTAGAAATTGTTCATGGTTCCTTTGTTTGTAAACAAGTTTTCCTCTTGATGCTCTTTCAAAACCAGTATCATCTTTTTGGACCTTCCACAGAACAGGGAAGTGTGGGATACAATATTCAGGACATTTCTCTCTATTTCAATAAGTCAAATGTATTATACTGATATATTTTAAGACCTCAATAAAATGTTATTTTAGGAATCCATCAAACATAAATTGAACATCCGATTTAAGAGGCAGGTGAGATTACAATTCAAGCATTGTGATGACAAGTTGGTTGATGCTACTCAAAATCAGGAAGACTGCTCATTGTTCAATGGGACTCATCTCTAAATAGGACTCTGTGGGAGGTAACTAATTCTTTGGTATCTGTACATCACTCAAAACAAGACACCCCTTTGGTCTTTTACCTTTCTCTTACAGTATTCGTTCAAATGCCCTTTGGTAATCAACAGACTTCCTCAGCCCAATGAATTTCTAGTTTGTAGGTAGGAGAGGACAATGGGCTATGATTACTGGTGCTTTATTTATTTATTGATTGATTTATTGATTAATTGATTCATTTATTCACTTTACATCCCCATATCAGTCCCCCTCTTCTCCCAGTACTCCTTTACATAGATCTTCTTCCATTGCCCCCTACCTATCAGCTTTGGGAAGTGGGTCCACCCTCTGGATATCACACCTATCTCCGGGTATACAAAGTCACTGCAGGACTAGGTGCACTTTCTCCCAGGAGGCTATACAATGAGACCCAGTTAGAGGAACAGACCTTTCTAATAAATGTATAATTTCTCCAGATGGCTGCCATTTCCTCTGAATTTTTCATTAGCTAACATTTTGTTCATCTCTGTCAGCACAGACACTACCTTTCCCATTTTGTCATGTGCTCAAGGGCTCACATTTCTCTTTCTCTAGGTTCTCCCTATTTGTTCCTAATGTGTCTCCCTACCCCCAAAAGCTTACCTGATACTTGTTTTTCCTAAACCTTTGTTATTTAAGACTCCTAAGTTTCAATCCTGGAAAAAAAGAGGTACCTATTTAGCATATTAAAGTAAATTTGACCTCCAGGTTCTCCTTGCAACCCTCAGCTCCTTCTCAGCCCTCAGCTACCAGTGAAGGAACTCCCCAGCATTCTGCAACTTAACCTAAACTTCTCTAGCCCTGGGGCTTGTCTGCCCTTCTCTCAGCTGTCAGTCCTCATATAATCCAACCATTCTGCTTACCTGGCCTTTTGGATATATTCTCTTTTGGGCCTGCTGGCTGCTACACCCAGTTCAACTCTCATCTCTCTACATTCCTCTCACCCTTTCCCCATTTGACACAGCTCAGGATCAAGTCTACACCGGACTCCCAGATGCCTCTGCCTCTGGCTATGCCCTACCATTTATCTACAGTAAACTTTCTCCTACACCATACCTAAGAGAAGTCATGTTCTTTCCTTTTTTCTTTTCTTCAGTCATGGACGTCCAGTGAATTTGAGGCACATTTTTAAACTTTCCACTGCTACTGATCATTTCTGGCAGGTTTTCTTTACATTTTTTGTTAAGTTGCTATTTCTTCCTGTTGGCATTCCTTCTTTATTTATGGACTTTATACCCTCTTAACTTTGGGTGGGCATACCAAAAGAGTCTTAGCAGATATTCCCACACTCTTATATGAGCAAGGTGGGAGGCAGTAGCTCCCTGATTTGGACAGTATCTACCCTGAGTCACAGGCACTTGAGTTCTCAAGTACATGTCAACCATATCCAGGCCTGCAACAGACAATCATCTGGATAGTGTTCAAAATGTATACTCTTTCCTCAAAAAGTTTTTATGAAACAGCATCTACAGTCAAAATAACAGAAGCAGACCATGTCCGTAACTCCTCTCATGCAGAGGCTCTTCAAACCCCAACCACTGGTGTCTAGAGAATGTTCACACACCCCTTCACTCTCATCTGCCTGGCTATACCATCTCAACAGTTCTACTGAACAACAGCCCTACAAATAACGATTTCACTTCACTCATTCTCCAATATCTAATCTGTAGACAAGTTTTAAAGCATGTGTGCTCATCACATTAGTACATGTGTGGCTGAATGTGTATGTGTGTCAATGAGTATATCCTGTTCATTTGTGTGAGTGTGGATACATGTAGACAACTTCATCTCCCACTTTGTTGGATACAATACTTCTTGTTCACTGGTGCACACGCTGAACTTGCTGATCAAGTTTTGTGAATGTTCCCATCTCTACTTGTCATAGACCTTAGATGTTCTATAATCATGTTGCTCGCAAATGTTTTAACTGGGTGTTAGGGAGTCATACTCAGTCCCTTCTTACTTGCACAATCAATACATTATCCCTCTACTATCTTCCCACCCCATATCCTTTTTTCATCAAACACAGATCTATTTTGTAATGTAAGACTGGTCCGTTTCCTGAACACACAATTTCACTGAACTGTATTATCCTCAAGTCTGTTATAACAATGTAAATTTTTCGCTGCTCTTGTCTAGTTTAGTCATAGTAAAAATTATAAAGAATAATAACTTATTTCTTATAAATAAGTATTAAAAATGGAGGAGGAAAAGGAATTTGTTGAGGGGTTGGAAAGTAACAGGATTTAGAGGTAGCTACAGTCAAGATATGTTTATATGTGTGAAATTGTCAAGAAATTAAATAAAAATATTTTTAAAATACCCTAAATGCTAAGCTACTTTCAAGATGATATAAATCAATTTGCAATATCATCACTCTAATGTTTTTCAAAGTGGGAATAATACAAGCCCTTAAAACAACTGGATAAAAATATCCAAACAACTTAACTAATGCCACTGGTACACCTGATGTGATCATGTGCTCATAGGTACACCCTAATATTGGCTACATGTGCCCATAGTTACATGCTGACATAAACAAAAAAAGTAACAAATCCAGACAAAACCCAAAGCATAGAACCGCGGTTCAATGTGGCCTAGTTGAAAAACCAGGTGCCATCTGACTCTGACTTTCTTGTCCTTGCTGCCATCCTGTCCTTGTTGTCATCCTACGGATGAGAGAATACCTTTGGCTCCATCCATTCTGTATCTCAATACTCAGAGGAGTTGGGCTCCCCTTAGATGCTCAATACTTGACTTCACTCTCAGCCCTAAGACACCTCCCAAACCCCTCCTCACTTGCAATTATTCAAGTCATCTGACTAAGGGGACACACAATTTCTTCACACAAAAACCAACATGTGGTTGTTAAAATATATGTTAAATCTTATTACATTTTCTCTCCACAGTATGTATAGGTCTCCTTGTTTCTATTCATACAAGAGACAACTGTAAGCTTCTCCCATAATCTCTAACTCCCAAGGGTACCAGACCTCCTATTCTCTAAATCTATTTATACAAAATTTTTCTTCTGCTTCCTCTATCGGAGCCTCATTGGTATTTTATGAACATCCAGAGAATACTCCTGTCACAGGACTTTTATGATTGCTATACCTCCATCTGAATGGAAGCTTCTAGATATCCACAGGATTTGTTTCCTCACAGATTTTAAAGTCCATCTCTAAATGGTGCTTTCTTATTGAGATTTCCTTGGGTAATCTATCTTGAAAATGTTGGACTCATGCCCTCACTCCATCCTGTGCCCTCACATCTTCCTTATTTCACACTTTTACTTTATTATTCTCCATGTATTATCCATTTTGTCTTGAAACCTATTGTCACTTTAATTTCCATGTAATTATGTTATTTGTTTTGTTGACTTCACTTATGGGTACATGGCTCCATGGAGGTGAGATATTTTGTTCTGTTTATCAATTTATCCTCAGGGCCTGTAACTATGATTAGAATGTCATGGGTTCAGGAAATAACTGTTCCAGAGAAAATTCCCATAGAAGATGTCAAGGAAATCACTTAAAAACAGAAACAAAAACAAAAAACAAACCCTACTCTTTCCTTCTTTGAGCATGTTAAAGAATGCATGTCTATTTGTATGTTCTCACTCAGAATATTTCAAATATTCTCACTGAATATTCATTGATCGAAAAGGTGATGAATGTAAAAATCTCAGTTGGAAGTAAGCAGTCACAGAAACATCAGACTTTCTAAGCATATTGAAATTAATACTAGGAACCTGTAACAATAGATAATTTTGTGGTGTTTGTGATAGTCATTCTCAATTATCAGTTTGACAAGATTTAGTCACCGGAGAGAAAAGCAACTGGGCATGCCTGTGGGGATTGCTTCCATTACATTAATTGAGGCAACCATGATGGGTGGCATTGTTGCATAGGATGGGATTCAAGACTGTATACAATAGAGAAAGCAAGTGGAGTAACAGCCCTCAGCACTCTGACAGTGGATGAGGTGTGATCAGTTGTCTCAAGCTTCTACTGTTGTGAACTTCTTCCCATGATGGACTCAAATCTCATACTGAGCAACAAAAGAGATGCATTCCCCCTTTCAATACTTTTGTTAGCTTATTTTATAACAGCAGTTTAGGAAAAGAAACTGTCACAGTCATTCTAGTTCATAAACTATTTCTACACACAGACATGCTTTCCTTACCATGCTCAAACAAAGGAAAGGGTGCTTTTTTAATTCAGTGATTTCTATTTCTAAGTGACATCGATTTGTATGGCTATGCAAATGTGGAAGATAAGGTCACCTTGACTTCTCCAATGGTCATCAGGAAGTGAGATTCCCCTACACTTTCTATGGGAATTTTCTCTGGGACAGTTATTTCCTGAATTATGATATTTTTAAGCACTATTAATCTTATCATATGTAAATTGGACTTTGGAAACACTGGGGTGATATGACAGTTGGATTAACACTCCACTTGATTAATTCCTATTTGGGATATTGGAAGGCATTCTTTGGTCTATTCCTTTTTTTTTTCTATGACCTCATTCTTTCCTGCTTCCTTAGTGATGGTGAAATAGCTTCTCACCTCCTTGTATTGCATTACCTTAAGTACTTAAATTTCATCTCCAATGAAACCCTGCTTAATGAATATTTATGAGCATGTCCCTGCAGTGTTCATTCAGTGTGCAGCCATCCCTTCACAGCAGGCTGCACTGTTACATCTTGCTGTTCATTGCTAAAATGTTAGCCATACAAATCGACGTCACTTAGGAAATACAAAAATAACAGTCCCTACTAGAACATAGACATTTTCACCAGAGTCGCCACCATGGATAGTGCTGGAAAATAATAAATAATAATAATTAGAATAATGGGCCCCACCTGGAGCAATATGAAATTTGCAAGTTTTGATTGATGGCATTAAAGTATACATTTCAATGGGAAGAGGGCATCTGAACTAAAACAGTCATCATTCTCAAAGCATCAAGGGCAAATGCTTTGGGACATTGTTCCTCTCTTTTCACCAAAGGTGCTACCTGTCTCTTCTTTAAGTATCATCTGGAGGGTCTCTAGGGAGAAACATAATAGAGTAAGTTTACTGGATAGGCATGCATTATGCTATAAAGATCTGTTTCTTTGTAAAAGATTGGAGACATTTTGAGTTGCTCTTTTTTATTCTTTCTCTTTTCTTTATAAATGACAGTGATCATCTGTAAAATGTTCCATTCTAACTGTGGAATCAAAAGTCAGATCCCATTTATCCACTCAACAAAAAGTAACTTCAATTAAATCTTTCAGTGGGTGGCCTGATTTATGATATTGTGTGGGCAATTCTGACAACCTGCCTTATTCTTTGAATTCCTTTAAGGTGAATATACAACTTAGCTGGTAATTTGCAGGAAAGAAAGAATATGCAAGAATGCAAAATAAATGACTTCAGCCATATGGTGGCAATGGTAAAGCTCTGCTGACAAGCAGGGAGTTGTTCATCTTGCAACTGCTACTCTTTCTTTCTGTCATCTGATGCTCTCGTGAGGCACTGAACTACGCAAGTCACACTTTGCTGCTTTCCAAACAGAGAAAACTTATGAAGATTTTGCACAGGAAACATATTGAATGAGATATTTCTAATTATCAACTTATTATAAGAATCCAGATTCAATTTATAAACCCTTATCTCCAGAAAATATGGCAGTTTTTAGGAATGGAAGTGTATAAAAATGAATTTTCTAATTGGTCATTCCTTTTAAACATTTAGTCTCTAAAAAGCTAACTATGGATTGTCTATTTTATGGGCAACTCTCCATTCTACTTCAGTAACTGTAAGGGGAAAAAAAAACAAAAAACAAACAAATAAAAAAACCAAAAAACTGAGAGCTGTTTCACTTTCCCCATATAAAAAAAGAACTGAAAATCGTCACAGAGAAGGACTTCTCCCGTGCTCACTTGGCTGAACCAAGATCCTTCAAACCCACCTGCCTGAAGGACAAGCTTCAAGCTTTCTTTTTTCATTCCGCTCAGGTCAGCGATGATGCCGGAATATCAAAAGGGCAGAAGCAGAGCCAGGGCACACAGATTCTGTTTTTCAGGTTTGCTAGGAGTTGAACAAGAAAGCATCCTTATGTTATTTGCAACATTAATCTACTGCTGGCAAAACCTGAGATAACACAGGGCCACGTTGAGGAGGATCTTGACAGGGTGTGAGCTGAAGCCAGCAGCACCCTTTTTAACGCTTTTATAAAAAGCAGCTTTGACAGGGAGGCATCTTCTTCTTGTTTTTTGTTTTTTTTTCTCACATGATTAAAAATCCTCTTAAGGTCTTTCTAGGCATTTTAAAAATATTAATGAATAATCTCATTTTTTAATATTTAGAAGTCTAGGATAGGGGCTTGGGAGATGCCTTAGCAGTTACCAGCATTTGGAGCTTTTGCACAGGACTAGGGTTTGGTTCCTAGAACCCAAAATTGCCTCAAAACTGCATGGGATTCTAGTTGAAGGGAATCTGGTGCCCTCTTCTGGCCTCTGTGAGCACCCGTATTATATGTTACACACACATACACATAAAATTAAAGATAAAAATATTGTTTAAGATTTGATATAGTTTGCTATCACAGTTGACAGTTCATATCTAATCAAACTTCTCCCCTTTCCTAACTCAGGCCTGGACTACATCCAGAGATTTGGGCTGGGGCTCCTAAGCATCTCTCCTGGTCCTTCTTGTGGCTGTTAATTTTTTTTTTTTTTTTTAGCCACAGAGCTTCTGCTGCAGTTTTCCAAGTAGAGAGAAGTATAGACAGGATAGAAAAGAAGGAACATATTCCTGGTACTGTCAACATGTGAATATCATTTAAGAATTGGTTCATTTTAGGGCCAGGAGTGTGGTTCAGTACTTGCCTTGTAGGTCCAAGGTCCTGGGTTAAACACCTAGCACTATAAACTAATTAAAAAGAAAAGAAAAGAATTGCATTGTTTTATTATTGTGGAGTCAGTGTGATCACAGTTATCCTTTTTTGGGGTGGTAACAAGGGCCATATATGCTGTGGATAGCAGGTAGGAGAGTGTACATTATTGACTGGGAATGCTTTATTTGCAAGGTACTGGGAATGCTTTATTTGGAAGAAGAGGGATGCCAGGTGCTTAAACCTAAAATTTGGCATATAGGATATGTGATCTTCTCAAGAAGGACAGAGGTGAAGTTGTGAGGCTACATGCAGACTGAGCAATCCTTACTCTGCTGGTCTGCTAAGACTTGGGGTTTAATTAGATTTTCAGGGTTTGTACACTTCTCAATCTAACAGGAGGTTTTTTTCCCAGGCACATGTGCCCCACAAGAACCAAATAAAAACTTAGAATTTCTGACATGGATATATTCCCCATGTTCCAAAAGAATGTAGAAACAGGAAAGAATATCTATCTATCTATCTATCTATCTATCTATCTATCTATCTATCTATCTATCTATCTATCTATCTATCTATCATCTATCTATCATCTATCTATCTATCTATCTATCTATCTATCTATCTATCTATCTATCTATCTATCTTTCTATCATCTATCTATAGATAATAGATGCAGATATATAGATATAGATAGATATTGATGATATAAATATAGATATATCCATCTCAATGTGAGAATATAAAAGAGTACTACGAGATGTATTGTCAGTATGAGATGTAAAAATCCTCTCATAATCAAGAAAACAACACTCAAGTTTCCTGGGACAGCAAACAATGACAGGGACTGCCTGCAGTAGGCTGGGATGGAGACATTTCTGTAGCCTGCAGAGCAGCTCCTTGTAGAAAAGGATGGTGTCTGGAACCCTGAGAAGCAGGACACATGTCCCTCCAGGGGACCCACCATGTGAAATAAGGGACTGCCCGCAGTAGGCCGGGATGGAGACACTTCAGTAGCCCTCAGCAGCTCTTTGTAACAACAGTTGTTCCCATTTCTCCTAACCTTAGCCCTGGACAAAGGCTGTATAGATTTCATTTGTACGTGACTGTTTTTCAGTTGGCCTTGATGTGCATAATTATTCTATTATATCTGACTTTCTTACTTCTTTCTCTTTCTGCTCTGGCGAATTCTGTGAAACTAGATGTTCCCTGATATAATGATTCTTAAACAATTAGGAATTGAGACATGGACACAGCACAGTACAGTCCTAATGGCCCAGGTTCATGCTGTGTGTTCTCATCTTGTAAACAATGCAATAACTGCACAATGGTAGTTCCAGATTAATGCTTGACTTGCAAAAAAAGTTTGACAAAGTTATTAGAAAATGAATTAGAGCCAACATTGGAACCCCAAAGAAAGAAAAAACTATTAAAGTTATGAAATAAGTTTTGCACATCATTTGAGAGTGGTTCCTGGATAAGCAAGTATAGAATATGTAAAATTTTAGATTAGTAAAACTAAGTCAAATCACTGGGACAAGATGTAGAAGCAGAAAGCTAGGGGAACTACCGAGTTAAGGGTTAACTTGATTCTTTCTGGCCACTGCCTGGCAGCTTTGCCTATGTCATTTATCATTATAGCTTTGCAAGAAAATTCAAGTAGCTGGCCTCAGAGCTCTGAGCTCTGAAGTATAATAGTTAAAGTTTAAATAATGATAAGTTTGCGATTATTATTATTTTGGCTATAGGCCTGGAAATAGGGAAGCTTGAAACTCTGGGGAACAATTGTAATTCTTGATTCTTTGTGGGATGTGGTTTTTCTTTTGAATTTTATTTGGCATCAATTTTACAATCTCTTGTTTATCTGTTTTTGGAGTATCAATGAAAGACTGGGGCAAGAAGAAGGCGAGAGAGCATGAGAAGAGCTTGTGAAGAGTGAGAGAAGAGAGAATGTGAGGTGTGTGTGAAGAGGGTGTGTGTGAGTGAAAGGAGAGTGCATGTGGTATGAGTGAGATGTGTGTGAAGAGTGTGTGTGTGAGTGAAAGGGGAACACACAGAAGTGTGTATGAGCGAGAGAGTACAAGAAAAGAAAAGCGCACAGGAGAAAAGCAGAGTGCGCAGGGGAATGCAGAGTGTGTGCAGCCTCAAGCTGCAAGCGAATGAGCAGGGAGAGAAAGCACAGAATGAGAGAGAAGAGAAACTTTAAGCCTTGAAAAATTGCCTGTCAGCTTGTACCCAAAAGGTAGTCTGTGTATATTTATTATTC
The DNA here is from genome assembly GCA_036184795.1 of Tokudaia tokunoshimensis. NCBI lineage: Eukaryota > Metazoa > Chordata > Mammalia > Rodentia > Muridae > Tokudaia > Tokudaia tokunoshimensis. The sequence goes on along the minus strand of BTHU01000003.1, from coordinate 133,193,450 downwards.
TCCTTCCAGCTATCCCTGCTTCCAGTTGAGAACTCCGATCCTGGGTCGAGGCTGGACCCCGGCACAAGTTGACAGAGTGGAGAATGATGTGGAGAACAATAGATGTGCATGTGTATAAAGCAGGTGGGTTTGTCTATAGCAGAATTCTTTCAGGATTAATAGGAACTAGGAGTGGGGTCAGACTAATCAAATCCCAGTAAGCTATATTCACGTGAAATTCAATATTGATTCAGAGTAGCACGAGACACTTGCTCCTGTATTCAATAGCTGCTCCCAATTCAGAATGGGGGGTGGTAAGTTATAAATTATGTGTTTTACTTTTCTTTTAGAAAGAGCAAGTGACTAAACAAAACAGTATGATGTAGAGACCTACAGTGGAAGATAAATGGGAGCTGGTGCAGGAGGTGGTTTAACTTAACAATATCCTGCAGTGGCAATTAATGCAATTAGATTATATGTCTCAGAAAGCATAGAGAAGGCCTTTGTAGACATCAGTAGCAGGGCAACCATAATGGTGATACAGGTGGTTTTTTGTTTTGTTTTGTTTTGTTTTGTTTTTTGGTTTTTTTTGCACAAGTAGCATAATAATAGAGAAAAATAGCCAGTTTTAATTAATAAAATTTTAATGTTTTGCAGTTTTAAATATCTGGAATCACCTAGAATGTTTTCAATTAAACTAGATGAAAATAAGATCTTTGGATTTTTCAGCATACTTTGAGTGTAGTGAAAATGACAGTAATAAAAATAAGTGAGTAACAGTTAAAGAAGTATTGAATAACTCATAATTTCTAAGGAATCGTGAAGAATCTCATTCTAACAGAAGTGAGAGAAATCAGAATGAGGGAATGTGCATAATTTTATAAAAAGAACTTCTAATCTGTTGCTTCATAATTCAAGCTATACACATGAATGTATTTTAAAACTTCGCATTCCACCCATGGTATATTTTGGAGTATTGTGAGGAGAGACACGTCATCAATTAGTGTTGCTACAATATATTTACAAACAAGATCATTTTATCAAGAAAAATGCAGCTTTTTTCTCTCCAAGCCAACTGATATATGGCCTCACCTACACTCTGGCAGGGAGCTCTTCCTTCCTGTACTTAGTTCTTTACCCCAAATCTCAGAAATGTCCCAGTCTAGGAACTGACCAAGACTCAGTCCGCATCAGATACCTAAGCAGGTAGAAGAAGCACCTCATTGGCAATAACATTTGTCACTCTTCAATGTTGACTCCTTGTGGCTGTCTTTAAAATTACTCCAAAGGAGTGAACTGTAAGGCAACTCAGAGTTGTCGAGATTGCTCATTGAGTAGCTGCTTTCTATGAAAGTGGGAGGACCTGATATTGGACCCCCAGTATCCATACATTAAAATCAGGATGTTCACTGAGTCTTGCTTGTCAGCAATCCAGTGTAAAGAAGACAGCAAGCTCCAACCCCAGAGACAGGCTATGTAAAAATAAATATGGTGGAAAGTGAGTGGGAAAGAACTGCCAGAGAGCTTTCGCGCTCATGAATGTGTACGCCCACACCCCAAACAAACCAACAAATAGACAGAATAGAATATTGCGGCCCCAGTCATGAATTATCTCTGTCACCCTCTCCATTTTATGGGGATGGTTTGGCAGATATGAAATTCTTGCTATCTGAAAATACTAATGAACTCTTTTTTTATAAAAGTATTTTAATGAAAAAATTCATATCAAAATACTGACATCCTCAAAGAACATCAGTGACTTATGTTCGTTATCCAAGTACAACTTGCTAAAATGTCACATTTTAATTAAGTACTTAAAATGGATTACACTATTAACATTTGCAAGAGGGAATTTTCAAATGTAGTAAACAGTGTCTTAACTAATATCCTGTATGCTCCCTTTCCACTTTCTTCCCCATCCAAAGACTAAAATTTTATTTCATTCCAGATGCCTGTTTCTGTTCTAATTTATTTTTTTAAAAAAAAAATTAAGTGGTCAAAGAAAAGAAATTAAATACCATGTACTTAATGTTTTTAAATTGATTCTGCATACTTATTCAATAAAATGTGATTAATATGAACATGTATTATTCAATTATAGCAAAGTAACCAACCTTGGAACAAGACTATTCCTTGGAAGCTTTCAGATATCAGTGGTTTTTAAACAATTTGCCCATGCAGATTCTGCAAGAGTATTTCCTTAAAGAATGTAGTCCTATATCCTTACTATGTGAAAGGCTATATTTTATATTTGAAAAATTACTAATTACCACAATACTTAGATATAGTAAAGTAATTTTTAAAAAAATCTGTTATTTGAGTTAACGGATTCTAAAGATTTATATTAATTGAATACACAGGTACCTACAGGGCAAAATAAAATATATCAATAGGCTTGTGACACTAAAATATTTATACATTGAACTTTAATTTTTACTTTTTTCATGGTATTTTACTTTAGGAAAATAAATAATTTTTATTAAAATAAATCTAATAATTATCTCATAATTTTTGTCCATATATATGTATGTATGTATATATATATGAATATGAGAGTCTAAATGTTACTATACGTGCTTTATTAAGGTTTCAGTTTAGTTTTTATGGATAAATTCTTCATCCAAAATTTGGTACATTTGATAGTTCCTAAACATAAAGACAGTATTGAAAAGAATGTATTGATGAAGTATTTTGTTTTGTCTTCAGTTTTTGTACTCATATGAACATTTAATTTTATAATAAAATACTATTAAATATATAAACATCTTTACCTATAAAGATAGCTTTTATTTTTATAGATATCAAGGTTCAGAAAATGAATTCACATAACTAAGTAAGAAAATGCACTATTACCTGGATATCTCTTGATTCTTTGAGTTACTTCCTCATGTAAGTCACAAGAAAAACACCAGAAAAACAGCTCATAAATCACACATACCTGTCCCTCATGTCCCTCGTTGGATGTTGCCTTCAGATTTGAAGAAAACAAAGAATTAGAAGTTAACTGAATTCAGTGGTACTTATATTTTCTCAGCTGTTCTCTCTTCAACCTAAACACCACTATTTTAAACTTCCTCCTTATTAGTTGACTGATGATCCCTTATTTTAATTCATTTGTTAAGATTATCTCAAAGAAGACATGTGAACTGACACATAGATCACTCAATGTTTCTGAAAAAGGATGGCTAATCAGTTCCTCACTGATGAGTCTATACTATTCTACTGAGGGCATCTGACCTGAGAGACAGTCATGTTGGTTGTTAAACCCAGTGCAGACATAACAGGAGCTGAACCACATACTTCCTATGGTACAACCATAGCACTGAAGCCAGGACTACAAACTGAATTCTGTCAACAACAAAACCAGAAGACACTGCAAGGACTCATCATTATTTGAAGCTTCTACCTTGTATTTATTTGTCAAGCAATCCATTAGCAGATCCGTTAAGGTGTCCTTGTGAATGGTAGGTCTATTGGTCTCATAGTTGTGATGTCTGGATCACCAGGATCTGATACAAATTAATTAGCCAGACTGATATGCAAGGTTATCTATTATCTGGAAATATGCATCAAAATACAATGTACTTTATGCAGAATCACGAAGTTTTAGAAGTCATGATTGCAGAATGGGAGTGATGAGGGAATAAAGTGAGCATCCAGTTGGGGAAAGAAGAGTAAGAGAAGAGAATGGGGAGGAGGGATAAGAAAGGAGAGTGGGAGGAAGGGTTAAGGAGGAGTGTAGGGAGGAAAGGTGAGGGAGGAGTTCTGGGAAGAAGATTAGGGAAGAGAGTTGGGAGGAAGGGTGAGGGCAGAGTATAGGGAGGAAAGGTGAAGGAGGAGACTGAGCTAGTAATATTACAAAGACTTGCTGTGTACAAGCGTAGAATTATAATGAAAGCCATTAGACTGAAATTTTAATATATGCTAGTAAAAGTTTCATAAAGCCCTGTAATATTGCTGGAGTATTTTAAACTGTTTTATTATAATGATGACATTGTCTGAAATAAGATCTCTGGCAACATGTTAATTTTTCCACACTGAGATTTTGTTAATACACTGGAACATGTGAATGCACTAATATTTTTTAACGTGACTCTACTATGGGGGCCTCTTCAGAGGCAATTGTTGTACATATTAACAGTCTACAGTTTCATTCTTTCTTCTCTTCCATTGTGCTCTTGCCTTTATGTTTGTAGTAAAAACTGCACTGAAACAATTAGCTCACATTTGAGCCATTTTTTATATCTTCCCCAAAGATCTGTCTCTCATACCATCAATACATCCCTAAGTTTTCAATTCCTAAAAACAATTCCTAAAATTATTACATTCTTCTGTGACATAAGTGATGTAGAGCTTTAGCTTTGCGTCTTAAATTATTCACTTGGAGGTTTCCCCAAAACCCTCTCATACATAATTCACTTTAGTTGCCTTTTGAGTAAATGTACATCGAGAAATTTATTTTTCTCTATTATATTCACAATGATTTTCTCTATTATCATTGTAATATAATTTGTCTCACTGTTACTTTTTATTTGAATGTCAATAGTTTATTAATGAACACTGAAAATACATATCCACATCTATATTATAGATGTGGTTGTTGGTGGGAGTGTTTTCTCCTGCCTACAGTTGGAAAGTTGAGACTGGAAGATTAGAAGAAGCTACTGTGGGCTACACAGTGAGATATCATCTCAAATGAATAAGTCATGATGATGATGATATATTTCTAAATGTACTAGCCTGTTTCAATGCATCTACTTTTTACAAAGATGATGTGTAAGAGATAAAGTCAGTGACCAGAGAGATCAATTGAAACCATCCAGATCCTCTGAAAGATACTACCCAATGGTCAGCCTTAATCAATTCATGGAAGTAATATGCAGGTTGAACAGATTGGATTTATGCATGTAGGAACCTATATATGTGTATATAAATATACACTTACATATATATGTAGATGTATATGTATACAACAACAGTTAATGTGTATATACATGTACATATATATGTGTATATACATAACAACAGTTAAGGAAATGAATTTGAAGAAGAGTAAGTAGAGTAAAGGTCAAGAGGGTTTGGAAGAAAAAAGGGAAGGGAGGAATAACATAATTATAATCTTAACAAATAAAAAAGTAAGAATAAATAAAATATTCAAGAAACTGGGTAAGACAGTCTGGCCCTTATGTAACCAGTGAAATATTCAAAATTATATGGGAAAAGCATTCTACATAGAAAATGAATGACAGGAAATGCATGACCTCTGTGGGCAACTCATATATGCATATATTGGTAATATGTATTACATAATATACTATTATATATTATATATAACACCAATGTATATTATATCAACATATATTTTATAAAAATAATATGTATATTATATATTATACCAATAATATAAGGTAATATTATATATAATATAATAATGTATGTATATATATATATATATTAACGTCCAATTGAAATCTAATCCATCACTCTGAATGCCATGTGAATTCAAACTACTTTGGAGAATTTTGAGATTTAGTTCATTTAAATCCTCAAAATTTAAATATCTGCAAAGTAAGTTGGAAAACTAACTCAATGTAAATCAACAAATGATATTAAAACTCAAGTACATCTTCTGAATTCTAATTTACTTTTAAGTTGAAGTTTTTGAACTTAGAATTCAATGTTTGAAACTACAAGTTTCTATAACTTTAAATAAGTTCAGATACTTATCGTAAAGCTGTAAGACACTGGAGCAAAGAAAGTAAACTATCCTATCATTTATTTATCTGTCTACCATCTATGTATTTATGTATGTGTCTATCATGTATGTATGTATGTATGTATGTATATATGTATCTTTCTATGTAAATATACAGATGCATGTATATTATATCCTTACATTATATAAAATATGCATTATATGATAAATAATACATTATACAAAATGTATTATGATACTATATGTAACAGAATGTATCATATATTAACTAAGAGCTGGAGTAAAATTTGCATGTGAGTATCTAGTTATTTGTGGTGGTGTGGTCGGTGTTGTTATACAGGTCAGAACACAACTTGCAGGACTTGATTCTCTTCTTCTGTTATTCCTGGAGTCCAACTCAGAGTTCACCCACTGAGTGATCCTGCCCCATCAGTCACTCCTTTTAAAATGTGAATTATTATATTCTTTTTCACAAATTCAATTTTATCCTCTCAGTAGAATTAATTTTTAAGCAATGGTTATGTCCTTCCCTTTCTAGGTCTTTCTCTCTGTAGTAACTATTGTGTTAGAAATTAATTTAATTCTAGAAATGCACATTGAAGTAACAAAGTCTCCAAGCACCCATACTGACACAATATAAGGTGATCATTAGGCTGCTGCATGAGAGGGTCTGACACTAGTGTGGGAAACCTGCAAACCCTGCCGTCTCCTCTAGGCTGCTAACTGTTGTCTCAGGCTCTTCACCTTTGCTGCTGGACTCACCTAGGGCACTGTTTTCTCAGGCCATGAGGCCAGCAGAGTTCATGGAGAAATGAGAACACTCTTGTAAGCTCTAGTCTGGTCAAAGTCAAGTTCTCTAATGAATGCACGTCCCCATCTCCTCTTTCCACACATATTTGGAACCATCTTCACTAGCATATGTGTTTCCAGATTTATGGTAAATAAATTAACATTGAAAAGCCATTTCTTTGACAGGCAGTAAAGATTAACTGGGTATCATACTTAATGCTTTCACACCATTCTTCCTGTAATTATAACATTATCTTCAAGGAAGTTTTACATGCAGCCAATTATTTTACAATAAATATTATTATAAGGCTTTGTTGCAATTGCAAGCTAAGTCCATGTGTCTCCTTAAATAAGACTTACTTATTCTTGTTCTGTAATGCCAGGCCAGCATTTAGGAGCTGAAAGTTGAAAGATCAGAAGTTCAAGTTCATCTTTTTGCAAAGTATCATGTGACAGGTAGTCTTGGGTACATATGATCCTGTCTCAAAGACAAATACCACAAGAATGTAATAACCTGTGTTTTAATATTGATCCTACACTGGAGACCACATTAACCGCATCAACAGTGAGTGACTAAAGGTAAGTAGATTCAAACATTTCAGAATCCTACGACAGTAGTAAAAGTCAGCAACTTTCACTGTGTGTTACACATTAACACTCCAGCATTTACGGGATGCACTCCTCGGATATTACTCTCATAAGAAAACTAAATGAAAATGCAAGTTACTACTCAATCTTAGAGATAAAAACGCTGAGAAGAGGAACACATACTTGGAATTTTACAAGGAGCAAGGTCTGTATGGAACCTTCTGCTAATGGCCACTATCAGAATCTGGTGCCTGGCCTCACAGTCCTGACTCCCTAGAAAGAGAGATTACCACATACAAGATTCAGAGAAAGGCAGGAAAGTCTGGTATTTGCTTCAACTGTGAACATTAACCCGACAGAAAAACTTCATAGCCCTGCAAATTCCACAGCCTCAAAAGGGGTAGAATATAAGACGTGTGATCTTGGTAAAAAGAAGAGGCATATGGAAACTTCTACAGTGGAGTCACAGTTGACGAGAAAGACTGTCAATCTGGATGCTTTAAACTTACAAGGCCTTCTCTTATTCGCAGCAGGTTTACAATAGCTCACAGCACTTATCCACATGGTGAAATTAAGAAATCAAGTGTTTTCTCTTGATTATAGTTAATATCAACAACCAGAAATGACTCCAGAGCTGCCTGATTAGTTAGAAGGAGGATACAATCTGCCTTCTTCCTTGAATGTTCTCAAAACAATGTTGAAAGTTCGATTAGATGATTTTCAAGAGCAATGCATTTCTTATTTGCTGATATAGACTTCACTCCTCTGACCTGTCAAGTGTAAACAATGTTTTTTTAGTAGATTTGTTTTACTCTGACATTCTTGTAGACAGTTACATTGGAATATGAACAAATTGATTATGCCTTCCATATGCAAAGGTGCTAGTTACTCATGAAATGAAAGTCAGGAAATTTGATTTTTTTTTCTGATAGAAAATCTATTTCCATTGATTTATTCACAGGCTGTTCCAATATACCTTTGAGATCAAAAGACAGCCTGATGTTAAAAATGCAATCTGTTATTGTGAAATGGAATCCAATTAGTGTTATCATGTTTAATTTGTGTGAGTAATCTTACTTTGTTAATATGGTACTCAAACCAGCTAATCTGGTGGGTGACAGTCAAACTGAAAGGATGTGTGTGTGTTTGTTTGTGTGTGTGTGTGTGTGTGTATGTGTGTGTGTGTACGAGAGAGAGACAGAGAGAGACAGAGACAGACAGACAGACAGACAGACAGAGACAGAGACAGAGAGAGACACACACAGAGAAAACCACCAAAGTTTTTATCAATTACAGTAATTTTAGGCTACACAAGGAATGAAGAGATGGCTCAGAATTCAGAGCACTGACTACTCTTCCAGGGAAACAGGATTTGCTTTCTATCATTCACTAGACTGCTAAAACCATCTGTAAGTCTAGTTTCAGGGAATGCAATTTTTTTTTCTGCCTTTTGTGGTATAATGTGCATGTGACACAGACTTACATGCAGGGAAAACAACCACATACATAAAATAAAATAACCGTCAAGAAATTTAAAAGTCACAATGATTTTATGTCATGCACACTACATTCTGAAGCTGGCTCATCACATGATCAATAACCTCACACAAAGCATGGTACCCATAGCTTCAAGACAAAACCAACATAAAGGAAGCCGTTATTGACTTAGTGAACAGTGATCCCAAAACTGACCTAGCGTTAACGAGTAGAGCCGTTATGAAAGCATTCAAGTCATTACAGTCAACACAGCAGTTTATGAATACTATCTTCAGTAATTTAGTGGTTATTGACTCATGCTGCTGGAGTCTCTCACTGTTTGTCTTTGCAGCCCTGTGCTGTCCGTTTTACATAGCACAGCCCCCATTTCCTTAGACAAACACACTCAGACATGGTTCCCTGCAAATTCTCTACTTTATACCTTGTGGAATAAGAAGGTGTTTGTGGAATCTGAAGTCTGTTTCAGCACAGCCTAAATTTTTTCCAGAAGAGGAGAAGGGACTCCAGAGGTTGTAGAAGAATGGAGGATTCTTTGGGATTCAAAAATTATTTCTGCAAGCATTTTGTGAAAGGGTTGATGTCTATAGCTGATGTAGCCATCATAATTAAGCCACACAATTCAAATCAATGAAACATCCAAAAAAAATTGTCTTTTGAGTTGCCCAGAATGGCAGAACACAAGGTCCTAAATTACATGTGATCTTTTAAGATTTTAGTGAGGATGAAGGCAGCAGCCACGTTGAAGACTAGATACATTTTTTTGTTGCAGTACTATATACATTTCTGACATAGTGTGCATTTCAGTCTGAAGGACAGGACCCTCATAATGAATAAGGCAACATTTCTACTATGTTCAAAAAGTGCAATTTCAGTTTGGATTTTCAGTCCTTCTCAGTATATTTATTTGCAACAATGAAAGAAATTTAACAGTCTCTCCAGGTAAATTTAATATAGTCTCATGGCTAGAAGCAGATAGGTAGAGAGAAACATAGATAAGAAGAAATCAAGCATTTTCCTTTGACTCTTGAGATGGTGTGCCTGACATACTGTGATCATGAAGTGAAATGTGGCTAGCCCTTGTCAAAATAGATGTATGGTGGTTTTGTCAAACTCTGTAACTTTATTTCTAAAATTTGTAAGGTGTTTTAGTTTTTCTGTCACAGAATTATATATATATTCTGAATCAGATATTTAAATGGTTGCATCACATTGAATTTTCTATGTACATTTCATTTACAAGCATGAGTTTACCAGCTCCTATGTTTAGTCTTAGTGTGCACATTATTCCAAGGTAGGGTATAGATGTGGTTCTGAGAAGTGCCACACTGAGCACTCTGTTAAATTCATGGGTCCTATATGCCAGCATTCACCACACATTATTTATCAGGGTCCAATCCACATGCAGCACAGATCTTCTTGGGTCTCTTTTACAAATGTCAAACTAGAAGTCCATAGATATATAAATACTTCCCTAAGGGCACTCAGCAAGCCAATTGGCAGACTCATGATGTGAAATTCATACATCTGGCTCCATAGCTCATTCTTTCCTGTATCACAGAACTCCTTCTTTCTTGAAAACTTTGTGAGATAAAATCCCAAGAGTAGAACTGTTGAATCTAAGAGCATGAGCATCTCTGTGGCCCTTTTTACTTAGCGATCAATGAAAACAACATCGAAAAGGAGACAACAACAAGAAATATGGGGAAAGCTATTATTTAACTTCCCTAGAGATATCTCCATCTTTATGATCCAAGGGAGTATTGTCAGCATCTGTCTGTTGTGTTTGTAAAAAAAAATTATAGGCACGAAAATTTAGTTACAGGTTCGAGTTTCATGCAGCTAGATAACTTGTGTTCTCAGGCAAAATGTCAGAAAAAAAAGCTGCACAAAATTTAGCAACTTTTAAATAAATATGATGATTATAAAAGATTTAAATATTTGTTCACTATCCCTTCAGCAAGGATAGAATCCTCAGTAAATAAAGGAGCACATATTTAATCTGTGAATAAATAAGGGGCCTTTGTGTAACAAAATATTGGAGGAATCTCTTTAGCCAGAATAGAAATAAACGTCAAGAAGACAAAGGGCTGCTTTCATAGCTTGAGATAGACTATTATTATTATGCCTTTTCAACAAGTATCAATGCGCCTTCTTCCTTTTCACAGGGAAACAGTGCAACCTTTGCTGAACTGACAGTCAGTTAGAGCCAGTCAACAGAAACTGCCTCGGGTCACGTGACATGCAGAGCCTTTGTTGCCATGGCAACTGCACTGTGATAAATTAGCCTGTCTACACTAAGTACTTGGTTTGCCTACATGCCCTATAAGGTGCCGTTTTGATAGTCTCCTTGACAGTTTTGAGCTAATCTCTCATTCAGCCTTTCATCGGGCTTGCTAACACTTACATATATTGAAGGGGAGAAAAAGAACATTAATATTTTAATGCCTTAGATATGTATGTCAGTCTTTCTGGATGATTATCATATTTAAGGAGCAGTCTCACAATCTCATGAAGTTGGATCATTGTTTAGAGCACATTCTATTTAAAATTAATCTGATTCATTTCCCATTTGGGCTACTTACATAATATCACTTAATAATTGAGACAAATTACTAGGTTTTGCAAAACTGGAGGAAAATGCTAACTATAAAATCACTGGAGCTTGTAATAGCTTAAATAATTATGTTAAAAATATTATGTTTTATTGTTTGGGAGCTTCTTTATAAGTGAGATTATATCTGAATATTCTAACAAAGTGTTTCTTTTTAGAAGTGTAGTTAATTTATGACTCAGTTTTTCTAAATAGTCTCATATATTCACATTTAATGAGATACATATACTGGCACATGGAATATATTAAAACATTGTGGTTTCAGGCAATGTCCATAGATTGTTTATAGATAATTAATATTAATTTTGTAAAGTACTGTCAAATTATAAAGATGTTTTACAAATTATTCTTTAAATTCTTAATGGCCCATATTTGTTATACTACCCATTTTACAGATGAAGAAGGTTATCTGGGATCAACAACAACAAAAAAAATTGTCAAATTGGCAAGGGAACTAAAAATGGCCCAAGTTAGAAACCTAATAGCTCACTATTGTGGGTAGTTCCTTTATTGTCCATCATTGTCAAACTTACTTCCTTTTTCACAAATTAAGAACACAAATAGCCACATAATATGTATGTTTGCTAGGAGCATTATATATTATTTATCCAAACTGAGGAATTCTGTAATCTTAAGATGTTCAGTACAACATAGACGGTGAAGTTGTTGGTGATTGTGCATAGACACAGAGAATCTGGAAAAGGCATGCTTCTATGTCTTCGGTCTTGAATGTATCTTAGAAAGACCACGTGATCGGGCTCAACCCCCCAGTTTCTGGCACTAAAGAGAGAGAAAGATAAAAAGTGTAGGAGTTGGAACATTGTGGATACATAAGTGTCATTGAAGACATCTCAAAATTGTTGTGAGGACTCTAGTCCCTAATTCCACCAAGAAGGAAAGTTGTCATTTGCTGCATGCTTTGACGAAAATATTCTCACTTGCCACCAGAAAAACTGACAAAAGCGAATGAATTTTCTAGTGAAATCTCTGTTCTTCACAAAAGTAACAAACAAACAAACACACACACAAAAACAAAAAACAAAAACAAAACAACAACATTCATTTCCTGTATGAGTTGACTTTTGTCAGAGCAATGGAAAACAGACTTCCGCAGATAATCAAACTATAAATCATAGTATGGAACTACGTAATTTGTTCTTTTCACTTTAGCTTGTGTGGGATAAAATAAAAGGGCATTCATTTTACTACAGAATAAAATGGCAGAAATATCAAAAGTTCAAATTTCAGACCTGGAGTAGTATGGTTACTAGAATGGACAGTGAAGATTTTTTAACTAGTTACTAGAACAGACAATGAAGATTGTTAACTAGTTACTAGAAGAGACAATGAAGATTGTTAACTAGTTACTAGAATGGGCAGTAAAGATTGTTAACTAGTTACTAGAACAGGCAATGAAAATTGTAAAATATTTACTAGAATGGGCAGTGGAGATTGTAAACTAGTTACTAGAATGGGCGATAAAGATTAACTAATTTATCTCTTCTCGGCCTTTTGGCTAAGATCTAGTGTAAAGATTAACTAATTTATTATTAGGACAGAATGTCTGTTTCTTTCCTATCTATAGGTTTGACAGTTTTCTAGTCCCTATCTACTCAAGCATAGTTCATGACTATGCAAGAAAACATGCAGCACAAAGGGCATAGTGGAGTCCTACCCTCTCGGTGATGAAACAGAAACTGCAGGTGAGCAAGGTCCCAGTCCAGGTGATAAGTTGCACCAGGCGATGAGGTGTCACTGCAGTAGACCTCAGCCACTGGAGTTGGCTGCCAACATGTTTAGAAGCAGAAAGAGAGCTACATAGTCCAGCCTAGAAAGAGCCTGAAGTAAAGCATGACACAACTTGACTGTTCTACACAGCAGGTCCAGTTTCATGAATAATGTTCATAACATGATGAAGGGAGATATCTAGAAGGTCTGCCTCTCAAGACTTCTATCTTTAAATATCATGTGGAAAAAAAAACGTAAAATGAAACAATGACAATTGACGAGAAACTATTAGTGGTCTCAAGTAAGCTGACTGCTTAACTATGAAGACCACACAAGACTTTGAGACAGGAAATTCCAGGACACCAAGGTCTTTACTTGACAGTAGTCTTTCCCTCTCCCCCTCCCACTTCTCCTCCCCCTCCCTCTCTCCCCCTTTTCCTCTCCCTCCCCTCCTCTCCCTCTTCTTTCTCCTCCTCCTCCTCCTCCTCTTCCTCTTCTTCTTCTTCTTCTTCTTCTTCTTCTTCTTCTTCTTCTTCTTCTTCTTCTTCTTCTTCTTCTTCTTCTTCTTCTTCTTTTCTCTCTCTCTCTCTCTCTCTCTCTCTCTCTCTCTCTCTCTCTCTCTCTCTCTCTCTCTCTCTCTCTCTCTCTCTCTCTCTCCTGGGAAGGTTCTCAGCATGAAATACTTCTGCTTGAGACAGACCTCTGATTAGGAACAGGACACAAAAGTCCCCATGTTCAATGTATCACTGAGGAAGAGAATGTCTGTAGCTTCTACTTTACTAGCCAAGTGCAGGGTTAAATTGAAATTTTCCCAGCTGCTCTTTACTGAATGATGAATATCATTATCTTGGACATTTTTTTTCTTAACTATACTGCCTCTTTTGCCCAACCTAACCCTACTTGCCTCGACTCATTTATCAAGACTTCTGGACGTTGTTACTAGCTAAAATAACAAAATACACCTGCTAGTCATTTCACAAAGGTGGGTAATACTAGCCATAGGAGATGAGGAAGCAAGGCACATCTGACCATTTTACTGGTGCAAGGAAGTACTTTGTGACTGTGGAGGCAAGAACTGACTCTTTAGGCTCTGAGTGTAGGCTACTTGGGGCTGGCCAATCTTATTATTACAGTTTTTTCTTTAGATAAATTAATAAACCTAAAAACAATCATACAGTTTGCCAAAAGTTCTCACTAAAATGATTGTATGGGCATTAAAAATTTGTTAGCAGAATTCAAAATGAAACATTTATTACTTCATAATCATACCATGTCAACAAACCAAATCATTTTCATTTCTCTCCCTTCTGGTCACTTATAAGCAGAGCTTTTTTACAAATATAATTTCAATGATGACATCAATACTAATGGCCCTTGCCTTTGCCAAGCATATAAAGAGTCAAATATATCTCTAGTAATTGGCTTTTGCCTGGCTTAATGGTCAACTCTGCATAGACAGCCTTTAAACCAGCATAAGCAGGTGGTGTTATACAAGTGGGTGTAAAATAATGGGTAGAAACCACCACATTTCCTTTTAAGTATTCAGGCTGTTTAAAATATAAAATGTAGTAAATTACCCAGAACTCTTCTTATATGCCTTTTTCCTATTCTTAATTTTTTTCTCTAATATCATTTACTAAAATTAAATTTAGGAGGTTTATAGAGGCAAACATTTTGTGTTGCTCTTTAAATATATTGTACAAATTATTTTCAAAGCACATTTCTTTTGCTCTGTAACCAAAGGTTTGGGTGGATGGGGAGGTACGTTGAAAAGATAATTTGCATCCTGATACTCTAATGCACAGTTCTGATTCGGTGTTCAATAAATGAGCATAATATTCTCATGTAATCAAACCAGCTTTAGTAATAGAATTTAAATAGTTTTCCTATATTACTACACATATATGATTCCCTTTCATATACTTTTCTATACAGCTTTGACTAAAATTTATCTGTCAATATTTTATATAGAAGTATTTCATTGTCTTCAATCACTAGTAGGCATCAGGTAAAAGCAAAACTTCACTCAAGACTGACTTACACACTCTCTAGGACACTTCCTTGTTTTGCTGACACAAAGACCTCTCTTGGTGGATGAGACGGAATATGAGTCAACTTGAAGACTGAAAATGAAGGAATGGGAAAGCAGGTTTGAGTCCTTGACAATAAACTGTAAACTCCTGGATGCTGTGGACACCATGAATAAATTAAAGGAGCTGCAAATATTTTAAGAAGTGTCTCAGAGCAGGGATAGAACAATCTCCGCAGCATTTTTGTCTATGTAACTAGGCCAGTGACTGTTACCTTAGTACAGCCTCTCAGAGAGGAGTGGATCGAGTGTTCTTGGTGACATTTCTTTCTAATGAAGCAGAACCTTGGGACTCTTGAGTTTTGCATCATTCCTGACTGCTGAGCTTGGCCAGAGGAAATAACATGTAGATATTTCATGGACCATTTCTACCTCTTCAGGTTTTAATGGTGTCTATACTCAGAAGATGGACAAGACCTTCTGCCCTTCCTAGGAGAGAAATGCCAGCAGCTGTGGGAGAAGATGGTTTACAATTTTCTTAGTATTTGAAGGTTTCAAAGACCTTTTCAAGCAGTTACTAATTAATCAAAGACATCCTTAGCAGGGTGGACATTCTTAATAGTTAATAAAGAAGAACAGGAAAGAAATACAGTGTTGTGAGAAATGGAGAACTGGACATAGCCTTAAAAATGAGCTACTATTTGACCTGAAGTAGAAATCATAAAACAGTTATTCAACAAAATGTTTTTAAAAAATTAGTTGGTAGCTGTGCAATGCTTTGAATTTTAAGGAGCATAGGTGATATCCCCTTATATATCTACATACAGTTACGATTATGTACACAATAAGGATGGAAGCTCATCAACTATTAATGTATCATAAAACACTTTATCAAATCCCTTTGGCATCTAAAGTAGCAGAAATGTGCTTGCAATTCATTACCAAAGGATCTAACACCTGCTAATTGTCTCTAGGTTAGTGACACTGAAAATGCTCTATCCATTTTTTTCTACTGTAATTTAAACTCTTTGAATTGATAGCTTCATCCAGATTGGACTGAAAACTAGGAGATAGTTTGGCAAGTCAAGGTGCTAGCCAACAAATACTTGAGGTCCAATCTTGGTATAAAGACACCCACATCCCTGATACACACACACACACACACACACACACACACACACTCACACACACGTAAAAGAGAAATTAATTTTTTTAAAGACTGTGGGAAAAAGCATCACCAACACTTTTACGTTAATATTGTACCAGAGATCAAAGTTCAGTAGAATATGAAATTCGATGGGTTAACTGCGTAAAGAAGAGAAGGATTCCACTTCTGCCATGTGTGTATTAGTACCAAGTTTTTTTTTATTTAAATCAGTGCAAACTTATTAAAGCACATAACACTACTCAAAATTCATGAAATGAACTATTTTTTTGGATAAGTCCTAGTATTCTAAAATTTTAATTCCAGGAAAATTGTTATAAAATTATGAAAATGTAAGAAAACACTAAAGTATCTCATTAAAAGAATAATGAATTTTAAAAAAAAGTTAGTTTGAAAGAACTACACAGTAAGGCAATGATGAAGTCAAGTTGTGACTCTCTGCTAATGATCATGATGTCAAACATATTACTTAAGCTCTCTCCTTTTCAGTATCTTTGTCTGGTAAATGATTTGAACTAAGATGTGAACCACTAACTGTCATTTGCATTGGAAATAAAAGGACTTGGCTGGTTAAGGTGACTCAACTCACATAGCCTGAAACCAACAGTATTGGAATTGATGACCCAGTGTTGCTTTCCTGCTATGAAGGTTTTAATTCTAAAATCTATTTCTGGAGCAAAAGTTAATTTCCTGAGTAGACATAAGGGAAAGAGTCCCCATGATAAACTGTAAAGACAACAAACCAGCTAATGAAGATTTTTTTTATTTCATTGGGGATAAACACCAAAATCCTAAGGATCTATAAATGGTGCCCATGGTGCTAGCATCAGTGCTGCCATCAGTGCTGCCATCAGTGCTGCCATCAGTGCTGCCATCAGTTCTGTTCCAAGGGAAGGATACACCTGAGACGGTTTTTGCTAGATTTAGGTTCTACTAGAGGCAAACATGAAAAAGTGCTATTGTGATCACATCTAGTTTTGTTCCCAAACATGTTGGTGTTATCTTGAAATACTTCATATGATGCGTTTCTTACCATATCTATTGACAGTGGCCGAGTAGGCAATGTACCACTAGAATGCAAGTGGCCAATGCAAGGCTAGGGTAGGGCCACAGGAGGATTTCATCATCTTCTGTTTTACAGATTTAGGCTAATTTCAGAATAGGAGTGGGCAACATCAGACCAAATGGTACTCGTCTCTCAACTGTGAATGTATCCCCCAGGAGAGGGTCCACTCTCCCTGCACCAGCACATTGTGCTTGCGTTCTCCTCAACACTGAACTAGAATCAGGTGGTACAAAATGAGGCAGGAAATGAATACAAAAATTTTTGGATTTCTTTGCTCTACATCTTGTATAATTAGGCTGAAACTATAAATTCAAATTATTTGAATGAGAATAAAGTAACTGAGGTATTGGCATTGTCTGTCATCTCTCGAAAATTAGTCGGAGTCAAAAGTTTTTGTAATAGATTGAAGCAGGCCTGAGTCCTAATCTTTCCAGGCAGTGGTCACAGGCATGGACCAGGCTCTGTAAGGGCACAGGAGACTGACTCCATTTGCTAAGACAAGTAATCCTATCTTTCTTGTCAGAAGGCTTCTACAGTGGCTCAAAACTACATGAAACTCCAAAGTTCTGAGTGGGTCCTCCCTTCAGAAAGGCCACAGGACCAGCACTATCAGGATCACCAGGGAAATGAGAAAGACAGGGTAGCATGGTCCTGTCCCTGCAAAGATCTTCACAGCATCTCCAGGTCCACCTTCACTCCACAGTGAGAGCCACAGGGAGCGTGCCCAGAGTTAGCTTTAAGGGGCTCATTTTGGTGCTGGATTCTCAGATATTTTCTGTCAAATTTCACCATTTTGTTGGCTGACTAACAAGTAAAGCCATGAAGCAAGTGTATGCTTGCAGGAGATTGAGAAGTAGAGCATCCCAGAAGAAGAAATGAGAGTAGAAGGAGAGTCCACATTTTTTAGCCACCATGTCCCAGAAGAAAACATCAGTGGGAGTGGATGTCATTTATTTGTGCTTGTCTACATGAAACTAAATGGGAACAAATATTCCCATATTAAAAGAAAGTAGCAATAAGAGCTAACAGAACAGGAAGCTCATGTTACAATGGGAAACAGGAGGGAAAGGGAATCTAATATTGGTGGCAGAGAGAGAGTCTCTTCTTCATTTCTCTGTGTTGAAATAGTCATCCAATCACTATGAGTGGAACAGAACCCAGTGAGAAGAAAAGGAAAACATAAAAGGAGACAAAAAAAATGGAGAGAGATTTTTACTCCTCTCTCTAACTTTTATTTTTAAAAGTCCACGTAATGGTGAAATGACACATGGGATCTAAAGACATTCATAGGCCTTAGATTTTTGAAAAATAAAATTGACAGCCTGAAGTCTTATACGTTGAATATATTACAAAGTTCTTAAAAGTTTAAATTGTACTGTTGCATAGAATTTCTCCAAATTTCTCAAAAAAGTAAATCCCTACTTCTATACTTCAAAAATAATCTTTGTACCTGCTTAGGAAAAAAAAAAGAGTTCTTAGCCTTCTGAGTTTCTGCTGTGGGAAAAAAGGCTACAAGCAGTTTAAAGCCAACTTCTAGAGAGCAGGTAGGATCTGAAAGAGTGTAATGAAAGATCCCCTCACAGGCTCCCTGAAATATTTGACAGTATTTCAAGGAATCTGGCGGAGACTGACACAGACTCTCATTTGAGACTTTAAAATAGAAGACAAACTGTCCCAGCTTTCAACAGTCACTTCGGTTGTTCTAAGAGGCCCTCCATCACTCTTGGCCCAGAGGCGCACCTCCTACCTCCCTTCTGCATCCCACATTCAAGATGACAGCACTGCCAGGAAGAAAGACTCCCTCACTTTTTAAGCCTCCTAATCAGGCACTGCCACTGACCCCTCGAGAAAGCAAGGAGAGACTGACCAACACGTCTCCACTAGGTAAAGAATGCAAATCACCACTGCCTATTGACTACTATGAATATGCACTGTGTATCATTATGGAATATCAAAGAATAATGACCAAATCTTCATAGTCCTAAAGTTCCTTCCTGTGAGCACATGTGGGCAGAGGCCAAGCTTCTAGCTGTCTTTGCCACTGTAAAGTTGACTACTCTGCTCATAACTGCTTTCAGTCAGTAGTCACAATCAGTGTTCACTCTCTTACACCCTTGCCTCCTGCTCATCCTAGCCTCTCTTTCTGAGATCCTATTAGAGTTACTACAGATCTGAATTTTCTGACTGGTGCCTAGCTCTCCTGTAAGCCCAGTGGTAGTTTCCCTGACCCTACTATGAATATAAAATGCCTTTCTTGGTTTGGTCACTTTGGGTCTTTAAGTTATTTTTCTAAACAAAATTTATAGAGATCTTTGTATTTACAGTGTACATGAAACATAATCCACTGGGCAGCAAAGGCTAAGCAAGATTAGCAAAGACTAAGCACAAAGCTCCCTACAGCTCCACCATAGCTGATCATTCAAGTCTGTTTTGCTGCCCCTCAAAATCTTCTTTAAAGTACTAAGTCTCACTTCATTTCTTTGCTCAACCATTGAACAGTGTCTGGCTTATAGTCAGAAAACATGTCTTTGCTAAACTGATGCTCTGATATTATCCTTTGACTTAATGATGTAGATTCCCAAAACGGTTATAGTTTCATATAATTACAATTATGTCTTCTCTTGGCACAGACACAAGCCAAAATGCACTATCTCTGGCCTGTTCTAAGGTTATGCCCAAGAAGTATAAATGAGAAAGGTTAATTGTCTGTTGAAGGAATTTAAGGATCTAATATTAAAATATAATTGGCAGAGGTTTGCCATCTTAAAAACTAGGTTAAGTTGTTCGAAATTCATTTGTGGTAACAAACATAATCTTAAATTATGCCATCATGTGGAGAGCAAGTCTGTATTTAAGAATATTATGAGATGTCACTACAAAATTAGGTTGACCTGAAACTTTGACCTATCACATTTTTCTTTATCCTCAAATACATTCTCTCAAGAACAATCTTACAATCCCCAAGGCATCTGTTTCTACATCAGCTCTGCAATGTTCCATAGAAGTGAAGACACTGACCCCCTATGCATGCATCCCTTCCTGTGAGAAAGGATCATGTCAGCACAGGCTGAAGCAATGACCTATGTGGACTTAGTCCTTCTTGGGTCTTATCCAAAAAGATCAGATCAATTGTGAGATTTAGAAAGGCGAGAACTACCCAAGCTGAAAGAATTTAAGAGAATGGGATTAGGGGAAAGCATGGAAATGAGAAATTTTCTTGAAATAGACTAGACACTCTTTAATACCACTGAACCATATTCTCCTAAGGGCTTTGTGTGTAAGGATCAACATTTTGGTGTCAGGCTGAGAACATATTTGTTATAATATATAACATATCAGATCTGATCATCAGTTTTATATCAGCTTGCCATTAAAATATTTTAAGTACAAGACTTGAATTGTAGACAAGCAAGACATATCTGAAGTCCCAACATAACCTGTGTAATGTTCTGAGACAAATGGCTTCGATTCTGGTGAAGCAACTGCAGTGCGTCCTTTCAATTCAGACGTCTTGAAGGGCAGTGCAATGATTCTCAGAGCAAATCAATAGAATTCCACACCATTTCAACACCAAATTTCACACACAAAATTAAGCCCTCTGTGTAAATTCAGCTCATTTCCCAAAAAAGTTTCCAAAATAAAATGATCAAATCAGAATATGCCGAGCTCTAGGAAGAGGGACATGAGAATTTCACAGTCCGTTTGCAAACAACTGAATGGTTTGTGACTTATACAGAATCTGGAGATAGGATAATATGCATCTAAGTTTTACATACAGAATACAAATACCAAAAAATCAATATAAGAAATGCGTTTTTAGGAGACAGTGAATAGATAGGAAAAAGTCCTAAATGAGACTGCAAGCAGATTAAGCAAGATTTTCCTATTTTGTTCCGAATCTAATTCAAAATAGACATGCCAAGCCATTGAGAGAAAATATATTTTTAAAACCTCACAAGAAATGACCACAGGGAAGTATATTCTTTCAAACATTCTCCGTATCTATATTTTATGCATTTTTTTAGTTATAGATTTTAGAAAAATTCCATATGTTGACCACACAGACAACATGTATACACTACTAAGAGCATGGACATATGACTTTATATATATAGATGATAGATAGATAGATAGATAGATAGATAGATAGATAGATAGATAGATAGATAGATAGATAGATAGACAGATAGATAGAGTTTAATCAACTTGTATTACATGAACATTCTTTAAATAAGAATTTAAATTCTTCTAATTCCTAAGAAAATTGTAGATAATTTTTCTTAAGATGGGTGCTATTTCTTTAAGATTTCTCTCTAGTGGTGGGAGTTCAGAGTCAATATCTGGCTTTAAAACAAGGCTGTGTTAGTTACTTGCTTTATCTTTGAAAAAGTCATTTCTTATTCACCAAGGTTTCCCTGCAGCCACCAGGGACCCACATCTGCACTAGGTTCCTATATGTATAAAATGCCAAGGGACTGATTGACAACTGTGCTGTTTCCTGATGTTCTAGGATTATACTACTGGTAAAAGTGAAAACAGACCATCTGATCATTGTTCATAGTTCCCATTTCAAGTTTTCTTCCTAGGAAACCTCCAGATGGTTAGAAAGTTGAATAAATTATTCTAATTAAATCTTGTCTTTTTAGAGCTGGGAAGTTAGACTCCCTTTCTCTGTGAGTTCTCATGGTTAAGAAATCTGCGTAGCATACTCATAGGTTCTATGAGTATGCCTAACCCAATTGTCATCATAGAGACTTTATCCAGAATCGGACAGAAACAGATACAGAGAGTTGCAGTCAAACATTACAAGCCAAGTTCAGAGAATCCTCACAAGGGGGAGGAAGTATTATAGGAACATCAGGATCAAGGATACCTCAAGGAAACCTAACACAATCAACAAACTTGGACTCATAGGAACTCATTGAGAATGAAGAGATAGTTATTGAGCCTGTGTTGGTCTCACCTGGCCATCTGAGCATGTATACACGCACGCACACACACACACACACACACACACACACACACACACACACACACACATATATGCATATATTGTTGTGTAGCTTGGTGTTTTCATGGAACACCTAAAGAGGAAGTGGGGGCTATTTCTGACACTTTCCCCTGCTTTTGACATCCCTGTCTTCCTACTAGGTTGCCTTGTTCAGGCATAACATGAGACATGAGGGGAAGTTTCAACCTTATTGCAACTTGATATGCTATATATTGTTGACATTCATGGGAAACCTGCCCTTTTCTGAAGAGAAACAGAGGAGCTGGGGAGGGGGGAGGGGATGAAAGGGGAGAGAGGAGGTTTGAGGAAAGATGAAGAAGGTGGGACTAGAGAAAAGAGGAAACTGTGATCAGGATGTAATACATGTGAGAATAAATTAATGAAAACAAAATCTGCATAAAATAGAAATAGAGGTATAATCAAACAAAGACACATTTAGTAACTCAAAGAAACAGAATTCATGGGAAAAAATTACGAGTTCTCAAATTCGTGTTTGGCTAAATTTACCAGATCTTAAGCTTGAGATAATTATTTCCCTTTTTGTTCATCAAGTACATCTCTATATAACTGGTGTTTGTGGTAAGGGTATCATCCCGCCTCCATCAAATTCCATGGTATATGCAAAACTCAGGACAGGCCCTGCTCCAGCTCAGATAACCTTCAGATAGTCATCTGAGACACTTCATATCACAAGATGAATCATAACACACAGGGTTTATAAATGTTTGGTTGATTTAAAAAGTATGCATGTGGCAAATTATTGGGTTAGTTTTAGTACTCAAAGTAGAATGCACAGTATAATTATGAGATCTCATATTTATTTTCCATGTCTTGAGTGTTAGTCTCCAACCTCTTTTGAATAGTTAGAAATATTTGCTCTTTTGTCCTTTGTGTACTGGTGAAGGGAAGCACGAATAGCAGAAAGTTCACCAGCTGCTTTGAGGATTTGCCTGGAGATGAGGAAAAGGCAGTGGAGGGTTGCAGCAGGCACTCTGGTAGGAGCTTTGCGGAAGGCAGTTGTATTGGTCATTCCCTGTTTATGTGTTTCATAATTAACTCATGCACACATTTGATATCTTTGAATAGTTCATCTCGAATTTGATCAAGTCAAAGGCGTGGAAGTAAACCATGAAGTAGAAAAGCACCATGACTTTTAGGTGAATGACTAGATTCTTAAGGAAACAAACAGAAACTAAGTCTGACTTAGCAGGCCGAATCATCCCAGAGGCAACTTCTCAGGTCTTACCACAGTTTGAAAGCTGCTACGGATGACTTGCTGAAGAGTTGGAGAAGCTGTGGTCCCATCAAGCTTACTTAGGAAAAGCTCAATGGGCCAAAATTTTAAAACATGCAAAAATACTCAGCTGGGTAGTAGTCCCTGTGTAGCCCTGGCTGTCCTGGAACTCTGTTGACCAGGCTGGCCTCGAACTCAGAAATCTGCCTGCCTCTGCCTTCCAAGTGCTAGGGTTAAAAGCATGTGCCACCACTGACTGGGCACATGCAATATATTTAAAAAAAAACTATCTAGGGACATATAAATCAGGTGCTAGCTATATTTATTGTGTGGGAAATAATTTTCTGTTTTGGTTTGGCCTAGATAATCCAAATTAAGGAGATAGCTCCAAAACAATCATCAAACCTAAAAAAAAAAAACACTTAAAATTCAATTGTTTTCAACCATAGAGTTTCATAAAATAAAGATGTTTTAAGATTTATTTCATTTCTTAATCACATCAATTTAGTGTGATTGTGGTAGTCATTTTTTTGAAAATAACATGTTAAAAATATTAAATGTATATTTATTAGTCAAGATCAATACAGATACTGTTCAGACTCTCTAAGTTGCCAGGACTTTTATTGTCTGAAAACTTGTGTATATTATTTAAAGGTGTGTATCCCAAACTGCTAAAGATGTCTGTTCCATGATTAACAAGCTTGACTAGTTTGACAGAGGCAGGACAAGAGCAGCTGAGGAAATGCAGAGGAAAGAAACCACTGTTAAATTTATTTTCATAAACAAATTCATATATATAACCTTATAATGATTTAATCTTCTTGGGAATAACCCAATACACCTTTGATTAAACATGATTTTACTATGGATATTACTTTCAATGCTCTATTTCAACCCTACCTGTGCTTTCTGTAAGACAATTTCCTTTTTCCCTGAATGTTTTATCTGTTTAAAACCATCAGAGCAAGTTTGCTTTGGTGGAGTTTGTTTTACTCTTTAAGTATGTTGATTCTGAATCAGATGGTTCACTTACTATAATGAATGCTTGTGGTTAGTGCTTTGTCAACGCAGTACTCAAGCCTACTACTAAAAAAGACCACACTTCACAGTGGCAGGTTTATTGCATATTTGTTAGACACTAATTAGCTATAAAGCATACACAAGTGTCTAAGGGGAACAGCAGGAGTCAAAACAAGGTACCTCCTAGATTTGCCAAAACTAGAACCAACTACATTCTTCCAGAAGGAATACGTTCAGAACCAAATAAATTCTTTCAGGAAGAGTAAATTGAGTCATTACTGGAGTAATAATGACACAACATCCAGAAAGCAAGATGCAGGCAAAAAGCTCTTCAGTGGCTTTGCTGATTAGAGTGGCGAAAGCTCTCTCACTAGGACTCTTTGCAGTTATGAATGTGATGTCTCTATAGAAGAGTAAAGGAGGAGGGACAGATTTGTGATTCTGTAAAGATGTATGAATTGGCTTCAGAATCTCACTGCCTATATAAAGTAGAGAAATTGTTGATTTTTCTGCTGATACCTAGAAAAAAAACTAACAATCAAAATTTCTTCCTGTTTACTTTCTTCAACATTTATATATGTTTGAAACAGAATAATATAATCTAAGTTAAATGCTCTCTTTCAGCTCTACCTGTGGGTCCTTTAAGACAAATTCCTTTTTATTTTTTTTTGATTTTTATTAGATATATTCTTTATTTACATTATAAATTTTATCCCCTTTCCTGGTTCCTCCCACCCGAAAATCCCATAAGCCATTTCTCCTTCCCCAATCAACCCTTCCCCACTTCCCTGTCCTGGTATTCCTCTACACTACAGCAAGCATCAAGTCTTTCCAGGACCAAGGGTCTCTCCTCCCTTTGGAGTCTAACAAGAACATCCTCTGCTGTCTATGTGTCTGGAGCCACGGGTAACCCCATGTGTACTCTTTGATTGATGATTTTGTCCCTGGGAGCTCTGGAAGTACTGGGTGACTCATATTGTTGTTCCTCCTGTGGCACTGCAAACCCCTTCAGCTCCTTGGGTCCTTTCTCTAGCTCCCCCAATGGGGACCCTGTGCTAAGTTCAATGGCTGACTGAGAGTGTTTCCCTCTGTATTTGTCAAGCACTAGGAGAGCCTCCCAGGTAATAGCTATATCTGGCTCCAGTCAGCCAGCACTTGTGGGCACCCACAATAGTGTCTGGGTTTTGTAACTGTATAGAGGATGGATCTCTGGGTGGGGTAGTCTCTGGATGGTCTTTCCCTCAAACTCTGCTCCACCTTTTGTCTCTGTATCTCCTTCTGTGGGTATTTTTTCCCTTTTCTACAAAGGAACCAATGATTCATACTTTGTTCTTCCTCCTACTTGGGCATCATTTGATATACATAAACAAACTCAAAGAAAAAAAACTTGGTCATTTCATTAGATGCTGAAAAAGCATTTGACAAAATTTAGCATTCTTTCATTCTAAAAGTCTTGGAAAGATCAGGAATTCAAAGCCCGTATCTAAACGTAGTACAAGCAATATACAGCAAACCGGTAGCCAACATCAAACTAAATGGAGAGAAACTTGAAGCAATCCCACTAAAATCAGGGACTAGACAAGGCTGCCCTCTCTCTCCATATCTATTCAATATAGTACTTGAAGTTCTAGCTAGAGCAATTAGCCAACAAAAGGAGGTCAAAGGGATACAAATTGGAAAGGAAGAAGTCAGATATTATTACTATTTGCAGAAGATATCATAGTATACTTAAGCAACCCAAAAACTCCACCAGAGAACTCCTACATCTGATAAACAACTTCAGCAAAGTGGATGGATATAAAATTAACTCAAATCAGTAGTCTTCCTATACTCAAGGGATAAACAGGCTGAGAAAGAAATTAGAGAAACAACACCCTTCAAAATAATCACAAACTATATAGAATATCTTGGTGTGACTCACCAAAAAGTGAAAGATCTGTTTGACAAGAACTTCAAGTTTCTGAAGAAAGTAATCTAAGAAGACCTCAGAAAATGGAAAGATCTTCCATGCTCGTGGATTGGTAGGATTAATATAATAAAAATGGTCATTTTGCAAAAAGCAATATACAGATTCAATGCAATCCCCATCAAAATCCCAACTCAATTCTTCATAGACCTAGAAAGAGCAATTCTCAAGTTCATCTGGAATAACAAAAAACTCAGGATAGCAAAAACTATTCTCAACAGTAAAAGAACTTCTGGGGGAATCAGTATCCCAGACCTCAAGCAGTACTACAGAGCAATAAGTGTTTAAAAAAAAACTGCATGGTTTTGGTACAGTGACAGGCAGGTAGATCAGTGGAATAGAATTTAAGACCCAGAAATGAACCCATACATCTATGGTCACTTGATCTTTGACAAAGGAGCTAAATCTATCCAGTGGAAAAAGGATAGCCTTTTCAACAAATGGTGCTGGCTCAGCTGGAGGTCAACATGCAGAAGAATGCTAATCGATCCATTCTTATCTCCTTGTACTAAGCTCAAGTCCAAGTGGATCAAGAGCCTACACATAAAATCAGACACACTGAAACTCATAGAAAAAGAAACTGGGAAAGAGCCTTGAACACATGGGCACAGGAGAAAATTTCCTGAACTAAACACTAATAGCCTATGCCCTAAGATCAAGAATTGACAAATGGGACCTCATAAAATTACAAAGTTTCTGTAAGGCAAATGACACTGTCAATAGGACTAAATGGCAACCAACAATTTGGGAAAAGATCTTACCAACTCTACATCTGACAGAGGGCTAATATCCAATATATACAAAGAACTCAAGAAGTTAGACTCCAGAGAACTAAATAACACTATTAAAAAATGGGGTACCGAGCTAAACAAAGAATTTTCACCTGAGGAATATCGAATGGCTGGGAAGCACTTAAAGAAATGTTCAATATCCTTAGTCATCACGGAAATGCAAATCAGAACAACACTGAGATTTCACCTCACACTGGTCAGAATGGCTAAGATAAAAAACTCAAATGGTGCTGGCTCAGCTGGAGGTCAACATGCAGAAGAATGCAAATTGACCCATCCTTATCTCCTTGCACTAAGCTCAATTCTAAGTGGATCAAAGATCTCCACATAAAACCAGACACACTGAAACTAATAGAAGGGAAACTAGGGAAGAACCTTGAACATATGGGCACAGGGGAGAATTTCCTGAACAGAACTCCAATAGCTTATACTCTAAGATCAAGAATAGACAAATGGGACCTCATTAAATTACAAAGTTTTTGCAAGGCAAAAGACACCGTCAAAAAGACAAAGCGGCAACCAACTAACTGGGAAATGATCTTTACCAACCTTACATCCGACAGAGGGCTAATATCCAAGATATACAAAGAACTCAAGAAGTTAAACTCCAGAGAGGCAAGTAACCCTATTAAAAAATGGGGTACAGAGCTCCACAAAGAGTTCTCACCTGAAGAATATCTAATGGCTGAGAAGCACCTAAAGAGATGTTCATCATCCTTAGTCATTAGGGAAATGCAAATCAAAACAACCCTGAGATTCCATCTCACACCAGTCAGGATGGCTAAGATCAAAAACACAGGAGACAGCAGTTGTTGGCGAGGATGTGGAGAAAGAGGAACACTCCTCCACTGCTGGTGGAATTGCAGGCTGGTACAACCACTCTGGAAAGCAGTCTGGCGGCTCCTCAGAAAACTGGGCATGACACTTCCGGAGGATCCGGCTATACCACTCCTGGGCATATACCCAGAGACTTTACCTGCATGCAATAAGGACACATGCTCCACTATATTCATAGCAGCCTTATTTATAATAGCCAGAAGCTGGAAAGAACCCAGATGTCCCTCAACGGAGGAATGGATTCAGAAGATGTGGTATATTTACACAATGGAATACTACTCTGCAATTAAAAACAATGAATTCACGAAATTCCTAGGCAAATGGTCAGAACTTGAAAATATCATCCTTAGTGAGGTAACCCAATCACAAAAGATCACACATGGTATGAAGTCACTGATAAGGGGATATTGACCCAGAATCTCAGAATACCCTAGACACAATCAGCATATCAATAGATTTCTAAAAAGATGGAAGGAGAGACCCCTGGTCCTGGAAAGACTGGATGTAGGGGAACGCCAGGACAGAGTAATGAGAGGGGGTTGAACGGAGAAAAGAGGGAGGGAAGGGGGCTTATGGGACTTTCGGGGAGGGAGGAAACGGGAAAGGGGAAGTGATTTGGAATGTAAATTAAAAAAATAAAATTAAATTAAATTAAAAAAAAAAAAACTCAGGAGACAGCAGGAGCTGGAGAGGTTGTGATGAAAAAGGAACACTCCTCCACTGCTGGTGGGACTGCAAACTGGTCAACACTCTGGAAATCAGTTTTGCGGTTCTTCAGAAAACTGGGCATGACACTACTGGAGGACCCTACTATACCACTCCTGGGCATATACCCAGAGGATTCTCCAGCATGTAGTAAGGACACATGCTCTACAATATTCATAGCAGCCCTATTTATAATAGCCAGAAGCTGGAAAGAACCTAGATGTCCCTCATCGGAGGAATGGATACAGAAAATGTGGTATTTATAGACAATAGAGTACTTTTTAGCCATTTAAAACAATGAATTCATGAAATTTTTAGACAAATGAATGGAACTGGAAAATATCATCCTGAGTGAGGTAACCCAATCACAAAAGAACGCACATGATATAAACTCACTGATAAGTGGATATTAGCCCAGAAGCTTGGAATACCCGCGACAATCTCCTTTTACACTGAAAATTTTATCTGTTTAAAGTCATTGAATGGAATGGAGAAGGAAATAAAAGGACTAAAGTCATGTGAGAGAACATCCCAAATTTGCCTTAGATGTTTATGTTTAATAATAGAGTGAGTTTACCTTCATAACAAATGAAATATATTACTCTAAATATAATAGAGGTTAAAGTGTGATCTTAAAGCATAACATCTCACAGTATAAGCAAACAAACGTTAAGCAAATAGTTACACTCCACTCCAAATATTTCTGATCCTTTAAGATATGTCACAGCAAGATATTCAAGGACTTGATCTCAAAGAATCACTTCCAGAATCAACAGATTCCTGTCATGTATCTGGAACCTTCCTATTCCAGTCACTCAGTACCAATTTGCTTGTTATGTTAGACAAGGTGATTCCTCCTTAAATGAGCATGACATTATCTTGAGCATCTGTGAATATGTGAGCTTATGTAGCTAGATAGACTTTCCAAACGTGATATCTGAGTACAACTCATACAACCTCTTGAGTTTTTAAAGGGCTATGGTCAAAAGGACGTGTGAGAAAAGAGACAGGATCCATTCAGAGGAAAGAATCTAGACTCTGGGAAGAGCCAGTAGTCTAACACTGGGGAAACACTGAGTATGACCAACATTTCTCCCAAATGGTGAAACAGATTCCCTTTAGAGTCTGTAACTCAGTGCCACAGGCCAGCATAGTGATATCTCGATCAGTGCTTGGTAAGATCTTGGGGTCAGAGTTTTCAGCCCTCCACTCTGAGATAACAGATGTGTGCTATCTTAAGTTGTACGATAGTGTTAAAATTCATGACAATAGAAAACTCACTCACTGTAAGCTTCTGAAGCAGCTACAGGAGGGTATATATAACAAATATAAAGGAGAGAAATGCCAGTTTTTCCCTCCTTCCTTCTCCCTCTTGCTCCTGCCCTGCTCACTCTGGGCCCCTCGTGCTCCAGTCTATAGAATTTTTATTATTTGTTTCTCATTATGGATGGTTGTGAGCCACCATGTAGTTGCTGTCATATGAACTCATGACCTCTAGAAGAACAGTTAGTGCTCTTAACCACTGAGCCATCTTACCAGCCTGAAATGCCAGTTTTTAATCTATTTTGTTCTTATAGAGTTGAATGTCTGAAGATCAAATAGGCTTGGTGATTTCTTAATGTGTCCCCTTTTTAATCTTGATTCATTGACTCTTCTGAGGCTGCCAAGTTTAGTTTTCCTGTAGGATTATGCTAGATGTATAATATCAGTAAAGATGATGATGATTGTAATGGTAATAGCAATATTCTGGACTAAATACTTACAAAGTCTTTAGCAAGTCTAACAAGGTTTAAAAGAGAAAGCAACCAGGTTACCCAAAAGGACAGAAGGGAATAAGTGGCTGAAAGGGTTTCTGGGATTTCAAATGGTGACAAAGAATTTAATAATTGGAAAGACTGGTGGTGCATTTCAGAAAGATGTGAAATTTTGAAAAGTCTGAGATTTTCTCACATCCCCCAATGACAGGTGACATAGCGAAGGGTTCATGACATCAATGGGTAATAACTGGGTGGTCTACATCAAGCGAGAATGTCTGCAACATTACAGAAGCACATGATTTGTAATCAATCTGCATGCTGTTGTAGCATTTTAAGCAGAGGGAAAAAACATCATTTATGCTTTTGAACACCATGAAGGACAAATGAAGGAAGGCTGAGCAGAGTTGAAGAAACAGGATTCAAGCCCACACAGTAATAATTATGGCGAAATTAATTAAAGCCTTAGGCAACATGTTAGACATAAGGTAAAGTTCCAAAGTAGTTAGAAAGATTGCATTGAATGGATGAACTTTTACATGAAGGTTGGCAGAGGGAAAGGTCAGGGGTCATCACCAACAGTCTTGGTAATCTCTGTCTGTAGTTCATGCTGAACCTTAGTAGAGATGTAGAGCTGAGGAAAGCAAGGTACATGCTTCGGATTATACCCTGGGACCACACAATAAAACCAGGAGCAAAATGAGATTGCTGCAGAAATGACATTGGCAAAGTCTGCTTCAACTGAAACTTCAAAAATCAAAGTAGTCTATATGTCATTGAGTTGAACCCAAGCTCAAAATGACCATAAAATCCATTTAATTCTAAAGATAGGCTTTTAGGCACACTCTTCATTGTTCTTCAAGTTTAAACCGGTGGTTTCTGACTCGGTTGCTTGAGTAAGTAAGGCAACCCTAATTAGAAAACTCTTAAAAGAGAGATGAATAGCCAGAGGATGAAAATCTCTTTAACTTAGGCACCTATGGGACACTTCAGCAGCCCAAAGCTCTGTGTTTTGGGTCTGATTTTGAATGGTAGGAAATACTATCATTTTTATTTCTCATACAGAGCTAAAAGTTTCTGTAACTTGACAGCATACAAAAGACAGGGAGCAGGCAAATAATGGCTATTATACCAACTAATTTCAGAGCCTAAAGGGGTAAAAAAAATTTCCCCCTATCTTCAAGGTAATACAATATCGCCACCTACTGTAATTGTTGCTAAGGACAACCCATCTTTGAGGGCAGCTCATACCCTAACTGTGGGGCTCTGGTATATGTGTGTGTTCCTGCCTTCTCTTTTCCTCTGCCTGCTACAGAGCGTGTCCTCTTTTTTCTCATATTTTCCATATGAGCCATTGCTGGGATCCACAACTGGGTAGGAAATTTATCTCTGTTTGTAAATGGCAAATCAGATCTTTTCAGATCTTTTAGTCGTTGTTTCTTACCTGCCATTGACTTCTGGTTTGGTTTTCTCTGGTTCTGAATACAGGGTTGGCATGTACTGAACTAAGAGAAGTAACAAGCTCTGGAAACTCAGTTTTTCATGTGTAAACTAGAGTGACAGGTGTCTTCCATTATTATCCCAGTAGTCCAAAGGGGATGTAGATATGGAACTTGCATAGGGAATCTAAAATATTTTCTTCATGACAGCTAACATCTAGAAAAGATATAGCATACCTGTATAACATGAAGCTTAAGATGTTTGGTTAGTTATCCTGAGTGGATACATGAAGTTCTGCATTCAGTTCCCAGCCTTAATTCTAGAGTTGGGGTAGTAGTGGCACGAAGAATAGAAGCTCAAGGTAATCATTAGCTACATAGTCAGTTTCAGGCTATTTTTACTACATGAAAAGCTGCAGAAATAAAAACATCAGAAAACAGAGCAAGCAGGATGCTACAGGAAATGACAGAGAGTTATAAAGGAACAGTTTCAGAGAACTTCCTTCTGCCCTAACATCAGCCTGTGGTGTTTAGAGATCTCCAAGAGACCTCCCTAGCCAACAACTCAACAAAATGTCACTGTTTAACCACCAGAAGCCTTGATGGCTAGAAAAGATGGCATGTGGTGTTTAGAGATCTCCAAGAGACCTCCCTAGCCAACAACTCAACAAAATGTCACTGTTTAACCACCAGAAGCCTTGATGGCTAGAAAAGATGGCAAATTCAGACTCCCTCTCCCCCATTAGTAGGTGTCCTCACCAGAGCTACCCACATAGATTCCAGGGAGTGACTATTGCACTAGGGTTCCACTGTGTCCCCAAATGCCCCTCAATTCCAGTTGTCTCTATTTGTACTATCTCCCTCTATCCTTCCCCATCCCTCTTGTTTCTCTCCTCCACATCCTTATTTTCCCTTCCCAGGGAGATTCATACTTCCTTGTCTGCAAGATGTGCTAGGGCAGTAGTGACACAGAATTTGTGGGAGTGGCCAAATCATTGTTTGGTTTAACTTAAGGTCCATGACATAAGAAGGAGCCCAAGCCTAATACTGCCTGGATGGATAAGATCCAGAGACTGGATTTCCCAAAGATCTATGGTAGAACCAAACATCACTGGAAAAAAAAACCAAATCAAATTAGTTCTGATGGTATTCTGCTATAGTCAGATCTGTACTTTGTCCAATCATCATCAGGCAGCCTTCCTCTGATAGCAGAAAGACTCATAGCCAGACATTATGTTGAGAATCACAGCCAGATATTATGCTGAGAGAGTCTAAATTGAAGATCTCCATCGGGTCCCTTACCGTGGAGTTCAAGGAACTTGATGGAAAAGGGGATGACCTTGAGAATATGTCTCACTGATGTGAGTGAGCAGGGCTCACTTGGCTTCGTAGAGATGGAAAAAGCAAGCCATGCAAGGGTCTGGACCAGGCGTATATGTTATGGCTGAGAGTTTGGTGGCTTTGTGGGACTTCTAAGAGTAAGAGCAGTTTTGTCTCTGTTTCTTGCTCTTGAAACTCTTTCCTCCGATCACATTTCTATGTTCAGCCTTGATATGAGGGCTTTTGCCGTGTCTTCCTGTATCCTATTTTGTACTCTTTGGTTGTTGTCTCTTGTAGGCCTGTTCTTTTCTGAGTGCAAATGCAGGGGGAGTGAATCTGGGGGAGAGGGAAGGGAGGGGAAGCTAGGAGTGGAGGGAAGGGAAACTGTACTTGAGATGAATTGTGTGAGAAAAGAATACATTTTCAGTAAAAAGGTAAAAGAAAATAAAAAAGAAACTAACACAGAAATACCATAAGTAAAATAATAAAATACACTTAAACACATATAATAAAGTTTCTAAGTTCTGAGATAAAACATACTTCAGAGAAGTAAATGCTAGAAAGACAGGTGATTTCTTACCTGTATGAATTTTCCCTCATAAACACCACTATGGTAGCCAAGAGTAAGAAACAACTTAGGAACTTGGGCCTTAACTTGGCTGCTCACATGCCTTTCTCTGAACCATACCAGCAAAATGGTAGGAATGTAGGACACGCCCCACATACATGCATTCAGCTGCACGCACACTTGACTTTGAACACTGGCGTAAGTTTAGGTAGCAGAGTAGAAAGTGCAATCCTAGACACAATTCACATATCAATAGATTTCCAAGAAGATGGAAGGAGAGACCCCTGGTCCTGGAAAGACTGGTGTAGGGGAACGCCAGGACAGAGAAGCGAGAGGGGGTTGAATGGGGAACAGAGGGAAGGAAGGGGGCTTATGGGACTTTCAGGGAGATAGGAAACGGGAAAGGGGAAATCATTTGGAATATAAATAAAAAAACTTAGAAAAGAAAAAAAAAAGAAAGTGCAATCCTGCCAAGACTAGTTTTAGATACATTCCCAATAAACAAGGCAAACCTATGTTGCCAATTGACATTTTAAGGAGAATCTCAAATTTACAACTGCATGCCTATGTTAATGATTAAAATCAGATGCATTATGGGAAGTGATAATCACAGCAGAACATAAAGCTTTATAGTTTGATCTCTCAATTAAGATAGAGAACCATCTAAACCAAGCATTAGTGAATGAACTCCTCTTTCTCTTGAACTCCATGGCAGGAAACAGGGGAAAAACCTGGCCCTTGAGTCCTATCGCTGATGTGGTAGCTGCCATTCTTGATAGAGTATTTCTGATCTGGACTTTGGCTTTGCTTTGAATGAAGTCACATCTTCTTACCTTTGCAAACCTGTGTAAGCTTTTGTAGTTCAGTCCTTTGGATGCAAAGAACAAGAACCCTGGAATCTAACTCCAGAGCACCAGTAATGCAAAGATCATATCCATTTATTGCATAAACAGAACAGTGATTCAGATGAGGCTCCTCTTTCAGAAGCATAATTACTATGACCTTGTCTGCAGATGAGCTTTCTGTCATTTAGGGTACTTTCTGAGATATTCATTCATCAAGTACTTATTCCTCACAGCAAGGTATGAGGAATTGTGCTAGAAGCAATTTTGTCTTTTCTGAATGACAGGCATTAGTATGACTTGATGAGGACAGAGCTGCAGGGTGTATTTACAGGTGGTATAATTAGATTTCCTTTGAGCCACCTGATGAGCAAGACTCAGCCTTTCTAAACCGGAATAAACTTTGAGAAGAAGACCAAGGAGGTTCCCATACACCGACTGGCCTGGTGATTCTGAGACTAGAGTTGGCAAATGGCTCTGGACATGGCAGCAATACTATCTGTATGGTACAATGTTCATGGGCATCTATGGTAAGGAAATGGATTTAGGAATTATAGAAAGACACAGGTTAAAGTCAGCATATGGGGAGAGTAGTGTCCTGGAAACAGGCATAACATACAGAGAAAAGCAAAACTACTTTAGGATTGTAATTCGACTAAATTAAATTCTCTAAAGAGATTTGAAAACCTTTGGCTTTATAAATATCAAAATGATTTTTTTGACTATGAAGATAACTCTAAATTTAACCCAAATACCATATCTCAAATGAAGGAGCCTCTGAAGAGATACTGTTACTAAAGCCACAATGCTTCCAACTGGGATCTTAAAGTAACTTTTGATTATTTAGGCAACTTCACAGAAGTATGAAATCAAAAAATGATAGGACACAGTGCTGTTATGTGTGATGCTACAATTGCCTTAGTAGTTGGTACTGGATTCCTGCTATTTCTGCCAACCCTCAGAGAGTCTCTTTATAGAGTGTGAGTATGTAGCCTTGTATTTTCCTATTTCACCACAGGATTTATTCTGGACAGAGAATTGCCTTGACTGGAAGAGGGGTGCATCTCTGCAAAGAATAAATACAGCAAGGTCATATGTCCTTGACCTCTACTATTCCATCCTCCAACCTATACATTATTCCTTTCAAAACAAATACTCGGCGAAGGATCCACTGTTTAATTTCCTTTGAGCTTTTTTCCCCAAGATCCCTTCATTGAACTCTAATTACAGGTTCAAACAGCTCTTTCTTAATTTGTAGTTGAGAATGGCTGAGCACACAGATTCCAACAATATTTTAATGGGATATTTTATTAGAGCAGTGGATTCCATTTCCGCGTGTGAGGGAGGGCTCAGGCTTTCCATTACAGGGCAGAGTTTGGATGGGTTTATAACGTGGAAGTAAACCTTTCATCGGGTTGAAGTAGGGCAAAAAAGGTTTTAGCTTTAAGAGTACTTTGTTATTTCATAATAATAAATCCATTTTCCCTCAAGATCAGAGTGCAATAACAATTTCCTTCCAATGCTATCTCCTTGTATTTCTCCAAGTTTATATAAATGACCACCTTTCACACATTTGTATCTCAGAAAATGATTTGCTTGGGGTCAGGGGAAAAGGCTCAAGAGTAAGGCAGTTGAACATTTTGTGCACGATGCTAATGCAATATCTATAAAGGGCAGTTAGGCTATACACAAGGAAGAATCTGTGTTGCCAAGGCACGGGTCAAGTTTGAGCTGACCAGCCTTCTCACAGGCTCCACTGGCCACAAGGGGACTGGACAGGGGACTGGACAGGTGTGAGTTGTGATTCCTGCCAATCATCTCACAAGAAACTGAAAACCAATGATGGGCAGGTCAGAGAAATGAACATCAGTACAAAGTTCTGAACAGAACAGCAATGATCTCCTGAGAAATGCAGAAATGAGCATTTTAGAGAGGAAGTTCTCAATAAAGCAAGTGCTCTGAGAAGCTTGGATGCCGTCTGATTTCAGATTCCTCCTCTACATCCCTCACACATACATTGGGTTGCAAAAAAAGATAACTAAGTCTTCAGAAAAATTCTGCAAGGCCTAAATGAACACATGCGTGCATGTACACACACACACATACACACACACACACACACACACACACAAACACACACACCTTCCTATTTTTGGTGAAATCATTACCTATTTCTACAAGCTGTCACATTTTTTCCTATAAACTTGAAGAATTTAAATGTTTTCTCTTTTTTGTTCTGGATCATTCATGATTATAGTCAATGATGAATTTTAAATGTATTTGTCTGTTTGTCTGTCTGCCTGCCTGTCCGTGTGCACGCAGGCACAAGCATCTCAGTGTGTATGGCAATGGACAGCTCACAGGAATAGGTTCTCACCTGTTACCTTGTGGGTCCTGATAACGGATGTCAACATCAGGTTTAGCAGCTACGTTTATTTGCTGAGCCACCTGCTTTTTCAAGTAAAACTGCATGCAAAATATTTCCTTTTGCAGGATGTGTGTTTTATTGGATGGGTCTGAATTGAACGGCTTCTCACCCAGTACAAGTAGTCCTTCCGGCTGCAGTAGTGGCCACACAGTGCCCTGCTGCTGACCGGCCTTCTGTTTGCTGTGCTCCTTTAGACTCTCCCGCGGACCGCTGCCTTTCAGTCTCCACCATTCTAGGTGCCTTCTTTAACATAAATTGGATCCCATTTTTAAAACATCACTTAACAACCACAACAAAAGCCACTTTTACTTGTTGACAACCCAGAGAAATGAAATCTTCTCAAGGAAAACAGACTGCTTTAAAAACTGCACGTCACAACAGAATAAGTTTCAGAGCTTTATAGTGAACGGTATTAACCCCTTGGGATGCCATCCGGACCTCTGGTTTGCGGTCTTTGTCAAGGCGCCCAGTGTAGCAGTGGCAAGAAGCTAACTTGGTAGCTACTGTTAATCAGGACAGGTCAGATAGGCAAGATGCCTGCAAAGATCAGCTAATTCTATTCCCCTTCCTGCGCTCTCTGATTCAGCCATGGTCTTGTCAGACTGCCGATAAGCAGGGCTCTGCCTGCTTATAAGAAGCTTGGGAAATTATGCTTATTATTGCTATGATCTCAAAAGGGAAAATTATTATTATTATTCCTTCCCATGGCCTACTTTCACACTGAACAATTATGACTTCAGATGAGAAATAACAGTTTCATGTCAAAATGCTCATACATTTATGGAAATATATAGCTGTCATTCAGCACAAAATTAGAAGCCTTCAATTTTCATCTCAAAATCATTCTTCATGCAAATACTGAATACAAACACCAAAATTGTATAGCTGGTTTGAAATGCAGCCTTCTATCCTGATAACAGAGAGTTTCCAGGCAGAGCAGTTAATTACCAGCTACAACATGACAACCCTGTCTTTGCACATGTCTTGTAGACTGTGAACTGCCAACAGTTCAAATTCAAATGGCAAAGAGGTTAACAAAACGAAGACCTCTGAGTCTCAATTTTAATTGGGACATTGCATCCCTGAAGTACTCCGAAAACAATAATTTCTTCAGTGGTTAAGACAAAGTCCACGTGAACACATAATTCAAGGGTGAATATTTTCCCTAATGTATTTTTAAGCTAAAAGGTTTTCAGTTAAAGTACTTAGCACAGTAAAGCTTAGCAATGTGAGTTTGATCCTTTGAACATACTTAGTGGGAGGAAAGAACCGGCCCAAGCAGGTTATCATATGACCTCCACATGTCATAAGGCAGGCACATAAGGCACATCTCCTTCTCCTGATGGACACAAATGCACATAAAATAATTATATGAAAATGTAATTTTTAAAGCTAATGAGATTCATTTTTTCATATTAATAACATATAATTTG
The DNA here is from genome assembly GCA_036184795.1 of Tokudaia tokunoshimensis. Classification (NCBI taxonomy): domain Eukaryota; kingdom Metazoa; phylum Chordata; class Mammalia; order Rodentia; family Muridae; genus Tokudaia; species Tokudaia tokunoshimensis. Next base: position 133,154,934 of record BTHU01000003.1, on the reverse strand, counting down.
AAATCAATTTTGGAATAACATATTTGTATTGTTTAAATGCAATAATATAAGCCATCATCTAATCAAAAGATTAGCATATATTAAAATGAGCACAAGATAATATCATGATCACTGCTTTTGACTTATGGGGCTTTGGAAGCACATGAACATCTTACTGTACTTTAGGTTATCTATGTTGAAATCAGTTAGGTTTAACTAGGAAATTCTGCTCTGCTTATCATGGAGAGTCCTGGGAACAGGATAAAGAAGAGTACTTCAATTCACAAAGAAGTTCCTATCTGCTTTCATGAGTGTGTATCATGCCCTTCTATCATAGGCAACAAGTCATTCTTAATGACGTAGCTGTATCATTTCAAGATTGCATATAATTAGAAAATCAGCTAAAAGTGATTTAGAAAATTCCAACCAATCTAAACAGGTTACTAGGCAATGATTTCTATTTTAATTAATCTAGAAGTAGCAAAATATTTTTCTTTAATACTGTGTCTTTGGTTAACTCTTCAGACTGAAGTCTTCCAAATAGAACAAGACTGTTTTTTGTTTGTTTGTTTTTTGTTTTTATTTTTATTTTTGTTCTTTAAAGCTGCTAAAATAAATGGAAAGCTTAGAGATAATCCACAGAAGCTAGTCATCTTTAGAAAGCAAAAATGTTACACTAGTATATATAAAACCATTTGTATTTTGAGACTGACTGCAGAAAATTAGTGTTTAAAGTATTATATGTGGCAAACAATTCACTGATAAAAACACAGCAAATGGTCCAAGGCATTGGAATGTTCTTTTAGAGCTCTGCCTATAATTATTGGAGACTTCCTGTGAATCAGCTAAACAACAGCTTCAAAATTTTTGTGTAAATGAAACACAAAATGTAAATTAGTATTTTTAAATTGTAACAGTTGTAAACTTTAAATTATATTTGATATCTAGGGAAAGAATTTGCCAAATATTCTTTTTCCAAAGATTGTTTAAAATAGTGAGCTCATATTTTAGCCAGATTTCATCTTTTCACTTAAATATCTAGCTATAATGGTCAAAGAAGACAAAGAGAAGAAACTAAGAAAACCAAGAGGGAGAAGAGGGAGGAGGAAAAGGAGGAGGAGGAGGAGGAGGAGGAGGAGCAAGTGGAGGAGGAGGAAGAAGAGGAGGATGGGGGAGGAGAAGGAGAAGAAGAAGAAGAAAGAAAAGAGAACGAAAAAGAAAGAAAGAAAGAAAGAAAAAAGAAAGAAAGAAAGAAAGAAAGAAAGAAAGAAAGAAAGAAAGAAAGAAAGAAAGAGAAAAAGAAAGAAAGAAAGTTGTTCTGAATTTTGAACGATTTGGACTTCTAGACCCAGTGTGATACAAATCAGGAACTACAACTTCAAAAAACATATTAAGGAGATTAACTGATCAAGTCTTGAGATGGAGAACGCTAGCTCTACTCTCAAATGGTGTCTCTAAGATTCCCAAAAGAAATAGAAATTAAAGATATCAAAGGTCAAGCAAGACACATACTTTATCTCAAAAGAAATGAATGTGCTACAAAGTGAATTATTTCCTTAATGATTGTGATAAATACAGAGTATCCAACTTTTACTTGCATACCACAAGATAAGCATCTCAACTAATGGCAATGAAATATAGAGGCATCCTGCTGCTTACATTCACTGTAAGATGCCGCCAATGAGAGGCAGTTTTCAAAATCCATTTTTTCATTTGAACTCCATAAGTAGTCTCATATAGTACAAGACAAATAATTATGCAGAGTGGTTGTGGAGGCATGTGGTGAGCTGTTTTCATTGCCTTTGGTAGTCTCTGGTCATGTACATCTATTACCCTATTGAGTCAGGAGACAACTTCTTTAAAACCAAGAATTGCCTGAGCAAGAACAACAGACTGAGAGTTAGAAAAATGAAATATTCATTAGGGATATTGATGCTTTCTACTAACTGTAGTTTACAGTTATTACCAAAATGCATGTTCTAATTATTTTCCTGAATATATTCTAATTTATATACAGCATAGATGCTGTTTATAAAAAAAGACCTATGGAAACCCAAACAATCTTACCCTTGCTAGGTTAATAACCCGCCTTTATAGGAGAAACAAACAAAAATAAAACAAAACAAAAAACAGTTACAAACAAACTGACTAAAATATACAATGCAGAGGATTTTATGTGCCTAAAAACTTTACTCCTTTTTAATGATACATTAACCTCTGCAGGATTTAGAAGTAGCACCCAAAGTAAATTTGAGAAAAAGAAATTAAAAAGAAAGTATTGATCAACTTTCAGAATGAAAATCATCTTAAACTTTAAAAAAAAAACCTTTCATTTTAATTTTGACATTCTCTTAAACATTGACAGAGTATTTCTCGTATTTTAAGTTGGGATTTCTCATTTATCAGTATATAGGTATTGACTTCCTGAGGTTATTTGTGCAGTGCCATTATGTCATTATATGTATAAGACTCTGCATGTATGTAACATAATGATCTAAGTATTTATCAAGGCAGTATAAATATGTCTGTTTATAAAAGGGCTAATACAAAATAATGTCTGATCTATTTTTCTCATGTTTTGGCTTTTTTAATAAAATGTAAAGGAAATATACCTGGCATAATTTTATCAAGGGCTTGCTTTCTAAACAACATTTATAATTACTTTCAATTTTTCTAATCAAAAGGCATTTAATAATGAAATGTTACTATTAATTAATTAATATCTATTTCAGGATTAGACATAGATATTAAACATCACTTCAATTTATACTTTTTAATTTAAGAGGATTTAAATGATGTACATTTTTATTTGTTAAAGTATTTTTCTCATTAATGGCACATGTTATATAAGTTTCTGTATGCTTTTTTCTTATTAATTTTCAGTATTTAAAAATTCTTGAGGCTATAAAATATCTTATTTTCCTTTGCTTAATACGATAACAAATTAAATTTTCTGTTATATTCTATTGCTCTTTGCTGTTTTGTACTCTAAATATTCTTATATTTAATTGAATACATAGCAAAACTTAATGTTAACAATTAAATTTTGTTTTCTTTAGATATTTATTAATTGTCTACCTACTGCATAATATTCTCTTTGTGTATGATTGATAATTTTGCTTTACCTTGCACTTAATGTACTATAAATTAATTTTACATACCAATATTCATTTCCAGCTTATGTAGCTCACACTTGCAGTATTTTTGTTTTATAACACCTTAATGCACTTTTCCTGCCTTTATACAACACTTACGCCAGTAAATGATTCAAAAGCAATTCTTTCTACTTTTCAGTCATTAATGACAGCGAACTCATGCACCTGAAGTTTAAATTAAACAAAGTGTTTTGGATGAGCCACACAGACACAATGTGTGAAAAAGCAACAGGACACAGCATGTGGCTTGTGTTCTAAATTGTGAATATCGCAATCTAAGAACCCAAAAGGTGACAAAAGCAGGAATAGGGTTACAGCACACAGTATGCTTTCACACTCCGTGTTCATATTGGATTGATCCCCCAGGAAATAACATGTAGACTGGGGTCACAGTGATGTTCTGTCGGCTGAGTCTTCATTGCTGTGGGTAGAATGTTACCCTCCATTATAAACATGTTGGTCAAGCAAACCAATGTGATGAAATTAGTAGGAGGGTGCCTTATGTGTGATTAAGTTACTGCTAAAATAAAAAAGTCCTTTGTCCCTCTCTTCTTTCCACTGAGTCCACAACTGTGTTCCTGCCAGAAGATGGCAGCCTTCTTTGAAGCCATCTTGGAATAGCCTCATCAGATTATATATGTTTGATCTTTGAAGTTCAGTTTTCATACTTAAAGAAATAAATTTCTAGTGTCCATTAGTCATCTACTCTGTGGTATATTCCTGGAGTTCTGATGGCCTATGTTAATAGTAGGCTATATTTATTCATCTTAATTTAACTCACTTAAAATGAAAATCAGTATGTTGACATAGACTGTAGGGACCTCCATATGTGAACATAAAGGCAACTTCCTCCTTCTATTGCAGGTTAATGTCAGTGTAAAAGTTCTGCTCTCCAAGTTTATAGGCCATGATGAAGAACAGAATCAACGATTTCCATCACTCGCTGTCAACAATGTATTATCAGACTTCAGAAGAAATTATACTTATTCTTTTATTGATGATCTCTAAGAGCATATGTACAGCACCTTGTGACTCTGAAATTACCCAATTTTTTTGGTAGAAGTAGCACCAGTGAATAACATTTAAACACCAGGATAAGATTTTTTGTCTTTGTTTCTGTTTTTTTTTTTTTTAACGCTGATCCTAAAATGGAAATGAGAGGCCAGAGAATATAGGGAATTGCCAGTGATCACTTCTATCTGAAATTTCTGTCTCACTGTAAAATGTTTAAACATCCATTTGTAGTTTCAATCCCCAAGAGAATTCCTATCTATTATCAGCACCGAACTCTCTCCAAAAAGCAATAGGAGTTAGTGAGGCATCACAAGTCTGGGGTTAGGATTCTGAAGTGTCAGTGACACTGAGATGATTGACTAGCTAATGATTCTACTGATTAAAAGAAAATGTTAATAAGAATGTTAAGTTTTCTCCACCCTAAGTGCCAAGGGGAAATGGCTTACTTTATTAGATGTTGTCATCCAAAGAAAGAGGCTCTCTCAAATATTTTTCCTCATTCTAAATATTCAATGTGCTTGTGTCTCCATTACCTTTACTATAAGAAATGACGTTTTTTTCTAAGTGTAATAGATTTCTATTTTTCTTCCTTTTAGCCAAAATCAAGGAGAGAATTTTTATGACAATATTATTATCTTCATTATAAATGTGAGCAACTGTAAGTCAATACACAAGGGACACAAATTTAAACAAGAGTCGGGATGACAAAGTAGATACACATTTTAAAAATACATACTGCATACCAACAATGTACACAATTTATGCTTATCAAAGAAAATCTGAGGAATTTAAAATAATTGTGTTTACACATCAATTTTAAGACACTCAGGAGCCTGAGGGCCTGGCTTAGAGTTAGATTGGTTACCTAGCATTGAGAGCATATGGTCTCAAACTCACAGGACTGATTAAAAAATTACAAAATCAATGTATAATCTATGGATTTCTTCAGTTATGTTCCCCTTAATTATGCCTTTCTGATATTCAGTCTGTTAGCTATTTACATAAATTTATTACAATTTTTATAAAAAAATTTTGACTTTCACATGGAAGAAAATCTTTGGGTTGCTAAATATACACTGATACTTTTAAAGATGAAAAAAATGATCCAGCTCAAGGGGAGGCTTTGAGGTCTGACACTATTACTGATGCTATGGTGTGCTTACAGACAGGAGCCTGGCATAGCTGCCCTCCACGAGGCCCAACAAGCAGCTGAAAGAGCCAGATGCAGATACACCCATCCAATGGACTGAAGTCGGGGACCCCTGTGGTTGAATTAGGGAAAGGCTGGAAGAAGCTGAGGAGAATGACCCCATAGGAAGACCAGCAGTCTCAACTAACCTGGTCCGCAGGATCTCTCAGACACTGAGCCACCAGCCAGGCAGCACACACCAGCTGATATGAAACCCCCAACACATATGCAACAGAGGACTGCCTGGTCTGGCCTAGGTGAGAGAAGAAGCACCCAGTGGGCTTTTTGTCATAGTCCTGTGGCTTCGAGGAGAACAATTGTCCACGAAATGTCAATTACAGATTCTACAAACCATAGACTATGTGAAGACACATGATATAAACTCTAAATATGACACTAGATTAAAAACTCCAAATATGAAGAATACAGTGGAGAACATGTGCTTTTGAAGATCATGAAAGAATCTTGGCTTTCTCAAAACATCATTGTGATGGCCAGCATCTAGTCCAGCATTACTTAAACATTAATAAAACTAATAGAAATTGATTTAAAAGTGAGACAGAAGTTCACACTAATAGACCGAGAGTTTGAATGTCTTTGATAACTCTACTCAAGGATGTAAGGGAATCACATTCAGTTCTGCTTTACTGGTATATGTAAGATGAGGAATAGAAAACTTCTCAACTAAGAACGCTTTAGACAGAACATCTCAATACTTCAAGTTTCATTGCATATGATTAACTATAGACTACAGGTGCAATATACTTGGTGAACTTGGAGATAACACGTGTGAAATTATTTAATCTGAGAAAAATAAAAAAAATACTGAAATACAATTTTCTAAGTAGCTCAACACATTTCTGATAGGCTGTCAATGGACATGAATTTATATGACAATGTTGTTAGGTAAGATGCACAAATAGTCTCATAGATACGAAATTTCTGAAATACTGCTTCTCCAGGAATTCACACTGAAAATGGCTGGAAGAAAATGGTTCGTGTTTCATTCTCTGCGACACTTATAACACATGTAGAGTTTGGTATTGTGTCTGGCATACTAACATGAATGTACGTATGCATAAATACGAATATGATAAATTTATAAATGGTGGGTTGTGCATTTGTAGATGGGAGTTGACAGGAGAATACATAGACAAAGATCTTGGGAACAAATATTGTTTCGAGGAAAATTAATACAAATGTACAAAACAAAAACTTGGCTTCATGAAGTCCAGGAAATATAGAACTAACTGTTGTTTCTAACAAAAGTAATAGAAATGAGCTTTTATGCATAAATTAAGACAATCACATGATATGCTTAAGGACAAACCTATTAGAATCTAATATGTCTCATATTTTAACAGAATGTGTGGGTAAAGTTTTTCATTGGAGACTCAGTTCCATCCATGGTGGTATATAACTATAATCTTGTGCAGGAGCGAAGGAACTCAGGAAGAGTTGTAGCCATGGAATGAGATGGAGGGCAGTCTGGGCTGCATTCGACCTTCTCTTAAAATAAGCAAACAAATGAAAAATTAAAAGCTAGAAATGAAAGACACAAACACTCGCGAACTCATGGGTACTGTGACTACACACAGAAGACCTGCACAAGATCAAGCCTGACTTGGGTTTTTCTCATAGTATTCATTCACAGAAAAGCCTAGCATCAGTCAGGGCGGGGCTCACAACATCTCAACCTAGCTGAGGACTTCAAGGCCGTTGATAACTGCTAAGGAAGGGAGACAGTCCGTTTATTAATTTTCTTCAGGGCTACGACTACTACAGAGTTCCAGTGGATGGCCCTAGAAACATGCCTACACTGGCAGAAGTGAATGGATCCAGTGTTTAAAAGAGAATAGTGTTAGAAATTCTCACGTTGTGAGCATACATTAACTGTGAGTGAATGATTCCATTTGAAACTTGTAGATAAAGCTGGGGAATGTTTTCTCTAACTACTGAGTAGTTGCAAGTGTACTTTGGTAACTTCTGAATAAAGTCAGATTAGCTTAAGTGAAATTCTCAAGACAAACCACCAAATTCTTTATGACAATAGGGTTCTCTCTGAAGAGAAAAAATAAGTTAAATAGAATAAAATTTAATAATATGATAAATACCCAAAGTTCATAATGTTGGTAAGATAACATGGTAAGGAGAAGTGGGAGGAACTGAGAGAAGAGAGTAGCTTGTGGGTTTTACCAAAGCACATTATTCACACGTATGAAATTCTTAAACAAAACCATAAAAAATCCTAAAGATGAGTACACTGATATAAGTACAGAACCAAGAAGACAGGAGGGGTGATTCCCTGGGTGACAGACAACATCTTCAGATTTTATTTCAAACTATCCGCTGCCTTGATGTTGAATGATTTTTAACAATCCAGTTCTCAAAGGACAAACCTTTGATAACATTCCAGATAATAAAAAAAAATACATATAGCTTGCTTCCAAGTAAAAAACAAGGTACTTAAATAAAGTGCATTAATGGCATCATTATGAAAACTGCATTTTCCATGAGCCAATAAGTGATCCTGAGATGTTTGAGTAGTGGGTAAGAACATATATTCTATAGCAGAGAGTGAGCCCCAGCCCATGGGGCTCAGACAACTGGAGAGGAAAATAGGGAAAGAGCTTAAGGGACAGAGGGCATGGAGCACATCAAAACAAGACTAAGCAAAACAAAACAAGGTCCGCTAAATCAACATGTTTTTGCTAATCAATCTCACAGAGATTGACACAGAATGCATAGGGCCTGCAAGGGTCTCCACAGGTCCCCTGGGCACATAGTATGGCTTTCAGTTTAGTGTTTTAATAGAATTTCTAAATGTAAGAAGGAGTAGTTTTCTGTCCTCTCTTTGGGCCCTTTCCTTCTATTTGTTTGTCTTGTCCAAACCAGTGTAATGGTTTTGTTTTATGTTTTTATATTTTATTTTTATACTTTCTTATGATCCTTTAGAAGACTATTTGCTTTCTTTTTTTTTTTTTTTTTTTTTTTTTTTTTAATTTAATTTTATTTTATTTTTTTAATTTACATTCCAAATCACTTCCCCTTTCCCGTTTCCTCCCTCCCCGAAAGTCCCATAAGCCCCCTTCCCTCCCTCTTTTCTCCGTTCAACCCCCTCTCATTACTCTGTCCTGGCGTTCCCCTACATCCAGTCTTTCCAGGACCAGGGGTCTCTCCTTCCATCTTTTTAGAAATCTATTGATATGCTGATTGTGTCTAGGGTATTCTGAGATTCTGGGTCAATATCCCCTTATCAGTGACTTCATACCATGTGTGATCTTTTGTGATTGGGTTACCTCACTAAGGATGATATTTTCAAGTTCTGACCATTTGCCTAGGAATTTCGTGAATTCATTGTTTTTAATTGCAGAGTAGTATTCCATTGTGTAAATATACCACATCTTCTGAATCCATTCCTCCGTTGAGGGACATCTGGGTTCTTTCCAGCTTCTGGCTATTATAAATAAGGCTGCTATGAATATAGTGGAGCATGTGTCCTTATTGCATGCAGGTAAAGTCTCTGGGTATATGCCCAGGAGTGGTATAGCCGGATCCTCCGGAAGTGTCATGCCCAGTTTTCTGAGGAGCCGCCAGACTGCTTTCCAGAGTGGTTGTACCAGCCTGCAATTCCACCAGCAGTGGAGGAGTGTTCCTCTTTCTCCACATCCTCGCCAACAACTGCTGTCTCCTGTGTTTTTGATCTTAGCCATCCTGACTGGTGTGAGATGGAATCTCAGGGTTGTTTTGATTTGCATTTCCCTAATGACTAAGGATGATGAACATCTCTTTAGGTGCTTCTCAGCCATTAGATATTCTTCAGGTGAGAACTCTTTGTGGAGCTCTGTACCCCATTTTTTAATAGGGTTACTTGCCTCTCTGGAGTTTAACTTCTTGAGTTCTTTGTATATCTTGGATATTAGCCCTCTGTCGGATGTAAGGTTGGTAAAGATCATTTCCCAGTTAGTTGGTTGCCGCTTTGTCTTTTTGACGGTGTCTTTTGCCTTGCAAAAACTTTGTAATTTAATGAGGTCCCATTTGTCTATTCTTGATCTTAGAGTATAAGCTATTGGAGTTCTGTTCAGGAAATTCTCCCCTGTGCCCATATGTTCAAGGTTCTTCCCTAGTTTCCCTTCTATTAGTTTCAGTGTGTCTGGTTTTATGTGGAGATCTTTGATCCACTTAGAATTGAGCTTAGTGCAAGGAGATAAGGATGGGTCAATTTGCATTCTTCTGCATGTTGACCTCCAGCTGAGCCAGCACCATTTGTTGAAAAGGCTATCTTTTTTCCACTGGATGGTTTTAGCTCCTTTGTCAAAGATCAAGTGACCATAGGAGTGTGGATTCATTTCTGGGTCTTCAATTCTGTTCCATTGATCTACATGTCTGTTACTGTACCAATACCATGCAGTTTTTAACACTATTGCTCTGTAGTACAGCTTGAGGTCCGGGATACTGATTCCCCCAGAGGTTCTTTTACTCTTGAGAATAGTTTTAGCTATTCTGGGTTTTCTGTTATTCCAGATGAATTTTTGAATTGCTCTTTCTAACTCTATGAAGAATTGAGTTGGGATTTTGATGGGGATTGCATTGAATCTGTGTATTACTTTTGGTAAGATGCTCATTTTTACTATATTAATCCTGCCAATCCATGAGCATGGCAGATTTTTCCATCTTCCGAGGTCTTCTTCAATTTCTTTCTTCAGAGACTTGAAGTTCTTGTCATACAGATCTTTCACTTGTTTGGTTAGCGTCACGCCAAGATACTTAATATGGTTTGTGGCTATCGTAAAGGGTATTATTTCTCTTACTTCTTTCTCAGCCTGCTTATCCTTTGAGTATAGGAAGGCTTCTGACTTGCTTGAGTTGATTTTATATCCGGCCACTTTGCTGAAGTCGTTTATCAGCTGTAGGAGTTCTCTGGTGGAGTTCTTTGGGTCGCTTATGTATACTATCATATCGTCTGCAAATAGTGATAGTTTGACTTCTTCCTTTCCAATTTGTATCCCTTTGACCTCTTTTTCTTGTCTAATTGCTCTAGCTAGAACTTCAAGTACTATATTGAAAAGATATGGAGAGAGAGGGCAGCCTTGTCTAGTCCCTGATTTTAGTGGGATTGCTTCAAGTTTCTCTCCGTTTAGATTGATGCTGGCTACTGGTTTGCTGTAAATTGCTTTTACTATGTTTAGATATGGGCCTTGAATTCCTGATCTTTCCAAGACCTTTAGCATGAAAGGATGCTGAATTTTGTCAAATGCTTTCTCAGCATCTAATGAGATGACCATGTGGTTTTTTTCTTTGAGATTGTTTATGTAGTGGATTACATTGATGGATTTCCTTATATTGAACCATCCCTGCATCCCTGGGATGAAGCCTACTTGATCGTGGTGAATGATCGTTTTGATGTGTTCTTGGATTCGGTTGGCAAGAATTTTATTGAGTATTTTTGCATCGATATTCATAAGAGAGATTGGCCTGAGATTCTCTTTCTTTGTCGGATCTTTGTGTACTTTTGCTTTCTAATGAGAGACAGAAAGAGAATGGATCCAGATGGGAGGGGAATGAGGAGCACCTGGGAGGATTAGAGGGAGGGGAAATCTGATTCAGGATATATTATGTGAGAAAAACACCTATTTTTTAATTAAAGGAAAAAAACATATAGATTTTAACATCATATATTAACAGTCCAGCACCACAACTAGCTGACTGGGGCCTCAGGACAAAGGCACCCATTCTCTTCCTAGGCTTTTTAATTCACAAAATGGAAATGCTATTTGGAACTACAAGACAAACTTTTAAGTATTAATTTGTAAATATTTTATATTTAAGTAAATACAAAACATTAAAAAAAATACAAACCCAAAACCTCCCAGCACATGCATGGTGCTGTTTAAATGTCAGCAATTATCTTGCAGATATGTATGTTTTTAACATTTGTCTTAATTTCAGGTTTAATAAATGAGATATAAACTCTCCATCCAGTGTTCCTTTGTGTGATCAGTTTCGAGAACCACTTATCAAAACTAAGAAATCCAATAGTGCAGTGTTAGTAGGCACAGTGCAGAACTGAATAGGATTCTAGGAGCTTGTTTTTACTAAAGTGGGTTTCCTGTGGTCTAGGGCTTTGTCCTGGCACCATGTTGCTTTAATTTCCATTCTCTTTATCCTCCTCCAATTTCTGATACTTTTTCAGTTTCCTCAGCATGTTATACCCTGGCCTGTTGAGAAAACAATGGCTAGGTTTTCATAAGCTGCCATGTGCTATGAGTCTGCCTGTTGTCATTGTTGTTGTGATGTGAATCCACTTGAGGTATCAGTAGGAAGGAGACCTGAGAAGTGTTATTACCTCTATATATTCTATCAAAGAAGCTGCTGTATCAATATATATTACTGGTCACATTAAATCATATCATTTGGTCAAAGTAGTGTTGACAGGATTGGACACTTTCAGGTGATTTCCCTGTGTATAAATAAGCACTTTGGTGAGAAGTCACACTGAGATCATGCCAATGTTCTATTTACCATTAAACTTTTCCTCACCTAATTCAGTGTGCTTTCACTGATTAAAGCTGCAGGATTGACTTCTTCATTATTCTGTGGGATCATCTATGCCCCTAATTCTCTTCGGATGTATAAATGCAATCATCTGTCATCTGTAAGGATGCTCTCAGTATATATATGTGTATATATATATATATATATATATATATATATACACATATATATGATATATACATATATACCTAAAACTTAATATAAGATTAGTGGTATAATAACAGCAAAAATACACTGGGCCTTGTACTATTCCCTGGAAATTAATTTTCATATATATATATATATACATATATATATATATCTTCTGTTCTTGTTTCAAAATATATTCATAGACAGGTATTTAGAGACATAATTAAATGTATTTCCTGCTTATTTGTATATTATAAAATTCTAAATTTACATTATATGGTTATTAAAAATGTAGCCATTGAAAACTCTTGAACCTTTTTGATATGCCCCACTCCTTAAAATAAAATATGAAGCTCCAGGCTCATCTTCCATTCTTCTGACCAAGTCCTAGAAAAATAGAAACAGTTTTCAAAATCACGCTGTTTTAAAAATGTTCTGCGTTTTTCTCACAGCAACATAAATGAACAACACTCCTTTAAAAAGACCTCATCACTGCAGTACTTCTCCTTCCCTAATGATTTGAATTACAAGGGGTTGATATAATTTAATGAAGGCAAGCAAACAAATCCCTGAACATTATTTTAATTAATTAGGATTAATGAATCCCTGCTAAATTTTTAAGATAAAATAAAACATAACAAAAATTTGAAACTATGATTATATAAATATTCAGTGGTTAAACTCATTCAGAGGTAAAAGAACACTTTTCTAAAGCTAAGTGACTTACAACCACTGCAAAATCACTGTCCAAATCACTATCACCTCCGTTTTTATAACCACTGCAAGAATTCTACACCCTACTTCTCCAGGAACTCCAAACAACTGTATAGTTCTTTGTATGGTCCTGCACTCCAGAGGAAATCAATTTGATATATTTTTTGGTTATTAGCATGGCTATACTTAGAATTTTATCACCTTCATCAATCACTATCTTCAGTTTTAAATTTTTCCAAGGATTTTTCTTGAGAATCTTTTAATGTATATGTTAAGCTTTGAAAACTCTTATCTAACTCAGCGGGACCTGCAGGGACAACTTTGTAGGTATTTCCTGAGTCTTTAACTGTGTAGTTGGATTTCACTCCCTAAGTCATTTCCAAGGCTTCACTTCCTAATCACATAAAGATAAAAATACATCACTAGATTAGATCACGTATTTATCTGAAGTACTAAATTCTTAGAACTTACATGAAAATGCCTCCCAAGGTCTTTATCTTCTGAATATGATAAAAAGAACCCATTTGAAAAAAATAACTCTTTAAAATCATGATAGTATTAGGAATGTTTTGAGTAAGGGTTTAAAATCGGGATACATTCTCATTATAAAAAAAATAGGAGTTGTTTTTGTTTAAAAATTCTTTGAATAAATGGGATGACTTGGTAACATTAATTTCTAGGAAATGGTACAAGGCCCAGTGTTTGTTTTTACTATTATACCACTGATGTTATATTAAGTTTTCGTGCTTGAATTTAATGACTTCTGCATATTAGATGATTAAAAAGGCTTTTTAATAAGTAAAACAGAGCTGAGAAAATCACTCAGGATTTAAGCAAGAAGACATGAATTTGAAAGGTATATATTATTCCATATTCAGTAGCCTGCTCTGTAATCCCAATGTTTTTAAAGTGAGATGGTAAGCAGAGAATCCTTGAAGGCCTTGGAACCCAGCATGTAGTATGCAGATGTGCTTCTTCTTAAACAAGGTGGAAGGCAAGGACTGATATTTGAAGTTTTCCTCTGGTCCCTAAATAATCATGTACCATGTGTCCTCATTCACACATAGAAGGATGAGCAAAACACACATTCACACACTCACACACTCTCACACACTCACACACTCTCACACACTCATATACTCACACACACATACACACAAACACAATATTTTTAAAAGCAAAATTGCTATTTCAGTTGTATTCATTTTATAAATGAATATAGTAAGACTGAAAGAAATTCACCATGAAAGAGCAGTATCAAAAGAAATAAGGGTCCTGACACAGGCCTTGCTTGACCATTGGGGTTGCAAGAGCAGGAAGAGGATGCTGCCAAATGACATCATGTATAAAGCTAAGAAATGCCATGACTTCATCAATTTCTACACCGTCCAAGCAAGATACATCCTGTGACAGTGGCATTTGGCACCCTTTTATGCTACTCTTTGCAGTGGCTGTGTACTGGATGGCAAGATATGTCAGGTCAGGAATGGAGAGAGTTGTCTGGGGAGTGAGGGAGGAGAGGAAGCAACCTAAGAAGCTTTGGAGTAGCAGGGCATGTCCTTTACAGTTCTGAAAGTCACCTTGTTTCTTAGAACTATAAGACTTAAAAAGTCACTGTAACTAGTTATAGTTGTATACCCACAGGACGCATTCCTCGCATAATTGTTAGAAAACCGAACTTGTTCTAATGAACAGTGGGACTTCATTTTAGGTTTCTTGTTTTTAACCACTGGTTATGAACTCCTATGACTTTTGGACTGGCTGGTTTTGTGTGTCAGGTTGACACAAGTTAGAGTCATCAGCGAGGAAGGAGCCTCAGTTGGGAAAATGTCACCATTAGAAAATTCAACCAGCTCTAAAAGATCTTTATTTTATTTTATTTTATTTTTAATTTACATTCCAAATCATTTCCCCTTTCCCGTTTCCTCCCTCCCCGAAAGTCCCATAAGCCCCCTTCCCTCCCTCTTTTCTCCATTCAACCCCCTCTCGTTTCTCTGTCCTGGCATTCCCCTACATCCAGTCTTTCCAGGACCAGGGGTCTCTCCTTCCATCTTCTTAGAAATCTATTGATATGCGAATTGTGTCTAGGGTATTCCGAGAGATTCTGGGTTAATATCCCCTTATCAGTGACTGCATACCATGTGTGTTCTTTTGTGATTGGGTTACCTCACTAAGGATGATATTTTCAAGTTCTGACCATTTGCCTAGGAATTTCATGAATTCATTGTTTTTAATTGCAGAGTAGTATTCCATTGTGTAGATATACCATATCTTCTGAATCCATTCCTCCGTTGAGGGACATCTGGGTTCTTTCCAGCTTCTGGCTATTATAAATAAGGCTGCTATGAACATAGTGGAACATGTGTCCTTATTGCATGCAGGTAAAGCCTCTGGGTATATGCCCAGGAGTGGTATAGCCGGATCCTCCGGGAGTGTCATGCCCAGTTTTCGGAGGAACCACCAGACTGCTTTCCAGAGTGGTTGTACCAGCTTGTAATTCCACCAGCAGTGGAGGAGTGTTCCTCTTTCTCCACATTCTCGTCAACAACTGCTGTCTACTGTGTTTTTGATCTTAGCCATCCTGATTGGATCTCTATGAGATTTTTTAACAGTGATCATTGGTAAGCCCATTGTATGTGGTGTCATTGTAGGTGGTATCATCCCTGGGATGGTGTTCCTGGGTTATAAAAGAAAGCAAGTGGAGCACACCATGGGAATCAAGCTTGTAAGTAGCACCCTTCTATGATCTCTGCATCAGTACCAGCCTCCAGGTTCCTGCCCTCCTTGAGTTTCTGTCCAGATTTCTCCCAATGAAGAACTATGATCTGGCAGTGTAAGCTAAATAAACCCTTTCCTATTTGATAAACTCTCTATTTGATCATGGTGTTTTGCTGTAGAAAAAAGAAAACCCTAATTATGACAACCACTCTTCAAAAAATACTGTATTCAGAAAAGGGAGATGTTTGAAAGATGAATTATTCTGTGTCCCCAATGGCACTGACAACTAGGTGGTCTAAAATCTTAGGCACCTTATACTATGAAAACCATTCACTACTAAAATTTTACTTGAAGACTAGGAGTCTGAATTTTTGCACTTAATCTTGGATGAGGAAAACTTGTAAGTATGTTATCTTGGATAGTTTTTTTGTCAGCTTGATACAAGCTAGAATCATGTGAAAGAAGGAAATCTCAATTGAGAAAGTATAAGGCATTTTCTTAATTAGTTTTTATGAGAGAGGTCCAAGTCCAGTATAAGTGGTGCCATTTCTGGGCAGGTGGTCCTGGGTTCTATAAGAAAGCAGGCTGAGCAAACTAGGAAAACAAGCCAGTAAGCAGCATCCCTCTATGACTGAGCATCAGCTCGTGCCTCCAGGTTCCTGCCCTGTTTTAGTTCCTGCCTTCCTCTATTGATGGATTATGATGTGAAAGTATAAACCAAATAAACCCTCCCCCAAGCTGTTTTTGGTTACTGTGTCTCAACAGCAATAGTAATGCTAACTGAGATATTCATCTACATCAACTCTTAAGGGAATTTTGTATTTTCCTCTGTTTTCATTGAGATGTCATTCTGAGAAGAGATGTAATGAGTTCATCAACCAGACTAAGGATGGCTATCCATATAATTCATTAAGAATCCTGTTAAAAGAGAAGGTCTGGCAGTGGTGTCAAGTGTGGGATGAACATAATTTTGACTGTTTAGTGACAAGGTGCTCATTGTATTGGTATAGCAGGATCCAGTCTGCTGGCTTATAGAGCATAAAAAATCGCCTTACAATTTTGTGCATTACAGTATCTGAGTCCTGCCTCCAGGACTGGATGCATACAAGCCTAGTCCCATGGAGTTTAGCTGATACATTCACCTGAAGACAGGAGATGACAAGGGAAACACAGGCTTTAGTAGATGACAGAACCCTTCTTATTGGAATAAAATCATACTCTGAAAATTATTGCAAACTATATTAGCCATTACAAATTAAAACATTATACATATTAACAATTTCAACAAAATTCTTGTACTTAAATCACAAAAATTCTAGTGTTTCTAATTATCTATCTTAGCATGCTAAGGTTAAATAACTTTAGTTATTGCTTTCAGTTGTGTTACTTTTCCTCTCCCACCACCTTAATCTAAATTTTAGAAATGAATCTTCATTGTTTTAGACTGTTTACCACAGTACAGCCTAGTCTACCCTTAAATTCTTAATCATATTGCTTCGGCTTTTGTAGGTTTAGAATTATATGTGTGCAGCATCAGATCTGGTTAGTTGTTTTCTCTTTATACAGGCTTAAACAATTTTATTTTTTTCACCTTTGTTCTCTCTCTCTCTCTCTCTCTCTCTCTCTCTCTCTCTCTCTCTCTCTCTCTCTCTCTCTCTCTGTGTGTGTGTGTGTGTGTGTGTGTGTGAGAATATAGGCACACATGTGCCAAGAAGGACCTACAGATGTTGGAGGATGTTCTGCGGTGTTTTCTCCTTCTCCCTTGTTGTATCAGGATTTCCCCTTGCTAGTCTTTGTTACTGGTCATTGTGATGCACAATGCTAATCATAGTGCAAACTAATCATAGAGAAGCTAGTTCTCCTTGACCTAATCCCCAAATCCCTTTAGAATCTTGGAATATAGATGTATGCTACTATAGTCACATTCAGTACTGTATCTTTTAGAGTTTGTACTAAGGCTGTTGGGCTTGAAAAGTACAAAATTTTAAAAATCAATTCATCTCCCTAGCACCCAAACTATTTTTATTTTATTTTAATACCATATTCAGAGATTAAAAGTTAAATATCTTAAAATGTCCTTGCATTTAGCAAGAAGTTACGGTTGTTTTATATACCAACTTGTGGAGACTGAGACACTGTTGACACTTTACACTAAAGGCAATATGCTTCCATCAGGTCATCAAGCTCAAAGAAAGATTTTTAGCTGCCTTTTACCCACTTTTTAAACATCCTTTCAGGATCTCCCATGTGATGGACAGACAGCATAAATCAAAGGCAGCCAAGAAGAATGGGGTGGGGCCTGTGGGCATTATTCAAATTCAAGTAAAATGGAGTGGGGGACTATTGAAATTACATCAAGAAATAAAGACTTAGTGAGATTAAAATATTTAAAATTCATTTCAAACTTTACATTTTGCTAAACCAAAAAGAAATGGGCTTCAAATTGTTTGAGGCAAACTTCAAGACCTTAGTGGCAAAACACTCTAGCTTTGAGGCTACTGTAGCTTGTTATACACTGAAGAATCCCAAGAATTGGAGTCTCTGGTAGGCCACTGGGCACAGCATGTGGCAGGAGCCATGCACAGGCTGACATGGACACTTTTCTCTCCTGTGGTTCCCTGGTATACCTCTCACCCACTTAACTCCCAGACAATGTTTTTTTTTTCTTTCATTCTTATCTCCCATGTGATATTTTTCACACCCTTAATCCAAATTTACCATCTCTTTGTAATCTTTCTTGATCTCCTTTCTAATTTTCAGGGAGATTTTTAAATGTAAAAACAAAAGAAATGCAAATTTCCTTAAAACTAGAAACTTGATGAATCCATGTGAAGCTTTACCCCATCAGCAGATGCTACGAAGAGGGTTGTCTACAAAGCCCTGGGTGATTTTACTCTTTTTCTGTTATAGATCATAAAAAAAAATAGTCTGCATTCTCTGTCTCAAATTTCAATGGCTACCAGCACTGGAGGTATATAGAAGCGCCCCCCTACTCCCTGAGTACTCAATTTAGACTAAATAGATAATCAGTTAGCAAGAGAGGGGTCAGATTATCCTCTGTCCAGGCCAGCCAAAGACCAGAGACCAAAGAGCAGGGTATGATGTTGGTCACCCAGCTCATTCTGTGACAACTTCTTATCATCTTACTTCCCACCTGGACTATAGCTAGTGACCATGGATCTTCCCACCAACATTTATTTGAGTTACAAATCAGAAGTGCCATTCAATAATTTATTTCTCATGAATTCTCCTTTGTTTGAAATGGAAGGAGAATGGATAATACATATTTTACATTGTATTTGAATGTCACCCAAGTTTTCATATGTCAAACAACTTTCTAAATGGTCTTGAAGAATGAGGGCAATGGTCAGACAAGTTCAATATTACCTAAAGCAACAGTGCAGTCCCCATGGCCTCGGTCCCTATGGACCTACAAGATGATGTAGCAGGAGCTAGGCTGCAGAACCACAGTCCTCAACAAGGAGGAGCTTATATCCATAGTTCTAGGTACCATTCTCTGTCTGTGGTTCATGCTCTGATTCTGGCTTGAGGGATCATATTTATTTCAGTCACTAGGAGAACTATCCTATTTTTGAAAAACTGTCTACAACTCAAATTTTCTTTTCTCTCTCCTTTTTATTGATTATTTGGAAATTTCACATCATGCACCCCAATTGTACTTACCTCCCTTACAGTCCTTCTGTCTGTCCCCTCCCCCTTGACCTCCCCCCACAAAAAGCAAAGAAAGAAAATCCATTTTGTGTTGCTTATATTCTCACTGGAGTATGGTCAAACTTTTATTGGTCAACACTTCCCCACCCCCACCCCCACCAGGGAAAGGCAAGTTTTTCTCCACCTGAAACCTGCCAGAAGCCATTAATTGTGAAAAACACGAAGACAGCAGGCAAGGGGCAGGGTCAGTTCAGCATGATTAAGAGATAGCAACATGACAACCTGGACCATGGATCTCAGCATGGCCTTTGGTGGCAATGCGAGCCAAAGACATCAACACAACCCCTGGCTGCATCAGAACCCATCAGATCTGCATGAATCTCAGGCTTCATTGTGGCCTTGGGCAGCAGCATGAACCACAGACAGCAACATGACCTCTGGTGGCATCATGCACTACTGTGGTCCCTGAGGAGGTCCAATTCAGTAGATGAGCTTTGGGCCTTCATCATTGCCCAGAGCCAGGACAATCTTGCAGCCTGGTGGTGTATTGGGAGGGGGAGCACAGGACAAATCTGTGTCTACACTAACTCCAGGTTGCTGCACACCAGGCTGTTGCTGCTCTGCTCTGTTTTGCTATTTCCCCTTCTATGGTATTGCCCGCCACCAGCACAGCTTAGGTAGGATGGCCTCCATAACTCATTTTTGAATTGAGACATTTTAGTTGAATCTCCATGGAAAGAATATTAGCTGAGCTGCCCTTTCATGCCAAGTATTTTGTAGAGTCTGGGCGAGCAAAGATAGAGATTCTTTTGCTTCTGTGGGTCTCTTAATGGAAAAATCCTCTCTGGATAATTCTTTGGTTTCACACATTCTCTTACTGAAGGCTAATACAAGAAGAGTGGAGATTGTGTATTGGGCATTTTTAGAAACTCTATGTTCTCAGCTCTATTTCTGTTGGATCCAATCCTGAATTCAGATCACATTAATCTCTCAGCCTGGGTTCCATTTTCTTGAGAAATTATGGAAATTATAAGAAGCCAATATTTTCCTTCTTGTTGGGATATCAGAAAACTCTAAGCTAAATTCATTGCTGAAGTTTTTAGCTGAATCTAGATTTCAATTCATCTGCATCATTCTGTTTTCTTCTTTTCCTCGGTGACCTCAATGTGAGCAGACACATTGTCAAGTCGGTATAAGAAGGAGGTCAACTTCTACCTTCTACACGATGTGTTCTTGTTGAGTCTATAAGGATGTGTTCTTATGTTCATGTATTTTATATTTTTAAAGTTTTAAAATAGGAATCAAACACACAAAGTGAATCAGATTAAATCTAGAACTTAAAATATCATAAAATTCTAGCAAAATACAGTCATGCAACTTAATCAATGTCTGCAGAGATAAATTGTAATGGACCCTTTAATTACTAAGTTACTGTTCATCAAAATCTGAATATGTGCTGAGACCAAAGACACATTCCCTGATTCTTCCTTATGATAACTTTTCCAACCCCACACTCTGAGTTCCATTTATTCCAGTCAGCTTTACCTTTCCTCCAGATTATAGATTGACCGAGGAACATTACAGCTAGTAAGAAAATCAGCCATTTCTAGAATAAAAGAATTTCTTTTAAATGTGTGCATAGTTTATCTGGTAGCTGGGATTCTGATATTGTAATGTATCCTTTGTTAAGCATCTTATACCAATATAACAGGAAGGACATTCAATGAGAGTAGTAATCAGAAGCTTTGCTTGTGTGTTCACTTGTGATATATTCACATATATCATGTATTTAAGTATGTCAATATACGTATATAACAATTCCAGTAAAAGTCAATAAATACTGAAACATTCTTTTGCTCTTGTCTATTCTATGTATCTCCTTTGAGAATTTCTTTACCTTAATCCAAGATCCTTCATCAAATATGTTGCATTAAAAGCCAACTGCACATGTGACCTTTTATAAATAGATGTTTTCATCTATTTCTTATTTAAAAATAGAAAAGATGACTGCTTATATATTAATTCTAGGATTCCCATTTCAAAAGAAAATTTATTCCAAGTGAAAATACATTAGTCCATGTATTATAATCACACAATGCTAATGAAAATTATGTTAATTGTATTATAGATTTTGTAATATTTTACCTGTAGAGCTTATCATAAAAGCATTGTTGATTTCTACATTGAGTAAATACTTAATTTTTTTATAAATATAATCAACTACTAATAGGAAAGAATTACTTTTATTGTCCCTAAGTCTGATAGCAATCTCCAGAGGGGAGAATGATTCTGTCGTCTAAACCACAAAGTTCAGATTTAACACCGTTAGCCATTTATCTGAACTTTCAAACAATAGCGCTGTAACTGAATACAGTCTGTTGTTGTTGAAATCACCTTTCAGCAAGCTATTGCTATGTTGCCCCCAAGTATGAAATTTCACTTAGCAAAAATTTGCTCAGAATATGGAAAGTGACTCAAGTTGAGAAGACTCGGAGCTTTTGTTCCTTGTGGATCTACTGACAGTTCTTGACTGTCCACATAGAGATGCTTTGAAGTCCACTTTTCCTGTGGTTTCTACCTGTTTTCCCCTTCCTTTGCCCTCCCTCGTGCATATGCCTCTCCTTTGTCTGACCTTTCTCTCTCCTCTTTTCTCTTTTGTTCTGCCTTCCTCTTCCTCTTCTTCAACAACAATAATAGAAAATAGAATAGCAACGTGGTTTACAGAATTCTTTTTTTTTTATTTTTTTCTTATTTTTTATATTTTTATTTACGTTCAAAATCATTTCCCCTTTCCCATTTCCTCCCTCCCCGAAAGTCCCAGAATTGGAGCTGTCACTATGGCTCAGTGCTTAATAGTAAAGCCAAGCCTGAAACCGTAACCTTGATCCCTAGGACCCACGTGGTAGAAGGAGACAAATGCCTAGAAATTGTCCTCTGACCTCCACATGCATGTGGTAACACACATGAACGTGTATGCACATGAGTGGGCACACAGAGAAATACATAAAATAAATAAATTAAAAACCACAAATAAAGTGAAAGGAAGTTTAACTGGCTAGAGTTATGAATCCCGATGTGCTGCTGAGAACTTGCTAGCAGGAACAACTGACTTCATTGTGTCTATATAATATAAGCAGAGAAGTCTATATATTGTAATTTCAACTATCAATTGAAACTTTCAGTTATGGGGAGGATTCGAGACAGGCAGTGGAAACTGTCGCTGCAGGGTAATCTGAGGAGTCAGAAACCCATGGAGATGTGGCAGGGAGATATATAAGCAGAGGATGAGACTTTGGAGCATGAGGTATCACTGGGACAACTAAGGAAGGAGGTCTATGGGAAGTCATTTCCTGAAACTGAAAAAAAAATAGAAAAAGTTGTGGACTGGAGTCCCAGAGGTCCAAATACATGTTCTTTCCAAGTATATACAGTCCTGGGAGGGTAGTGCACAGCATCTTAGACATCATGTAGGTCCTACCCCTGGATGCACTGTCCAACTGCACAACCACCCTGACTCTGAGCCACAGCAAGATAGCTGAGTAAAATAAGTGTTTTGTTGTTGTTGTATTTGCGTGTGTGGTTTTTTTGTTTTGTTTTGTTTTTCGTCTTTCTTCCTTTCTTTCTTCCTTTCTTCTTTCTTTCCTTTCTTCTTTCCTTCCGTCTTTCTTTCTCTCTTCCTTCCTTTCTTCCTTTCTTCCTTCCTTTCTTCCTTCCTTTCTTTCTTTCTTTCTTTCTTTCTTTCTTTCTTTCTTTCTTTCTTTCTTTCTTTCTTTCTTTCTTTCTTTCTTTCTTTTGATTAAGCCTTCTTGAAAGACTTCTGTGGTCCATAGAGTTCATGGTGATATCTACGATTCCTGCTGCCAACAAAATCCATGTCCTCTGCCAGTATTGGCTCCTATTGGCAGGAAGGCCTCTCTTTCAGTGGTACAGGTTACTGCAGACTCATAACGGAGAATGAGAGACATAGTATGCTTCTGAGACAGGCCTCTCTGCCCAAGACAGTCCAGACAGGAAACTATTGAAGACTTCTTAAAATTGTGAGAAAGATGTTGATGCTTTTCATAGTTGGTAGCTTCTGTTGATGGGCAGGGAAGGACTCATTTTTCTTGAAGTTGCTCTCCTCTGGGAATTTGACCATGCTCCACTGAGAATATGGGTAAGACAAATTGGACCAGGTGGGAGTTTTTGCCTTTTGACCTGGGGTGGGGGCTTGGAGATGGAGGAGTATTAATTACCTTCCCTGTTTTTATCATACTTTTCCTACAAATCCATGAGAAAAAGTATGCATTTATAAACTAACTTAATAATCACATATTCATGAAGTAATATAAACATAGCAATAATACAGCAACAATTATCAAATATATTTAGATAAAATTATCACCACCATATACTTCCCACTTGCATGAAAAAGTGTAAATCAGAATCTTCAATGAGAAAGCACAAATGTATTGAAAAGCAGCCTCCCGGGTATGTGTCTGTTATAGATAATATATCTGTGAGATGCCTTCTTCTCCAAAACCAACTAATCAATTATGTGCTATTGGTGTTCAAATTTGATACTGACTGAAACTTAGCTGAAAATACAAAATCAATTATATAAAATTCAGTTGTCAACAATTCAATTTCTGAAGTAGTTCTATTCATAATAGATTGCACTAAGATTACATAATAATTACATGGACAATTATTAATCAAGATGTTATATTTTTTTCTGCATTCACCATCCACATATTCACAGAGAAGTATACCATCAAATAAATGATAGTAGAAATAGCCACCTGCTCCTTAAGTATTTACATTATTGTTTTCAATACTTGCCTCCCACAAACAGGAATTTTCAAGGCAATAGCTGTCTTTATACTTTTTTGTATGGTCCTCTACAAAGGTTCTCAGAACTAGTTCCTCTCAAACTATAAAAGTTATGATGAATAGGCTTCTGAGCCCAAAGGAATATAAACATCAGATATGCTCACAAGTGTTTTGCTTGAGAAGACCTTCAACTGTGCAGGTCTGTTGCTACTGAATAAGATGCAGGTAGAGTGAGTACAGGCTATCCCCAAAGTTTCAGACTCCAGGGCTATATGACTAACAGTGGAGACAGCTCTTGCAAATGTTTTTAAATAAAATTTACAAAGTAAGAATCTTCTATCTCTAAGGTTTATGTGTTGCTTAGTTCCCTCAATAGAGTCATTTATCTTTCCTGGCAGGTCTAATATTCTTCAAATCCTTTTTTGTATGTCACTCACTGTGAAGTATGCATAATGTATCATAGTTACATTCTAAGAAGTGTCTGGAAACCTGAATAGAGTATCACCAGGCCACAGGGATGGAAACCCTAATGTCTCCTCTTTCAGTAGAGTGTCCTTGATCAAGTGCCTCTGTGTTTTGTTTGTGTAAATTTGAAAGAATCTGCATGATTGTCATATGCTGAGGGATAAATCACACATCTGATACATGGGGATGTGTTCCTGCTATAAAATCAGAACCCAAAGGCTTTGGCTGGTACCACTTATGTACACGACCTAAGCAAAATCACAGAGCATGCTGGGGAGTGAGGAAGTCATTTCTAAAAAACTAATGTTTGGTAATAGCTACATGATTACATAATGTAAGTCAACTTTAAAATAGAGAAAGATCAAAAGTAAAATTGGGGTAAAAATTAAGGAGATGTTTAAATGGGCTCAAACGGGCTCAAAGACAACACAAGGGATAAAAGTGAAGAAACAACACAGGAGACAGCAGTTGTTAGCGAGGATGTGGAGAAAGAGGAACACTCCTCCACTGCTGGTGGAATTGCAAGCTGATACAACCACTCTGGAAAGCAGTCTGGCAGTTCCTCAGAAAACTGGGCATGACACTCCCGGAGGATCCGGCTATACCACTCCTGGGCATATACCCAGAGGCTTTACCTGCATGCAATAAGGACACATGTTCCACTATGTTCATAGCAGCCTTATTTATAATAGCCAGAAGCTGGAAAGAACCCAGATGTCCCTCAACGGAGGAATGGATTCAGAAGACAATGGAATACTACTCTGCAATTAAAAACAATGAATTCACGAAATTCCAAGGCAAATGGTCAGAACTTGAAAATATCATCCTTAGTGAGGTAACCCTATCACAAAAGAACACACATGGTATGCAGTCACTGATAAGGGGATATTAACCCAGAATCTTGGAATACCCTAGACACAATTCATATATCAATAGATTTCCAAGAAGATGGAAGGAGAGACCCCTGGTCCTGTACAGAGTGGATGTAGGGGAATGCCAGGACAGAGAAGTGAGAGGTGGTTGAATGGAGAAAAGAGGGAGGGAAGGGGGCTTATGGGACTTTCGGGCAGGGAGGAAACAGGAAAGGGGAAATGATTTGGAATGTAAATAAAAAAACTTAGAAAATAATAATAATAAAAAAAAGTGAAGAAACAAGCCAAGTAAGGTTAGTTCCTGCAATCCAAATCCTTGAAATCATTCATTCTGAATCTTCACACAATACAGGGTGACATTCTTTCCTGATGAACATTGTACCATATTCATAATCTGGCCCTAAAGTTAGTATCTCTCACTTTATGCTTCTGTTGAGTCTCGTCAGAAATAACTTCCTCTGTGAGGCAGTGAGACTTCTGCTGACCCCTCCATTGCTCCCTGCCTCCAGAATACAATTTCCCAGATTTTTTTCTACAGATACTGCTGTTTCTCAGAAACATTTGTTTGAGCTCTGCCAACAGAACTACATGAGACTGTAGGGAGGACTAAGAGAGTGACTTATCGCTACTCTGCACACAGGGGCCAGGGTTGTAACAAAATAAACCCATCCAAACATTACATGGCATGGCTACAGACTTTATGCCCAAATAACCTGATATTTAAGATAAAATGAAAATTTATGAGTGTTTGGGAAACTAAATGTGAACATATCAGTCACTTAAACCTATTTTTATTAATTTCTGGCAGCATGCCAAATATACTCAGAGTCCTGAAGTTAAATGAGTCCAATTATGGTCTCCTTCTCCTTTGACAACAGTCTTGATAAAATTACTTTATGATAAATAAAGATTTTGTTTAAGGGTAAAAAATTTGTCATTCATGATTTAAACAGATTGAAAAAAATAGATGATCAAATTCTAATTAAAATAATGACAGTAAATGATAATCTACTAAGCAAAGTGCCAATATCTACCGTCTATTAACTGCCATATCCATGCATCAGGATAATTCAAAGCTATTATAGTTCATTTCTAAGTAAGGAAATAGGTTTATTTTTCTTGTCATATTATGCCTGTGAAGTTAAGAGATTTGTTGTCATAATTCATGAAGTATGTACTTAATTCTTACATTTAAAAATGCCACTTGACTATTATTGAATTGACTACTTTACTTAAAAATGTTAGAACATGTTAATAATGCCATTTTGATCATAAATATTCCATTACAGCTTGGTTTGCACTTCCAGTTTTCCTCTCACCAACATCATTCAATATTGGGCACTGCTGTATCACGAGGCGTGGTGGACCCTCCATTCTGTGTTCCCTTCATTGTATTTGTGTGACAGTGTGTGTGGCCATGTGCACATATATGACACATCACAAGTGTGACTCAGAAGGAAAACTTTGAGGCATGATTCCTCTTTACCTGGGTTCTAGGGATCACACTCAGGTCACCAGGTTTTGGAAGAATGAGCTTTCACTTGCAAGCTAACATGTTGATGCCATGCAATGACTTTCTAAAGGCGAGTTGGCTGTGTTTGTAGGAAAAGACCGTATCTCTCCTTTGGAAGAATGGAAAATGAAGGACTACTGACTGCACACCAACTCCTTCCTCCTTTAACTTTTCTGAACCCATCTCAACAGTTCTGGAGTCCACACACCACCACTGGGCATAAAGCTAGTTCTACCAGCAGCATCATTGATTGGCACAGCCTGTCAGAAGAAGGGAGGAACATTAGCATCTCTAATCTTCTTTTTGCTTCTCTATGTACTCACTGACAAGTAGATATAGGCCCAAAAGCTCAGAAAACCAATGATACAACTCACAGACTATATGAAGCTTAACAATAAGCCAAAGTGTGGATACTTCAATCCTACTTAGAAGGGGGAGCAAAATAGTCATGGGAGGCAAATGGAGGGAGGGACCTGGGTGGAGGAGGGGAGGGAGAAGGAAAACAGGGAGCAGGAGCAGGTATGGGAAGAGACAGAAGAGAAGCCCAGAGGGCCAGAAGAATAAATAGAAATGTGTAGCAGGGGTGGAGGCACAGGGGAACCACTAGAAATTCCCAGACGTCTGGGATGCGAGAGGCTCGCAGGACCCAATGGGGATGATATTAGTTGAAATACCCAACAGCAAGGGAGATAGAACCTGAATAGACCACCTCCAGTAGATAGATATGGCCCTAAATTGAGGGATGACGCCATCTACCCACTTTAAAATTTTTAACGCATAATTGTTCCTGTCTAAAGGAAATGCAGGGACAAAAAACAGAGCAGAGACTGAAGGAAAGGCCTTCCTTAGGACCCATTCCATCCACAGACACCAAACCCCAACACTATTGCTGATGCAAGGAAGTGCTTGCTGACAGCTGCATGCTACACTTGTCCCCTGAGAGGCTATGCCAGCACCTAAGACAGATGTAGATTCTCACAGTCAACCATTGGACTGAGCCCAGGAATCCCAATGGAAGAGTTAGTGGAAGAACTAAAGGAGCTGAAGGGAATTAAACCCCATAGGAAGAACAGTATTAACTAACCAGACCACCCAGAGCTCACAGAAACTAAACAACTAACCAAAGACTATACCTGAGTGGGTCCATGGCCCCCATTGCATATATAGCAGAGGATTGCATCATCTGGCATCAATGGGAGGGGAGGTGCTTGTTCCTGTGGAGGATTGCTGCCCTCAGTGAAGGAGGATGCTAGAGGGGTGAGGTGGGAGTGGGTGTGTGTGTGGGTTGGGGAGCCCCTTCTTAGAGGCAAGGGGAGAGGGACATTTGAAATGTAAATAAATAAAATAGTTTCTAAAAAAATTCCTAAGGGGAAATGGAAACTCAACAAAATTGTATGGCTACCATATGCATATTTTCCTTTTTATTACTCTGGCCATGATTCGAGAACCTTGTTGATTAAAGATAGGATGTGTTCATTGACATATTGGGTTGAATCAAGGAAGTAAATGCCATCATACACCTGTGCCTGCAGAAGGACTTTGTTGTCGATGGACATACAGAAAGCATTACCTTTGCTGATTACAATCCTGAAACCCAAAACTAAGAACAGATTTCTGTGGTTGCTTTTCTGGGATGAGCATTGAGATAGAGAAAACACGGGAATTTTATTCCTCATTTCGTAGAAATCCAGTGTAATTATAAAGCACAAAGAAAGGCAGGTACATGCTCTAGAAAAAACACATAAACTGTTTTCATGAGATTTTTCTAGACTTGAGCCAAAAAGCTCTGGGGCCAATTGTGTTTCTAGTCATTTATGTTGAAAAATGCCATCCTTGAGCAAGTAAGCAACTAAGGAATGCTGAGAGCAGGAGAATAGAACACTTGGCTATCCAATACCAAATGGTCAGCCCTGAATACATGCATCCAAATAATATTTATAGAGTGAGCATGGTGCATTTATAAATATGTATATATGTACGTATGTATGTATGAATTTATGAAATAAAAACTAAAGAAAAAAGAGGCAATGGATTTGAACAAAACTAAGAAAAGTCATATGGAATGATTTAGAGGAAAAAGGGGAAGGAGGAAATAATATAATTATATAACTACAAAAATATAATCAAATAATTGAAAACATCAGAAATATAGAAAACAGTACAACCAAGTTTTATAAATCTCTCATATTCCTGTCTTCGAATGATTTTTAAATTCACTATTGAAATCATTAATTCTTGTGTGTGTACACAGACTGATTAATAAAATAAGTGTCATTCATAAAGCATGTTCTACTTGCCACCTATCATATTGGCCAGCTGATTTCCAACTAGTAATTAATTTCAACAGTACTTACAGAGTTTCTGAATGGGATTAGCACTCACCTGGACTGGGCATGAATCTGATGTGGGAGAAGGAGTACCCGAATTTAAACAGTATATCTCTCAAACATCACAAGTTCAGGCTCAACTTTCTAGTTACCTGACCTCTCTGTGCTTTTTACCTACTAAAATATTACTATAGAACCACAACAGTAGTGATAGAATCTTTGAAAACAGTAAGAATGGAAAATCCTCAAATAATTACTATTATCCTCTTTAATGCTCTTTTTATGCACTAATTAACTTTACAGCATGTAGATGTTCTCACTGGGGTGTCGTCCGTGGATCTATGATAGATATAGATGTATGGCTTATTCATTTGCTTTCTTATAAAGTTCACTGGTCCTTCCCTATGACTACATATAAATAGTGTGAATTGCTGGTCTGAACAGCTTATCATTGCTTGAACTTTAAGTCATGACTATACTAAATATTTTCAATAATGTACAATGAGTATAAACATGAAAGTCCAGAAACAACTCTCTTCATATCCCAGTGTTACTCTGCCAATTTTTTCTATTTCAATTTTTGTGGTAATACATTCATTATTTGATAGATTATATTTATGTAATTATATACATGTGTATATATATATGTATAATGCAGAATATTTATTTCTGAATAATGCAGAAATATACTATATTTTTCTGACTCCACATCTAATTTGCTTTTTTGTTTTGTTTTACTGTTTTACTTTTAAACTTAGTGTGGTTGAGAAAAAAACCCCTTTGTTTCTTATTTCATCCATTTTCATTGACTTTACTAAATTTGACCTTATAAGGATGAAAGATAAAAGAAAATTAAAAGCTCAACCTTCCTTTCTTTCTATTTCTTATACTTTCTTCACCACCTGGTGTTGTTAACTGTGTAATTATACAGACATGTATTACACAAAGAAACTTAGAAATATGTGAAAGATTCTCTGATTTATAAGACTGATTTTGAAGACTTAGAAAAGTATTGATCATGTGACTGAAAGAAAGCATAAGACAATAAACTTATGTCACCTTCCTTGTCTGCCAGTTTATATCCTGTACCTAAACACAGGCACCAAAAAAAGTCTGATCAACACCAAAGGCCACCGGACCTGGCCACCACCCTCAGTTATTCTGAAACCAAACATGGGTATTCTCAGCAGTGCTGCCCATATTGTGTGCATGACTGTCTCTGCAGCCTTGATTTCAACACAAATGTGCCTGCTACAGCACATCACATGAGGCTCACACTACAGCATGGCAACAAATGTCCCTGATGCTGCTTGGCCCACATTTGTGACAGCCATGTGATGGCTTGATCTCTTTTACTGGGGAAAAAATGTTTTCTGGTCTTATAAAATCTTAATAATGTAGTTATTGAAATCAAACTTCTAAAACTAGTTTCCATGATCACTCCTCACCATGTAATTTATAATTAGTTTATGTTCTGATTGTAGTTTGCTACAATTTTTAATGAAAAAAATGATTCTTGACTTGCTGATTGGTTATCATAAAAAAAAGGTCTTTAAATAAACTTTGATTTTAGATGAGGACAGAAATTTCAAAACTTTGGATATGACCTTAAACATACTTGTACCATTTTATATTATGTGTTTATGCAAACTGATACTGTTAGCAATGACAATTCTAAAATCATCAGTACGCAAATTTTCATCTTTAATAATGGAAAAATTATACTAATGCATTTATATTGATATAATTATATATGTCAAAGGACTGGTTTAAAGTTTGTTCTTTATAAGTTACTAATAGCAAATGCTTGACCAGTTTATATTTTAAAATCTGTGTTCTGCAGATTGTTTAAAAGTTGTGGGGCAAAAAGGGAGTTATAAATGAAAGAAATTTCAGAAACATTGGTATGGACCACTGGTCTGGATTCTGCTGGAAGGCGTCAATCACTCTTACCCCAGAAGGACATTTCTAAATGTCTCCTTTTGACAGATGTATGCTAAAAACAAGTCATGCCCACAGACGGCATCCCTCTCGGTTTGTTAATTCAAAAGGGACAGAGGCCAAAACTGTACTTAGTCAATAAGTAGTGAGTTAAAGTTATTGTACTTTACTGCTTAAGGGAGTTATCATTGACAAAGGAGGTGAGCCTCTGAGGTCCTCTCTCCTCAGTTCTTCACAGGAGTCAAAGTGGACACTTTGCTCACCAGGGCCATGTCCTTGCTCTTTTAAGTACATTTCACCTGATCGTATCATGCTTCATATCATTTCTATTGCAATACTTTTATCAAAATCTTGATTACTAACTTTAGAACTCATTTTGACACTCCAGAATGAAGTAAATGATCTTTTCTCAGTTATAACTATCCAATAAAAGAAATCTAAATGAATATGTTGATAGCTAAACTATAATTTTAGAATGTCAATATATTTATAATTTACTTTTGTTCTATTTTTCAAGAAAGGGACTCTTTATGTAGTCCTGCCTGTCCTGCAACTTACTCTGTAGGCCATGCTAGCCTTGAACTCAGTGATCTGCCTGCTTCTGCCTCCAGAGTGCTTAACTCCAATTAAAGGTGTGCACTACCACTACCTAGCTTAAAATTAGATTTTTTTAAATCTACAAAAATTTTTCCAAATTTAAAATATTCCCTTCTAAACATCAAAATACAGTTTAAAAGTAAGCAACAGAGGCCTCTACATATATAGACCTAAACAACAAAATATTTTGACTATGAAATATGTGACCTATATGTAAACCATACTTTGGAACAATGTAGTTGTCAAATACTTGGTTTAAAAATGAGAAATGAGAGACAGGATGGTTCAGTAAATAAAGGGACTTGCTTGTCACTAGGCTCCAGAACCTAACTTTGATGAACAGGATCCCCATGGTGAAAGGAAAGACCCGACTCTTTGGAGATATGCTTTGTCCTCCATACTGGTGCCACAGGATAAGTGCACATTTGTGCTTATGTACATGCTAATGTACACACACACACACACACATGCATACACACACACACACATGACAAAGTTATTTTAGAATAAAGAATTTAAATAACAACTTAAGAGCTCTAATACAAATTATAAAATATAACACACTGGATGAAAATAGCAATCAGAAAAAAATTAAGATAAATATATCAATTAAAAATGGGGAACAGAAAATAAAATACAACTAATATAAACAAAATAACCACTAAAACACAGACTATAAAAAAATAAGGAAAGGAAATGTGGCTGAAATAGCATCAAATTGAGTAAAGATTTGATAATTTGAGAAACTGAGGCAAAATTTTAAGATTAGTCACACTATTTCATGCCTAGTTGTATGCTGTATACATATTAAAGAAAACTTTCAGTATGAAGATCAAGACAGTGCATGCCAAAAGCACTTGCTTCATCTCTCTCAATGTACATTTGAAAACTGAGGCATAGACAGAAAAAGTCACTTTACCCATGTGACAAAAAGTTGCTTTATTTTGCTGATTTTATTTACAATATCAGTAAATTAAAAGACTATTGTCAAAATGCCCCTGTAGTGAACAGGGGTAGGAGAGGGAGCTGAGTAGACCCTGGTGGCTATCTGCTCATGGGAATTTCAGAGCATTAAAGGAATCAACACACTTTGGTGGGTAACAGTTACTTTTGTTCCAAAGACAAAACAAAAACAAAAACAAAACACTAGAGTCCCACTTTAGAAAGGAAGAGAATAAACATTTTTAAAGCATAAGTAGATGATAAGGTCAGACATAGATTTTAGATTGTTAGCTTTTAGGTCAATGCTTAAACCATGTCTCTAACTTACTGCTGGACTGCATAGAATTATTAAACCCCTTGATAGGGTTGCTTTCTCTTCTTTCTTTTTGTTTTTTACTTCCTTTAAAGCATTTCAGGCCTTAGTGCTGTAAAAAATAATGCGGAGGAACGAAATTTATTCATGCAGCAATATATGTGTGTGTGTGTGTGTGTGTGTGTGTGTGTGTGTGTGTGTGTGTGTTAGTGAGGAGAAGCATATCATTAATTTATGTAATGACCTCCACTGATCTAAAGGCATAGACACTTTGATTTTAGAGAAAAGTCATACAGACAT
This sequence comes from Tokudaia tokunoshimensis, assembly GCA_036184795.1. Taxonomy (NCBI): domain Eukaryota; kingdom Metazoa; phylum Chordata; class Mammalia; order Rodentia; family Muridae; genus Tokudaia; species Tokudaia tokunoshimensis. The sequence goes on along the minus strand of BTHU01000003.1, from coordinate 133,121,727 downwards.
TTCCAAACTAAGACATGATCCATGATTTCAATTAACCACTAACATTACTAGTGTCATTTCCATGGTAGAGAAGACAAGAATAAATGACTTGAAGATCAATTTCTGAACAAAGCATTTTTTCAGGAGTGTGGGGGTAATGATAAATGCACAGGTAATTCTATGACCCACACATGCAATTCAGCCCTAATAATGAATAAGGAGCTTGGATAAAACTCTCATCTGCCCAAAGTACTTAAAGGTTTAAAAACTGACGTTCCAAATGAAATGACAGCAAACAATATATGAGTTAAGAATTATCGGGGGACCATCTGCACAGAAGCCTTCTGATATTAAATTGGTGTGTTTACAGTGGGATAACCAAGGATGGAATCGTGACCCGTTTTAATCAGGGACTGGGATGAGATGAGTAAGAGGGTTCAGAAATGGAGAACTTACCCAAATGGCAGTGCTTCCAGAAATAAATCAAATCCCAGCATTTCACCCAGACCTTACAAAGTCTTGATTACTAGATTATAATTTTAAAACAGAAGGTAACTGCATTTTTAGATCTTGGCAAAGGTGTCTGAAATTAAGCAGGGAATGAAAGATGAGTGTGCCCTTCTCTTTTGTCTGGCATTTATATGGAGAAAATCCATAACACAGTCAAAGGCAAGGAAACCCAAGAGAGTTCATTTCTTGTCACTTGTGCATCGTTTACAACCTTGCAAAATACTGCAAACTGAGAATGCAAAATAGGAAAGAAGAGACTAGAAACCTCTTTCCAGATACTCTGTGCATGTTATGATGACAACACAGAGGGAAGGGAAGAATCAGGACATTTACATGTCAGGTGAAACATTCCCTTGGTAAAGAAGGATTTTAACATTGGCAGGTCCTGAATTTTAAAGAAAACTTCTTCATGGTCTTCATTATTAGCTCTTGGTCATGGCTGATGAGTATGGGTTTTTTTCTTTATTTTTTGAGAAATTTGTGCTTAGGTCAGAATCATATTATACTCAGAGTTAATACAAAATTAAATAGTATAATACTAACTTCATAAAGATATTAATTACAGTTGAAAAAGTGGGCTTCTTTAGCAACCATCCTTTATTTTATTATTTGTTTTTATTTCTGCCTATAGGCATGTCTGTGTATCACATAGATTCAGTGACTATGTAGGCCAGAAGAGGTCATTATATTTTCTTTTATTTTCTATATATTTTTTTATTTACATTTCAATGATTTCCCCTTTCCCATTTCCTCCCTTTCCGAAAGTCCCATAAGCCCTCTTCCCTCCACCTATTCCCCATTCAACACCCTCTTGCTTCTCTGTCCTGGCATTCCCCTACATCCAGTCTTTCCAGGACCAGAGGTCTCTCCTTCCATCTTCTTGGAAATCTATTGATATGTGAATTGTGTCTAGGGTATTCCAAGATTCTGGGTTAATATCCCTTTATCAGTGACTGCATACTATGTGTGTTCTTTTGTGATTGGGTTACCTCACTAAGGATGATATTTTCCAGTTCTGACCATTTGCCTAAGAATTTCGTGAATTCATTGTTTTTAATTGCAGAGTAGCATTCCATTGTGTAAAAATACCACATCTTCTGAATCCATTCCTCCATTAAGGGACATCTGGGCTTTTTCCAGCTTCTGGCTATTATAAATAAGGCTGCTATGAACATAGTGGAGCATGTGTCCTTATTGCATGCGGGGAGTCCTTATTTCTTAAGAGTGGAGTTACAGATGACTGTGAGCCATCACAACTGGGTAAATGGGAACTGAAACCAGATCCTTAGGAAGAGCAGCCAGTGCTCCTAACCACTGAGCCATCTCTCTAGCTTCAACAGGCACCACTTAAAGCAGTATTCTATGCTATGTTCTTTTCACATGATTGCAAAAGAACTTTGCATATATGAACACATACTCACAAATCAGTTTCCAAAGCTTGTTTTAGCTATTGTGTTTCTTCTATGTCCAATGCCCAGGATGGGGAGATGGCAGAAATAACAGCAGTCAGATTAGTTGAAGTGATTGAAAGTTAATATGAATTTTGAAAGAGAAAAACAAAAACAACAGAGTTTCGGGATTGTATAGATGTGGGCTTTAGGTTACAAAGACTATACTAAGGGGAGATATTTAGGGCATAGAGAAAATACCACAATGAGGACTTCTAGGATGTAGACACTGAGTATGAGAGGCCAATGAGTCAAGCATGAGCGTCAGAGGCCTGAAATCAGATGAAAAGGTCCTGGGGAGATGGCCTGGCAGTTTAGATGACTGGCTGCTCTCCCAGCATTCCTGGGTACAGTTGTCAGCACCCACAGGGCAGCTCAGAACTATCTGCAGCTCCAGTTCCAGAAGATCTGGTACTCTTTTCTGGTCTCTGTAGGTGCCAGTCACACAGGAGTGAGTAGGTAAAATGTTTATACATGTTAAATAAAAATGTAAAACTAAAAAGGAAAGAAATAAGATAAACGGTAAATTTGTGTCCACATAGCATGTTCTTGGCTTCTCTTACCTTGACCTAAGAACACGTTCCCAGTTCCTCTTCAAGGACTTTTTAATAATTTTTTTCATGGTTTTAAATGAAGCTCTTCTCATTCTGAAAAGCATCACTTAAGGAAGAATTCAAGATCAGAAATGTTGTTTTTCTTTGTTAAAACCAACTTTATTTATTTCCAACTTGGACTAATATATTATATTCACAAGAAACACTGCCACGTTGCTTTACCTGGCCAGTTTCTCCTGGATACAAAGGAATTTTTTGATGACACACTATAGGCTCCTGTGACTCCATCTACTACTAACAATTTATATTTAATAATATAATAAAATAATATAATATAATAAATAAAATAATATAATAAAATAAAATAATAAAATAATAAATTTAATAACAGTTATTAAATTTGAAGTCTGTTAATCTGCAGTCAGATTTTTACCTGACAGATATCTACAGTTCATTCTCTGTTTGACAATTCGTTTTAAACTTGAAATTTATAAAAAGAGCTCAGACTTATTTAAAGGTCTACTATGCTGAGTTGAAAAAGGAATAATACCATCCAAGTCACAGGTTGTGTAAAAGATTAAATGAGATAACTCCCACCTAAGTCCACAGCGCACAGGATTAACATGCACTTAAAGATCAGGGGTTCTTTCTCTAGTAATAATGTGCATAGCACTGCAATGATCTCAGTGTCTTCCAAGATTAGTCCTTGAAGAGAAGTCTCTGCAACATTCAGAGCATGGATTTTGAATTCTATCCACAGGAGAAGAAGGTGCAGTGTACTTGACAAAGTATCCCAAGGGGGAAGCGGCATAATCCTGATACAGAGCACAGACACTTAGAGTGCTGTTCTGCTGCCAGCAGCTTCAGATATAGCTTCTTCAGTTCTTGCTCTTAGGGCAAAAAATAAGATCTGGTAAAAAAGATCCAGGCACAGAGAAGATTCTGCAAAGCAACTTTATTGTATCACATACAATCTGAGCAGGAAACCTGAAATGATGTGTACGAACCACAGTGTACAACCCAGCCAAGAGATGGTTTTAAACTACAAAAGGCTTGGCATATCTCTAGTAAGTTAAAGTTGTTGTGTTATTTCCCATCAGCTAGCACTGAGGGTTGTATGTGAATACCTTGGAATCTCATGGGGAAAATCAGTTAAAGACTGCTTGATATTCAAATCAAGAATGCATGATTTGAGTAGCAGAGGGTGTGAAAGAGGGCTGGTCCACAGGCCTGTCACCGTCCTTTGTTCTTGGTTTGTAACTTTTATGACCAAATACAAAATGTAACTCTTGGAGGTTAGGAGAATATATTATGTTTCCATAGATGCATCTGAAAGTAATGTTTTATATTTGTGGAACTTGATGCAATGGAACATATCTATCTAGAGCATTGTCTGAAGAAATTAAAAATGAAAAGGTTACAATCAAATTAATTTACCAAAATAGCATCTAGTTATCATAAATATGAAATATTTGTTTGAGTAGTTTCAAGTATAACTTTAGTTTAGGTATACACATTTTGGTGACAGCATGACCACATGCAGAGGAAACTACACAAACAAAGGAAAAGCTCAGGCATCTATTATAGCATAGAATCCTTTAACAGATTCAATTTGGGTCAAAACGCATGAGGAAATAAGGAAGATTAAGATATAAGTTGCTAACATCACCACCTTTATCAACATCAAAATTAATGCTTAATGATGTTAAAAGAATTCATCTATATCCTGGTATGCATCTGACATTTTTAAAAGAGTCCAATATTATCATGTGATACATCCCCAATATTCAGTCTTTCTAACAGTAGAAATATGGAATACTGAAAGAATGCATAGACTCTGTGAATACTTATACCTTTCAAACATTTTTTTATGTTTAAAAAGGTGTTTATCGCCCTTTGTTCTTTTATTAAGAAATGGCTGTCAGAACCTTAACTCTGTGTTCAGAAAGGATAGTAACTTCATGCCACTGCATTGATTCTAAGGTACGTCTTGCTCAGTGTGTCTCTGTTTCAATGATGTAGGATCTTGGATTTTCAGTTGTGGTGGGAGCCTCCTCCAGATGGCCCCCTTTTTACTATTTTATCAGTCCATAATACCACTTGTGTTTTGGCTGTTATTCTGTTTTATAGGAATGACAGTAAGTGTTCATTAAAAATAATGCTTAAACACAAAAATCTAAAGATCTCAGATGTACACATGTCAGGAGAATATGTGATGCTTGCCGAAACTCACAGCTGATTAAGGAGCAGAAAAGTTTCCCTGGCATACTCAGTTATAATCAGAACATCTGTATCTCATCCCTCCCTACAAGGCACAGGGTCCCCTGAATAAGAGAGGTACAGAAAGGCATTGAGAGGCAGATGTTGAGAGTAGATCAGTGAGAAATTGCATCTTGACAACATAAGAGGAGTGCAACACTCTTGAATACAATACCAACCATGGTTACCTGCATAAGATTACCAGAAGACGGATATAGTTAACACTCCAGTATGAAGAGTTGGTCCTTACAAGCCTACACCTGGCCGAGCAGCTACCTATAACTGATGGCTGTTGGAAAAAAAATATGTTTCCTATAAGTATCCAACCACTTGTAGGTCAACCACATTGTGGAGGATGCCCTTCTACCCATGATTATGTGGGCAGCACAGATTAGAATTGATGGGTTACTAAAATAGGTGGGGTGTGTACTTTTGTGTGTTTGTGTGTGTGTGCAGACACGCAAGTGGATCTCAGACTACTTAGAGGGAACAATGGGAAGATAAATAATATTAAAATATATTGTATGCATGTATGTATGTATGTATGTATGATATTCTCAAAGTATTTATGAAATATTTTAAGATACTTTGGTTGTATGGAAAGAGGTGTTATATGCCATAGCTGAAGAAAGCTAAGAGCAGATTTGAATAGAATTTACATTTCTTTATCATTTTCATTGTGGTCTAAAAGGAAATTGCTTTCCCAGTAAAAGCCTAAAAGAATTAAAGCTTATAGCTGATATTCTGGCAGTTGACTTTTTTATATACTCAGATAGTAGAGTGGTTGTAAGGCATTTAATTTAGGTAGCACATATAATGATTAATTTAATTAAAATGAGTTCCTAAGCAGCTATAATTTTATAAAGTTATATTGAAGTACTTTGAAAGGAAAATAGGTATTTGAATTATACACAAGATTTTTTCCATCAGTACACATTACTTTAAAACGAACATAAAGTTCTATAGTAAAATTTTATAAAAATAAGCAAACTTCATTATCATGTTTATAAATTATGTTGATGTTTTTACATTTCTTAAATGAGTCTATGTTTTATTATTAGCTTTCCCAGATGCTTTAAAGATACAATGATAGTATCACTAAGGGGACCATATTAATTGCATGTAAGACAGATAATTAGTCTCTTGTCACTCCTAAAGGCAGCCAGAGCCTCAGCTTTCCAGTTCATGTTCTGCACTCTCAGGTGCTCTGTGTGTCACTTCCTGTTCTTGTTTCAAAAAGGAAGATCTGGGTCACAAGGGTCATTGCCATGGCAGCCCTACTCCCACTGTAAGTGGAGAAATTAGGACACATGATCAACAATTCATGTGGATTTCCCAACTGATCTGATTCTGGCCTAAAGCAGGACCCTCCCTTCCTAATTAGTAACCTTCTGGAGGCTGTGTTCTGTTTTTATGCTTTTTTAAAAACTTTTTAATAAATGCAATAGGAAAAGAAAGGAAGTAGGAACGAGGGAAAGGAAAGGAAAGGAAAGGAGAAAAGAAGAGGACAAGAGAGAACAAGAGAGGAGAGAAGATAAGAGGAGAGATGAGGGAAGAAGAGGGGAGGGGAGGTAATATGAAAGATGTGACCATAAAAATAGGTATATCTTTGTGTTGTCACAGCCTTGAAATGCCAAGGCACAGGAGGTAAAGACGATGGAAACACAAGTTCAAGGTCATCCCTTGGTTCACAGTGAATTTGAGGCCAGTTTATGTTACTAAAGATCCTGTTTCAATACACACACACACACACACACACACACACACACACACACACACACACACACACACACTGTAAAACTATTAGCTCAGTAATTTTACTTAAAACTCTAAAAACACTAGACAAGATGGTGGACACCTATTCTCACTTGTAGGTGGCTGATGTAAGAGGATCCCAATATCCTGGTCAGTCTGAGCCCCACCTCAAAACAAGACCCCTTATAAATTAACCAAATAAACTCATCACCAGTAATACTTCCTAAAATGCTGACCTCAACTTTCTGTTAATTTATTAATGTTGTTCATTAATAAATTTACTATTTCTGTTTTGAATTTTAGCATTCTGAGAAGCACAAGCAAAATCTGAACAAAACATGATGCTCACATACAGGAATGAAATTTCTTATGTTTGTATTAGCTTGTTGAAAGGCACAAGTTGAGTCATAGTCCAAATCAGTTCATAAAAACTACCTTTGGAATAAAAAACAAGAAATTCTCTACTCATTTATTCAAACCATGTGTGGAATTCACCACTCATCTCACCACAGTACAGATAAGCTGTTTTCATACTGTTGCTGACAACTTGGAAACTTTATTAGCTCTATTTATTTCTATATTGGATCTAATGTTTGACATTGGTACATACCATATCTCAGAAGAAAAAACTGGACTTGGAAGAGGAAAAAAAACCCTCAAATATACTATTCCACACAGTGTTCAACACTGCATGAATATAAGATCATACAATGCCTGTTTTTTCAGATGTACTGGAGATTTTCTATAAGATTTTGAACAAAGGCTGGATTTAAGCTGCACGATAAAGAATTCTCCTGGCAAGTGTGAGGCATGAGCCTTAATTATCAGAACCATAAAAATGAACAGTTAAATGAACAGAGCTTTAAAAATTAAAAACGTCACACATACTAAAATGTATTCTTCAAAAGGGGTGAAAACTACATGTATCTGTGTATGTATAGACAAATATTTATAGATGGATGTTAGGAATTTTGCTGGTTTAGTAAGTTAGGGGTTGTGATTGTATCTCCTAGTATCAGAACCTACATCCTTAAAAATCTCACCTACATGAACAATAAAATGAGCTGAGCAAGGATGACATCAATAAATATGTCAAATGGACAGGGAAAATATCATGAAACATCTACCCTACACAAAGAACTATAGGCAATCTAGACAATTGAGTAGAGTCGGAATGAGGAGAGGTGGTCCTCCCCAGGAAGAGCACAGCAACTGGTGGTCTAGCATCAAAACTGTTCACCTTCAAAACACACATACAAATGACATTAAATGAAATCAGATTAAACTTCGGATTACATATATGTATGTATAACTACATATATGCATGAGCAACTAATGGAAAAGGGCATGAATTTGAAGGAGAGCATCATGGAATTATGGGAAGGTTTAGAGGGAGGAATGGGAAGGAGAAACATTAACATTAAATTATGGTCTCAAAGGAGCAAACCTGAATTTTCTTTTTAAAATCTTCAGAAGTACGAATAATAGAAACATTGCCAGTGCATGAGGGAAAGATTTCTCTATATTTTATTCACAGTAAACTTCCTATTATCTTATAAGAGCATCACCTTTCTGTGGATACCATCGTTCTGCACACTTTCATCCAGATTGTGAAGTCTGGGTTATGTAATGAGAAGGGGCGAATGCAATGGGTATATGTTATCAGTGTAGGAGACTTGAATATCAATGTGTGTTTATTTAGTGCACTTTTCCTAAATGTGTGACCAATGTCACCTAGAAGTAGCAAGTACTGAAGATAGATTTCAAGACAACAAATAAAACCACCAGAAAGCATCTTTATGTTCTATTAGCACTATAAAGAAAAGCACAGCTAACTTCAAAGTAAGGTAATACTATTCCTATTTAAGAACATCTTTTAGTCTATCTGTTACTGTTGATAACTTCAAAAGTGTAAAAACTTGCATACATGTAAGTAAAATAAGTCAGCACTGTTGGAATATTGAAAAGACAGGAAAGCAAAGGAAATCCTGTTTGTACAGAGTTTGTAAATGTACTTTGGAAACTTGTTAGTTTGAAAAAACGCAAGCTTATTATATAATAAGTGAATTAAATGAGGCAGTTAATGATTAATATGTCAAGACAATATAGAATACTGGGCTATTTAGGTATTAGAATGTTTCCTGTAAGGAGCCATAGCATGCACTGTTATTCTGAAGGTGATGGTACTTTGATGTGGGTATATTTTTATTCTGCTAAGCTGCTGGTTGGCAGCTCATATGTTTTAATCTAAGTATAACCTCTTCTTATCAAAATTTATATTCATAATTTTATCAGAGTGCAGTTTTTCAAATTGTATAAGTTTGGGTCATTGGAAACTGTCATATATATTGTGATAATAAGTGAATAGAGAAAACTTATCAAAATAGCATGTTATGAAGTTGAAAATTATTTTTAGTAAGAATCTGAAAATGTAAGGAATGGGAGAGCAGTTCTTTAGCATTTCACTGGGTGATGTTATTGATTTTTACCCAAACACTTACATTCATTAATAATGAGACTCTTCAGTCATTTTGTTAGTTAGGTGACAGAAGCTTCCTCCTCCCCCATTTAAGCCATCAGTGAGCATCACTATACACAACTTGAATTCTTAGTTCAGCTGTTTGCTAGGCATCTTCAAGGTACCTCCATCTTCAGGTGAAGTGGTTAATATTGTCCATTGAACACTCCTTATTCTGGTCTTTACAAAGTTAACACTAGAGAGAAAAATAATAACATTTATAAATACATTCAAATATCTTAGTTGTTTCCTAGGTTGTGTTTTGAGGTAGATTCTCTCAGCCTTGGATAGACTCCATGTATGCACTGAAGCATGTATGAGATGTGAAAAATCAGGAAGCATTGTTCTTCAAAATGATGAATTAATATAAAGTTCTTACCAGTAATATCAACTACACAATTAGATACTATTAGCATGATTTATACGAACTTGAATTTGACCGAGGATTTTGAAATTTATCCCAATATTGAATTCTGAAAATAGCTAGGAAAAACATAATAACTACATGGTCAGTGTCATTGAGCCACTAGATATTAGACTGCATTGTAAAACCAAATTAACATATTCTAGCATGAGCAGCATTGAAAGACACAGAGTAGAAAGGAGCATTGCATTTAATGAGTACCTCACAAGAATAATTAAATTCTTTAAGAAAATGCTTGAGGGCCGGGCAGTGGTGGCGCACGCCTTTAATCCCAGCACTTGGGAGGCAGAGGCAGGTGGATTTCTGCGTTTGAGGCCAGCCTGGTCTTCAGGGCTACACAGAGAAACCCTGTCTCGAAAAAAAAAAAAAAAAAAAGAAAGAAGCAAAAAGAAAAAAATAAAGAAAATGCTTGAGGAAATTTTTGTTTCAATGGCAGATGGAATACTTGTCCATTTATTTGGAGGGAGTATCTCTAACTGTCATTTCATTTATGTGGGTGTCTCTGACTCTCTTCTTTCTCAGTTCCAGAAGGATAAGGCATCAGTGATCTTCCGAAGTTGCTTTGGCTCTCTGAGATTGTTTATACTTTCATATGCATTTTGTATTCTCAGGAAGAAAGTCATGAGTTTGTCTTGAATCTTTACTCACTTAGGGTGGGAAGGCCATTTTCACAGTATTATCCTACCACTTCATAAGCATGGGAGGTCTTTTTATTTTTAGTGTCTCTCTCAAGCACATTTCCCAGAGATTTAAAGTTCTTGTAGTACAGGCTTTTCACTTCTTTGACATTTTTATCCCTGGATATCTTTTTACGTTCTTAAAGACTAGTGTGATGGAAGAATTTCTAGGATTCTTCTACAGTATGCTTGTTATTGGTATATAGAAAGGCGACTAACTTCTCTCAGTAGATTGTCCATCCTGCCACTTTGCCGAAAGTGATGATAATATTTAAAAATTTTGTGAGGTTTTTGGGATCTCATATATAATATGTAATCTGCAAAAGGGTTTGCTTTTGCTTTTTTGATTTGTATCTCTTGACGGCCCTTTTAAGAGTGCTATTGTTAGGGCTTCCTATATTGAAAGATGGTAGTGGACAGCCCTACCTTATTCTTGATTTTAATGTGATTGGCTCAAGCTTTATATTTAAGATAATGCTGGCTATGCATTTGTTATATGTAGCATTAATCATATTAACATCTATTCCATCAAGTTCTATATTCTATAGGGCCTTTTCCCATGTAGACAAGTTGAATTTTGTTATGAAATGGTCATTATAAAATATTTAAATTTTGTCAAAGATGTTTCTGAATTTATTGTATTGATGTGAATTTTATATTTCAGTCCATTCATGTGATTTTTCTACTTTTATTTATTCATTTTCATTAATTGTTTCATTTGACATGAATTAGTGCTTAACCTGAATATATTTCTGTTGAGCTGTGGAAGCTAAAATAGGGATTTGACTCCCACTAAGAGGAAGTACATGTTCTATGGACTACTATGCGGGTGCTGGCAATCAAACCCAAGTCTGCTGGAAGAGCAACCACTACCATTGATCAATGGGATATCTCTCCAAATCCACAACTAATGACTTACTTATGGTTAAAATTTGTCAATGATTTTCTGTCTTTATTGTATTGATGTGAATTTTGTCTTTCAGTACATTTGTATATATCCCTGAGATAAAACCAATTGATTATGGTAAATGATCTTTTGATACATGCCTTTGTTTGACTTTTAAGTGTTTTATTGCACCTATGTTCATCCAGGATATTGGCCCTCAGTTAATTATAAGTAAACATTAACTCTTCATAAATCTCTATAGACAAAGTCTACAGAGAAATTCCTAGAAGTTTTATGGTAATGTGTTTCTAATTACATGGTAAAGAAGATCTAATTATAGCCCAAAAGGGACATCACATATAATTTTACAAATGGATAGATCTTCTGCACCAGAAATCTCTCATAGTCACTCTGTAGGTTTATTTCATGACATAATGAATAAGTCATTACTAAAGAGAGATACCTGAATTCTCAAAAATACATACACTTATATGTATAAAATACAGTTTAATAAAAATCATTCCTATTATGCATTAATGCAAGAATATCCATAAAGTTATTTACAGTAGCTGCTGATGGGAGGTGAGGATTCTTCAGGACTTTTTTTTGAACTTCATTTTTAATGTAGAATTTAATTACTATTTCCATCATATTTTCATAAAAACATGCGTATGTATAAGTAATGAGAGCAATTATATTAAGAGAAAACTTTTTTCGGACAAATGCATTATATTTTAGTGGCTGTCACTAGTTCATTTAAACTCAAACACACTTGCTGAATATTAAATACTCATACCTCTGAAAGAACCTATTAAAAATTTGGTATTTTTACAAACACAGTTGGAGAATTACAACATAGAAGTGGTCATGGTTTTATACATTAAGAGTGAGTCCTAGAGAGTTTAAACGATGTGCCAAGGTTCTCAGTTAAGGCTAGAGCAGGATAGGGAACTTCTGAACTGATCCTTCACTTCATTACACTTTTCTTCCAATGTTCTCACCACTGTCTCTTTGTCTTTGGACAGGGAAAAGTAATTACCATTGGCTCAGGCTCTACTTACCATTGGCTCAAACAGTAATTACAATTGGCTTAAACGGTATTTTAGGACAGTAGTGTATCAAACTAAATTAAAGAGTCTTATTAATGCTACAAATAGCATTTTGCATACCCCAGGTATTATAGAAAAAGATAGAAGAACTCTGGGATTGAAGAAAGTGATGGGGTGGCACTCTAGTAGGCTGCCCAAGGGATTGGGTTCCATCTGCAGCCATAAAAAATAACAAAAAAGATAAGGTGAATTCTGAGACATGTATCAAGTAGAGAAGAACTCTCAGTTTACCAGTTGCACAGGCATATTCAGACACTGCCATCTAATGCTTTGCCTAATTTGTAGTCTTTGGGTTGGTTGTCCCTTGCAGAAGTTTGGTTTCCTCAAATGTTGACTCAGAATTGATTTCATCAAACCTTGTGTTCTTTGATGTCTTGATGTTTAGTAGAGTCACGTACCTGAGCAACATGAGTGAAAACCAAGTGAATCCTACCAGGCATCGCACATTGCAGAAGAGTAAGTCAGATAAAATAATGACTACCAACTTAAACCAAAAGTTACACATTCTCCTGCAGAATATATCTTTATTCATTATACTCTAGCTATCTCACATAAAATGCAACTAGGTTGAGATTCATTTATTGGAAATACATGAGATGTTTAACAACCCAAGTCATCAGCAAATGTAAATTAAAGCTTCATTCCATCTCATCCTAGTGATAATGGTTATCATCAAGAAAATTAGCAGCATAATACACAGGTGAGGTGGGAAAGAAAGATGCTTTTCCATTGCTGATGGCTATGTGGAGTGGTGAGTTCACTAAAGTAAGCAGTTAAGAGGATCCTCAAATAACTTAAACCTTATATCTCTGATATACTCCTAGGTATATGCCTACAAGAGTCTATATGAGTATGTCACTGAGACACTTAATCATCTATATTTATGGCAGCAGTATTCATAATAACAAGGAAATGGAGATGAACTTTCCATTATCAAATGACTGTGAAAATATAATTTGAGATATATACACAGTGGCACTTCATATTCATAATAATAAAACATGAAATAAAGAAAGAACATCATTCGTAGAAATATTGATAGAAACACATAAATCATCCTAAGTAGCAAAATAAGGCAAATTAAAAGACAAATATAACAATAAATGCATATTTATAAACAGATATGTATTATAGACTTTTCATGAAAGTAGAGGGCCAATAGAGTCGAATGGGAAGGGTGAAAGTAATAAGAGACAGCAAAAGGAAAAAGAGATATCTCATGTTTTCTATCTCATATGAAACCTAGATTTAACTCTGTATCTATGCACATATATGATGTCTGTCTTTCTACCTGCATGTCTATCTGCCCATTACTTAATCTATCATCTGTCTCTCTATTACTTGACTTCAGAGCAGATTGAAGACTGTTTAGGACAAAACAGAGATCAGTGCAAGAGTTAAGAGAATATGAGAAGATTAGAAGTAAACACGAGAAAGATACCACAATTTATGTATTCTGAAATGCTACAATGAATGTAGGTAAAAATTAATAACAAACAATGGTCAACACCTTAATACATAAATGCTTGTAACAAGAAACATTTCAAAATGTATTGTTTGAGACCTAATTTGAAGTACTTGAATCTGAATAATGGAACACCTTAGTCAAGTTGAAATTCATATATTCCTTACATACTCAGCCTAAAGGTAGCTTTTTGTCATATTTCTAGTATATTCGATTTTCACTGCAGCAATCTCATGAAGTTAGCTATATTACTTTTCAACTGTAGCCTCATGTGAGAATTTAAAGAGCTTTGCATTCTGGAGACTGGAGATCTTTGTTCAGTTCCCAGTACCACTCTGGTGATTCACAACCATTTCTAAGTCTGGTTCTTTGGAATCTATCACACTCTTCTTGACTTAGGAGGCAACTGCAAGGATATGCTATACATACAAACAAACAGACACACATACATACACAGAAATAATTTGTAAAAAATGTTTGGACTCAAGTTTATGTTGGGTTAAGGTATTTTAAAAACTAGTTTATTTAGACCAAGAAAAATTGATGATGATTTTCATACTATACCTTTAATACATTCTCCATGCATAATATACTTTAGAAAGGCCATGACATCTTCAATTCATTCCTACTGCTCTTACGGAACATGTGTAATGCCTAGAAAATTGCTCTGCTATCCTTTATAAGTTTTGTTTAAAAATGGAATATGTTATAGATAATTAAATTTAGTTATTAATGTTGATAGATTTCATTTAACTTTATAGCAGCAAAAAATTAAAATAGTTCATATCTCATTAAAATCTAATAGAAGGTAAATCAGTTCACATAAGGATTAAATAAAAAAATAGTTGAAAATAATCAATGAAGCACTAAAACTGGCATATGATTGTCCCTGTCTCTGAAACACAGACCAACACTAAAAAGGCCCAAGATATATTTCAAATGCTCGCTTCCATCTTTTAGAAGCTTGATGACAAGGTTGATATATTTCAAAATGCTAGAAAACAGTAGTTTTTGACATTCACAATGAAATTATGGCATTTATAGTAGAGAGGAAAAGTAAGATAGTCTGTATCACCACTATCTTATGAGATAAATGGCATGAAATTTTCTGAATGTTAACACCAACATGAAGACCTACTGGTAGAGGGTAGAATACAGAAAGTTTAGATTTGAATTGGAACAAATCCTGCTCATATCTTCTATAGAAGTATCTTCTAACTTGGCTTCCCCTGAGGCTCATTGTCTATACGAAAAACCTTCCTCCTGGACTCACTTCAGGCATGTGAGCTATTAATAGCTTATATTGATTTCATGCTTAGTGTGTGCCAAACACTCTTTTAAGATCTTTACCCTTGTCAGTTAATTAAATTATCATACTATATTAGCTACTGCAATTAAAACAATTTAACACAAAAAGAAATAGAGGTTAAGTAACATTCACAGTTAGTAATTGGGAAATGTGTAACCTGAACTCTGGTCATACATTTTTGGAAATCATTCATGGTTATTATCATAAGTTGTCCAGAAGGAAATGCCCAGCAGAGAAACAACTAATACGGGGGCAAACTGTTCTTCGATATTTTCTGAGTTTGGGAAAATTTTAAAAGTCATATTTATTTATATTTACATGCATTTACATTTTATAAGGATGATTGTTTTACCTTCATGTACCTTATGGTCAATATGTACATGCAGTGCCTGTAAAGACTAGAGAGAGAACTGTGAGCTGCCCATATAGGAGCTGACAACTGAACTTGTGTCACTTGGAAGAGTAACATACGATCAGTACCATTGAACCATTTCTCCAGATCCAAAACTTGGAAGTTTCTGCCAACAGCAACTCTTAATTTTTTTTCTTTTGAAAGACTTCCATTCATTGATTGGCTCTTGTACTCACTTACTTTCCTTCAAATTATCAATGGATTTTTATTCAATTAAAAGATAATTAGTATAGAGTATAAGATTTTCTGCTCTCTCTCATTAGTGTAAGAAAACTGGAATTATGCTTAAGGGTAATGATTGTCAAAGTTAAATTTATTATTATCTTTTTATAAGAGGCTCATAAAGTAAACTCTATAATTTAAAGAGTTATTGATATGTTAGAATGCATAGAAAGAGCTGAATTTCATCATCTAATACATTTCATACTATATATTTCTATTTATATGTGAGAGCAGAAACTTTAAAGAAAACTTAAGATAGTAGAGTAGGGAAGCTTTTCTAAAGCTTCTCAAATCAAACTACATACACATTTAAAGCTAAAAATTTTAATGCAACAGTCATTGTCATAAACATTTATTTGGGGATTTGAGGACTGGACTAGATTAAAATTCTTGTTTTCCTCTTTTTTAAATTTACATTTGAGAAATAATATTTTTAAAAATCTTAGCATCTTTAAGATGTGAGAAAAATTATTTGGGACATGTAAGTAATATATAAAAAGCTGGCACACACACACACACACACACACACACACACAGAGAGAGAGAGAGAGAGAGAGAGAATACACAATAAAGCTATCTATCAGTTGTCACTGTGAATGTAATATCAATACCTTCTAAATAACCTTTTCATTGAACTATATTTTAAAAGCAAGAACATATTCAACTGATTGGCTGTTTTATTATACCAAGCAGTGGTCCTTTAAATGTTTATTCAGGTAAAAGTATACATGTAAATGAAGCAACTTTATCCAACTTTTTATTACAAAGCACCATGGGCAATATAATTTTATCTTCTAGTGCATTTATAGATGCACTATAAACAGTAGGAAATAAGACAAGCATTGGCTAGAAGGATATAAAAATTCAATTACTGATATTTTAAGGAAATAAATATTTACTACTGTGACTTCTGGTTTAACTTAGACCCAAGGACAATATCTATTCATTATTTACCTAGCTCTTATAGGAATGATTTCCATAAAGAAGGCAAAGTAATTCACTAATGTGAATTCTGTGACACATGTAGAAGACACAGGTATAAAATAGTATAAAAACTGCAATCACCCACCCCCTTCACACACACACACACACACACACACACACACACACACACACCAAATGATTTAGTTTTGTTTATAGGAGGCAGAGGCAAGGGAATCAAGCAACCTCAAATCTTTCTAAGAAGCACTGGGAGTTGACAGCCTCTGGAGGAGGAAGAGATGGTTTTCTTCAATGATATGGACCATGATTGGATGCCTGTGTTGTGGCAGATGGTGCCCTATATTCTTGAACATAGAAGGAGCCCTGACTGGACACAGTACATTATAAAGAAGAGGGGAAGTTGGAAAGGATGTGGAGTGTGTTTCAGTAGGAACTAGATGAAGAGAATTGGAGTGGCTATGATCTAAATATATTGTATCCATCCATGTACAGACTTACCAAAACATAAGTAAGATATTATAAATATATAACACACTTGAGGATTATAAATATTCTTCAACTACATACAAAGAACTCAGATATTTCACCTGTAAAGAAAAATGGAAAAAGTGGAATACTTTCCCCCAAGTCTATTTTTTCTTCAAAATATCTACACCACTCCACCAGCAAACATCATGAAACAACAAAATACAAGTCCATGCAAGCATTTTAACCTGAGACTGTATTCCCAGATTCCATGTAGAAAGCCAGGTTCAAAACTGGCCTAGAATCACAATGTAAGGAAGTAGAGATGGTGCAATCCTAAGACTTGCCCGACAGTTGGTTCTGTTGAATTGGCGAGCTACAGTTTCAGAGACAAAACTTATCTCCAAAATACATTTATAAATACTCAAGTAAATAAATAAATATATTTGGAAAATTATTGAGGAATATAAATGACATCAAACTCTGGCCTTTTGACACCTATTACATACTTTTGCAATCAATGTACCACACACACACACACACACACACACACACACACACACACACACAGGAGAACTATATTTCTCCTTCCTTCCTTCCTTCCTTCCTTCCTTCCTTCCTTCCTCCCTGCCTGCCTGCCTTCCTTCCTTCTTTCTTTTCTTCCTTCTGTTGTCCTTCGTTCCCTCTTCCCTTTCTCTCTCACTCTCTCTCTCTTTCTCTCTCTCTCTCCCTTCTCTCTTTCTTTTTCCACTTGTTGAAGGTCAAACCCTGGCCTTCATTCATTCTATCCAAGCACTCTGCCTCAGAGCCATAATCTCACTACATAAAATCATAAAATGTGGTTCTTCATAATATAATGTGGTTCTTCATAATATAATGTGGAATTGAGACAAAGAAAACCTCTTCTTAATTAAAAAAAAGCTCATTGATTTTAAGAATACTTAGATGAATATACAGACATGGGGAATTCTGCTCAGTAACAGAAAGTCCTTTCGTGGGAAGTGGCACTTAAGTCACTATTGCTTGCTCATCATAGTTTTATTCTGTAAGATTCCAAATACCAAGACCAGTTCACTCTATGAGGATAGAATGCATTGCCTCCGCAATATAAGCTCGTTTGACCTGCCTGTCTGCCTGTCTGTCTGTCTGTCTATCTGTCTGTCTGTCTATATCTATCAATCATCTATCATCCATCCATCTATCCATCCATCCATCCATCCATCCATCCATCCATCCATCCATCTATCTATCTATCTATCTATCTATCTATCTATCTATCTATCTATCTATCTATCTATCTATCTCTATCATCTATCTCTCTATCTCCCTATCATCTCTCTATATATCTCTCTATATCTCTATCTATCTATCTATCTATCTATCTATCTATCTATCTATCTATCTATCTATCTATCAATCTCTATCATCTATCTCTCTATCTCCCTATCATCTCTCTATATATCTCTCTATATCTCTATCTATCTATCTATCTATCTATCTATCTATCTATCTATCTATCTATCTATCTATCTCTATCATCTATCTCTCTATCTCTATCATCTCTCTCTATCTCCCTATCATCTCTCTCTCTACCTCTCTCTCTCTCTCTCTCTCTCTCTCTCTCTCTCTCTCTCTCTCTCTCTTTCTTTACCTACCTACCTACCTACCTATCTAATCTCTTTTTCTTTGTCTGTTAATCTCTATCCCTCTGAAACTCTATCAAAAATTATTACCCTCCTTTTTTAAAAAAATGAATTCTTCGGAAAAACAGCAATGATCCATTCATTCCCCCAAAGTGTTTAAAGTGGGCTCTCATACAGCGTAAAGGAAGAAAAGCAAACAGATGAAGAATTCAGCAGAGGAAGCGTATCTTCAGTTCTTATGACTACAATACTTAGCACAAAAGCAGTCATTTTTCACTAAAAAGAATTCATATTTCCCCAAAAACTATTATTGTTTTATAAATATGAAAACTTAAGTTAGTCAGTAAACATTGAATTTCTGGTATAAAACATTTCACCAATTCTACAGTTTGTCAAAATAAAAGGAATATAAATATATATACATAAATTACTCAAGAATTGAGATCAGTATTTTATGAGGCTCAGATGTATCGAATATTTAAAAAGATAAAGAGGAAATCTTGTTTTATTTAGCAATTATCAGATTTTTGTTTCCTATGTTCCTGGTCAAAACAGCAGGTTAGGCAGGTTGTATGGAGTTTAATTTTGCAACAAGGTAAAATACCAAGGCTAACCAGCCATATAAAGGTAATAACTCTAACATGAAACTCAACAAAAATAAATTTTCTAGACTTAATTATTTAATGAGATACTTCCATCAAGAGTTAGCTTCCTATATCAAAAAATCAAAATTAAACTAGTTAATTTTTTAAAATCTGTAAAAGTTCCCATTGTGAACTTTCAAAAATACATATTGGTATGATGGATTTGAAGCTGAGTCCACATTTTCTAACAGGAGCATACACTGGCCAGAACTCCACTATTTTTGCCTTGATGTGGTCTCTCGCCCTTCCCACTCATCTCACCCTGCACAGATGCTTGTCAGTGCATTGAAGAGACATATTCCCTGTGTTGCATTGCCTGCATTTTTAAGTTCACAACAATTCAAACTAAATTATGCTGAAATGTGTAGAAAATGCTGTGTGGTAAGTAGTGTTAATTAGTAGCTTACCAATGAAGAAACTGGGATATAGGATCTAATTTGCATGTTCTGCTAAAGCTCAAACCCAGAGAGTCTACCCATGTCCTGTGTTCCTTTTGCTCAATTACTGAATATTACTGAGTATAATTAGGAGACAAAAGGCTTTTGAGAGTCCTTCAACACCCTTGTAATAGATGTTCTTTTAATATTCAGAGTATCACATCAAAGCAAAAACCTGTTTATATTTACTATCGTAGACAAGCTTTTTCATTTTTTGTAATTACTACATTAATTGCATTTAAGCATAGATAAGCAAAATTACAAATTAAAAGGGGTGCTACTCTGATTTCACTGTTTAATATATATGATGAAATTTAGAAACGTCCTTCTGACTTGGAGAATAATGTAACTATGCAGTGTGCCAATGTGATGACGAATGAAGAATGAAAATAGTGTATTCTTAATTTCCCCTCCATCATTTTTATGTTTAGTTTGGGAGAGAAAATTGTTTCTTCAACATACAATTTAAAAATTATTCAGCCCATTGTGTAAATTCATAAGAGGGATTCATAACTTCCTAAAAAGATATTACCATCTATTTTGTAAATATATTTTAGATGATATTCATAACACATTTTATATTGTTTTTCAGAAATGAATATTATAGTACCCAGTAGATCTATATAAAGATTTTAGATCAATTGAGCAAGCAATCATATATTCAAGTTTCATCTTCCCCTGTGTACACTATCGTTTTCTTGATGGCCTTAGAAAAATTAAAAAAAAAACAGAATTGTTCATTTTAACATGAAATTGTATGAAAGATGACTGTTCTAACTTTTGATTCTTCCAATAAGATTGAGCTCCATTGTCTGGATGTTGAGGTTTATGACATATGGATACTGATGAGCTTCTGAAAACTTTTCTTTCTGGGGATAAAAAAGATGGAAGTTGATTTCAAAAGGCCAGGAAGTTTTAAAGTAAATCATAACACTCTTCTAATGTGAAACAAATAGCATTTATGTATCCATTACCTAAATGAGTTATTAAATAAACTTTCATGGAATTGCAGATTTTTTCTAAACTTATTACTCAATCTATGTAAATATATTAGCATTTAATTGGTTTTCTTTAAAAAGTAAATTTTAATGCTTCCTGGTTAGAATCCACCAGTTAACACTGCATCCCAGACTTAAATCCTGAACATAAAAGTTTCTCTTGGGGCGAGAGAGATGGTTCTATGTGCAAAGATATATGCTGCCCTCCCTGATGTAAAGGTTGATCCACAGCTCACACAAATTGTCCCCTGATTGCCACACATGTAGCATGAGTTGTGTAACAGACACAAAATAAATAGAAAAAAATGTGAAAATCATACAATTAAAAAGTCAAATTTAAAACTCCCTTGAAAGTGCGTGAGTTGAGATCTGTTAACCATTATTATCTATTAATCAAATTATTGGTGTTTCAAAAACTGGTTCAAAGACCTGCAGCTGTGATGTCTCCTTGAGAGGAACACAGTCAAAACTGTTGCTGTCACAAAACTCTTAGACCATTACAGACGTCATCACAGTTGAGAGTTACTCTCCTAAATGTGACAGTCGCTACTGGAAGCATTTATGTGCCTGTGGCAGTGAGGATGATCTACATGGATTTTACAGATGTATTCTAAGTTAAACTCACATTCATATTTCCTAAAGATTATACATGCCTGGAAGTTTTGCCACTGGCCTCCACTGAAAAACTGGGCAGCCAATTTTGCAAACTTGATTGTGTTTCTGGGATTTGATACACAAAATGGGATTATTAATAATTGACCTCATCAAAGTAGTGCGGTTTTGTGAAGACAGATAAAACAATTCTGAAAATAGTTCATAAAAACTAATGGGATATGTAAGCATAGTAGGTTATTGAATGTAGATTTATTCCAAAATTTTTGAGGAATTGCCTTATAGACTTTCATAGGTGATGAAATTTTTCTGTCACACCAGCAAAGGAGGGTACTCCCTTTGCGGCACATTCTTGATATCATGCACTGTCACTTGTGTTTTTGATCTTAGCCATTCTAAAGATCAAGTGACCATAGGAGTGTGGATTCATTTCTGGGTCTTCAATTCTGTTCCATTGATCTACATGCCTGTCACTGTACCAATACCATGCGGCTTTTAACACTATTGCTCTGTAGTACAGCTTGAGGTCCAGGATACTGATTCCCCCAGAGGTTCTTTTACTCTTGAGAATAGTTTTAGCTACTCTGGGTTTTCTGTTATTCCAGATGAATTTTTGAATTGCTCTTTCTAACTCTATGAAGAATTGAGTTGGGATTTTGATGGGGATTGCATTGAATCTGTATATTACTTTTGGTAAGATGGTCATTTTTACTATATTAATCCTGCCAATCCATGAGCATGTTAGATTTTTCCATCTTCTGAGGTCTTCTTCAACTTCTTTCTTCAGAGACTTGAAGTTCTTGTCATATAGATCTTTCACTTACTTGGTTAGAGTCACACCAAGATACTTTATATGGTTTGTGGCTATCATGAAGGGTATTATTTCCCTTACTTCTTTCTCAGCCTGCTTATCCTTTGAATATAGGAAGGCTACTGACTTGCTTGAGTTGATTTATATCCGGCCACTTTGCTGAAGTTGTTTATCAGCTGTAGGAGTTCTCTGATGGAGTTCTTTGGGTCGCTTAAGTATACTATCATATCGTCTGCAAATAGTGATAGTTTGACTTCTTCCTTTCCAATTTGTATCCATTTGACCTCCTTTTGTTGTCCAATTGCTCTCGCTAGAACTTCAAGTACTATATTGAAAAAATATGGAGAGAGAGGGCAGCCTTGTCTAGTCCCTGATTTTAGTGGGATTGCTTCAAGTTTCTCTCCATTTAGATTGATGTTGGCTACCGGTTTGCTGTAAATTGCTTTTATTATGTTTAGATATGGGCCTCGAATTCCTGATCTTTTCAAGCTTTCTTTATTCCATTCTGTATTTCTGGATTCTTCATGAAAAAAATCAGCTGTCCATATGTGTGTGGATTTACAACTGGTTCTTTGAGGCAATTCTTTTAATAAATGTGTCTTTTTATAAATGCCAATACCATGTGGTTTTTATTACTATAGCACCATAATACAGCTTAGAGAGTCAATTTCAGCATTTCTTTTATTTTTCAGAATTGTTTTAGCTATTCTAGGCTTTTTATTTTTCCATATGAAGTTGAGCACTGTCATTTTATGCTCTGTAATGAACTTTGTTGGAATTTTGTTAGGGTTTGCATTGAATCCTTAGATTTCTTTGATAGTGTAATGGCTATTCCTGGTTGTCAACTTGACTATATCTGGATTGAGCTACAGTCCTGAATTGGAAACTACACTTGTGATTCAGGTCTTGCGGCTTTAAGACACAAGTTTCTGACCTGGATCTTGGCAAGAAGATCTTGAAGCATACTGCCCGTGAAAAGATTAGGCCCAGGAAAGGTAGTACATGTATTTCATTCCAGGTGACTGATGCAAGATTTGTGAGTTCAAAGTCAGCCTGGAACAAACCAAGCCCTAGATCTAGGCATGTCAGTACTCACCTTTAATCTGGGCCACACCTTCTACTGGAGACCTATATAAGGACATTGGAAGAAGGAAGATTCACTCTTCTTTGACTGCTTGCACTTTCTTGCCAGTACATTTTTTGGAACCTATTTGTATAGAAGACCTGCTTAAACTACTCTCTTCAAGGGACTGATCAACTACTAGATTTTTGAACTTTCAATGCACAGCTGTCCATTTTTGGGTTAGTTGAACTACAGACTGTAAGTCATCACAATAAATTCTCTAAATATATAGAGACAATTCCATAAGTTCTGCGACTCTAGAGAACCCTGGCTAATACAGGCAGGATGTACAATTTCACTATGGTAATCCTATTGATTCATAATCATGGGAAATCTTTTCATTTTTTGATATCTTCTTCAAATATTTATCCAAAGACTTTAAGTTTTTGTCATGCAGATCATATACTTGCTTGGTTAGCTATATCCCAAGATATTTTATATTGTTTGTGGTTATTATGAAGTATGTTGTTTCCCTGATTTATTTCCTCAGTCCATTTTTCATTTGTTATATAAAATGGCTACACACACACACACACACACACACACACACACACACACACACACACGATCTTATATGCAGGCACCTTGCTGAAGGTGTTTATCAGCTGTAGGAATTCCCTAATAGAATTTTTGCAAAAATTATGTATACTCTCACTTATGTATACTCTCATATCACCTGCCAATAGTGATACTTTTGACTTCTTTTTTTTTCTAATTTATATCCCTTCCCCCTTGATCTCCTTCCGTTGTACTGTTGCTCTACATAGAACTTGAAGTACTATACATGATAAATATGGAGAGAGCCTTGTCTTCAATTGGATGTTGGCTATAGGTTTACTATAAATTGCCTTTTATATGTTAGGTATGTTCCTTACATCCCTATTCTCTATAAGACTTTTATTATGAATGAGTGTTAAATTTTGTGTGTACATTGAGCCATCCTTGTATCTCTGGGATGAAGCCTAATTGATCACAATGGATGATCTTTTTGACATCTTCTTGATTTGGTTTGTGAGTATTTTGTTGAGTATTTTTGCATCCAGGCTTATAATGTAAATTGGTGTATAATTCTATTGCTTTGTTGAGTTCTCAGTTGTTTGATTGTCAGGGTGACTATGTCATCATAAAATGAGTTTGGCAGTTGTTACTTCTGTTTCTATATGCAGAATAATTTGAGGTGCATTGGCATTAGTTTTTCTTTGAAAGTCTACATCAGAAAAAATTTAACAAATAAAAATTTATCCACTCTACTCAATAATCTTTTAATGCAAACCTGCTCCATTTCATAAATATTTCCCATTCCACATCACAGAGAATGATTAAATTTAAAAAATCAATTTCGCGTGTCTAAGATTTGATCATTAATGATGACCCCTTTGTGAGTTCTCTAAATTTTCTGACAGTTTCTAGTTCCTGCATTTGACACTAGAAGCAAGGGGTACAGTTGGCACAGTGTCAAGAAAGAACATTGGTCTCTCACCATTGCCATCATTGTGTTAGAGAACATAGAAGAATATCTTGTATTTGTAAGATTGAAATTTCCCTAAATGATCTTTATCAAAATAAAGTGGAAAATTTGTGTGTTTCTCTACATAGTAAAATTAGGAAAGCTATTTCTTTCCTAAGTGAATGTTTAATAGTTTACAACTAGTTGATATTATTTTTAAAAGAGCAGAGCCCCAAGAAGATAGAAATAATCCCATGCCTCCTATCAGATCACTATGGAATAAAGGTGGTCTTCAATGGCAACAAAAACAAAAGAAAACCCACATACACATGGAGGCTGAACAATGCTCTACTCAATGATAACTTGGTCAAGGTGGAAATAAAGAAAGAAATCAAAGACTTTTTGAAAGTTAATGAAAATGAAGGCACAACATACCCTAATTTATGGGACACAATGAAAGCAGTGCTAAGAGGAAAATTCATAGCCCTGAGTGCCGCCAAAAAGAAACGGGAGACAGCATACACTAGCAGCTTAATGGCACACCTGAAACCCTGGAACAAAAAGAAGCAAATACACCAAAGAGGAGTAGAAGGCAGGAAATCATCAAACTCAGGGCTGAAATCAATCAAGTAGAAACAAATAAAACCATACAAAGAATCAACAAAACGAGGAGTTGGTTCTTTGAGAAAATCAGCAAGATAGATAAGCCCTTAGCCAGACTAACCAGAGGGCACAGAGATAGTATCCAAATTAATAAAATCAGAAACGAAAAGGGAGAGATAACAACAGAAACTGAGGAAATTCAAAAAATCATCAGATCCTACTACAAATACCTGTATTCAACACAACTAGAAAATCTTGAGGAAATGGACAATTTCCTTGACAGATACCAAGTACCAAAATTAAATCAGGATCAAATAGACCATCTAAACCGTCCTATAACCCCTGAAGAACTAGAAGTTGTCATTGGAAGTCTTCCAGCCAAAAAAAGCACAGGTCCAGATGGTTTTAGTGCAGAATTCTATCAGACCTTCAAAGAAGACCTAACACCAATACTCTTCAAACTGTTCCACAAAATAGAAACAGAAGTAACACTACCCAACTCGTTCTATGAAGCCACAATTACACTAATACCAAAAGCACACAATGATCCGACAAAGAAAGAGAATCTCAGGCCAATCTCTCTTATGAATATCGATATCTTATGAAGTATTATTTTTAAAAAACATTCTAGTTTGAAATAAAATATCACTATTCACTAAATTGAATTCACTGTAAAAACTGAAAGAAAATAATTCATGAATTTTTGTAGCATATATCATAAGTAGACAAATAGCATTTGAATATCATGTACTTTTATTTTTAATATGAATTAGATTCTCAAAAATAGGTCAAAAGTATAAGAAGGTAGGCCACAGATAAAAATAATGTTAAATTATATGCACAGCTATATTTTTATCATTATAAACGGAAACAACAGTTCCTATAGACAAAGTATTGTTGTGTAGCTCAGTTAGAAATATGCTTTAGGTGAGTTCCTCATCTGTGAAATGTGGCTTCTTCTCTTTGTTAGTGTCTAACATCACATAATTCCACTTCTATTGATAACATGCAGGAGTAGTTGTTAAGTAACAATTGATAATTACCCAAGATTTCATTACCTGTTACTGCAATGGAAATGATATGGGTCTATACATGCTAGCCACAGTAGAAATAGCTTTATTATGCTTCATTCAAGAAAAACCCACAGGATTTATTAGTTTTCAAAATTACTGTAAAGAAAGAAACAAACAACCCAGATTCTTTTCTTGGGGAATCCTGGACACCTGGAGGGAAGTAGAGACTCAGTTTTCCTGGGAGCTCTTTGCTAGATCTCCTTTACTCTCCCTCATTTTTACCAGCACATGATCTAGTATTAATATATAAACCATATTGAACATAATGATATATCTTCACATGGGCCAGCATAACTTCTTATTTTCTAATAAATCAATAAAATTTAGTAACTAAAATAATAGCTTGATGGCTAATGTCAGAATTTTATAGCTTGAAGAAACATAGCCTTTGAGGGGAGTGATTTATATGGGACAATCTGACTTTTAAATGTATGTAAACTCTTGTAAGTGTTAACTTGAATCCAGAAACTAAGTTTTACAGGATGAAAATGCAAGGGCATGCACAGCCA
The DNA here is from genome assembly GCA_036184795.1 of Tokudaia tokunoshimensis. Taxonomy (NCBI): domain Eukaryota; kingdom Metazoa; phylum Chordata; class Mammalia; order Rodentia; family Muridae; genus Tokudaia; species Tokudaia tokunoshimensis. The sequence continues at coordinate 133,094,893 of BTHU01000003.1, read as the reverse complement.
AAGAAAGGCCTAGTCTATTGGAAGAATAACAATGTTATCAAGGGTTTAAAATTGTGAGATTACTTTTAATTAATATAACATAGCTTTAAAAACTGAGACTATATGAGACTTTCATGAAAATTAAATAAATTACATGTTCCACATAATAATATTTTTCTTTAATGTAAAAATACACCACTGAGTATGAGTTACCACTTTTATATTTTAGTATTTCAAATTGAATCAAGACACTTATCTTTCAGAGGCCGACAGTATCCAGTTTGAATGCCAGTGTTGGGTCTGAGCCTCCAGTTCAGTATGTCAGGATCTGTGTGCCCAGCTTTGCAGCTGCAGTGTTCATGTGGCCAGAGGAGGCAGGAAACTGCCTAACGACTTCATTATGTCCTATAATATAGTCCTGATAAAATGTTTGTACTTTCATCCTGTATTTCTTGTTACTTTCTGTCCATTGCTATATTAACCAACATTTATATATGCATTCAATTTGTAATTAGTACTATTTTGCATACAAGCTACAATATATGCTAACTAAGACCAGAATGCTTTGATTTCTAGAAAATTATTTTATTTGAAAACTTCAAAAATCACAAATAATTAAATAGTATTAAAAAATAGTGTGATGCATTTGTTAACTAGTCTGTACTTCAACAATATTTCCTACTTGTGCGGTGTCATCATATTTTAAAAAATAATGAAGCAACCATGTGTTTTAAGTAAATGCAGAATGACAATCCATTTTGCTGCAAAGGAGATAGAAATGGAGTCATATTTTCATGAGCCCCATTTCTTAAATAACTTGCCTGCTGTGTGCTGCAGTGGATACTGCAGACTTATCAAGTCACTAAGCTATTGTTTATTATAGATCCATTTTGTCATTTTGATGGAATGGATTCAAGAATGGCAATCTTCCTTCCTCTCTCAGTTTCACTGGCTGCATGGCCTCCCTTGGCTAAGATGTTATCAAAACACTAATGTCATTAACTTACAACAGCTCGAGAGCTGAGTGGGAATCCTATTATCTATGAATTAGAGAATTATAAATCTCCAGGAATACAGCTTGGGCTGTGTGAATAGATTACTGTGTAAGTATTTCTTTAACATATAGAAGTAAGTCCTGGTAAACATAATAAATGCATGCAAAAAATTGATAAACTGATTGAACTTAAAACTATGTTTTAACCACATTTTATATAGCCAGTTATTCTATCCCTGACCTGAATTGAACAAATAGAAAGTAAAACAGCAATAAGTCACTCAGGAAAGCATTATGGGCTCAATTAACTTCTTACCTTGAGAAAGAAGAAACACAACAGGTAAATTTTTAAAATATTGTAGACCTGACTATATATTCAAGGTCAAACCTAGATAATGTGGATGAATGTTGTGACAAGGCTTCACAGGCATTTTCTTCACTGACTATATTCCTACCAGCATTCTGGCCTGCCAAGCATCTGCCTGTCCAATGTTGCTTAGAACATTCTAGAGCATATTTAGTTCCCATCTTGGAACTCATCCATACTCCTTCCACGAATCAATTCAAACAACTCGTGAATCACCCGATAATCACAGTAACAAGCCCCAATGTTAGTACCAATTTTCTGTCCTAATTAATTTTCTCATCTCTATGACCACATACCTGAGATAGACAACTTAAAGGCTTGTCAACGGTACTTATACCCCATCATGGTGAGGTAGCTATAGGGCAAGTAGCCTCAGTGTGGCTAGGTAGGTAAGTAGCTTCCTGATGTCCCAGCAGATAAGAAAGCAGAAGCTTTTGTCAAAAGTCAGACATGGTATTATCTTTATTCCAAAAATCAGCACTTCTGCTATGTTGCTATCTCCAGCAAGCCTCTACTTCCAGAAAGTTCCAGGATTTCCCTTAAAAAGGTCTACAATCTGGGAAACACATAATCAACTTTACAAGACTGTGAGGAAGATTCAATCCAAGCCTCTATAGGCAGCTTCCACGGTTGTTGCAAACTATTCAGTACACTATAAACAAACAAACAAACAAAGCAAAAAATTATTATACAAACTTATATAGAAACTCAAAGGAAGCCTGGCAGTGATGGTGCACACCTTTAAATACCAGAAGTTGGGAGGCAGAAGCAGGTGAATCTCTGAGTTCAAGATCAGCCTGGTATGCAGAATAAGTTCCAAGACAGCCAGGGATATACACAGAAACCTTATCTCAAGAAACCAAAACAAGGAAGAGGAGGAGAAAGAAGAAGGAGGAGAAGGAGGAGGAGGAGAAAGAAGAAGAAGAAGAAGAAGAAGGAGGAGGAGGAGGAGGAGGAGGAGGAGGAGGAGGAGGAGGAGGAGGAGGCGGAACGAGGAGGAGGAGGAGGAGGAACGAGGAGGAGGAGGAGGAGGAACGAGGAGGAGGAGGAACGAGGAGGAGGAACGAGGAGGAGGAGGAGAAAGAAGAAGGAGGAGGAAGAAGAAGGAGAAGGAGGAGGAAGAGAAAGAAGAAGGAGGAGGAGGAGAAAGAAGAAGGAGGAGGAGGAGGAAGAGGAGGAGGAAGAGGAAGAGGAAGAAATGTGTGGTGAGAACAATCAATGCATCAAAAGTTCCACTGCTCACTGTTATTGTGGCCAAGGAGATATAGAACAAGTTTCTCATGGTGCGATGCACATGATAAAACAGCAGCTCCAATTACAGTGGTGAAAAAGAGGTAACCAAAAGAAAGAAACAGAGCCAGAGAGCAGGGGCAGGCACTCCACAGGAGGTTGCCTACTCCTCTCAGCCTCCACTAATAGCCTATTTAGTTATAAGTGAATCCACTGAACAGTCATGGCCATCATATTCCAACCTCCCTTTAAATAGCTTCCTACGTACCATGCCTCTAACCTGTAAGCCCTTTGGAGGAATACCACACCAACCAGGGACTATCATAAGAAGATATTCCATGAATATTTTTATAACTACTGAAGGACACTAAATAATTTGTACATCTCTCAGCAGTGTTCATTCATTGCTTAAAAAGGGATTTCTGAATGTGGAGATTAATTCTAGTATCTTAAAATTCCCCCCCTTTTTTTTTTAAAGTACCTGTAAATTTATTGCATCATGAAAAATGTTGCAGGACTCACAATATGTAAACAGCATGCACTTTCAAAATTAATGGACATGTAAATAAATATCTACAACATGCTATAGTTAGAATGTATTTGGTTCCTATTCTTTACAATTATTTATCATATATATGCATTATGTAAGAATAGGAATCAAGCCTATTATGATTAAAAACTCAAGATTAAATGCACACATTAATTTTCTTTTTTTAAGCAAACTAATATTAATTTGTTTTAGTGTATTTTACCTTCTAATGTAACTGGGTTAATTGATGCCAGGATGGATGATGAAATATGTCTGGGTGTTTCTGTAACCTTGTCTCCAGAGGAAATTTGTATGTGATCAGTAGAATGAGGTTAAAGGTCTGCTCTCTGATTATTGGACAGCATCCTCCAATATTTTTTGCAGAAATATAAATATATTTTTAAAAATTATAATTGCATAATTCCACCATTCCCCTTTCTTTCTTCTAATCCTGCCCATGGTATTTGTTCCATCTCAAATTCATGGTCTCTTTTTTTTTCAGTTGCTACCATTACAAACATTTACAAAAAAATACATATACAAATACAATATAAAGCAGATTGATTATATGACTTCATTTATTAGTATGTATATGGTGCTGTCTCTGTCTTTTTAGTGCCACATATAAGGCTACATAGTATAAGATAGTTTAAAAACTGGGGTAGAATAAATAGGCAAAACAGCAGCTCCAGCTAGGTGGTCCTTCTTTTGAGTCCTAGGCATCAGATTTCTTGAGTCTTTGAGACTCAGACTGGAGTATATCATCTGCTTCCATGGTAATCTATATCACACATGGTAGAAGGGAGATTTCTCAGATTTAATAAGCAGATTAATAATTTCCTATAGTAGAGTAGGTCTCTCTCTCATACACACACACACACACACAGAGAGAGAGAGAGAGAGAGAGAGAGAGAGAGAGAGAGAGAGAGAGACACTCACTCACAAAGAGAGAAAGGAAGAGAAGGAGGGAAAGAGAGGCAAATAGAGACAGAAACAGCATCATATACATACTAACAAATGAAGATACAAAATAGGTCTACTTTAGTTTGTAAACATGCACTATATAGGTATTGGTCTCTTTCTATGACAGCCTACTTAACAAAAAAGGGGCTTCTTTAAATCAGAGTTTTGGAGGTTCAAATCTATGAAGCTAGCTCATTTGGGACAGAGAATGCATTCTAGGAATGCAGGCTAGAGGAAACGACTACCAGCTAGACAGGAAGCCAGAGGGCAACTCAGCACTCAGGCCACAGATCTGAAAATATCACATTCTGCAAATAACTGATTCGGAATTCATTAAGAATTAAGGTAGCATTTCCAGCAGGCCCTGAGGAAACCCCACTGGATCCCAGCTCCTGGGATGCTAATACTCAGCACACACTAACACCATATTCCCAAAACATGAAGGCACAATAGGAGAAGAGATACCATCTAGATATTAGCAACATTTTTATTCAGCCTTAAATAACATTAATTTGGTAGATTTTTAAAATTATTTTGCCTCATGAAGGCCACATTAAGAAAACTAGGATTTCTATAACCTTTACAATTGATCCTGTTTATTCTACCCATTCTGTGACTCCAGACAAACTCTCTCTGGTTCTACATTAAGACATATTTAAATACCAGAAATCACCTTCAAGATTACACTTCTTACTATTGTAAAAAAAAAATTTCAGGACTCACTTGAGAAGCCTAAGAATTCTAGGCCAAGATATGAAAGATAAAAATGCATAGTGTGTTAATTTTAATTTTCCATTTCTGAGAACTAATCTATGATCCTCTTCTTGTTAGTGCAAAAGAGCACAAGGAGCTCTGTGTAAATAAAGAGAAGGTTAGACATGGACCAGTATTCAGCTCATTTGGCCAGGAACTCCTTGAACTTTCTAGAACAGGGTGTAAACATCAATTATCTTTCAATAATGCAAAGCCTTACGTATAAGACAAATAGAATAAACAAGACACTCCTAAGAACCCATTTAGCTTATGGAGTCCATTCTGAATATGTGAATGACATAGATTTTCACTTGCTCACTATTTTCATAAAAAGAAGTGATGGGGGCTGGGTTGTTGTAGGGGAGACTGTATCTCTGCTCTTATATGTCTATGGTCCTGGATTAAATCCTAAAATTTCAAAAGGTAATGGAGAATCTCCAAGATGGCTCCATGGGTAAAGACAAATGCTACAAAGCCTAACACGAGTTTCATCTCTGGAGACTACGCTGTAGAACCAATTCTAGCAAGCTGTCCCTAACACAGACACATAAACACACACACACACACACACACACACACACACACACACACACACACACACAAATAAGAATACACTCACAGAAATTGTATGATAGATAACAAACAGATAAAATGAGATTAAAAAGAGAAAAGCCTGGCAGATTCTATTTTTTATATACTTAAAAATAAAAACCTACCATGATACCAGCACTTTAAAACACTCCTGGAGTTGCAAAACTTTCCTTGACAAGTTTTTAATGTTCCTTTTACTAGTGTCTCCTAGTTGAAAATATGCTAAAATATAACTTTATTTCTACATGCTGTTAATGAAAACTGAAAGACATTTTTAAATCTGGCATCTTAATCTCTGCGACATTTTATTTGTCCCGTGGATAACATACTTTTCTTTGTCCCTTCTTATGCACACTTTTAAGATGCCTAAGGGGTCATTTGGGCCCACTCCGTGCTTGTCAGATGGTCAGGTGTGGCGTTTATGCTCACCGAACTGAAAGGTCACGTAAATCCAAGTCCGTGGTTGGAAAACTGAAATACACAGACTGCAATTGTTACTCATTGCTATTGAAAAGGATTGCCTCAGACCATGGCATCAGAGTCCTCAGTTCACTATTTGGGTCGATTAACTGAAATCTCCCAATAAGGAATGACCACGCTTGTATCAGTAATACTGGTGGTGTGGTGCCCAGAGTGGGAAGCACATTGCAGTATCTATAATTCCACTTTATTGAGAATGAATTATATTTAAAATGTATGTGCCACAGTGAAGCCTTGTGTGCATATGCAAACCTAGTCCATTATTTCCTCTCCCCCATACACCTTATCCTCAGTTTACAATGACTGAAGCAGAGGGAACTTCACATAGTTGCCCATTACCCTCTGGTCCACATTCTTTGTGGCAAGGCATATTGCAGAGGATGTGAAGCTAGTTAAGTGGATTTACTATCTATGTTGCCTAATTGATTAAAACTAGTACTCTCAGGGGACAGGAAGCTTCACAATTCTTGCAAATAAAGCACCAAATGAAGATTTCACGACTACCAGAGTCACATAAAGACGAAAAAGCTGACAGTTTTATTCTTTTCCTCTTTGCTCTTGAGAATAAGCTCGTAGCCAACAATGTTACAAAGTAGAAACCATGACAATTTAGTCCTATTTGACAAGCATTCAGCCCTCAGAATTATCAAGAAGACTATTATGCAGCTTTAAATATTCAGTGATTAACAATGTGCCTCTCCTTAAGTGTGTTACTGCACCTTTGTGTTTTGTGAATCCTCTTTCAGCTACAACAGGCATTAAAACCAAGCATTAAATCGGATCCTGAGGCCCCCAAGCCCATGGACAGATAAATGGAATGATTTTTTTAAGAAACAGCAATGGTTTTCTAACCCATATATTTTGAGACTTTTGTTTTCTTTTGAAAAAATAGCAATAAAATACAAATACTATGATATCCATAAATTTCTACTTTCTCTTTGTTATGAACCAAGGATTTGCTTGTCTAAGCTGAATTCTTTCTGAAGAACTCATGCCCTCTGAGTCTGCTCCCCAAGCACTTGGATGTAACACAGTGCCCAGCTTCTATCTTCTATGCATAACTATACATGATATTGTTGTACAATGAATATATAAATTAATAAAATTGATAAATATTTGAATTGAGAATTCTTGCTTTGAATGTTCTCCAAAACTACTATATATTTATAAGGTTCAGTATTTGTATAGAAAGCTATTCTCCACATGTTGGTAGTCACTGGCTCTGGGAGATTATTGGCACTTGGCATTTGGCTCATATTACTAATGTACTTTTTAATTTAATTTAAAATTGCTAATTTTAATTCACTTAAATTTCTGAAAACATTCAGCAAAACTATTGTTTTCTATTAAATATACATTTATTGTTTCACAGAATTATAAATTATTATGAATTGTTTTACTGGTTGTAAACTTGGCAAATGAATTTATACACTGTATGATTTAAAGAATAAAAAGATTAACAATTTGACATTGATGCAATTTAGAAATATTTAGATGTATTAGGATGAATAAAATAAGTCTTAGCTGTTTCTTTTTCTGTATATTCAGTGTAAGTCCTGGGCAGTTTAAGATTACATGTGCGAATTTTGGTTTATTCAAGTTACACTATTTACAACAAGAGAATTTACACAGAAGTTTTAGAATACTGGACTAGGAAATCTGTTTGCAAATTATAAAATATGCACATACATTGCAATTTATACATTATGAAGAGAGTTGTAATTAAATATTGATGATCTTAAGGCATTCAGAATTTCTGCTAATGTCTAAGTTGTATCAACCTAGCTCAAAGAAAATAACTAACATGGGCATTGAACTTCAGTATTAAATTTTAATAATAGTTTGAAAAACAAGAATATTTAGTGCTATTAAGCTAGAATAAAAAAGTTAGAAAGTAAGATCAAAAGTGTATAAAAGCAAGTAGACTTTTTTAAGAGAATAAGGAGAAAAAAATTAGATTGTTGTATTTTGTTTGTTTATACAATGCCATATTTCCAAAGTTGAGTGAACCGTTCTTCCTAATGACAAACTAGGCTACACGAAGAGAGACTGCCAAATCCTAGACCAATTCTGTCTGCCTATATTAGTGGGTCAGGAAAGTGAGTCCGTAGTCTTCTCAGACACAACAAATACCCATTCAGAACATTTACCTCTATAAAGTACACATAGACACCATCCCAATCTAAGCAATTTTTCAATAATTTCTTTTAATTTTTGATATTAAAATATAATTAAACACGTCTGTTTCCTCCTTCCAAACTTTCCTATACAATGCTTCTTACTCTCTTTCCAATTCATGTCTCTCTCTTCATTAAGTGTTGCTAAATATATATGCGTATGACCTGCTCAGTCTGCATACTATAACATGTATGCGTTTTTAGGGCTGATCATTTAGTATTAGATAACAAAATTGTTAACCTCTCCTTTCTGGATTCTGGTTCATCATAATCTTGGGCAGCGCCCTCTGGAGGAAGTCTCTGGGAATAGGAATAGGAAAGAAGAGGAAAGGGCTTAGTTTGACGGAACAGCACAGGGAGAACATTCTCAGTACAGGTTGGTACTTTTCCTATTTCAAAACCCTCTAGGCATGACAACGCGTTTTCAGAATATAATTCATTATTTTTTCATAATCGTTCTCTAACATTGAGATACTCATGAGAAATTCTTTGGATACTATCCTTTGAATGTATTTGATTTCTCTGATGACTGTTTAGGGTTCACATTGCTTTGGATCACAAGGAGTAAGTGTGGGTCAGGAAGATGGCTCACTGGGTAAAGGTGCTTGCTATGAAACCTGAAGACCTTAGTCTCATGCCTAGGATCCTCAGATGTCGTATGTGCACACGTAGACATGAACACACATACACACATACACACACACACACACGACATAATAAATACATGAATAAACATTAAAGAAGAGAAGAAATTCATCAACTCTGGAAATGTTTTCAGACTTTTGCTTTTCAGAGACTTTTCTCTCTTGTCCAGGATCATTACTGATACTGCCATCCTCTTGTTGTATGGATTGCAGAAAACTATGGCTAGTTATTGCTATGAAAAGAGATGGTGACATTATGGAGATAAAAGACTCGATTAATAAATTAATTTCCAAAATAAGAATATGAATGAATTAGAGTGAAATGCTACTAAGAAAATATTTTTTTCTAATTTTATGTAATTAGTATAAAATCAGAGCCTAGTCTGGGATCCTTCTAGATGTATTCCTTCCAAAAAGGACTCCACATGAGCTGTGCACAACCAACTAATTTAGTAAATATTAAAGATTAGTTTCTAAACAAGAAAAAAGTCAAATTATATTCTGTCGGGAGCCATAATGGGACAAGCTAATATACTAGCCGGTGATCATCCTGAAATGGCCTGCTTCGGATTATTATATAATCTGCCACAGGTGAGCCCTCATTCAGCAAGGCTGTGGGGGACTCATTGTAGGAAAGATTCCTGCTATTAATATGCTTTTCCCATTATTATTATACATATATAATAATCAATAAGTAATAGCACACCCCTTTGGAGCAGATCTCTGCAGATCCACGAAGATGTACTGTTTTATAGTGGTGCTATATAGACAAATAGATGACTTAAGTTTTGATGATGATCCTATAAGAATTCCTAAAATTACAACCATGATTATTAAGCTCTTTTATAGTGGAACATCTGTTAGGTCCTTTTCTGATAGTCCAAACTGCAATGAGCACTCTGCCAGTCTCCCGTGTCACCAGTTAATTGCTCTTAGATGGCAACCAGACTTTCTCCTACTCAGAGCACATCCAAGAGGTTGTAAAACAATTAACGAAAGGTCATAAAAAGGGAATTAATGATTTATTATAGGTGCTAGGACAGAAGATAAAATACTGACTGAGTTTATCTGTACAAAACTTCACATATAACTTAGTTATGGTGTTAAACTTTCTATGAACCTGTGGAGAAGGCAAATGGTAGATGTTTAGTTAGATAATTGCTCCTAATGGATATGCATGTAAACATTCTCTGTTGTAAACTTCTATTTCAATTTATGGTTTGATTTTTTTTGTGAACTTGTGATGAACTTTGTAACATGTGATCATGTATTCGGAAAGATGTATAAGTACTGAAGACAAAAGAGAGAATCATCTCAATCTCATTCTCATTCTCACTCTCACTCTCAATCTCTTCTCATCTCTTCTCTCTCTCTCCCTCTCTCTCTCTCTCACTCTTTTTTTTTTTACCTTTCCCCACTTAGAAGAATCTTTCCCTTTCTCCACTTAGGATCTTTCCACTTTTCCCTCTTAGATAGCTTTCTTTTTTTTTTTAAATTCTATTTTCTAAGTTTTTTTTTAATTTACATTCCAAATCATTTCCTCTTTCCTGTTTCCTCCCTCCCCAAAAGTCCCATAAGCCCCCTTCCCTCCCTCTTTTCCCCATTCAACCCCCTCTCGTTTCTCTGTCCTGGCGTTCCCCTACATCCAGTCTTTTCAGGACCAGGGGTCTCTCCTTCCATCTTCTTAGAAATCTATTGATATGCGGATTGTGTCTAGGGTATTCCAAGATTCTGGGTTGATATCCCCTAATCAGTGACTGCATACTATGTGTGTTCTTTTGTAATTGGGTTACTTCACTAAGGATAATATTTTCAAGTTCTGACCATTTGCCTAGGAATTTCGTGAATTCATTGTTTTTAATTGCAGAGTAGTATTCCATTGTGTAAATATACCACATCTTCTGAATCCATTCCTCCATTGAGGGACATCTGGGTTCTTTCCAGCTTCTGGCTGTTATAAATAAGGCTGCTATGAACATAGTGGAGCATGTGTCCTTATTGCATGCAGGTAAAGCCTCTGGGTATATGCCCAGGAGTGGTATAGCCGGATCCTCCGGGAGTGTCATGCCCAGTTTTCTGAGGAACTGACAGACTGCTTTCCAGATTGGTTGTACCAGCTTGCAATTCCACCAGCAATGGAGGAGTGTTCATAGGAAACTTTTTACAGCTTAGTAATAAACTCATTAACCACTTTTCTAAGTGTTCTATTTTTCTCCCTGTGACTTCTGACTAGCTGGCTGAAAGTTAGAGCCCAGCAGTTCCTGTGAAGACAGTACAAAGGCAATTTACCTAATCTTTAGCAGTTTGAGGAAGAGGTGCTAAATGCCAGAAACTGCAGTTTCTGGCCTCAGAGGATTATAGAAGACAGGTCAGCTACAATAGCATAGTAACTTAGACTTAGATAAGTAAACTTTTTATTATACAGCAACCCTAAATTTTCCGTAAGACAGTCTTACTCCCAGAATTTCGTAAGACAGAGTCTTACCCCCACCGAAGCTCTTCCCCCCTTGGTTGCTTCAAGAAGAATCAAGAAGAAACAACACCTCTGCTGGGGTTGGCTCCCAGCAATATTCATAAAAGCAAAGTCCTATGGGACTTTCAGGGAGGGAGGAAACGGGAAAGGGGAAATGATTTTGAATGTAAATAAAAAAAAAACTTAGAAAAAAAATCAAAAAAAAAAAAAAAGAAATTAGGAGACAACATGGAACCATTTTTCATGGCAAAATTCGCTAATGAAATAAATTTCTTTACTAAAAAGAGATAATACATCTTTCTTAAAGTTTATTTTCATACAAAGTAAAAAAAACCTAATGAATTCTAGCATAACTAAATAATAAAAAATCACTACAAATCTTTTTCTGTTAGAAATAATTGCTGCAAATTATGATAATGTTGCCACAAAGAATCCATTTAAATGGCTTATGCTTATTTGAGTATGTTGCATAGTAACCAAGAATGATGAATTTTCTGTATAAGATGCCATTTCCCAGGCTCAGGAACAAAAATCCAGAAGGTATGGCACAAATTAATATGTCTTGGGTGTGTTTCATGGCGGGGTTTCCCTCTGTGCTATAGAGGGGCAGAATTCACTTCTGGGACGTCGCTTCACTTGCCCTTTAGGTTTGGTTTTTGTTGTTGGTTTTGTTTTGTATTTTTTGTTTTGTTTTGTTTTGTTTTGTTGAGTAAATTTGTGGTTGTCATGCAAATAGCTGCTCAGAGAGACCTGGAGGAGAATCCGATTTGTGTAATCTGTAGCCACACATCACTACAGCAAAGTTCAAAATTTCTCACTTCTGCTTCTCTTTGTGGCAGGAGCTGCACATCTGTAATTCAGTTTAAAACCAACGGGAAATCAAAAGGCAAAAATTAATGGAAATGCCATCCTCTTTTTGTTTTACACGTGTCCTTAAAAATATAAACTTACTCTGAATTTGAAAAAAAAAATAAGACTTAAATCCTGTAGCTTAGTATATCTGTAAATGCTTAGTACATCTGTAAAGTTTTTTTTTCTGTGATATTTCATCTTTCTGACTTGAAGGATCAATATTTACCATGATCTTCAGGTTTCTTAATATCAGCGTTTCCATCTCTTCAAACACGGAGCAAGTCTGTGAAGAACACACACATATACACACCACACATACCACACATCACACGCACCACACACCACACACACCACACATACACATACCTCACACACCACACACCACACACAACACAGGCACACACACACACACACACATACACCACACACATCACATGCACACACATCACACACCACACACATCACATGCACACACATCACACACCACACACAGCACATGCACATACACACACACATACACCACACACCACAAACCATACACACCACTTGCACACACACAGACACACACACACACACACACACACACACACACACACATGCACCACATCACACACACCACACACACCCCATACACACACACCATACAAACACACACCACACACACACACACACCACATGCACAAATACACACACACAAGTTCATGGGGATGCAGAAATCATTAATGAGCTTTAATTAGTTCTATCATTCATGCATAAAACTATTCTAGGATAGAAAATGTTTACATCTGGATATCCAGGTAGCTTTCTGACTGATGGAACAAACTGTGGTTTTTTTTTTTTAAAAAGCTCTAGTCCATTTATGAGGAATATATGATGTTTTTTTACATGTGGCTGATTCTATTTCCTGCCAACCAAGTCAGCACAAGCCCTTGTTCTTTATACCGTATGAACAACCTAAGGAAAAGCACAATGAATCCAATTATATGTTTATTGAAATCTCTTCTGCAGAACACTCTTCCAGGATTTGAGAGTTTAGCAAATCTGATAAAATCTGGGAATTGTGTTTTAATCTGACTAGCATAATTTCTACCCTCTGAAGCTATGAATACACACAACAATACCACTATGAACAAGAGATGACCTGGGCTATCAGACAGAAGCAAGCGGTTGAGAGCCAACTTGATCAGAAGAGCCAAAGGAAAGATGATAACTTGGTCCCAGAAACAGGGAAGTTGGAACACTGGGAACATGCAACAAGCAAGCAATTGCATTAAAAAACAGCCTGTCTTGAGTAGATGAAACTTCTCAAAACAGCTGCAGAGGCTACGATGGATCTTAAACGTGCTGGTTAACCAGATGCTAAAAGGTTCCTCACCTGTCTGCAGTTGCTTTTTAGGAAGTGGGGCTTAATGGTAGGACATGAATACATGTCTAAGGACCCACCCGGTGAAAAGAGAGAAGAGATTCAGCTTCTACATCTTGTCCTCTCACCTGACCTGGCAGACACAGAGACACTCATACCCCTCACCCCTCATACACACAAATAATACATATGGAAAAATACATAAATTTAAAAACGAAATACTACATCTTCCTTAAACCTTAATTTCACACAAAGTACTTAAAAACGTTAGCATTATTGAAAGAGATTTTATAACTTTCTTTTCTGTTGGAAATAATTGCTTCTAATTATGGAAATAGAGATGTGGCACTGAAGGTAATATTAGTATGCTGCCCTCTCCTTTCTTTGATACCCAGGTTCTATGACACAAGCTTCTATTCTATTTTGTGTACTCTCATGAATGATGCTGGTTTGCCATTTGTGAGTTCAAGAAACCAAGAAACCATGCACATTGGGAAGATGATGTGTCTACATAAGATGTTTAACTTTTTCAGTTGATTTGTCCAGGTGTTTTATCATAGTAATAGAAAGATGACTGGCATTGAAGGCAACCTCTGCTAATAAAAATAGCAATATTCTTTCATAGGCTTGAAACTCTCAGGAAAGCGGGTCCCTGTGCTCTAAGGGCTGGAAGGAATGGCGGAAGGGAAACCGCGTTCAGGATACCTTGACAACAACAACAACAAAAAAAATTAAAAATGGAAAGAAAATAGCAGGGAAAAACACAACAAATGAAAGCAATGGAATGGATGCCAGAAACTATGTTAAAGATTGAGAGGTTAAAAACTGGAAGAAACATTAAAGAAAAACATAACCCTGTTTTATTTTTAAGATACTCTGCCTGGCTGTGCTATGCAATTTCGAATCAGAAGATCTAGGGTCAGCTGGAAAACACGAGTCTAGGAAAGACACTAGCTGTGCTCTGCCTTTTAAAAAATGGTCTGGGACAATTCTGAATAAAAAGACAATGACAAAGGAGCAGTGCCCCAGTGTTTATGGAGTAGATAGTGCAGGAAAGACTTGAGGGCCAGAATGAAAGAACAGCCTGTGCCTGCAAATGAGATGCAGTGGAAGGGAGCAGGAAGGCTGCCAGGCACTCACTAGGGCAAGAGTAGGTAATGGTGCAGAGGGCAGACACACAATTAAAAAGCTTAACAAACTTCAGCACTGAGGAGCCAGGCTGTTTTGTGCTTGGAGCAAGGGCAGGAGCACTCTTGGATAAAGACTGATATCTTTTTATTAAGCAACAGTAGTATCGTTTATTATACCGCATTGCATAGGACAGGCAAGGAAGGAAATTTGCCATCATCTTTATGAAGTCTGACGATTCCTGTCCCATGCTGTAGGTTCAACATTCAGCCCACAGCTGATCACTCCACTGAGACTCCATCCCTCTGCATTTCATATTTCAAAAGGTAATACTGCTCAGTCTGCCACAGGTACATTCTGTGGCTGTTTTAGGCAGCCTTTTGAGTGTACTCTATACTTTACCTACTTTTTGAAAAAAAATTAATTGCTTCCCACGCTTTAGCATCATTTAAAAAAAAACTTGGAATATTTTCTACTGTCTCTAAATCTTTACCTTCTTTAAGACATAAGAAAATCCCCAGCAACTCTGACTACTAGAGATAAAATGCCTTCACTGCATCTGTTTATCTCCATTTCAACTTCACAACTGGTTTCAGAGGTGAATGAATATATTTTACAGCATTTCATTGCTTATTTTAAAGAAATACATCTTATAAAAACGTGCATTCATGTGACATGGACTGTCCTTCCTTTCTCAGCAGGAAATGGAAACAAAATGGACTGATTTTCCACTTTGCTCACCAAGTATTAAGAACTTAAGGAGGGAGGGCACTTCACAGATGTATGTGGAGTTCCTGAGTGAATCCGTAGATAGATGAACTAGGAGCGTGGCTTCTGCTCTGTTGACAAGTCTAGAATATTGCTCTATAGTTCACTGCACAACCTGCGAATGGCTGCTTGATTCTGGCCTATGTGTGAGGGAATCTGCTTGTATTTTTTTTCTTTTTCAAAGTCATTGATCTTCCAGGTGACAGCTATATCCTCTGCTAGTGCATGAAAAATACAGAGGGGGACACTCTCAGTCATCCACTGAACTGAGCACAGGGTCCCCAATACAGGAGCTAGAGAAAGGACCCAAGGAGCTGAAGGGGTTTGCAGCGCCACAGGAGGAACAACAATATGAGCCACCCAGTACTCCCAGAGCACCCAGGGACAAAAACATCGACCAAAGAATACACATGGAGTTACCCATGGCTCCAGAAGCATATGCAGCAGAGGATGGCCTTGTTGGACATCAAAGGGAGGAGAGGCCCTTGGTCCTGGAAAGACTTGATGCAGCAGTGTGAGGGAATACCAGGGCAGGGAAGCAGGAGAGGGTTGATTGGGGAGCAGGGAGAGGGGAGATGGCTTATGGGATTTTCGGAGGGGGGGAACCAGGAAAGGGTACAACATTTGAAATGTAAACAAAGAATGTATCTAATAATAAAAAATCCATTGATCTTAATAACTCATAAACCACATGTTCACTTCCTGTTAGTATTTGACCAATTTTTGAGAAGAAATAAAACATAATACATTGTTTTAAGACAAGTCAGAGCCATCTTGATAAAAACAAAAGAAATTAAGATTTAGAAGTCATCAATCTTTTATTTTCCAGGATCTAGAATAAAATTGATTATACCGAGTTCTGATGCCTTCAAAATTATAAGTATAATGGTTCTCCACATTGCTCTTTTGATTAATCTCATTATTGAAACATTGTCAAATTTGATACAAAAAAATCCTGTTACTGTGTACAAAAGAAAGATTGTAAACCCCAGAAGACAAAGGGTTCAGTACTAGTGAATTTGATTGTGGTTATTATCACTGTTGCTGTAGTTATTAGCATAAGCTAGGTGTTAGCATAAGATGAAGAAACGTGAAAATCCCATAAACGTTGGCCATGTTGAGCTGTAGTGATTCAATACACATCAACACAAAGAGAATAGGAGGCAGGAATGCATAGACCTCTCTAAAATTTAAATATTGCTATTACGGAAGGGACTCACAGTATTGGTAAGCTAGCGATACATCCATAGCGTTCCCTCTCCAGGGGCTTCTTCAGAGTCTGGTTTAGAGTACAATACTCCTCCTTTCACTTGTCATTGCTCTAGACCCCACGGATAACTCAAAAGCTGACCATGAACTAAGTTGCTAACTAGTGAGTACCATTTGCTGATTTTTATTTTTTTGGTTGTTGTTATTTTCATCCCTCGCAGGCCTTAAGGCAAGAAATGTCATATTTACCCTCATGTAAATGTCATGAAGTACCTTCAATAATTAACAGAAGCCTGTGCAGACCACTGTGTAGTTTACAGTGAACAAACAAACAAACATAACTGGAATATGTCTTATAAGAATTTTCTTAGTATCTACATCAACTGACTATATTATGTCCTTTCTAAACTGTAGCATATATGGGTAACTGACTTTTTTCTAAGCTTCCTCAAATATATTATTGTTTGTAGAATAAAAACAAGAGACGTATAATTTATTGTGCATAGTATCAGTTACTTAGTTTTTGTTGTTGTTTGTATTAATTTTCACAAAATAAATAATCTCTTTCCTCTAGGGTGCTCATCTGAGTAATCAAAACTAATTACCACCTAACCTTTATTAAAAACCCAGTTGAAACAACAGGTATGTTACAAAGGAAATCTATGGACTACCATAATTTTCTGTTCTTAATTGCCTTTTATGTTTCTGCCTTTACGTGTAAAATCACCAGATTTCTTGGCTCACTGGATTTTGTTTGCACTCTGCTGAATGACACCATAGAGCTCTGAGCACTTAGTGCTACTTTTTCTATTTTATTGAAACTTGATGAAAGAACTATACACCGAAGATAGTTTTACATTTTCTAGTAACATAATTTTCACTCTATTATACTATTACTCCAAGTTCCCAATAAAAATGACACAACTTGTATGATAAAGCAACTCTGTAGCATAAGATGAGGAAAATTCTTAGTGTGTTATTTTGATTATTATGTATCTTACTTTTATATGAAAGCTGTGACTCAGACTTCTAATGTCTTATCCTTTAAAGCACTGTTTGGATAATCGGGCATGAAATTCTTTTCAAGTGTGTACACTTTCCAAGTATAAGGTGCAACTAACTTATGCTGTGTCTATTTTTCACAAACTACTTCAGTTTTTCAGGGTAAGAGCAGTACGGATAAATAAAAAGTAAGGAAAGAATGCTATTGTCTTCCCTTTAGTAAAACTTGGGGTCTTGTACACAGAGTGTGAGCTCATGAAGTAAATCTGGGTTGAAGAGCAGAGTTATTTCATTGATGTGACCCAAGCACATACTTGGACATGCAATAGGAAATTATCAGTTTATGAAATCATGAATGTAATCATACACTACATTTACATATTTGACTATTTTTCTTATTTTGGTTTTAGAGATTATTTGTAAATTGAGGAAGATCAGTGTAAAGGAAATAAAAAGTATTTACCCACAAAATAAAACCAAAACCAAAACAAACAAACAGAAAGAACAAAACCAAGAGCAAGAATAAAATTGTGTAGCTTAAAGTTACGTGGTTTTTCTTTTCTTTTTGAGAATACAACATAATTACAGCATAAACATCACCCTCTTGTCCCTTCCTTCTTTAGGTGCAAACACTCCCAAAAGCCCTCTTTGCTCTTGTTCAAATTTACAGACTCTTTTTACATTAACTGTTATAACACACAATATGTAAAAGTATTCTATAAGCATATCACAGACTTAGTGAATTCCTTTGAACTGAATCTCCTAGAATTCAATCACAGATCCTATCTGATGCCTCCTCATCAGCTTATCAGATATATTTTGTTTTTATTCTTTTAAAGTTCAAGTTTTTCTTTATTTATATACTAATCTTCCAACACAGAAATTAATTTGGACATAACAAAAAAGTATGTACATTACTCTTCTTTACTGAATAACTCACCTTTCCATTAATCAAACTCTTTTTGAAAATGACAACTCTGTATCTACTTTTATGTCCTCATAAAAATGCTTATGGTTAAAATGAGTGATATCAGTAGAGATTGATCACCCTAAATCAATAGTTATCTAGGAGCTCGCGCTTGCAATATTTCATCCATATTATAGCACCAGGAATCATCAAATCTTGTTACCCAAACTGAACAGAATAAATCATATAGTTTATTAAAATTGGTTTACAATAAGTTAAGAAAAATTGTTTCCAACTCTTTAGCCTTTAGTCACAATATAAACTAATTTTAATTCCTAATTTTAATATAAGTAGATAAAATAGTCCTTCAATGTTTTCCTCACTGATGGATTACGCTAAATATATATTACAAAGTAAAGTATATAATTAGAACTTTTCCCCAAATTTGTTGATTTTCAGAAAAGTTTAGAGCCGGGCGGTGGTGGCGCACGCCTTTAATCCCAGCACTTGGGAGGCAGAGGCAGGAGGATTTCTGAGTTCGAGGCCAGCCTGGCCTACAAAGTGAGTTCGAGGATAGCCAGGGCTACACAGAGAAACCCTGTCTCGAAAAAAACCAAAAAAAAAAAAAGTTTAGGACTCATGGACCATGGAAGCTTCATCCTTAATCGCTAGCTTTAGTAGAGCTAGACGCTCCATGCAAGCTACTGGAGAAGAAAAGGAGTCATCAATCAATCTGTCATCATCAAACATACCAATTGCAAACTGTAGGAATGATTGGCTTGAGAAGATGTACCCACTGTCAATAATGGCATGAACATCACCAAAGTAACCAACCACTCTGCCACTGAATTTAAGTCCTGCTCAACAAGATGAACCCCACACCTGGCACCATTATTTCTCCTAATATCTATATCTAGATTGTATATAAGCCATACAAGAAAATATACAAATATTACGCTGATAAATAGACATACTAACCATTTCAATATCTTACCATTAAACCCATAGATCACATATCTTTCAACATTAGTCTAAGACATCCCTAGGTGTTATTGATGGTGACTAACTACTGGCCAATGTTCAGTGACCAGACTGTAGAATATAAATAAGACCAAACCTCTCCTAAGTCATCATAAAAGAGTGGAGCACAAAAAATGTAAGTTAGCAGGCTGGTCGATGACTGACTCTAAGGGATCATTACCTTCTGACATGGCAGGAGAGCCACACACATGCTCACAGAACTCATGAGCATAAATACTTTACAAGCTCAACCATACCAAATCCCAGCACTAGGAACAAAGTTCAGCATGCTATCCCACCCCAAGATATGGAGTTATTGACTACTGTTAGTTATAGGAAGAGAGCGATTTCCCTAGTAGTGTAACTCCTGTTAGGTCAAGCAATCACCAGTGGAAAACCAACACACCCAAAATTATTTAGACGACAGAAATTGGTCTTGAAGCCTTAAAAAAGAAGAAAAGAAAGAGAAAAGACAGACATAGATAATAAGGGTAGGGAATGGGGCTGAGTTGAGAAAATTGGAGGGTGAATATAATTAAAAATTCTTTGAATAAAAGTCTCAAAAACAAAAAATAAATAACAACAAAAAAAGTATTATTGGGCAGAGTCAAGAATTTCATAACTATCAGGTCCTTCCCAGACAAAGGTAACAAATCTTACATTTACCTACATTAAATATAGTGGCATTGAATTTTTCATTTTTCTTTTTACACAGAAAAAAAGCAAATTTATTCTAAATTTAAGGTAGTTAAAACACATTGCAATATTAAAGTCCCTTTTGTATTTTTTCATTTTATGAGATTTAAAAACACATTGTCATTTGAATAGTTTCTATTTTTAAAAACATGAATTAACTACATCAATAGAGTCGACAATTTATTTCATCACAATTTAGAACATCTTTTTCACACAACATGCTTTAAATCTAGAACTTTGTTAGGTAAATAGTGGTACAAATTTTATTACTAAAATATTTTTACTTCAGTACTAATCAAACAAACTGGTTTTCCTGCCAATCATACCAGAGCAATAGGACTGTAATTAGACAATTACTAACTGGCTTCCCACATTGATCCTCACAACAAAACACCAGAATCAAAAGAGTGCAGAATCTTCTCTGATAGGAGACAAAATCTTATTTTATATCTAATGTTAGTATTTACCACAAAGTCAACTTGACCAACATTCTTTTGGAAGTCATGCCTATGAATATTTGGCTTACCTTGTTTTTAGATAAATATTCATCATGGAGACTTCAAATTACTATAGCCCTCATTGCCATAGGTCAGCAGGATGATGGTTGATCTGTTTTAGGTTGACACTTTTGTGAAGTTCATGTAACAAATATGCTGGTATTTCCCTCTGTCTCTCTGTCTCTGTCTCTGTCTTTGTCTCCTCTCTCTCTCTCTCTCTCTCTCTCTCTCTCTCTCTCTCTCTCTCTCTCTCTCTCTCTCATTATCTCATTATTTCATTTGAATTTGAATACATTCCCAACAGTTTTGTTTTAAAAGAAACTGACCCAAATCCAACTACTCTAGAAATAATACTTTAAAATATGCACTAGACCAATACCGCAATCCTTTATGTAAACTCTTATGTTGTTGTAACAGTCAACCATGAAACTATGTTTGTTGCTACATCATAACTGTAATTTTCATATTGTAATGAATCATAATGTAAATATATATTTCCAATAGCCTTTGGTGACCCCTGTGAAGGGTTATTCAACAGCCAAAGTAGGGGTCAGAATCCACAGATCAAGAACTGCTTCTCTGTACAGTTTCAGGAACTAACAGATGTAGGTTCCTTTTCATTTTAAGAGTTTAATAGGAGGGTCTGAAATCTGTTATATACATATATATGCAATTAATAAATAATATTTTTTAAAAAGGAAAAAAGTGTTTAATGAAAAACAGTTTTTGGCTAAACATGATTCAAAATAGCAAACTCAAGAGTGAACTTCAGGACTCAGAGACAGAACAGCCCAAACTGAGATAAGTCTCATCCTACAAGATTGTGCAGCTGGCGGTTAGACAGTCCATGTGATTGAGTTCTTCATTTATTTTAGCTGCTTAATTTATTGTGCTGAAACTCAACCATATTGTGGTTTTAAAAAACAAGATGTGAGCCTGCATTTATATTTTTTAAACCAGATCAACTGTGAAGTCCTTACTAGTTCTAAAGACACCCATAAAAGAGGAAATAACATTTTAAAAAGGAAACAGAGAGGAACGGATAAAGTTTCCATTTACTTAATCACAAAGCTCATCATAGGAAATTATGCTGGGACCACAACTTGCTCTCAGAAAAGACAACATATGGTGTGATTACAAGCACCAACTCCACACATAGCATTTCTTCTAACTTTTCAGTGTACAAACATGTCACTGCACAGTATTTTCAATTGGAGAAATTTGGAAGTATATGACAATGA
This sequence comes from Tokudaia tokunoshimensis, assembly GCA_036184795.1. Classification (NCBI taxonomy): domain Eukaryota; kingdom Metazoa; phylum Chordata; class Mammalia; order Rodentia; family Muridae; genus Tokudaia; species Tokudaia tokunoshimensis. The sequence goes on along the minus strand of BTHU01000003.1, from coordinate 133,073,030 downwards.
TAGCTATTAAGATGGCTGAGTTATAGAAATACTATAAAATATAAAAACTATAAAATAAAAACATTGAGGTACTGAAAGCCTGCATATGAAAAATGCTCTGTAAGGATAAAAATAAGACAACTAAGAAAATTTGGGAAAATTATGAACGCCTATTTCATTATCTTCTAATTAGCAGAGTTTTCAGTGGTAAGAAGTACATCCTAGCCACATGAAATAATTCTACTTGAACAATGCATGATGCATTTGTATATTATATATTCAGGTCAGCAAGATGCACCTGAAGAGACAGCTGCAGAAATATAATCTTCTTGTATTGATTAAGGCTATCCATTACATCATCCACTCAACTCTATCACGTTGTCAAAATCTATAGAAGATTGAGAAAGTAACGAACTCATATTCTTCTCATGGCAAAAACATATGTATGATATTAAAAATGATATGAAATAGTATAAAATTCAAGATTAAATCAAGAGTGTACACCTTTAACTAAACACAATGATTTTGAGGCTTGAAGTTGTGACAAAAGCTTTAGAACACTTAAGATTAAAACTAAAATATGTAGAGAATATGTTGTATTTTAAATGAGTTACATAAAATACCAATGATAATTTTGATGAAATACTACTTTCTATTTATCTCTGGTAATATTCTGACTTCACAATGCAGAACAGCAGGTTATCTTATAAAACCTGACTAGTAAATAAAACACATATTTTACTAAAGATAAAGTTTTTCTATGTTTCTCTTTAAAAGTAAGAATCTCAATTTTGACTCTATCTTCCTTCTGAAAGCACTGTGTATGACCTAGGTGAACTAACTGTCACCTTAAAAAAATGGATACATTCTTTTCTAAAATAGATCACTCAATAAAAATGTACTAAGAGACACTATTCTTAATTCTTTAAGGGGCCACAGGAAAAGATGGAAGAGAGGAAATATCTGCATGACAGCAATAACAATGACTTCCCCAAGTTTGTCCATCCAGGGTTCCAGACAGAAGTGTAAACTTGCATCCTAGAGAACAGCACCGCACAAAAGAAAAGTCACAGTAAACATCGGTTTGTAGACTTGGTTTCTGAAAGCCTTTGCCATTAGCTTTCATACTTATGAATTTTCATCCACAAGGAACAAATACATATCAACAATCAAAACCATCAGTGTTCAGTGCCTTCATTACCTTCCTGCTTCAAGATTAAAAAGTTCCCAAGTTGCCTTTACTCAACAACTGAACGTTTAAAGAACTCATTGACGCTCTCAAAAGACCAGGTTAAAAAACATAGTATCAGGAAGCATAGAAAAAGTGAAGCCAAACAAAGTAGCACATACTTTGTGATGAATGTGGAAGAAGTAGGAGATATCTTACCAAGTACCCCAAGCCGATAGTTGACTGTGATGACGATCACATTGCCATAGCTTGCCAAAACACTCCCATCATATAGATTTCCAGTACCTTCCATGTAAGAGCCACCATGGATGTACACCATCACTGGTTTGGGACCCCCACTGTCCCGAATATCTGCAAAACAAATGATTGGTAATTATTGTTATCCCCAACAACATGCACAATGAAACAGCATATTTTTGCACTTTAAGGACAGGAGGGCATGATTTTAATGTCTTTAAATTACTGTTTTTCTTAAAGTGTTTCTTAAGCAATTCCTACTAGGAGCTATTGATAAGAAAAGAACAACAGGCACCCATTGTTTTCTGTCTAAAACTTAGTTTTCAAGGGATGGACTTGCTATTCACGAACTATTAAGTAAGGACAATGATTCATTTCTATCTGGAGTCAAGGCATCAATCCCTTCTTTATTACTGTGGAGCTTTGTATCAAATACAACATGATTATACTAAGAATTTTGTGGTCCCATTTGTGAGTAAAATTAGACCATTGTATTATTCATTTCAGAGTTCAATCTTCCTGCTTAAGTACTATCAAATGATTGTTTAGACAGTAAAAGTATGTGCATCTGAGCACCTGTGGTTGATACAAGTGTAAAATGTCATTGAAATGCTGCATCTAGAGAAGTCACAGCATTCATCCATCCAGGTCAAACCTACTCTTTAGAAGAAAAAAATAAAAAGGAAGTATATTTGCACTACTTCCTATAGCTAATGGGCCCTTCTCAGTTCTCTGTGCCATGATTCTAATCATGTAGGTGTGCAATGAAGAATGGTAAAATCTAGTGATATCACTGTGATTTTCTCCCAGTCTCAGTTTCAGTATTTTGCTAAGATTCACTGACCATGACTATGTGATTTTCTATGCAGAAATTATAAAAAAACAAACAACAAAAAGAAAAGTGATTTTATCAATTTTAAAAGCATAGTAATTTCTGCTGAAATGGCTAACCTGTATTTCGATTCAGTCACAAACCTTGAACATATCAAAATATGACTGTAAATAAAACAGTGCTATTTGATATCAGGTTGAGTCCCTGTGTGCTAATAAGCATCTCTGTATTAAGTATATTACACTTAACACTGGTTTGAAAGATTTGAAAATATAGTTTAATATTCTAATCAAGTTAAACTGTCCTACAAACTTCCATCAAGGCATCAGCTTCCAGTGGAGGCACAAGTTATAAATCATAGAGAGAATTGGGCTGATTTAGAGACTGTTTCACCCTCCTTTTTTTTTTTAATTTAATTTAATTTTATTTTTTTAATTTACATTCCAAATCACTTCCCCTTTCCCGTTTCCTCCCTCCCCGAAAGTCCCATAAGCCCCCTTCCCTCCCTCTTTTCTCCGTTCAACCCCCTCTCATTACTCTGTCCTGGCGTTCCCCTACATCCAGTCTTTCCAGGACCAGGGGTCTCTCCTTCCATCTTTTTAGAAATCTATTGATATGCTGATTGTGTCTAGGGTATTCTGAGATTCTGGGTCAATATCCCCTTATCAGTGACTTCATACCATGTGTGATTGGGTTACCTCACTAAGGATGATATTTTCAAGTTCTGACCATTTGCCTAGGAATTTCGTGAATTCATTGTTTTTAATTGCAGAGTAGTATTCCATTGTGTAAATATACCACATCTTCTGAATCCATTCCTCCGTTGAGGGACATCTGGGTTCTTTCCAGCTTCTGGCTATTATAAATAAGGCTGCTATGAATATAGTGGAGCATGTGTCCTTATTGCATGCAGGTAAAGTCTCTGGGTATATGCCCAGGAGTGGTATAGCCGGATCCTCCGGAAGTGTCATGCCCAGTTTTCTGAGGAGCCGCCAGACTGCTTTCCAGAGTGGTTGTACCAGCCTGCAATTCCACCAGCAGTGGAGGAGTGTTCCTCTTTCTCCACATCCTCGCCAACAACTGCTGTCTCCTGTGTTTTTGATCTTAGCCATCCTGACTGGTGTGAGATGGAATCTCAGGGTTGTTTTGATTTGCATTTCCCTAATGACTAAGGATGATGAACATCTCTTTAGGTGCTTCTCAGCCATTAGATATTCTTCAGGTGAGAACTCTTTGTGGAGCTCTGTACCCCATTTTTTAATAGGGTTACTTGCCTCTCTGGAGTTTAACTTCTTGAGTTCTTTGTATATCTTGGATATTAGCCCTCTGTCGGATGTAAGGTTGGTAAAGATCATTTCCCAGTTAGTTGGTTGCCGCTTTGTCTTTTTGACGGTGTCTTTTGCCTTGCAAAAACTTTGTAATTTAATGAGGTCCCATTTGTCTATTCTTGATCTTAGAGTATAAGCTATTGGAGTTCTGTTCAGGAAATTCTCCCCTGTGCCCATATGTTCAAGGTTCTTCCCTAGTTTCCCTTCTATTAGTTTCAGTGTGTCTGGTTTTACGTGGAGATCTTTGATCCACTTAGAATTGAGCTTAGTGCAAGGAGATAAGGATGGGTCAATTTGCATTCTTCTGCATGTTGACCTCCAGCTGAGCCAGCACCATTTGTTGAAAAGGCTATCTTTTTTCCACTGGATGGTTTTAGCTCCTTTGTCAAAGATCAAGTGACCATAGGAGTGTGGATTCATTTCTGGGTCTTCAATTCTGTTCCATTGATCTACATGTCTGTTACTGTACCAATACCATGCAGTTTTTAACACTATTGCTCTGTAGTACAGCTTGAGGTCCGGGATACTGATTCCCCCAGAGGTTCTTTTACTCTTGAGAATAGTTTTAGCTATTCTGGGTTTTCTGTTATTCCAGATGAATTTTTGAATTGCTCTTTCTAACTCTATGAAGAATTGAGTTGGGATTTTGATGGGGATTGCATTGAATCTGTGTATTACTTTTGGTAAGATGCTCATTTTTACTATATTAATCCTGCCAATCCATGAGCATGGCAGATTTTTCCATCTTCCGAGGTCTTCTTCAATTTCTTTCTTCAGAGACTTGAAGTTCTTGTCATACAGATCTTTCACTTGTTTGGTTAGCGTCACACCAAGATACTTAATATGGTTTGTGGCTATCGTAAAGGGTATTATTTCTCTTACTTCTTTCTCAGCCTGCTTATCCTTTGAGTATAGGAAGGCTTCTGACTTGCTTGAGTTGATTTTATATCCGGCCACTTTGCTGAAGTCGTTTATCAGCTGTAGGAGTTCTCTGGTGGAGTTCTTTGGGTCGCTTATGTATACTATCATATAGTCTGCAAATAGTGATAGTTTGTCACCCTCCTTTTAGAAAGAAAACACCAATTTAAATGCCCATTGTTTTCTCTGATAGAGTAACTTCTTCGAATGAAAACTCATTTTTAGATCAAAAAGAACAGTTTCTTTTGTTTATTCAGACCTCCATGTTGAGAAAATGGCTCATCTCACAGCATGATGACTTTCTTACTTTCTGTCTGTCTGTCTTTCTTTCTTTTTAAGGTAATCAATTTTCAGGCAAGAGTTTATTTATTTATTTATTTATTTATTTATTTATTTATTTATTAGTTGCTTTGATTTTATAATTGGTTTTTAGTTTAGCATAAAATTAATGGGCTTCCTATGCCAAATTCATACAATAGCCATTAGGCTTGTTCTAAGTTGTCCCTTTAAGAAAGATCAATCTTAAATGAATCACTGTCTTGTCTCCCTCCTAGATATATGAACTTCATGTGACTGTGCTTGATCTGAGCAAGAACAGTTTTACATTGTAGTAATCTGCTAGACATAGTCATCACATTTATCTTCTTCTGAAATTGACAAGCAAAAGGTACTGCCTGTTTTTAACATTAATCATTTTATTTTATTTTATTTTACTTTACATTTTATTTTATTTTATTTTATTTTATTTTATTTTATTTTATGTTTCTGGGTATTTTTCCTGCATGTATACCTGTGTGTCTAGTGACTAAGCAGCCAAAGAGAGTCGAAGGTTCTCTGGAGTTGGAGTTAAATCCAGTTGTGAGGTTCCATGTGGGTGCCATGAATTGAACCCAGTGTTCTAGAACAAGCATTGCTCTTAAACACTGAGCCAACTCTCCAGGCCGTCTTCCCTCTTATATGAAGATTCAGAGGCTTGGCGAGTTGTCAGATATAAAAGGGAGAGTAATTCTTTTTCTGATTGTTAAACCACACCTAAAATGCCTGCTTGCCACATCAAATTATAGCTTCTTATTTTTCTTGTACGGTTGGCACTGAAGAAGCAATAATAAATTATTAAACTGAAATCATTAGCCAAACTGTTCGCAGCAGACACTGTACTCTGCTAATTGTATGCTTGGAGGTAGCACAGAGGGAGGCTGTTTCAGAATTCTCCTTTAATTAAAATTACATAGAATTACAAAGCACCCACTGTGAACAGTAATGAAGTCTTGGTAGAGCCATTCTGTTCACCTGGAAGACAATACAGACACACATTGAGAGGACTAGCCCGGCACCTTGCAGCAGACCCACCTGGGCAGTGTCGCAAGTGCAAACATGTCAGCAGAAGCAGGACTTGTACTCAAGCAAGTCTCTCTTTTTCCTTGAAATTTATACCTGAAGGACTCACAGATATTATGGACAGTTTGAATCTCCAAATCAGTTTTTCAAACTTTTCAGAGACTTTGTTCTTCTTTAAGATTTTAGAATATTGAGCTATTCTTTGCTGTAAACTTATTTTTTTTTCTCTCAACGTGACTCTGAACTTGAACAATAAATATAATGTATGTTGATTCCTAAAATAAACTAAAATTACTAACATTAATTTAGTGTATGAAAACCTTTAGAATACATTGGAATCTTCTATTATAACCAGAATTCTTGGTGAGTGATAATTACTTTACCAGACTGACATATGCTTATTTATTTACATAAACCCTAAGTCTTTCCATTGTTAATAAAAACTAGTTAAAATTATAAGTATTTATTGAGTGTTTTAAAAACAAAACAAATTATTGATATTTTGTTAGTTTTCTATCTTATCATCAGCTCATGTATTAAATGTTCTTCAGTAGTTAATAATGAATATTTTAGAGTCACAATGTTTTTTAAACCTTATTTGTTATTTAATTCCCTATACAATAGATAAAGCATATCAACTTTGTTTTTACCTACAATTTTTGGCTTTACATGAATAGCTACTTTAGTCTTTACTAAAATGGGCACTTCATGGGTTCTTAAAATACTAGCTTACTTCCAGTCAAACTGTAAACTTTCACAAGCATATTCATAATTCTGTCATTTTCTTTAGTTCTTGTTAAACACAGGGAGTTTGAGGGGAGAAGAATGGTGAAGGAAACCTTTGTTGATGATTATCTTCCTCTAAAATATTAATAAAGAACTCTTTAGTTTTTTCAGGCTAATTAAATAATAGATATGGAATATGAATCCTTACCCTTAGTAAGCATCTGACTTGACAACTAATACTTTAGATCAATTTAAAAAGTGTCAATGAGTTCATAGGAGAGCCTGTGTATGACATCTAGAACCCAGCATCACAGATCCTCTCAATGGCCCCACTGAATAATTGCACATAATTCCTAAAATATGTTCATTGGTTTCTTTTTAAGGGGTCACAGACTGGTTAATTGGCCATACTTTAGAAGTTTTGGACATTTAATAGCTTTTAACTTGTGAAGCATTGCCTTAATTAAATTTTGTGTCTGATATATACAAAGAGATGCTTGAAGACATGTCCATGCCTTTCACTCATGTTTATGGGTGCCAATTATCGCTCAGACCTGCTAGAGTGAAATAGAAGGCTGGGCTTAATGTGTTCTTGTTAGCCTAGGCACAAAACAAACATGCAGTGTGGTTACAAAAGATATGAGAATCTACAGAGCAACTTGGAGGGAACTTAAATCTCTATGGTGCTAATAAATTACATCTAAATATTTAAATGCTAATTTTGAGATGTTTTTGCAAAATTAAATACGTCTCTGTAATCTTCTAAGTTCCTTAACTAAATTGAGAGAAACATTGGCTACTGTTTGAAAACATTTTAGGAGTTGAGATTAGCCTGTAAAACAGAGTTCATTTGATTATTATAAATTTTAAGTTAAGAACGATGTGACTCATTTGGCCTGGAGATTGATGCAGACGAGGAATTAGAAGTAACCATCTCTACAGAGAAGTCTGTAATGCTGTAGGGAATAAAGGACAAAGGATGTTGAATGCCAAAGGGGACACAGAATGCAGTGCTTGAGACATGCCTAGTGAATTAGGGCACAGGGAAAATGTGGAGAATTGCCAAATAACCTGACTTTCAGGAATGGAAAAAAAGGATTGTAATTACGTCCTTTGCTTTGGGTCCAGTGATGCCAATTCAACATTTAACACAAATTCAAACTAGATATTAGATCATTTTGATTTGTATCATATCTACAAAATAGTTCCAAAAGCACTGAAGAGGGGACATTCAGAGTTTACTAAATGTTTTCTTGATGAGATATCTGAATGTATCTTTCATGTTTCTCAAGTAATTTTGAAATGAAGTACAGAGGAATGGGCTGTATTGGACCTGAGTGTTACTGCAGGAGACAGCCTTCGACATTTAAAAGCATTCCTTGACTTGGTAGCTCTGGCAAACTGGCTTCCCATGTGGTGGTTAAGACCTGACATTTAAGCAGCTGTTTAGGGTATATTTAATAATGAACTAAAAATGTTAAAAATGATTCAAAAATGTTCTGTAAAACGGATGCAGGTGCAGCACAGATAAACTCACTATCCATACTCAGTGGTACGTACTCCAAACATGTAAATATATGAGAGTTATAAAGGGAAAATCATCTGATGAAATCAGCAACTGAAAAATTTAAACTGTAGTGATGATATTCTAGAATTATTAAGATAGTACCAAATATTGGACAACTATCCCTCAAAAACAATTCTCTATACTAACAATGTATAGAATATTGTATTGTCAGAAAATTTTACATATTTTACATTCCCTTATAACACAAACTGGGAACATCACCCACGACCCAGATAGCCTAAAAATATTCTGAACGTTTGACTCTATCAAACCTAGTATCAATTTATTCTTTAACTATTTATCACTGGAAATTATGTGTCTTAAGAATGACTTTTAATTATTTAATATTAATAGTAGTGATTAGCTTATGTATAATGGCTACCTATTTACTGGGTTCCATGGTAAATGAATATACAATCAAATAATCATAAACTACACTACAGTCACAATTATTTTTAATGGCTTATTTTATTCATGTGTGTGCAGTCTATGTGTGCATTCACAAGGCCTAGGGAATTTGAGGGAATGAGACATCAGAGCTGGTATTACAGGTGTTTGTGAGGTCCTTGGTTTGAATAAGATTGACCCCTTAGGCCTGTATATTTGCATGCTTCATTCCTAATGAGCTATAAGGAAATGGTTAGGGGGCGTGGCCTTGCTGTAGGAAGTGTGTAACTAGGGGTGGGCTTTAAAGTCTTAAAACCATGGGCTAGGCCCACTGTCGATCTTTCTGCCTGCTACCCGAGGATCGGGATGTAGAACTCTCAAAGACTGCTGTAGCGCCATGTGTGCCTTGCGCTGCTGTCCGTCAAACCATGATGATAAACGACCAAGCCTTTGAAACTGTAAGGAAACCTCCAGATAAATGCTCTCTTCTCTAGACATTACCTTGGCCATGCTGCCTTTTCACAGCAATAGGGCAGTGACATATACAATATGTACTCTTAACTGCTGAGACAACTTTCCAGCCCATTAATAATTCTTAAGAGTTACCACTCCTGGGCATATACCCAGAGACTTTACCTGCATGCAATAAGGACACATGTTCCACTATGTTCATAGCAGCCTTATTTATAATAGCCAGAAGCTGGAAAGAACCCAGATGTCCCTCAACGGAGGAATGGATTCAGAAGATGTGGTATATTTACACAATGGAATACTACTCTGCAATTAAAAACAATGAATTCACGAAATTCCTAGGCAAATGGTCAGAACTTGAAAATATCATCCTTAGTGAGGTAACCCAATCACAAAAGATCACACATGGTATGAAGTCACTGATAAGGGGATATTGACCCAGAATCTCAGAATACCCTAGACACAATCAGCATATCAATAGATTTCTAAAAAGATGGAAGGAGAGACCCCTGGTCCTGGAAAGACTGGATGTAGGGGAACGCCAGGACAGAGTAATGAGAGGGGGTTGAACGGAGAAAAGAGGGAGGGAAGGGGGCTTATGGGACTTTCGGGGAGGGAGGAAACGGGAAAGGGGAAGTGATTTGGAATGTAAATTAAAAAAATAAAATAAAATTAAATTAAAAAAAAAAAAAAAAAAAAAAAAAAAAGAGTTATAAAATGAAAACTTGAAAATGTAACAATTAAGCTTTCAATATTTTGCCTCTACCATTTAAGTTTCCATTTCAGAAGAGTTTGTTGAACTTGTCTCAACAAAATTGAAAAATAAAAGGATGCAAATTGTGTATGAAAGTCATTTGGTCATAGATTTCTTCAATGACTTGAGAGAATATGTCTGCGGACCTGGGGACTGATTATTTTGGGAAAAAATCAGTTCTACCTTCTTTAAATATCATTTTAAGATTTATTTCTGAGGAATAAATATTTTTCTGAGGTTTGAGGAAAAACATAAAATCATAGCTTATATTAATTACCTCTAAAAACTTATATTTATGGTAACATTCAAATCAAAAACAAAAAAATATATATATATATATATATATATATATATATATATATATATATATCATAAAATCCTGAATGAAAGGGAGATAGGCTGAATGAACTGGTTGTCTCTCTAGGAACTTAGTTACATATCAGGTTGAAAGACAGACTGAAAGAGTTAGTGAATACTTAGATTTCATAAGCAGAACTGTATGATAAAAGAATATAAGATGGAGAAAATAATCCCCGTAACAATGAACTAAGGAATATTTTTATACATGAATACTATACTGAGACAGTTATAAAATTTTATTTCATATTATTAAATTATCTAAAACGATAAATATTTTGAAATGAAAATTATACCTGTAATCTTGTTTGTTTAAATACCTATTAAATTTACCAAAAAAAAATGTTGTTTAAGATTTGTTTATTTTATTTCTTAACAACAAGTGTCTGCATGTCTTTGTTTTGTTGTAAACGTGTGTCAGTTCTGGTACCCATGGTGGCCAGAAAAAACCAAGGGACACCCTGGAGCTGAGTTATATGGACATAGCTACTGGGATTGAACTTGGGTCCTGTAGTAGGGCAGACAGTTCTCTTACCTCAGAACATGTCTCTAGCATCATGAACCAACAGATTACTAAGGGACCAGGCCACTTAGGTGGATATACTTTTTTATTACTTACCCTAATAGTTGGGGTGCCTTTGTTCTCTATGTACTATTATTTAACTTATATGATATTTAAGCATATCAATACGAAGCAGGTTTGAAAAAAAATCTAAGTTATATTGCTCAAGAAACACTTTGCATCGGCTTATTTCTCCTTTGACAGAGCATGGCGTATCTTTTGAAAAAGGAAGTAAAATGTAATAATGATACTGAGTCAAATTGGGCCAAAGTATTTACATAGATTAGAGCACATGCAATGGGTACAAGGACTACAAGGGGAAGATTGTTAGTTCAAAGAATGTGGACGGATTCATCAAAACATGGGATGAAACATATCAAAAGTCAGTTCAAGAAAACCAAAAGAGAAAAACAAAAGCAAAAACAAAAACGCCCCTCTTTTCAAAACATCTGAATGGTTGGCATCAAAATGTAAAATGTAACATTCACTTTAAAAAAATTTTAAAATGCATATTTATGTGTAACAACAAGCAAGAAGACAAAACACATCCAAAACAGGAATTTAAAAAGAACTCTTCAAAAAAAGACAAGAAGTAAAAAAATTAGAAAGGGGTGGAAAAGTGATTGCGGCCCTGGTCATGCAAAGAGATTTGGTGGGGAAAAAAAATACCTTCATCTTCTGCACCGTCATTATCACCTAAATCATCTGTCTGTTTCTTTGTAAGGGGACCTAGGATTGAGAACGGAGAAATGGAGGGAAAAAAAAAGACAATTCAAGAATAAACAAGACTGAGGGGAAAAAATAAACATAAATACTAAAATTCTCAAGGATATTTCAAAAAAGATCAGGGAAGTGGTTTATATTACGGCTGTTTTTTTTTTTTATTTTTAAGAAAAAAAAATACCCTTCCCCAAAATATCTCATAGATTTGGTTTCTGAACATTTTCAGCATTAAAAAATGCACCATGGTTTAGTCTTTTAATCAAAGGTCAAGGAATTTTATTTTTGTAAAAATACCCACTTCACATTAAAAAATGAACAGTTTAATTTATTAAATATACTTAATTTATTCAGTGTCCTGTCTAATTAAACTTATGAAACTCATAAATATATAGCAGGTCAAATTATTCTTGAAGTTGGGACAAGATAACAACATGAAAAAAGAAAAGTAGTTATGTTTTTTAAGTTGTTCTTTTTCTGCTTTTTAAAAATTCTGTCATTGTATGATCATTACCACTTTTATTTTACACATTTTTAATTTATACATTTAGAAAACCTGTGACTTTTTAAAATTACTTGTCATGACACAAGTACTCCCCCGTGTGTTTTAATTTAAATGTTAGTTGTGGATTTAAGACAATTACCACATGCAGGAATGTATCAACAGATAATTTTGTCACTTGGCAGAGAAAAGGTACCATCAATAGAGGCATGTGGAGCTATCAAAGCACTTAAACAGTCAGGGCTAATACTTCAAAATCAACCTTATAAAACATTAGACTCATGGCATTGTACAAGTTCGTACCCACTGTATTTATTTATAATAGTATCATGTTTTAGAAGGATTGCCTTAAAACACCGTGGATGCTTAATACATGTTGTATTGTCCCTAACAGTGCTACTTTGCTTTCATAAAAGAACACACTGAAGGGGAAGTTAAAGGCCATCTGTAAGTAATTTTAAGTGTCACAGAATTGACATACTCAGCACACAAAATCAAGTCAAGCCCCACATTTCCTTACTGAATTTCTATAACCATTTAAGTTGTATGACATTTCATAATCTTCATGCAAAAAGCAATCGCTACAAGCACAGGACACTCTATTGACAAGGACAGCCAATCACATAGCAATAACCAAAAAGAACTTTGTCATGCATAATGTAAGAGTCTTAGAAAGCAGACTGTGAAGGAATGGGCAGTCACGTTTTGATTCCAACCATATGAGGATTAACACAGCAAGCATTATCTGTAAGCACACATGACAGGGAAGGACTGGCAAACATTTGAGAAAGGTTTTCCACCTTCTCAACAAAGACTTTTTATTTTGCAATTTATAACTAAACCTATTGTAATATCCCTCAATGAATAGGAAACACCATACCAAAAACAAAAGGAAAAAATAATAAGGTATAACATATTTTTTTCAGGTCCGAAAAATACTGCTGCAAATATTAATCACTGGTGAAGGTCAAAACACTGAAAAAATAAAAATTGGTGATATAAGGAAAATACCTATTAGATATTGTAATTGTGAGGTCATGGTAACAATGTCATTCAAAATAAAGAAAAGAGTCTGCAAAGCCAATTCAGTTACATGTTTTTATAAACACACGATAAAATATCATTCTGTTGAGAAAGGCTAGATGAGAGGAATAATTAGGTTAACTGTGTGTCAATTGCAAGCTCACAGACATCCACACTTAGTAAGACTTCATTCAAATGCAAAAAACACATAAGGTTATCTGATGTTTACTAACTATACTTATATAGCTAATAACAGTTCCTGAAAATACCAATATGTTTAACTTGTAAATTTTAAAATTGGAGAATTGGTATATTTGAAACATTTCTAATTTCAAAACAGCTTTTAAAATACTACAATAATCTTACTACCTAACGATTGAGGTATTTTTCACATTCCTGTTTTCTAAGATCTATAAAAGCATGGCTTACTTATTAGTTAACAAGCAATACAAATTGAGACTCATGGTACTAATTGCTTGCTTAGAAATTACTTTCTAATTTTCACCAAATGACTTGATTTTTCTTAATTCTCGTGTTTTTAAGAAATCAGTAAAATCAACTCATTTTTGGTGACTAATTAGTTTGATGACACTTGAAGGGCATGTAAATCTTGTCACACTGAGGATGCTCCTTCCCTCTTTCTCTAGTTCTATGCTATATCTCTTTTGGACAATTTGAATGGAAGCACATTGAGGTATGTAATGCAATTGCCATGGTCTGTTGTGAAAATAATTCAGGTTCTCTTGCCACTGAGTGGACGATTTGATATGCTTCACATGACTACAAAACTGTTCCCTCTTGAATATGTGAGATATATTAAGAGAGTGCTATTAAACAGGATCTCCAACTCTGCACATGGAATATAGTTTACTTTTGTTGCATAGCTAAGGAGAGAAGTCAGGGAAAGTATTGTAGGAGGAGAGGGAAGAGGTATAAGCCAAGAATGCTGAGCTGAACTTGTGATGTAAGTTGCTGACCTGTCCCTTTCCTCCTCATAAAGTGTGTGTCACTCAATAGAGGATACAGTTTACATACCTACCTTCATATTGTAGTCAATATGAAATAATGTGAACAGACATAGATAGATACTTAGTATCGTAAACGAAGGCATCAGTTGATGATCAGTTCAAATTATGCCAACTGAATACTCCTTTATTGATATACTAAATAATACCATTTTATTATAATATTAAATTGTTACTGGCTATAGCACAGGCTGTAGCTATATTTTAGTCATCTCAGCATAGTTTCTTATTCTTAAGATTTTTTTTATCTGATGTTCTTTTAAAGCTTTAAGAGGGTAACAGCTCAAGACAAAAACTATCATAATAAAGAAACTAGATTTCATTCAGGTCTATGCCTAAAGACACTGAGAACAACCTAAGAGGGATCAGAGTTGCCAAAGTAGAAATCAACATTGATTTCTTTGAGGTTTCAATGGAGTAAACCCAGCCTAAGGTTCACTGCAAGAGATCTCCACATGACTTCCGGTATCCCTATGCCACTACCCTTTTGGGACTCTGGCTGAGGTTTCCATAGTCTAAAGTGTTAAAACTGATATACTCACTGATCATTAAACTTTGTGAACACAAAGATGATATTTTAAATGCATAGTTAGTATTTGTGTTCTTGTGACAGGCAAGGCAGACTTTTCCTCTTCAGAGACCATGTATTACTCTAAGTCAAGCATCCTCATTTTCCCAAGGGCATAGCTTCTACCCTTTGGATACGATTCACTAACAACATTCTAACCACAGCTTATGTTTCTTTTAAACAGCAAGTATGGCAACTTGAGTATCAGGAGTTTTAAATAGGTATCATAAAGCATCAACTATAAAGCAATGAGACCACTCCACTCTGTGTGTAGAAGTGATTTATTTTACCTTGAAACTTACGCATTCTCTTCTCCCTGAGGAATGCACACATAACTCTCATTAGAGTTAATAGGAAAGTGGACCTCATGCCATTTTGAAAGGGAGTAAGAGTAATTACTGTATTTTATATCTCCTATAGGCAATAAATAGATTCCTTGGGAAAGCAACAGTACTTATTAAGCAAGCTACAGAGAACACCCAACCATGAACTCCAAACTCATTTAATTTCAAGAGTTCTTTTTGGGATTTCCATAAATATAACGAAAGTCTTGGCCCTTAGAAAGGGAGTGTAATACATTCATACATTTTGGAATCTGACCATGATGCCTTTTATTTTTTAAAGAGGAATAAAAATATCAGCATTTCTATACAGTTAACTGGAGAATAATTATGAGCTCTGAAATAATTACTATCTACCAATATTAATGCTGCTTTTTATCATTCTCTTTGATGAAGGGCTAATATACTTTAGTTCTCAAATACATTAGAACTGATTATAAATTCCTTCATTATAGTTTCAATTCAGCACAAATTAGCCAGACTTTGTGTCACGTGTACTGACAAAGGCAAGTAGGCTGAGAGTATTATTAGCTTCTGACTTGGAAGGCTGGACATGAGAAACGCGCCCCCACAGAGGGAAGGGACCTCTGAAATTCTGAGGATTATTTACAGTTCTCTTCCCTAGTAGAACACAGGATGATAAACAGAGGGCTAGTGACCTTTCTGTCTTGCCTCACCCTCTTGACCTTGGAGCCTTTGATATAAACTGACTATAAAGAATGTTTTAAGTTCATATACACAGAATTGAAAGTCATTGCCAGTGTTCTTTAGTCATGAGAGAAAAGTTAATAAATAAAACCTGAATGAAGTTTGTGAAAATGTTATGTGTGTTCCAGACAATGGACAATGCCAGAATTTAATCCATCCTGAGTAATGGTGGGAATTATATTAGTCAACATTTTCTCATTTATCAAACTGATCAACATTAAAGCATAATATGTTTAAGTACAATTCTAGTGGTTACTACTGCCAGTCCTACTAATTGATATCTCTATACTTAATAAAAAAAGTTTTACTGTGTCTCATGTAGTCTTTTATTTATAATCAGATATAAAGAAATTGTGGTTGAAAAGTAGTTTTCATCCTGAAAAAAATTTTAAAGACCATCAAAATTTTTGAACAATTCCTAAAATATGAATTATACTGAAATGTAAAAACATTATACATCAATGTGATGAATTATTAAAACCAAACATTGAAAGGATTTATAATTTCAGAGGAGTCCAAATGTGAGCAGTTTTGGAGGTGGGAACAGACATATGACTAATTTTTGGTGCATCTTGGTAAGCTGCCTGATCAGGCTACTAGCTCATATATGTATATTTGGAAAAGACCATACTCCACCTCCAAAAGGCAGTAGGCATGTTCTATGTTTATCTTTGTGTTGGAAGAAAACACCTACATTAACACAGAATATATTCCCCACAACCATTCTTCAGAGGTATAAAACAGTTCACAATGTAGCCGTGAATGTTTTGTTCCAAATCAGAAAAGGAAAAAAGAATTGGCCTAGGATATTCACACAAATTAATCAGTATTTATTAGAAAACCAACGGTTTTTGTAAAAGTACCTGATTACAATATTTTGAAGTTTAAACAGAAGGTTCTCTCTGGAATTAATAGATCAAGCAGACAAAATATATACATGTGAGCAAGTGAAGAGACTAAATGCCCTAACCCTTACGCTTTGCATAGTATTTTTCTTTAATATTCTACTTACTTAGTTTTTAAGTGAAGTGTATTTGATTATTTTGATTGCACAAAGAACATCAGAATAGTATTCCTTTTTCTTCTAGTCTGCTTCTTTGTCTTGTTTAAAATGCCAGTACCTTGTGAAGACCTAGTTACCATTTCCCCAGTTTTCTAGATATCATCCTCCTGCAGAAGGCGTGTGTTAGGTGACACAAGATGTGTCAGATGCATGAGATAGCCCATTAATGATGCATTTATGATGGTAGCAATCATTTGACTCTCTGGCACGGCTCCAGCACTTGCTGGACCATCCATTCAACAAACACATGTCATGCTATGTGCTCAGACTTTATGGTGAGCAAAGGAGGCTGTATGCCTTCTCTCCAGAAAAATATGATCTTGTAGGCAAAAGATTCATTAAACAAGTCATCACACACACCCATAACCAGAAAACATGTGAAACAAAAATCTTAGTGTCATGAGGTCTTTCTTCGGTGTGACCTGCTAAGCCTGGAAGTTCATCACAAAATAAGTATGAACAGGAGAAGACATTGAGCTGACAGAAGGCTTGGGGATTAGGCAGGGGTTGGAAAGAAAATTTTACGATAAAAATTAGCATGTAGAAGGACCCTACGGTGACAGGAGTCTCCTCAGCCCTAGGGAGGTTGGGGTTGAGGCGGGTGTTGGAAGATGAGGAGAGAGAATTCCATGAAGATCCACGAACCAAGCAGAACCTGAGCCTTAGTCTGAATCCTAAAAACAATGGGAAGACATTCGCAGGCTTGAAACACCCTGACACACTCTGACCTACTTCAGTTTTATGCAGAAACATCAAAAAGAAACAAAAGCTTTTAAGAGTTGCTGCAGGGGATATTTTACACCGAAGTCTCCAATTCTTTTGAGACAGAAATACCTTTCTTAGAATGAAACTGGATGACATTTCTGAATGTAAATGTAAAAAAAAAAAAATCACCAAAAACCAAATCCCAGATTCCAGCAATTCTCGGAGTTCCTAAGACTCAATAGTTCCGATTTATATATGCATTTAAGATATTTCCCTTAGAATTAACAACACAACGATTCAAATGCCTGAGATCTTCTATTCCTAAGAAGGCAGACTATTCTGAGCTCCTTCGCCTGGGAAGTCTTGGCCTCTCTGGCAGTACAGTGCTAATACGTTTCATCTCTGCCATCAAAGCCAATTTGACCTCTCCACAAAGCTCTATTCTCAGAGCCTACTTATCATACAGAACTATGCTCTGTTTGATATTATCAGACCATATCAAATTTCCAGGGGAAACCTAATTCCTGACACTCTCTCAGTCTTTAAACCTCTTCTCTGCCCACCATTGCTCTGTACCTACTTCTTGTTCTCACCGACATCAAACTGTAGACTGCCTCTTAATCCACCTTGTACATCATCAGCTTTGAAATTTGAAATAATTATGAGAAACTCCAAGTGGAAAAAAATTAATTACTGTATATCACTATCAGCTAAACTGCACACACAGTCAGCTCCTGCTAAGACTAAACTTGCAAGTACTTTCAACAAACAGAAATTTAAAAAAGCAATGTCTTTGATATGGAGAATGTTTGTTTGTTTTAAAATAGCTATAGCATGACAGATGAATCCTAAATATGGTATAACATCAGTTTTGATGCTTTAGAAATCCATGAGCAAAAGCAAGGCATTTTATATTCTGAATGATAAAATTATTTAAAATAATTTTAAATCCAGTGCAGATGAATAACCTTGAAATGACAAATGACTGTCATTGTTCTCTACCTGGCTTAAGCCTTCAATAGTTCTTTGTTCCTTTTGACCTAGAATGAACTATCCAGTCTAGCTCATAGGGCTCTCCTTAGTAATTCCAGATCATATCTTCCTCAAGATATATTTTTACTACTGTGAATATTGTCATTGTTGCTCAAAAAGTCACCTGATGCTCTCACTTGTGTTTTATTCCATATGCCCCAGTCTTTAAGTTTATAATTATAATCAGTTCACCTCAGAGAGAAAGTGAGCTGTCAGTAAAATTGGACACAGGGAACCACCTCAGAAAACAATAAAGTGTGACATTATTTTACCCTAGGGGTGAAAAAAAAAAGAGAGGGAAGATTGCATTTTATTTTCTTTTTTGCACCCAATTGTTATCTTGGAAAATATAAATGAGAGAGGCAATTCTGTACTACCCAGCAAGATCTAATTGAGGAAATATCTTTAATCTGTAACATTACTAAATTTCAGCTGTATTAATGGGGTGAACATATTGAGTCAGATCCATAAAGCTCCTATTTTCTGGGACGGCTGATTATATTAAGGAAGAAGGACAAGTTCTTTGATAGTAAAGTTCTAAGGAGTGTGGGATACAGCAGGAGTGTACTTGTCAGCAGATACCTGAGTGTCTGCCCTCAAGATGTGACAGACTACTCTTGGGTTTTTACTAAAACAGCGTAGTTTTTTGAGAAACCAAATCTTTGGGTGTCAGACTCCATCTTAGAGAACCTGACCTAAGGTTGAACTCAAGTAAACTAATAAGCTGGATATCCTGCTCCAAAAACCTGCATCTAGAACCAGTTTCCAGGTTACCCCTCCTCCCAACAAAAGCTGCATGTAGCACCAGTGTCCAGGTTATTCCCCAACAAGTCTGCTCCCCCTGGTTACAAGCCCACCCTTGACACTTCACTTCCTAACAATCACCAATCAGGAGGAAAATAAAAGTTAAGTTTATAGTTTGCCTTCCAGTATCACCCAATTATGTTAAAGGCCATAAGGCCCCTGAATCAGATAAATATCAAGCTAGATACCCACTTTTTGCCTCTATAGAATGCGTGCCTAAAACTAGGCTCAGGGCCCTACCTTGCTGCTGTGTCAGGTTGGCAGGGAGCCAAAGCTTGAACTTGAACCAATCCAGCTCCTTGGTGCTCTTTATGAGGTTCAGGAACCTATTAATGGCACAACAGTTTCACTGTCTTCACTCTGTGTTTTTATCTGTACAGGTTGATCCACTGGCCAGAAAGACTGAACCTGCTGCAGACTCAATTCTGCGTGCCTTTCTTTCTCATCTGATTCAACAACCATGAGACACACAGTGACTAAAACCAGTGTGAATCCAGAGATCGCAGATTCGCAGAACCCAGAATGCTCACATTCACAAGGTAGTAAGGGTAAAAAGAAACCCTACAGAGAGACTATTAAATTGCCTTCCACTCATGGTAAGGAAGTACCTATAGACTTCGCCTAGGACCCAAAGATAATCGACAGTTATGGTAACTCCATTGTAAGTAAAGTAGCAATAAAAGACAAGCAGAAAGAGAACAGTGATGGTGAATGGTGGATACCTGAAGTAACAGGCACTCAGTGAACCATGTCACCACATCCATCTTAGCTACATTCAACTATACAGTCTTCCAAAATCTTCAAGACAATACTTGATTGAGATGTGATTAAGGTTGATATTTAAAGTAAGCGGAAAACCTATCAAGGAAACGTTCAAAAAAAATGAAACAAATACAATTAAAATAAGACACTAAATTTTGAGATTCAAGAATTCAAAGCAGGTGAGTAGTACCAACCAAAACTGATAATTTTCTCAGTGGTGCACATTATTTAATATGGTATTACAGCTTAGAGAAATGAACAATTAGCTTCCTTAAGATGGTAAGATTCACAAGGTTAATAAACAGCTGTAAGGGGCAATAACACAGTTGCACATCCTATGGATTGGTATTAGTACTAGTCACAATCATCTGAATCCTCCTCAGCACCCAAAGCATGTGGGCTCAGCTCCAGTCCATGGACCGCACTCCTAACATAATAAATGAATTAAAATGTGAACATTTTACATAGCATTGTGTCACCATAGTGTTCTTATTTGCCCACTAGAATTGATATTAAAACCCTTTTGCTGAGGACACCATACTCTTTGGTTACAGGACACAAAGAAATCAACATCAAGCTAAGATGAATCTCTTTTCCTGTTAGCTACCATGCATGATGCCTGAAGATGCTATGTTGACTGCAGGGATAAAACACCAGCTATGGACTTTGTGTACTTGAAAACTTCTAGGCTTCTGACCCTTCCTAGTGCTGCCACCTTTTCATACAGTTTCTTATTCTGTCATAACTCTCAACAGTAAAATTAGTTTCATTGCTATCTCATGAGTGTAATTTTGCTACTGTTATGAATTGCACTATAGGCTTTTTTTTTTGAGATAGGTGTTTGCCAAAGAAACCATGACCCACAGGTTAGAAAGCACTGTTCTAGGGCAATAGTAGCATGAACATTTGGAGAATAACTTTGGAATGGATTTGAGACCTGCCCCAGGGAAAATGACATTTTTCTAGTACAATAACTCAGTAGAGACCCTGTATCTTTGGAGGTCACAGGAAACCTACTATTATTGACTGGCTTAATGAGCATGCAAAACTGCTTTCTAAACGGTTGTTTAACCCACAGACTAGTGTTGCTTTGTTTTGTTTTGTTTAAGACAGAGATGTTCCCTTTTGTAGCTGATGAAGGGTAATGAAGAGTTTTGTATCTGATTTATGTGCTGAGAACAAATGATAGTCGCATGCTCAGCTGTAATCATAATATGTATACCAAAGCCACAACCGGCCAGGGAAATATTACAGATAGTTGAAAGCAGAGACAAAATAAGACCTGGAGGATCGAGTGGAGGGTTGTGAAAGTATCTGATAGCATTTGATGTTAGCAATCATGAACAAAAAGTAGTTATGCCTGACTGTACAAGTCTTGCATAGTGTTGGACCTTTCAACATTGAATCATTGTCTGGGTGGCACCTATGAGGCCTCAGTCCTTTCTGAGGGAAGACTTGCCACTTCCGCAGACTCAGCTCTTGGATTGCTTAAGGATTTTTGTAAATGTAAATGCTGTGAGTGTATCTTTCATCAAGGAGTTTAAACACCAAAAATGGAGTAGAAAACCTGGGCTGGAATTTAAATAATCTACTATAATAACCTAGAATGATTTCTAAATAGGTCCACATTCCCCTTTGCCTTTCCACTACCCTTGCTGGGTGTTGGGCTAAAAGGAAGTTTAAAGCATTTAAGAACCTGTACTGACATAGGCTTTGAAAATCTAAGCCTACAGGAACTGCTGGAAACTAATGACTGCTGTGGACATCCAGGGGAAGGAGACATTCTCATGAGCTTTTTTGAACAAAGTGTCAGATCTGTTTTTGCTTCAGATGAAATTTAAAAGCAAAATGTCATAGCTGTGTTTTATTTTCACTGCAATAATACATATTAGAAAGAGATGACAGGCTTGGGATAAGGTAGCCTTTCTGATGGTTTAAGCAGTTAAAATGTAAAAATTAAAATGTAGTAGAGGCCTATAGTTCTAATACAATCATAAAGAGATAGTTTCACTAATTCTCTCTTCCTTGGTGAAAGTATTCCTGCTCTAGCTACGTTTGCTCAATGCATGGCAGTTTTGACAGGAACTCATGCCTAAGGCTCTGCAGAAATAGTTGAGTGAACATGAGGCTGCCCTTTGCATAGTCAGTTCACAAACCTCCTCTGACATAAAAACAGCTACTGAGAGCTAACCTTCTATCCTGTGTACAGTTTGTGTTTTGGAAACCCATGAGCAAAATTAAGATATTTGATCTTCAAAATATAAACACACTATCTTAAAAGAGGCTTATCTCTCAAGTATTTAATGGCTGCTGGATTACGAGAATCAATATAGGATAAGAGGCTCATGATTTATTGATTTCTTCTTCTTCTTCACACTTTCATTCTTCCCTCGAAGCTATTAAAATGCCCCAAATCAAGCAGCTTTTGTAAGACAGTTCAGAATAATATTTATCAAAGATAACGTATTTAATACTAACATTTGGCTACTGACAGCCAAGATAGTCTTTGAAGAAATATATCTTTCTCAATTGAATGCTTTTTATTCATTTGTCTAGTGTTTGTACATTCACACACACACACACACACACACACATACACACACACACACATATGTGAAAAGTATCTTTAAGGTTTTGAGGGCTTTTCCATATATGAAAAATATCTGAGTTTTGAACTACTTCATTTTTGTAAAAAAAATACATGTATTGAATATCATAGTATTTTTATTTTATGTGGAATGCTAGAAAGAGCTAAGTTAAAAGTCAAGACATTAAATATTCAATCCAATAGAGTCAAAAAAACATTTCAAACCTTTACACATGAATCAATGTTTGGTAATTTTAAGTAGACTTATAAAAATAGTGACAATGATTAACATCCTTTGGAGAGTTCTTTAGATAAGCAAATCTCTCACAAGAGAGCAATCATGTAGTCTCCCAATTCCCACCTCACAGGTACCCTTAATAGGAAAAAAATAAAAAACAAAACAATAAAAGATCCCTCAGTTTCTAACATACGCTAAAATACTATTTTGATGGTTGCATTTACTAGGCTATAATTTGTTCAAAGAATATTACACATGAAACTAGGGATTATTTTATGAATATAAACACTATATTCATATATGTCTAAAGATACATGTTTATACATGAATACTATGTGATTTCACTTCTCCCTTGATGACCACATAAAGATAAATTTACACAGAGAATGAATGATTTCACTAATTATTTAGTTGAAATTTGTTTCTGTAAACCAAATAGTTATCTCGACAATTTTTAATAAGCAAAATATAAATTAGTGAAAAGTATCAACAACTATAAGGAACTGAATCTAAACATATAAAACCATTTCAGCTTAAAATAAAAGGAAAAAATGAATTTATAAAAACATTAAGGGAAACTTTTAATGTAGAATTAATCAGAGTTGGTTTATTTTCCCTAAACCATTAATCCTTTTTAGTTGAAGATATCCTTTGGAATTAATCACTGTACCAAATAAATAATAATAATATGAATTTTGTTATCCAGACAGTGGTTCACCAGAATGAAGGAGACAGAAAAAATCCTGGAGATTTTATTTAAAAAAAAAAAAAAGACATTCCTATCTCCCTTTTCCCCAGAGCTGGGTAGTACACATTTTATAATTCAACAACATAATGAGAAATGAGGTCTATGTACTGCACTTAGATAAATTTGAGATCCAGATTCTTCTATTTATAAGATCTTGGCCTTTCCTACTTTAACTGTCTCTGGAGGCTGAGATGAAAATTTGCCTGTGTGTATGTAAAACTGATCCCATTGGACACTGCCCTTAGTTGCTATACATCTCTACCAGAAATGCTCCTGTAATCACATACTGGACCAATATCACCTACTCAATAAGAGGAAATCCCTAGAAGAAAGTACATTCATTTCTCAAACTTTCATATGACAAGAATTTAAATTATCACTAGATACACAGACACATATAGATACAGATACACACACCTATCACTTATATGGTCTTACAGGTACAAAAATATGTGTCATTAATATTGAATAGATCTATTATTCTGGTTTTATATTTCAAAATCCAGTCAAGGTTGGAGTGCTGGTTAATAGCAATAGATGCTATTGCAGAGGTCCTAAGTTCGATTTCTCTCACTCATGTTATGGCTTATGATCATGTGTAACTCTTAACTACAAGGTATACAATGTCCTCTTCTGGAGTCCTCATTCACTAGACATGCATGTGGTACACTTACACTTACAGAGAAAAAAAAAATAGTCATATGCATAAAATAAATAAACCTTTAAAAATCTAATCAAGAAGTAAATTCTACCCCCAAACATTTTTTTCAGCCTTGTTTAAAATGATTTAATGCTGAAACTATGCTAGAATCTCTGAGGTCTACCTAAAAGCAAGAATATTCACCTGAAAATATTCACCTTTGATAAAACAAAGGTTGGAATAAGAATGATAATATTTATGTGAATAAATTAGTTTAACTTGAAGTAATTTTTAACTTTTAAGGAAAATTAAGTAATACAAATTAAAATGTGAAAAGCATCAAAAAGCATCCAAAAGAAATGAGAGAGAGAGAGATGATTGATAGATGAATGATGATAGGTAGATAGATAGATGGATAGATAGATGATAGATGGTTGATTGCATATATTATAGATAGATAGGTTATAATAATAGATTACTATAGGTAGATGATAGATGATAAATAGGTAGATGATATATGGACAAATAGATGATAGATAGATAGATAGATAGATAGATAGATAGATAGATAGATAGATAGATAGATAGATATGAAAATTAATTATATAAATATTAAAAATAAAGGGAGGATGAAAGCATAAGAATGGCCCCTTTGATCCATGGTTCAAAAGCCTTAGAAATGACTTCATACAAAAGCTTGAAACATAGTTACTTCTAAACTATCACTGCAGGATGAAGAAAGACCTTACTCTGCCTTCACGTTTTTTCTCACCTACAACTCTCTCCTCATGTTCATATATGTTTGCCTTTGTGTGTGTGTATGTCTGTGTATGTCTGTCCCATTTATATAAGAATCATAGATGGAGTGTCACAGTGTTCCTATGACCTACATCTTTTCAGTCTGTAAGTACTAATACTTGCAGAAATAACCCTGTCATTTAATAATTCATGGAAGAGATGCAGTGGCTGCATATATGGCCAGATATTCACATTCTTATGTATTCTAATGCACTGTGTTGAGATTCAGTTTTATACTTAGAATGGCTAGTCTACATTTTAAAAGCCTTGATTCCTCAAGTAAAACTGTCCTTACCATAGAATTGGAGTAAAAATTCAAATTTTTAGTTCCTAGTACATTATGATACACAGTCAGTACTATGTATACACTGTGTACCCACTGTGGTCAGTACTGTGGATATATAATCTGACCAGGGCATACACACATTAGCTAAAATTTTGTTCAAGTTCAATTCTTCTAGTAATTCTCAACTACTTGTATTTATCTTATGTGCACGTATGTCTTTCTTCATGATCTTATATGCACTTATGCATGAAGAGATGAGGAGAGAATTCTAATCTCCTGGAGTTGGAATTACAAGTAGCTGTGAGCGGTAGGTCATGTTACTGTAGGGTTCTGAACAAAAGTCTCTGTAAGATCAGTAAGAACTCTTCATAATGGACCCATCTCTATAGCCCCAAACTAAGCATTTTTAAAGGAGTATTTCATGTAATGTTTGTACCTTAAAAAATCAACTGGAAGAATATCACAGAATGGACTTCAATGAAATATTGCAGCAACAATTTTACAGCAACATTTGGAATAGAAATACATTAGTACATGTGTTTTCATGATTCTCCTGAGCTACGTGACTAATCTGACAACTCTAGCTTATGAGAAACCTTAGATCAATTAAAAATGACACAAAATCTAGCTATGCAGATAGAGTTGGAATCACATGAAGATGAAAGCTTGAGAATGGTATCTCATAAACGATACATAAGTATGTTATACTTCACTGCCAACTTCACATATGGAACACATGAGACCTGGTGATGGATTACTAAGAATGCCCAAGTTACAGTCAGTAGTAGGAAATTTATAGAAATACTCCATGTTCAGCTGGAAGCATAGCTTGTTTCTAAGGCATATATAATGTCCAGATTGTAACTTAAATTAGTAATTGAAATTACTTTAATGTATAGCTCATTCATAAAATTTGAAAACCACAAGCAATTAAATTCTCTATATGTTTAAAAATATACTCCAATCTCATTCATCCAAAGCTGCCTTGTTCTAAGTCGTTCTCTGTGCAAACTGAAGGAAATTTTTATGTAGATGTAAACACTTATAGGTTATATGCATTTCATTTCTTTTTGCATTTTATACAAAAGATACATTCTTCTACTCATTTTTTCTAAAACCTTGCTTTTCTTAGTCAGTATTATATCTGAAGTATTTTTCTTTATCATTACAGAAATAGCCACCCCTTGTTTGTTGCTGCATAATGATCCCAGAGTACTTTTTAAAGAAATTAAATAACCAGCTGGTACAACCACTCTGGAAAGCAGTCTGATGGTTCCTCAGAAAACTGAGCATGACACTCCCAGAGGATCCTGTTATACCACTCCTGGGCATATACCCAGAGGCTTTACCTGCATGCAATAAGGACACATGCTCCACCGTGTTCATAGCAGCCTTATTTATAATAGCCAGAAGCTGGAAAGAACCCAGTTATCTCTCAATGGAAGAATGGATTCAGAAGATGTGGTATATTTACACAATGGAATACTACTCTGCAATTAAAAATAATGAATTCACGAAATTCTTAGGCAAATGGTGAAAACTGGAAAATATCCTTAGTGAGGTAACCCAATCACAAAAGAATGCACATGGTATGCAGTCACTGATAAGGGGATATTAACCCAGAAACTCAGAATACCCAAGACACAATTCACATATCAATAGATTTCCAAGAAGAGAGAAGGAGAGACCCCTAGTCCTGGAAAGACTGGATGTAGGGGAATACCAGAACAGAGAAGCGAGAGGGGATTGAATGGGAAACAGGGGGAGGGAAGAGGGCTTATGGGACTTTCTGGGAGGGAAGAACCAGGAAAGGGGAAATCATTCGGAATGTAAATAAAAAAAGTAAAGAAAATAAAAAAAAATAAAGAAATAACATTTAGTTGAAAACTGGGGAAAGGAAACCTGTGAAAGATATCAGAGCATGGTGCTTAATGTGGTATATTTACACAATGGAATACTACTCTGCAATTAAAAATAATGAATTCACGGAATTCTTAGGCAAATAGTGAGAACTGGAAAATATCATCCTTAGTGAGGTAACCCAATCACAAAAGAACACACATGGTATGCAGTCACTGATAAGGGGATATTAACCTAGAAACTCAGAATACCCAAGACAAAGTTCACATATCAATAGATTTGACTCATCGCTGCAAATTTGACAGGAACAAGAATCTCCTCTGGGATAAGCCCCCAAATATGCCTGTGAGGGAGTTTCTAGGTTGGATTTAAGTCAGGTAAATCCGACTGTAAATGAGACAGTCATATCTCCTGGGCTGGAACTTTCTGCGTTACAAAAGAGAGAATGAGCTGAGTACCTTCATCCATCTCTCTGCTTCCTCACCACAGACTCAACAGGGCAAGCTGTCTCAAGCTCCTGCTTTGAATAGTCACCAAACTGTCTTCACCATGTCAGACTGGACTTCTGAAATCTGAGCCAAGGTCAACACTTTTTCTTAAATCGCTTCTGTCAGGAATTTCATCCCAACAGTGAAAAGGCACAAATGCATGGGAAGCAGCCAGATTTTCTCCATACCAGTTTTAAACCACAGTGGCAAGAGCCAGGGAAGGAAAAATCTTCAAGCTTCTGAACACTGAATAAAAAGATGCTTGCCTACTTCTGCCAACGTTGTGCTCTCCCAGAGGCTTCCTACCTCACTCATATGAAGAGAGCAGATAAAATGCCTGTGGTTTTTCTGTTATTCACTCTAAGGAAGAAAACTCCACAAAATACAAATAAGACGTATAAATAGGAGCTGTCATTGAGACATTTAACTTTTTAAAAGTGTATCAACTTACATACACATGCACAAATACATACACACGAGCACACAGGTTCTGATTTTGGTTTTTTTTGGGTTTTTTTTTGTTTTTTTTTTTGGTAAAGAAGTATTATGACATCTCAAAGTCTTATACTTTCACTAAAATTCAATTACCAACAGCTTTTCCTACATTGCAGTTAATTTGCTCGTCATGTTCCCCCCAGGAGTTAATGTTTTCATGCCCAGGAGCCTGTCAGGATTGTTTCCACAGCAAGTGGAAAAAAAATTTTTTTCTTCTGTGTTTTCAGCTGTCTCTCTTTCCCAAATTGCCCCAGAGCAGCAAAATTAGATTTCCTGTCTGATTTGTCTGATTCCTCTGTAAGCTACAATACACATTAGATAAAGATAAATGAAAACAAGGGAATCCTTCCTGACAGTAAGATTGGTTTGGGGGACCCACAAGGCCATTTGTAATGAAAGTAACTAGAGAAGTAAAGACAGATAAATTCATCTACCACACTTTGCCTGTTGCCCCCTGGGATCTCAACCTCTCCTAAATTTCAGACCAACTGAGACTTAATGAAATAAAATCTCCTTATGTTTCTTTCCCTTGATTGAGTCATTGAATATTGCTTGGGTTTGAGATCACAGCTAATGATCCCACCAAATGCAGTTTGTTTAAGAACACTTAGTTTTCAACTAGTTTGAACATTACTTCACTTGGTGATCCAGCTACTCCGTACATCAGATGCACGATGCATCCTTCATCTACATGTCTGTCTCACTGTTGGCACACTCAGACCTTCAGAGTTGACTGCTCCTTTCTCATCTTGTCACTGCTGTTAGCAGTCAGCTGTTCCTGTCCCTATGGATTCAACCAAATGTCTTCTCATATAGAATTGGACTTACCACTTGGTATGATCATAACTGATACAGAGAAGGTAAGCTCTGATGCATGCATGTATTAAAATGGTAACAAAGAGCAACTGCATTCAGCACACCATACTCATTAAGAAAAATCCAGTATTACTCACTAGAAGCATCCTGGGAATGTGTTAAATGAGAATAAATGTTGAACTAATATTTAATCAATCCTGAATGCAGTCCTAAAAGTTATCCAGCCTATCAGAACCCTGTTTGTACCATCAGTATATATTTCTATAGATCTGGATATCTACAATCAGTATATAGTTCTATAGATTTGGATGTAGAATGAATTAAGTGCAATGAACATATTTATGAAAAATAGTTTATTCTTAAAATATCAGATATGTTTAAAGAATAGAGCATTAGAAGTTGTATTATCCTACTCATTTTAAGTATTTATTAGAGCAGGGACATAACACATTCTAATTAAATTGCATACATTTGTACCTACTTTTACTGCATTAGAAAATTTAACCACTATAAATTATGAGCTAAACTTAGAATACCACTGTCTTTATCTTAATTAATTAACCATATTATTCTTCATAATGTGAACTCTTAAATTTAACTTTTTTCTACATTTGAATAATATGAAGGGATTTAAATTTCTAATGGTACAAATGCCAGCTGCCATTTAAAATCAATTTTTGCCATTTGTTTTTTTAGAATTACCTTATTTTTTTTAATAATGGAACAGCTGAGGACAAAATTTACTTAGCAACTATTAAGTTATCTCTCTATATATGAATATATATGTAATATCCATACATAAATATATTCATAAGAACTATGGAGATTAAACTATCACAAATTAGCTAATAGAAGCAATATTAATAGACTAAAAGAAATGATTTATTTTAAGGAAATATGTTTTGCTATTCAGTATTATATGTTATATGTCTAGTGAAAGGAAGGCAGGTTTGATGATTTCCCTCTGTTCTTACCTCCTCCCAACAAGAACCACTTGCAAGAAGAAAACACTGGTGTGTATAGGAATTTTATGTCTATTCCCAACAACAATTGTTTAATGCTCTCTGGTAAATTGAAGACTTTGTATTTCTTACTGTTTCTTCATATTTTTTATCAATTGTAGTGATAGTGAAGAAGTTTAATTTATTTACAACTAAGAAAAATAAAATTTTATGTTGTTCCGTGTTATTTTCCATATATATATGGAGACAGAGAGAAAGAGAGAGAGAGAGAGAGAGAGAGAGAGAGAGAGAGAGAGAGAGAGAGAGAGAGAGAGAGAGAGAGAGAGTTATATATGTACTGTGCAATATTTAATTCAGGACAACTGACTATTAGTTTATGTCATCTTAAACTACATTCATCTGGAAAGTGAAAATCTCAGCTGAGGAATTGCTCCATTAGATGAGCCCACAGCCGTGTCTCTAGGGCATAGTCTTGATTCATTTTTATTTCTAGATTCCATGTGAGTCAGACCATTTGGTATTGTACTTTCTAGTCTTGACTTGTTTCACCTAACATGGTAGTTCCAGTTCTATCCTCTTCACAAATGACATGATTTCTTCTTTCTATGGCAGCATAGTAACTCATTTTATACATTTATGAATCTAAGTTGTCTTTTGGACAGTCTATAGTTTTAATTCAAGTTAAAAGTTACCTGTCTTGGTTTGAATCAAAATGTCCCTGATATGCCAATATGGAGTGGCATTTTTTAGGAGGCATGTCCTTTTTGGAGGAAATATATCACTAGGAAAGGTAGGCTTTGAGGTTTAAAAGCTCAAGGCAGGCTTGCTGTCTCTTCCTGCTGCCTGCAGAGCTGGATGTAGAACTCTTAGGTAAGTCCCCAGCACCATATTTGCCTGTGTGCCAGCCTGGGCTAAACCTTTCAACTCTAAGCCAGACCCAGTTAAATGTTTCCTTATAACAGTTACTGTGGTCATGATGTCTCTTCACAACAATAGAAACCCTAAAATCATATCTAAAACTAGAAAAAATTACATTAAACCTACAAAATACTCTGTAAATATTAGTATACAAGCATAGGAATAAAAAACAAAAATGTCATTTGAAAGAAAAGAATACTAAGGAAATGCAATATTATTTTAAGGCACAATTTAACTCTAGCCCCCAATATCGGAAATGTCATTTTCAGATACAAAGGATGAATTTAATCATTTTCACTTACACCAGTGTTCTTAATTTCTCATATGATTTCTTAAGAATATATTGGAAAAGCTATGGATCATATTTGATCATTAGAGCATTTATTATCAAATATCAGATGCAAATATGCTAGATAGACATTTTGAAATGGTATAGAAACTTTAGAATAACGTTTGAAAAAGAAGCATTGATGCATGTCCTTCAGAAGCCTCTTTTCAGTGTTCAGGGTATAGTATGCCACTCTTTCAGACTGATGAACTCACGTAGTGCATGTCAGCCATGGGCATTTACAGTACTGTTTTGTTATAGTAAAACTGTTTAGAGTTACAAAGATGGTTAAATGGGCAAAGCATGCACATATAAAATCCATAGTTCAAATCCCCAGAATCCACATAAAGGTCAGCATATTAGCATGCATCTGTAGTTCCATCTCCATTATGCTAAGATGGGAGACTGAAGCAGGAGACTCCCCTGACTCACAGAGCAGACAACGTGGTATACAGTGTTAAACAAAAATAGAGTCTTTCTTAAACAATGTAGAATGTTGGGACCAACTCTAGAGGCTGTTCTCTGACCTCTTCTCATGCACTAGTTCAAGAATGTACCCATATTCACATACATGAATAAACACATACACACAGCAGTTGATGTTAGCACATTACTGATTATACTCCAGACTCAACAGAAAAATAAATTCATGTGAATGACCAATCCAACTTTGTTTCCAGCCCTCTGTAAGGTAGGAAGCAGTTATTGTTTTTACATTATACATGAGGATGAGGAAATATGTGGAAAGAAGAAATAGTCTGCCAAAAAATTGAGTGAAGCATATGATATAAAGTAATTATTCTTTTAAAGTTTTAGGTTTTACTGATGCATGTGTATGTGTGTGGGGGGGTGGGGAGTACATATGGGTACACCCAGAGGCCAGAGGATGACATCAGACCCCTCTGGAGATTGAGTTATGGGCAGTTTTGATGCACTAAACCTAGGTCTTGGTTACTAAACTAAAGTTCTGTGCTAAAGAATTATGCACACTTAGCAGCTGAGTGTCTCTCCAGCCCTATTATAGATCTTGAGTTTTCTTCACCATTGCAGCTTTACTAGTTATATAGTTACTTTATATGGAGTTTTTTTAAGATTGAATTAATCAATATCCATCATTGTACTCTGTGCTGCATTCTTATGTCCTGTGTGGTAAGAAAATTACATTAATGAAGTCAAGGTTATAGGTGTGATTCAAGTTTACTTCAGTAGAAAATGAACCATGAAGGACTCTTCTGATC
This sequence comes from Tokudaia tokunoshimensis, assembly GCA_036184795.1. NCBI lineage: Eukaryota > Metazoa > Chordata > Mammalia > Rodentia > Muridae > Tokudaia > Tokudaia tokunoshimensis. The sequence goes on along the minus strand of BTHU01000003.1, from coordinate 133,040,730 downwards.
CTATCCAAATCCACCTATCCAATCTTTCTATAATAGCTATTTTCAATCAATCCTATGGGAGCACGAGATCTCTCTCCTTTGATTCAGAGAAATATGTCACAATGAGAGAGAATTACTGTAAATTCACGTATTCTATTTTTATATATAAAATACACTATCTGAGTCATCCAGGCTACTTCCTTGAGACTAGTTTACATCAGAGGGCAGAAAGGGATGGGGAGCTTATTTTTAATCACTTCAGTTTTTTTTCCACTGCCTTGTGAAAGGAACTGAATAGGCTACTTGGGGCTAATTCTGGGGCTGATCTCCTGAAGCAAACGGACCAGTGTAACAAGTAATCCACGCAGCTACAGTTGGAAGCACCAGTGCAAATGGATCATGTCTACTAACAGAAAGGGAAAAAAAATCACTCCAAACCTCTACAAATAAGGTTAAGAATTTTAAACAAGAAACGTGTAATCTTCCAATTATAATTACAAAGAAGACATGGCTTTTAAATATATAATCCATATTAAAATGTACAGTTAATTTCCTTATTGTCTTTGATCTGAGGATTCCAGAAAAGTATCTGATAGAGATTATAAATAAGAAGAGACAGGAAAACATAAAAGTTTCTATGTGGATAATTTCAGGGAGTAGAACTTGCTTTTAAAAACATGCCCAGATGTAACTGATGATCAAGGAAGACCTTTAGTGAAGAAAAACTCACAGGACAGCTCAGGAAGGTGACAGAAAGAAAATTTATAAAAATAATACAGAGTGAATGAAGGAAGGGTAAAAATGAAGAAGGTGCGGAGCGAAGCACCCCAGGAGGAAACCTGAACTGGATCTGTAAGAGCTGATGTTTCTCTATGCATATGTTAAAGGATTGGAATGATTGTTTTCCTTTAAATTTTGTTTAGAGTGGTCCTATCATGTGATGGGTGTCTCCTTTTCTTTTTTGTTTTTTTTTTGTTTGTTTGTTTTTTTGTTTTTTTATTAAATTATTTATTTACATTTCAAATGATAAGGATGTCTCCTTTTCTAACCCCTTTATCTGGTGACTGTACATTGGTGAGATACTAGCATTTATTTAACCAATTCTTATTCATTTAGTTTACATGCTGTGTTCACCTAATATTTTATTATTAGTTTTAATAATTGTATGTCACTTCTTATTTTTAATTACCTAGAAATTTTAGACTCTAAACAAGAGTAAGTTCCTGAGATTGCACAATTGAGTGATGGTATTGCCAATGCAGAGGGAAGAGAGAGGGAGTCAGGAGAACACCAACAAGCATTTCAAGTGTTACAAACAGAGCTGAACAGCCTTACAATCAGGTACAGCTGGTGCATTCTGAAGGATAAATGAAGCATGAGAGAAGTTCGAAGTGGGGATTTCTGGTTTCTTTGGAGACCTGGATATGTCGTGGGTTGTTTTTCTGGAAACTGTTTTATGAAACGGTGTTTTGCTGAAGCAGACACATGTGAGGATGTTTTCCTGAGAACAGACATGTGTTCTTCATCTGGAAGCTGTCTGATGAAAGAGCGTGTGATATTTTGATGGAGCTGACAGGAGAGACTCGTGCCTATTTGTGAAGCCTCACAGTTTTTTTCTGGATTGAGCCACTGCTGCTGATTCATGTTCGGTGTTTTGCTAGTGAACGGAACTGCTGACAATGAAGACTGGAGTCACCCCAAGGAAATACTTCTAAACAGATTCAGGTCCCCTTGTTCTATTAGCCACCTTCCTCCCCTACTTTTGGTCAAAGGGCTATAAGGGAGGTTGAAGCATTTAAGATCCCTAATTAAAGTAAGGTTTGAAAAATATAAGCCTACAGAAGCTGATGTTTCATGCAAGTAGAAGAGCAAGGGTTCAAATCTGAGTCTATTTGCTTCCAAAGACCAAAACCAGAAGGCAATAAAGCAGGGTCCCATTAACAGATTGGACAGTTCAGAAAAGAAACACATGCATTTTCAAGCTCATAAGACTAAGGAAAATGTTCAAATCATGAGGCAACCCAAATACCATAATTTAAACCCACAATATTGAATTGCATTTTAATGAATTAAGTTCTTGAAATTTTGTCTGTTGTCATAAATGTAATTTAGACATGGCAAGCTCCAAATTTCTTGTAAATCCCAAGAAAATGCAGGTATGTCTGAGAATACAAATTTGATAAAGAGAGGGGAATAATTTTTGAAATAAGAAACTATCTTATTTACTGAAGTTGGACTGTGTGATTTTAAACTCTAAAAGGTTTTAAAGATTAACTTTAGCATCTGAAGATAAAACTATGATTTATCAAATCTAAAAATGCTGATATTTGCAGGAGACTATCCAATAAAGGTAGTTATTTATATGAATGGGTTTAAATACCATAGTACTCAGAAAAAGGAGATTACATGATATTGATGGAAGATCAACCTTAGTCATTGGAGTTATATTAGCAAAACTATAGGTCAACTTCTAATTAAACAAACTATATGCTTTATCTCACCAGATATCTAGAAATTTTTTGAAAAAAATAAAAAAATATTACCAATCCTACTCACACACATCAAAGAACAGGGAAAATTGATAGGAGCAATTGCGACTGAGTTGAATAAAGAGTATTAGCAAAAATACACAGGAAAACAAAATAAAAATGTAAAGGAAAATACAAAAACAAATGGCCTTCGAAGGAAGAAGGATTAGGCCAAACAGGTACAGACCTTGATGTAAACTGAGTGCAGAGAATACAAGCAGAGCTATTTAAGAGAAGAGGATAGGTGTAATTATAGAGTTAACTACATGCACTCATGCCCTCCTCTTGGTCCGACCAGCAGCATAAGCTACTACCATCTCGCTAAAGAAGAGTTTGTATTAAAAATAAAAAAACAAAAAACAAAAAAGAAAGAAAAGAAAAATATAACCCCAGGCAGAACGCAATAGGAGGTTATCTATCTTGTAAATTATAGACCTTGTCCACTGTATCCATCTTTCCTAATGGGTAGGCTTTGTCCAAGTCACTGATCTAGCTTATATCTCTCACTGACCTTCTTAGGAGGGAGACTGAGTATCAAGGTTTGTCTATATAACTTCGGCTTACAAGCATCAAGTCATTATTTGATTTCAGTAAAATTAAAAGTAAAACTACAGATTGCTTACCAGCATTCACATGTTTTGATTGGACAGGTCATTCTCTGCTTGTCTTTCTGTGTAATTTCTTTTTAGATGTAAGACTGGAGTAAAGTGTTCTCTTACCTTCATGTATCATGCATACTTGATAAAATCTTCTCCCCCACTTATCTAACTCTGTGCCTAATCATTGACCACCTTTGGTTTACTTCACAGTGTTTATCAGCTTGGAAATTCCTTCTCTGTGGTTTTATGTGCAATTATCATTGTACTTTTAGATTTGTATTTGCACTTTCCCTCATTACAGTGTGATGGCAAAGACCTATATATTTACTACTCTATAGCCAGCCTTGAAATAGTGTCTGCTAATTAACTGAATTATTAATTCCACAAGTGTTTATGAATTATGTGGTGAAATAACTTAAAATTTTTAATGTACTTCATAATCAACAATAACTAATTACACACATATAGGTTCAGATTTAGGTCAAAACAAGGAAATTTTAAAATAAGATATTATATGAACAGTATCTGATTTCAACAAACCAAGAGCAAAACAGTAACAAAGCAAGCTGTTGCACCTCTGTAAAACTTGCAAAGATGCTGTTGTGATTTCAGCCCAATACTAAACAGGCAGGAAAGAACATGTGGAAGAGTTTATTTTGAGATGAATTTCTCTAGAGAAAGCTGTGTATTGAAGCATATCTGCCCAAGGGAAGGAGAAAATGACAACTTCTCTTCATATCCAGATGTATTTGGGCTGCATGAAAAAGCTGACTAGGGGCTTGCTATGTGTGAGACTTGATAAGATTTCTGGGAAAGAATTCTGGGCAGATGGAACAAGGCAATAAAAGAAAGGAGAGGCCACATGAGAGGCTGTACTTCACCGGTAAAGGGGGATGAAAATATTTCCAGGGGTTAGACAAAAAATTTCTATTCCAGAGCTTGACCTGGATCTCTGGAAAAGAGTCTATTCAAATGGGTTTCTGACTGAATAAAGTTCTTTTCCATAAAACTGGCTGAAGTTCTTCAAAACAAAGGCTAGGAGGATCAGAACCTCAGCGCTTAAGTAAAGGAAACTGCATTTGAAGGGGTTAGCTATCATGTGATAGAACAAAGAATGTATTTCCTTGGTAGTTAAGAAGGATCAGCATTACAGAGCAATGTACATGGGGAGAGAAGAAGTCATTCTGTCGTCTTGGGTGCAGGACTCAGAGAGAAGCAAGCCTTGCACACAGAGACTCTTAAATATGAACAAAAATTGACATTTTCATCGTGAGAGTGGCCTGTGTGTGCCTGTTAATGTTAAAGTATTGACATTGGTTGTGACCTGCCAATGCAGTCGTTCAAAGGACATGAAAGATTTCACCAAATGGGAGTATAGGTACAAAAAAGGTTGGGGATCAGAGTGAAGAAGAAAGGTAGTTACCCACAGAATAGGTAATTCTCATCACTGGTTCTATTCAAAATGATGGAACTTTATCACACACACACACACACACACACTCACTCACACACCATAAAAAATAAAGGAAGAACTAAATGTGCCCATATTAAAAAAAAATTCAATATTTTCAATATGTTCAGTAAATGTGAAAATTTGCATGCAGTCCTCAATAGAAGAGTACCAAACTGTAAGAATAACTTGAACAGTTTGTCTCCTGAAGAGCATACATGTTCACATTTAAGATGGAGTAAGCCTTTGTGGGAAAAAGACATACAAAAAGCAACCAAAAACAGCGAGATAAACGGGTCTACTAAGAAGTGTGAATGTATTGGAGGTACAACTATAAACTCACTAAATAGTACAAGCAGAAATGTAAGACCCAATGGTGATACATGTAAAACTCATTGTGTAATGTGTATAAAGTGATATTACGATTGCTCAAGGCATTCTGGTGTGGGAAATGGGGCAGCTACACTGAAGATATTGTTGTTTTCTGGGAACCTAATGAAATTAAGTAAGAGTCACAGGGTTTTTAACTTTAAATTATTCTTGTAGCCATGTACATTTCCCTATATTTAAAAGGTTTCAACACAAGCATAAATTACATATTTTCTAATATATTAAATTGCTGGCAAATGGAATAATTTAAATATATAAAAACATTTTATTTAGTATAGATTTTAAAAGAACAATGATTAACTTTGCTTTATTAATTTTTCATATTTCATTTTAAATCTTAACACCTACTAAAATTTCACTATGAAATATAAAAAAAATCTGGACACTTTTGGCTTTATTACATCACTATAATGAAAAGCTCCCCTTCAAATAAAGATGATAATGTTCTATTTCCCAGTGTTTAAAGGTGAGAGTAGAGTCGGAGATTTGATTAACATCCACATCAGGGGAAATGGGAATGAGTCAATCACCTTTTAAATCTTTCACTTCTCCCTTTAAATAATTAAAAGGCACATTTATGTAACTAATAAAAATGTGTCATGGATTTTGTTCTCTTTATGATCAATAGTAATGATCAGTATATCCATCACAAAGGGTTATGGCAATTTTTCATCGAATTTGAGTTAATCAGTCTGCAAGTTAATTACATTGCAGAAAATCTAAAACACTTGGATCTAAGGGTGCATATACATCTTTTACAATAAAATTATATGGTGATTTATTTCACCACATGTCTAAAAAATTTCATAATTCAACTCAACATTATTGCCATTTAGTATAATAACAAATAAAATAGAAGTATAACTATATCAATTAAGAAATATGATATTAGTACTGGTTATTTTTAAGACAAAATATTATGTATGGGAATGTGAATATCTCTGTGTATATATGCACACATGAGTGCAGGGGCCTGCAGAGACCAGAAAGGAGCCTGAATTTTCCTGGAACTTTCTGGAATTACAGGTGGTTTGAACTACCTGATACAGATACTGTAAATTGAATTCTGGTCTTATGCAGGAGCATCAAGCATTCTGAACTACTGAACCATCTCTCTCTGCCTAATAGCATGCTTTAGTGACAGTGAGTTCTTGAAGGGTAAAAAATTCCAGAATTCTGATGTAGGCTTCTTAAGGATTCTTTTAGATATGAGTATAGAAATTTAAAGAACAACAACAACAACAAAAAAAAAACCCAAACATTTCCATTATTAGTGTTTACTGGCTCATTTAAAATGCCAACAAAAAGCCGGGCGGTGGTGACACACGCCTTTAATCCTAGCACTTGGGAGGCAGAGGTAGGCAGATTTCTGAGTTCAAGGCTAGCCTGATCTACAGAGCGAGTCCTAGGACAGCCAGGGCTATACAGAGAAACCCTGTCTCAAAAAACCAAAACCAAAAAATGAATAAATAAATAAATAAATAAATAAATAAATAAAATTTCAAAAAAAAATCCATGAAACCTAGTGCAACTGGTCGTGTTCATTATTCTCTTAATGACTTTCCCATTGAAGGAGTATTCACTTAGTCCTGCCAATTAAAATGAGTGAATTTATCATTGCTCTTTAGTTAAGAAAATTACTTCCCCTACACTTCTCAAATTATACCATCCTTCAATGTTCTCAGATACCAGTAGGCATCACATCTGCATCTCTGTTTTCTAGACTTGACGTCAAATGAGAGCATACAGATGCAAAATTGGAGTGAGTCACTAAAATCATGACATTGTTCATGATCTGTACACTTGGATTGATTCCTCAGACATTTTTTTAAAGAACCTAGTATGTTACATATGAGAATTTTTTTTAAAAAGAACCTACTATGTTACATATGAGAATTGTGTTTCCATGCTCATGATTTCATTATGTCATGAGCAGAAAGACAAGGACACTATTAGAAGCAGGCCAGGTGGAATAAAGTATTTGAAAGCAGAAAGACTGTATTATGAACTTGGCATGAAAAGCAGGTTTCTATTTGAGTTGGTAGGAAAGGCTTCTTTGTAGAAATCTATTTGAGTTGAACCTTGAAGTCTCACAGAGATTTGAAGTGAAAAAAGCTGGTGAGAGAGCACTGGGGCTGTGGAGACACTGAACAAGCAACTGCTACTAGGTAGCTGAATGAACCCTGGGTTCAGCAGTGAAAGGCGATATTCCTGACAGTGTGGTTTTCATTCACAACCTATATGTTGGAAGCTCAAGGGCTCCTCACTACAGAATGATAAAGCAGCTGGCTTTTTATTTTCCATCTTTTGACTATTTATTGTACCTTAATTAAAGCTAGCACATCTCATTGCCCTGAATTATGTATTTTACATACGCAAGTATCATATTATCTAGCATTGTTTTCTACCTCAATTGTGAAGTGCCTGAGAAGCAGCGTGCTGACTTAACCCTGTGATAGCACTAGGCATTTTCCTTGTGTACTCAACTGTGGGACAGAACACAAGATATGCCTTTTGTCTAAAGTTGTCCTAGATCTCTTTCTTCTGTAGTGTTTAGTTTTAATGGTCCACTTGACAGAGTATAGCATCCTCTGGCAAGGGAGGCTCAATGAGGGACTGCCTAGAGCAGGTTGTTCCTTGGGTGTGTCTTGGAAGACTGTCTTGTTTATATTAACTGACCTGTAAAACTCATCCACTATAAGGAACACTATTACCTAGGCATGGGCGCCTGGACTGTGGAAGAGTGGGAAAGGGCAAATGACCATCAGCTTGCATGTTGAATTCCTTTCTCTGCTCTTGATGTTGAGTGTATAAGAAATACCTACTTCATGTTCAGTCTGTCTTGACTTCCTCACAATGATGGATGGTAACCTAGATGTATGAGCTAGATCAACTTTTTCTCTCCTAAGCAGTTTTCTAATAGCAACAGGAAATGTGTGACACTTCTCTCTCAATTCAGGAATCCTCTGTATTATAATGTTCTAAAAGTAGGATCTAACTTCAAAAGCTGCTGGTTTTGAGTGCAAACCAAGACAATTTCATTAATCGCCATGACCTTGGAAATGTAGATTCCTTGTGCATAAAAAAATATTAAAAATATTAAAAACACTGGATATTTGACTAACATTTTTTGGGTGAAATTCTAATGTTTATGTATTCCCAACAGCATAAGTTTAGGAAAGAAAATAATAGAAGCTATTAGACTCTCACACTGATAGGAAGGTCATGTAAATCAGAATTAGCAAGATCATCTTCTTTCATTTATACATCAACATATGAATGAAGAAAGATGTTAAGATGATTAATTTAAAGCATATACTCTTGTGTTTCCAATCAGTGACTCTGTCTCTAGCTTGAACTTCTATCCACTTTGGCCCTCCATTATTTTTTGAACTATGTCCTCTGTCAACTGCCATAAATTCCTTAAACATTGACTAACCTCTCAAGGAGGTAAGCCCCTGAAGAGGCAAAATGATACACACATGTGTTTTACACACACATGAGCACATGTGCAAACACACACACACACACACACACACACACACACACACACACACATGCAAGCATGCACATAGATGATTTGTCAGTAAAGTCATACTGAGAAGTAACAAAGATTTCTGAGCTGACATAAATGGTTACAAGGATTAGTGTGACTGCCAGAGATCACATGGTTCTTGTATTTTTTAGGAGACTGAGGTGTCAGAGAGGAGTTGTACTTATAAACATCAAAGGAGAATTATTGCACAGGTGGGAGGGAGAGACAACATGCCTGTGGCAGCCATGGTATTAGCTTGGTCTTTCCTTGGAGGACGCTGCGACTCACTGAAGAATTCCTGACATTTGTGTTTTATGGTAAGGACAAAATAGCTCACTGCTGATGACCTTCAAACAGTGTCTCCTAACTAGACCTTCTGGGTCCTGATATTTTTCAAGGTAATGGAAACCCAACAAGATCAATGAACAGGTCAGTTATGGTTTAAGATCTGTTTTGCTTTTGATAATAATTTAGTACTAACAATAAACATATCAAGCTTATTTTCTGTTTATTGACTCCATGGTTTTTTTTGTGAAATGAAATATAAAAATGGAATAAAACAAATCCAAATTGATGGAAGATTATTGATTCAATTTTTCAGACAGTTTTTGTATCAATTAATGGAAAGACAATCTTGTGACAGTATTTTGCATACACTGTATATAAAGTGGAAGGTGGTGTTTCCAGTATTTGAGAAATTTGTGAAGGATTCTGCTTGAGATGAAAATCTTATTAAAAGCAGAAAATCTACAGTGCATGTTATTGCAATATTGATCTATTTAATGACCTCCTTGTGCATAAATTGTTTTTGGCAGTTTCTGCCGTGGCTTCTATTGCACCATCTAAGAAGCTGACAACTAATAAGTGAATGCATAATTCACTAGAGGAGAGCTTCATAGAGAAAGTGTCTTTACTGGCATAGTAGGAAATAGATCCTACGTTTTCTAAAATTCAATTAATTTATTTTATATTAGTACTATTGTATTAAATTTTGAATCTATTTGTTTAAGTGCAGTATTAGAATCAAATTGTGTATTATATGTAACAATATGTAAAATATATAAATACAATAATATAATAATAGCTGTCAGGCTGGAGAGATGGCTTAGCCATTCAAGTCCAGACTCACAATCAAAAAAAGATATAATATTAACTGTCACATTCAGATAAATTTTCTGAGCATTGTATGAGCATATCTAAGATTGAGTGAAAAACTCAGGTAGAAAAAATTATCCTGCAGTATCTAGAGTTTTTTTTCTAATTGATAACTGTGTAATTTTGAGATAAACAGAGAAATTAAATAATAATCCTTGTATGAGTAAATTCTCAATAATTAAAATTAAAATTACAACAAATAATATTCTGTGATTAAAGCAATCTGAAAACAAGTGCATCAAGAAATTGCATTAAAATTGAATTTTAAAATTACTTGTCTAAACTTTAAAGCTATCCCTTACTATTTGAATTGTAAAATTAAAATACAATATACTTAGAATAAAAATTACTGTTTTTTTAGTCTGATTTCTACAAACTCAATTAGTTATCTTTGCTTTTTACAGGTCTACTCTTATGTTTTAAATAATAGGCCTCTCATGGGAAGCCCAAAATGAATGGATGCATTTACAATACAGTTCTTGCATTTATGGCTCAAGGAACATCATTGTTGGGATTGGGGCAGAGGTTAAGTGAGCATAGCATGGATTTTGCTGTGAAACCGTCTCTTCTATAATGGCTGCATAAACTGGATCAGAACAACAGCAACATCATGAGCAAATGAACTTGGAAAGAGGAAATTTCCATGGGTGCCCTCCACTAGACAAAGAACTAAATGCAACTAATGCCTTTTGGGAAAAGGAGAATTAGTCTCTCCACAAATGAGCCCCATTAGTGGTTGTCCAATGTAAAGTGGTCATCCCTGAATATGCAACCACAACAGAAATGGACTTAGCAGGTTGTCTTTATATGTTTACACACACACACACACACACACACACACACACACACACACAATCAATTAGCAGGTTGTATTTATATTTGTGCATACAGTCAATCAATAAATTAATCAAAGGAAAAGAAGTTGTCATTTTGAGAGTTCAAGGAGACTTGGAAGAGCTGGAGAGATGGTAATTAGGAGGTGTTGAGGAAAGGAAGGGATGATAATGTAATCCTGTTTCAATTAAAGCATATCATATTTGACTAATTAATGTTTAATGCTAAATGGGTCTTAATTCAAACAGGAAAGTAACAAAAAAATCTTAATTTTTACAGAAACATAGCTCATAAAATTTATGTGTGTGTCTAAATATATTAAAAAATGTAGGTAATCATAATAAATGAAAGAAAGAGCTCCTGAATTTGAAAGAAAACAGTGTTTGGAATGAGGACAAGGGATGGGGAGATGATAGAACTATATCAGAATCTGAAAAATAAAAGAAATAATCAAAAGCATAATTAAAATAAATAAGTAAATTGTACAATATAATGAATATAACAGCAGTTTAAAGTAATAATATATGTCTTACGGAAGAATCTGGAAGAGGCAGCGTGCTCAGCTATCTGAATAATTCTCTGTCATTACCCTTTAATTTCTCCTTAGCAAAAAATTGTTGTCAGTCTAAAATATCACTTTATAACTTTCAGGATTCCATCCAAAAATTTTCGTATAAGAAAAAAATCTAGGTAACTGTCCATTTATGGTATCTATCATTCACATATTTACCAAAAAAATCTCAGGTACTAACTATATGTAAGCTGCATCTCATTCTTTTCTCAAGAACAGTAGCAGCAAACAATTTCATTCAGTATATGAAATCCCTCCAGATATAAAACATCAGTTTAAGTAGGATACCTACATTTATGGTGCAGTGTTTGTTAGAACACAAATATTCATCACTGAAAAAAGTATGCCAGTTCTTTCTTTTGTTTTTCTGGGTTATTAATTTATTCCCACATTGTAATTGCACAGTAAACATTTACTGCTACTTAGAGTTGATGTTTTAAAACACCCACTTAAAATAAACTGTAATTACTATTTATTTTATTGTTACTAATCTAAAACCTGGCATATAAATGAAGAAGATATTGTAATGGATACAGCAGAGACTATTGAAGCAAAATATCCAAATATATTATCTGAACACAAATTTTATCAAGAAATAACTTTTATATTAATTCATGTGTTAATAAATGATATTATCGATATAAGATAATAGTCATTCTGCATCTTTTAATACAATTCTAGCCTTGCATATAATTTTATGGAAGTCATTTAGCACTATGTACAAGCTATACTTAGAAATGCTGATATTTACTGAAGCTGGTTCTCTCAACTTTATGAATCTTCTATATTTAACTTGTCAGAGTAAGGATCATTAGAATCAATCAGTGTGCATGGTCAGCTCTTCCAACTACATGACTTAGCCTCTTTTGCTTGTAGTCACATCAAATATGGAAAGAATAATATAGAGGTACTTTCCAGCATTATACATGATGAGTACTGGATGGAGTACTGGATGGATGGAGTACATTACACATGGTGAGTACTGGATGGTCTATCCTAACACACTTTGTTTAACAGACTGAAGTATTTATTGCTGAGTATTACCACTACAATGAGGACAGCTAGCGACACTGCAGTGTTTCTACTGATAGAAAGTGAAGGAAGAACAATTATTGAAAGGAAAAGGTGAAATTTAATAGAAAGATCCCAAGTTCCTTCCTACTTATCTGTATAGTAAGCATGCTGTTACTTAGAAACTAGAAGTATCTTCCTCCTATGGTGTGATCAAATGATGGTCATTTGAGATAGAAACAGACAAGCAGAAGTTGTGATAAGTAGCTGAAACTATAAAAGAGGTTCTTCAACCAAGTGAGGATGCCTTTTAATGATTGGCTACTTATTAATGGCTGATAAGATGCCACAGGTGCTGAAGGGAACTGTATTTGCTCAAAGACACAGATGGGATCATGGAAGGCATGGCATGAAGAGATTCGTGAAGTTGTTTTAGTGGATGTCAGTGTTTCCATGGTACTAACTGAACCTTTTAGGACTAACCAAGAATTGCAGTAGGAAAGTGTTTTAGTTTCCTTTCTGTTGTTGTGGTAGCTTATCTGAGATAAACAAAGGAGATTGGATATATTTGACTTATAGTTCTGATGAATATGTTTTCTTATGATGGAAAAGGTATGGCAGAAAAACCATTAAGCAGGTCATCACACTGAAGAGAGCAAACAGGAATGGGGCTGGTATACAAAAGCTCAAGGCCAAAATGTAGTGATATACTTCCTTCAGCAAGGCTCTACCTTATATGCTTCCCAGCTGTTTTAAAGATGTGAGTGTGTGGAGGACCATATGGCATTCAAACCACAACAGAAAGTATCCATCTTCACAACAGGAAGAGAATGGATCGAAGTTCACCATAGTAAATTCACTTAGTATATTTCCATACAATTTAACTCTCTCTTCATAACATAATAAATTCTCTTACCTGATGGTGGTGTATTTTCAATAATAATCATACCAAGTCATTCACAAGGATTACCAACTGTGATTGAAAATATTGTGTTTAAAATATTTGAAGCAACCAGATTTTTTGGAAATCTTTTTAATTGTGAAAACACAGCCTTAATAGGAGCTTGAATATTCTCAGTCTCTGTGTGTGAATCCTGTGAAGGTCACAAGATAAATTGTATGTCTTCCACCTACAGGATTTTAGGCCAGTGAAGCCTGGACATTCTGACCTATATAGTTCTAATCTCATCAATGTACAAGGCACCTCAAGCTGGTGGTCACACCTGATCTAAGCCCATGATGGTCTATATACAGAAGACCAGAGGTAGACATGTTCATCTAGGTTAGGATCACCGTTTTGGCACTCATTCCTATAGTAGAAAAGATTTCCTAAGGTCTCTCAGTAGCTACATCAAAGTTTTGCATGTTAAAAGTATTGGAGAGATCAGGAATTCAAGGCTCATACTTAAACATAAAAAAAGAAATTTATGGCAAACCAACAGCTAATGCTAAATTAAATGGAGACATACTTGAAGCAATTCCACTAAAATCAGTGACAAAACAAGGCTGCCCACTCTCTATCTATTCATTATAGTACTTAAAGTTCTAGCTAGAACAATTAGACAAACAAAAAGGGTCAAAGGATACAAATTGGAAAGGAAGTAGTCAAAATATCACTATTTGCAGCTGATATGTTAGTATACTTAAGTGACCCCAAAAATTCCACCAGAGAACTCCTACAGCTGATAAACAACTTCAGCAAAATGGACAGATATAAAATTAACTGAAATAAATCAGTAACTTTCCTTTATTCAAATGATAAGCAGTCTGAGAAAGAAATTAGGGAAACAACTCCCTTCACAATAGCCACAAATAATATAAAATATCTTGGGGTAACTCTAACCAAACAAGTGAAAGACCTGTATGACAATAACTTCGAATCTCTCAAGAAAAAATTGAAGATCTCAGAAAATGGAGAGATATTTGCTCATGGATTGGCAGAATTAATATAGTAAAATTGGCCATCATACCCAAGACAATCTACAGATTCAATGCAATCCCCATCAAAATCCCAACACAATCCTTCAAAATATGGAACAACAAATCTCAAATTCATCTGGAAAGGCAATAAACCCAGAAAAGGTGAAAACAAGTCTTAACAGTAAAAGAACTGCTGGGAGAATCACCATCCCTGGCCTTAGGCTTTACTCCCGAGCAAAAGTAATAAAAACTGTATGGTATTGGTACAGAGACAGACACGTTGATAAATGGAATAGAATTGAAGACCTAGAAATATAACCACACCCTTATGGACACTTGATCTTTGACAAAGAAGCCAAAAATATACAATGGATAAAAGAAAGCATCTTCAATAAATGGTGCTGGCCTAACTGGCTGTCTGTATGTAGAAAAATGAAACTAGAGCCATATTTGCCACCTTGCACAAAGCTCAAGTCCAAGTAGATCACGGACCTTAACATAAAATCAGATACGCTGAATCTAGTAAAAGAGACAATGGGAAAGAGCCTTGAACTCAATGGCACAGGGGAAAATTTCCTAAACAGAACTCCAATGGTTCAGGATCTAATATCAAGAATTGATAAATGAGACCTCATGAAACTGGAAAGCTTCTGTAAGGCAAAGGACATAGTCAATAAAACAAATCAGCAACCTACAGATTGGAAAAAAATCTCACTAACTCCACATCAAATACAGGGCTAGTATCCAAAATATACAAAGAACTCAAGAAGCTAACTACCAAAAAACAACCCATTCAAAAAATGGGGTATAGAACTAAACCGAAAACTCACAACAGAGGAATCTCCAATGGCTGAAAAGCACCTAATGAAATGTTCAAAGTTCTTAGTGATCTGAGAAATGCAAGTCAAAAAGACCTTGAGATTCCACCTTACACCAATCAGAATGGCTAAGATCAAAACCTCAGGTGACAACACATGTTGAAGAGGATGCGGAGAAAGAGGAACACTCTTCCGTTGCTGGGATTGCAAACTGTTACAACCACTCTGAAAATCAATCTGGAGGTTCCTCAGATAGTTGGAAATAGATCTCCCTGAAGACCAGCAATCCCACCCAAAGATACACATCAAATACACCCAAAAGATTCCACATATTGCCACGGGGGCATTTGTTTCATCATGTTCATAGGGGCCTTGTTTGTGATAGCCGGAAGTTTGAAACAACCCAGATGTCCCGTAACAGAAGAATGGATACAGAAAATATGGTTCATTTACACAATGGAATATTACTCAGCTATTAAGAACCAGGACATCCTGAGTTTTGCAGAAAAATGGATGGAACTTGAAAATATCATCCTGAGTGAGATAACTCAGACCCAAAAGGATATACATGCTATGTACTCAGTAACAAGTAGATATTAGCCAAAAAAGTACAGAATACCCAAGATACAGTCCACAAAACTCAAAAAAGTCAACAAGCTGAAGAGCCCAAGTGAGGATACCCCAGTCCGACTTGGGAGGGAGAAGAAAGCAATCACAAGCGGGGAGGAAGTGAGGGACCTTGGAGGGAAAGTGGATAGGGTAGAGTAGAAGAGGGGAACTGGATCAGGTATTGGGTGAAGGAAAAGGACTGAAGCCCTGAGGGTCAACAGAAAGAAAGGAAACAGGAAACTTCAGGAGGTAGTATGTTGGAGGAAACCTCCAGAATGCACCAGAGACCTGGCACATAAGGGATTCTCAGGAGGGATATTAGATGAAATGCCCAACACTAGGGAGAGAGAACTTATAGATCCCATGTCCAGCAGGAAGACAGGGCATCACATGAGGGAAGGGTTTGCCATTCCACAGTCACAACTCTGACCCATAATTATTCCTGCCTGAAAGAACTACAGGGATGGAAATGGAGAGGAGCCTAAGGAAAAAAAAGGTCCAATGATAAGCCCAAAGTGGGATCCAGCTCAAGGGGAGGTCCCAAGGCTTGACACCCTTACTGAGGCTATGGAGTACTCACAAAAAGGTACCTAGCATAACTGTACTCTGGAAGACCCAACAAGCAGCTGAAAGAGTGAGGTACAGATATTTGCAGTCAACCAATGGACAGAAGCAGCTAAACCCTGTGGTTGAATTAGGGAATACCTGGAAGAAGCTGAGGAGGAGGGCGACCCTGTAAGAGGACCAGCAGTCTCAATTAACCTGGATCCCCATGATCTCTCACACACTAGACAGCCAACCAGGCAGCATATAGCAGCTGATATGAGGCCCCCAACACATAATACAGCAGAGGACTTCCAGGTCTGGGTTCACTCAGAAAAGATGCATGCAACCCTCAAGAGACTGGAGGCACCAGGGAGTTTAGAGGTCTGGTTTGGTGGGGGCTGGGCAGTGGGGACAGCCTCATGGAGACAAGGGGTGAGGAAGATGTATGGGATGTGGAAAGAGGGTGGAAAGGGGGTGGATTAAATAAATAAATAAATAAATAAATAAATAAATAAATAATAAAAGTTTAAATTCAAAAAAAGAAACATTTAAAATGCCCCTGTCCATTTTTTACATATTAAGCTATTGTGCTGTAAGAAGCCCTTGTAATTTTGTTTTTAAATTCACATGAGAAAATATGAAAATTCTACCAACTCATACAAAGATTGGCCATCTTAACAAAAATGCAAAGGCAATGTGAGTATTTCATCATGCAACTTGTTTATTAAATTCAGTGAGGATTTTTATTATAAGTATTTGGGCATAAATGACTGTTATTATATGAAGTAATGCCTGAAAGTCTGAGATTGCTGGTTGTATGTCTTATGATGTTTTATCTTCTAGCATTTTTATAAATTTCTTAGATTCTGTTCCTCATGTGATAGTTCTTCCTTTCCTGTTTGTCTCCCTTGAATCTTTTCTTCCTCAAAACCCTTTATCACTCCTATAATGAAACACCAAAACAAAAATCTCTAATTCTATTAATTCTGCTGCATATGCAAATTAGAGGAGGACACTCTAAAGTTTGGATGTTTAGAAAAAGTTCACAGCAGAGTAAATAAAATTATTAATGCCTCATCAAACATCATTTCTAACACAAAATAAAGTCATGAATTCTCATTGGGTTGTCAAATCTTTCAAAAAAAAATCTCACTTTCTTTTGACTATATCTCATACTTCTGTTGTATATTGTGTCTATAAAATATATCTCGGAATACCCTAGACACAATTCGCATATCAATAGATTTCAAAGAAGATGTAAGGAGAGACCCCTGGTCCTGGAAAGACTGGATGTAGGGGAATGCCAGGACAGAGAAGCGAGAGGGGGTTGAATGGAGAAAAGAGGGAGGGAAGGGGGCTTATGGGACTTTTGGGGAGGGAGGAAATGGGAAAGCGGAAATGATTTGGAATGTAAATAAAAAAACTTAGAAAATAAAAAATATATATTTCTGATGTGGAAATAAATTCCATATGTGAATATATATAAAGTCTCCTCCAAGCAGGGACAAAGAACAGAATGGGATCTTTCTGTGTTGAGATAACAGTTGTCTCAGTTAGGTTTCTATTGCTGTGTTGTCCACATCATGCCATAAAGCAACTTGAGTTGAAAGATTTTACTTCTGCTTCTAATTTCCAGGTCACATTCTATCACTGAGGGAAATCAGGACAGGAACCTGGAGGCAGGACCTGAAGCAGGGTATGAAAGAATGTTCTTTATTGACTTTCTCCTTATGGTTGGCAAAGCCTGCTCTGTTATATAATCAGTACCACATTTTCAAATGTGTCTCCACATATAGGGGGTTGTGCCCGCCCACATCATCATTAATAAAGCAAATGCTGAGCAGACGTGCCTATATTCCAATAGTAGGCATTTCCTCACTTAAGAATCGGTCTTCACAAATAATAAATAATTTGTGTCAAATTGACAAACACAAGCCAGGACAACAGGCATGAAACTATCAACTGTCATTCATTGCTGTCCTTGATAGTCTATAAGAAACAGGAACATTTTCTCACTTAGTGAGCGTTGCAGGTGGAATGGGAAATATTTACCTAGGCTCCCTTTTTTTAACAGCAAACCCCAGCTGATGGCATTATTTGGGAATAGTATGAAAACTTGAGGAGGTGGAACTTTGATGGTATAAATGGGTCACTGGGGGGTGGGTCTTAAAGGTTGACAGCTCATCACCACTGTCAATCTACTCTGCTTCCTGATCACTGCGTCCAGTTGCTGATGGCGTTCCTGTCTCATGAATGGATTGTTTCTCCTTCAACTGTAAAACAGATTAAGTCTGTCTGTCCTTCCTTCCTTCCTTCCTTCCCTCCATCCCTCCTTCCCTTCCTTTCTCCCTCTTTCCATTTCTTATGCAGTTATTTGGTCAGAATCATTGATCAAAAGCCATAAGAATCAGTACAAATGAGTAAGTCAAACAGAAGAGAGAACTAGAACAAAATAAGCCGACCAAGTTTTATTCAGCATGTATAACAATTTAATGACCAGTAATTAAAGCAGGAGAATGGCTTCTGTCTGCAGAAACATAAAATCCATCATCCTTGTTTCCTAAAAGCATTTGTGAAATAGATAAAAGATGATGAAGACAGATGTGATGCATAAATGACAAGTAAATGACAGATGATAGATTGATGATGAATTGATTATATTATGATACCTAGATATCTCCCCCCCTCTCTCTCTGTCTCTCTCTCCCTCCCTCCCTCCCTCCTTCTCTCTCTCTCTCTCTCTCTCTCTCTCTCTGTCCCTCTCTCTGTGTCTCTCTCTGTCTCTCTGTCTCTGTCTCTGTCTCTCTCTCTCTCACATACACACACACACACACACACAAGAGAAAGAGAAAGAGAAAGAGAAAGAGAAAGAGAAAGAGAGAGGATAAATTTAATGGTACTTTTGTTTAGAAAATTCTTCAATAATTATTGAAATGGATATTCTATCATGTAACTAGTGTTCAGAATTTCTTCTTGGTAAACACGCCCTTTTCCCTGTTCATCCTTGTATGTTTCCTGACCAGCTTCAACCCTGTCACATAATTTATCTTCATATTGCCGAATCGGCATTAACGAGTAAGCAGTCACTTTTAGTGTCTAAGTTACACTCTTGGAAGTGAGCAAAGCACTTAAAGAGATACATTAACTTCCAGGCCACTTGGGTACTATTCAGAGTAATGGTTTATAACAGTTAATAATGTATAACACAACTAGGGAATGCCTTAGGCAGGCTCATTGTGTAGTAAACATAATAAAACAGTTACTTTTTAGTATCAATTGGAGGTACATTATTTCCCCCCACCATTAAGACCTAGTAAATGAAGAAAAAGCCTACATCATTTCCGTATTTTCCATAGCTATTGCATATTTCATCTCATTGTATTTTGAGTATTGAAGCACTAAGCCATGCATTTCTTTTTATTTATTGCCCTTTCTTAAGATAAAGAAAATGGATTTGCTCTGAACTTTAAAGAAGGGTCAGCTATTTGTAAACCACTGATAACAAGCTGCCATTTATTTTGTTTAACAGCAAAATTCTACCACATTATCAGAGAACACAAATTTTCTACAGGAAGCTCATTAGAAATCAGGATTCTCAGGGACCTAACACTAACACTGCCCTTCGGTTGTTCTGCTCTTTCCCAGTCATCTCTCTGCCCTTCCTCTCTAAGTTCAAAATCAGCTAAGGCACCTGTATCTTTTTCCTGAAATGGAATGAAATAATCGGATTGAGCCATAGTAAGACCTCAGTATACTGAATAGTGCTAAACCTATTACCAAGCTCTAGGTCTGTCACCCTCTGCTACCAAGATCTAGGACTGTCAGCCCTGCTGCCACTTCTGACTCTTAATTTGTTTTCTATCCCATGAACTCAGAAGTATTTGTCTCCGTCTGCTCATGGGTAGAGTTTAGGTGCTTAGCCGAGATCTCTGATGCTGGAGTGCAGATCGCTATCTATCTCAGTTGAAATAGTTAAATCAGAGCAGAAAATTTCTGAGAGGCAAATCTAGTTAAATGCAAACACACGCAGCAGTCAGGGAATCTCTGCCTCACTTCAGAAAAAAATCCAGAGTCATCCAACTAGTGTTACTGCTGTAGGAAACCAGGATCAGGTTTATTTAAATTAGTCAATGTTAATCCCATGAACTCAGAATATTATGATGACATTAGTAAAAAGCTTCAGTGTTAGCTGTCCCAATAACCAAGTAAAATGTAAATGGCAGTTGTCTTCCATGGACCATGACACTGTACCTGCTTCATCTGAATCCCTGCCTTACCTCCACCACAATATTGTCAGTGGTTGTTGATAGTTGGCACTGGCTCCCTCTGCCACAGACATGGCACATATTTTTGGAGCCAGTGTGCCTTTAGGTTTACCATCTTTGCCATCCTGACAAACAGCTTCATTTTCTATTATTTGGAATACAAATAAAAAGTCATTCCAGTGGGCTCTGAGCTCCGTCCTGGAATTAGCCAATTAGTACCCATCCCAGTCTCTGTCATTTCATGCTAATTTGAGGAAACATTACAACACAAAGGATAAAATTGAATCAACTCTCAGAATTTCTTAGTGGATTACACAAAACAGCTGGAAATTAAGCAGGCTTTCTTCTTATTCTACCCGGTGCCAAAGACAAGGGTTTCTGTATAGATTGTTACAGGCCCTAAGTAAGAACTCCATGAGATTAAGTAATCCTAGGTAAACATAATAGCTCTTTCTTGCTAACTTACAACTCATGAACTGTCTGATTCCGTCATTTTATTAATAGACATCTAAGTTCCTATGAGTGTTATCTGTGTTATAGTGTTATGCCAAAACGTACACATAAAACACAACAAATTGGGAGAAAATTCTAATAAATTGTCTTTTTTTTTTTGGCTAAAAGTAAAACAAGCAAACAACCCCACCCCCGCATGCCCCACTGTATCATGACCAGAATCAGCATCATTTTAGGTTTGTAAAGTTACATGAAACTGATAAAGTTTATACAGTTGGGGGCACAGTACATGCATAGTCATGTAAATATTCCTTAGGATATACATACATTGAGTAACTTTGTAAATTTCCCAAATTGGTTAAGGAACTGTGGAGATTATAAAGGTATGTTTAAAGGTATGTTAGATATAATCTTTTTCTCCTTCAAGAGTTAAACACTGAAACTGAGAAATTATACACACACACACACACACACACACACACATACACACACACAAGTATAATTCAGGATAGGAGAGCATTTTATTTCAAGAATAAAATCCAACTAATAACAGGTCTACATTGGGACTTATCACATAGGCAAGCACCATCCCTGACACTATTAATGATACTCTGTTACGTTTGTAGGTAGGAACCTAGCATAACTGTCCTCTGAGAGACTCCACACAGCAGCCAATGGAAGGAGATTCAGAGACTCACAGCCAAACATTAGATGGAACTCAGGGAGTTTTGTGGAAGAGTTACTGGATGGATTGGGGGACCCAAAGAGCATAGGGTCTCAACAGGAAGACCAACAGAGTCAAGTAACCTGGACATGATTGGGGCTTCCAGAGACTGAACCACCAACCAAAGAACAAGAACAGGCTGGACATATGTAGCAGACGTGCAGCTTGGTCTTAATGTAGGGTTTTGAGTAAGGGTTGTCCCTAACTCTCTTGCCTGCCTGTAGACCTCATACCCTAACTGGGTTGCCTTTTCTGACCTCAGTAGGAGAGGATGTGTCTAGTCCTGCAGTGACATGATGTTTCAGGGTGGGGTGATACCCAGGGAAGAAGGGGAATGGAAATATATGGAGGAGTTGTTTGTGTCGGGATTTGGAGGAGAGAGGGTGCTGATAGTGGTGTGTAAAGTGGATAAATAAATAAAAACATAATTTAATGAAAAAAAAAGAAGAAAATCCAAAATGTTAGGACCATATAGTACAAAGATTGGACTTCAGCCAGTAAGCAGTTTTTACATGAATGAGAAAATTTAAAGCCAAGGGCATCGAAGTGAACATTGCTCCATAGTTGATAATCATATATTATGGAATGTGATGGATCACTAAAGAGGTATCTTAAATTTATTTGTGAAGGATGGTCTAATTTAGTAAATGGATGTTACAACTGACTATGCACTCAAAGAAAATACATTGCATCCCTGTCTCACCCAATTCCAATTGATTAAGGATGTAATTATAAAACAATAAAAACCTTAAAAGGCATTTAGAGATTATATATATGACATAGATAATGAGAATGTGTCACAAACAATATAGGATTGTAGAAGTTATGAAGAAATTTACTATATAAACATTTAAAGTGTATACAGAGAAAGCATATATTAAGCAGTCAATAAATAAATGATAACTCAAGCAACTGATATTTGTAATATACTAAAATGAAGTCTGTTACCAAAACAGAGGGAGGCAGATCAAATGATAAGAACAGACAATAGTGCAGGTCAAGCAGCAATAGGTGTATAAAAATACAATGAACACCCCAAGTAGGGAGGAAAATAAAAGTAAAAATATTAATGAGATAAAACTTCTAGTAAGCAGTCAAGAATATGTGGTGCCTACCATTGAGCTGTGTACAAAAACTGTCATAGATACCCCATACTTATGATAAACGTAAACAGAGAAGTATATATTTTTTCAATAAAGGTTTATTAGGTAGCCTGCAAGTTAACCACACCAGGAAATATCAATTGGTTTTACAAGGAGTTAAATCTCTATCAGGTGATGTGAAAGTATTTCTGGAATTAGGGGTTTGTTACTAGCATGTTGCACAGATTCATTTTGTGTGTGTGTGTGTGTGTGTGTGTGTGTGTGTGTGTGTGTGTGTGGAATTGAGAATAGCACCCTTTCTTCAGACATGTGCAACCAACCACCTACCACTGATTTGTATGCTACCTCATTTTTGACAAAAACATTTTCAAACTCGTGATAGTGTTTAAGATTACGTGAATTTAAACAGGAAGAGAAAGTGCATGCTAGAAAAAAATTGGTATCCTGGGGGTATATGCAAACAAAGATAATAATAAATGTAAAAATGCAAAAAGTTTTAAAAAATGTGGGAGTTGAACATTATGTAAAGACCTGAATGCAAAACTCAGATTTCTTCCATAAATGCAGTGAAGCAAAGAGGCATCCCTACACCATGAGGGCTCCTGGGCTGAGATACACAGAGTATCTATAGCTCTGTCAGAAGTCACCCACTCCTTCCTTGCACGCACACAATGTTGCTGCCAATTCAGTAGGCAGGGAAACCCAAAACCTTGTGCTAGAAAATTTTCATTTCTTCATTAATTTGGTTATAATTAGTTGAATACAGAAACTCTTTAGTCTCATACTCTTAATATAAATTAGAAATGGTCTTAAAGAATCATTAGAAATGTTCACAGTTTGGGAACTTTTGATTAGTACTGCTGTTGTTTTTAGGCTAAGTATGGAATATTTTACAGAGAGTAGAGAAAGGAAGGGATATCTCTGAGTTACATCCCTTATGCTATAAAGTACTGTGGATGATATAGTCACAAGGAAGCTTTAAAAATAAACTAGGTTTCAGGAACTAATAGTGGTAATCTTAAAATTAAAATATCTTTATTTTTGACATAAAAGCTAACAGAATAGTAATCTATTTGTTTTCCAAAAAGATATGATTAGACATCATAAAACAATGAACTCTTATGAATACTATCTTAGTCATAGCTAAATAACATACTTGGGCGCTTAAAATTATATATCTATGTCTCAAAGTTCAAGAATACAGAAAACATACATGAGGATGCATTATGACTCTGGCAGCTGGTGAAGGGCTCCCTTACTTGCAGACAGCCGTGGTCTCAATATGTCTCCATTTCACCTTTGGTAATTGCGTGAGTGTAGAGAGATAAAGGGAGTCTCTACTTCCTAATTTTCATTCCATTTTTTTAAAAAAATATATTTTCTTTATTTTATGTATAGGAGTACACTATAGTTGTCTTCAGACAACCAGTAGAGGGCATCAGACACCAATTACAGATGGATATGAGCCACCATGTGGTTGCTGGGAATTTAACTAAGGACCCCTGGAAGAGAAGTCAGTGCTCTTAGCAACTGAGCTATCTCTCCAGCCCCAAAATGTGTGGCCCATGCTAGGTTCGAACTCGTGTTCCTCCTACCTCTGCCTCCTTCAGCAAATCCTGCCAGTATGTACCACCACAACCAGCTCATTCCATTCTTATAAAGTGAGCAATAGAAGCAGACAAGAATTGCACGTGATACTCCCATGAAGCTTAAAAACACATGTTTCATGATAGTCATCTTGAAGGTTAGTGCTCCCACATAAAAATCTAAGGAAGAGAAATTGATCCCAACATAAATCATTTTTCAAGTTTGCTGAATAATGCAATTTGGTCCCTCTAACACAGTGTATTTTAATTCTTCATTTGTTATAAAGTATTTTCAAAGCTAGTAAAAAACACATCATGTTATACATTGGGGCAACTTACAATATGTAATCTTGAAACACTCGTTGGTTACATAAACAATTGTCCATTTCTATGCCTAATGAACATAAGTTTATCAGTATCAGTATTGAGCAACATTGAAATTTTGATTTTTGTTGCTATTGTTTTATTTTTGAGCAAAGACTGAGCCAATGGTCATATCCTGTCAGTGATGGTTATTCTAAATTTTGTATAATTTGTTTCCAATGCTACTTTCTTTGATCTTAATTAAGCTTAATTATGAAATGGAATCACATTTTCAGAAAAGTTCTATAATTTAAATATGTTTTTTATTATTATAATGGACTTTAGGTTTCAAAGTTGTTTATTTTCTTATGCCATGAAATAAGTCTTGGTATGTGATTAGAACTGCTAGGTAAGTTTTCTTTTTAAACAGCCTGGTATCATGCTTCTAATAGATGCATGCATTGTTAAGCCTGATGACCTGAGTTCCATCCCTGGACTGCACACCTTAGAAGAGAACCAACTTCCACAGCTGCTTCTATTTAAAATAATTTTTTAGTTCCTATCAGCATTAGATAACTAATCTATGACTTGGCTTTCTCTTTTGTTTGCCAATGTATGCATTTGAAAAGAAAAAAATAGTTCATCAGTTCATATTTGTTTATAAACAACACAATTTTAAAATTTTATGCTTTATTTTGTAACATTTTAACACTTTCTATATCACTAAAATTCATTGTTTTTGAATGCTATCACTTCTCCAATACGTACTGCTGTATTCTTTGTCAAACAACAGGGACAAAAAGAAGGGCCCAGAATTCTAATTGTCCTTCAACAGAAAAATAATTTATTGCCAATTTTTCTTCCCAATCATTGGTTAATCTCTTGTAGAACTCTCCATATTCTCCATTAGTAATGTCATCAGGATTTCTGGTCCAAATCGGCTTTGTTTTGTTGAGTTCTTCTTGATCAATATACTTTCCCTTTATCTGTTTCTTTTTCTTCTTGTCACCATCCTTCTTCTATTCTTCATCAGAACCAACATCCTTTATTTCAGGCTTGTCATCAGACTCCTTTTCTTCATTTTCTTTCTCCTCCTCTTTCTCTTCCTTTTCTTCAGCCTCATCATCACTGACTTCCTTATCACACCCCTTCTCCACAAAGAGAGTAATGGGATAGCCCGTAAACTGAGAATGCTTCTTCACAATCTCCTTTGTTCTCCTTTCCTCCAAATACTCAGTTCAGTCTTCTTTCAGATGCAAGGTAACCTTTGTTCCATGATGCATTGGTTCACCTGTGTCAGTCCTCACTCTGAAGGATCCCCCAACTGAGGACTCCCAGGCATGTTGCTCAACATCTTTATGATTCGCGAGGATAGTCACTTTCTCAGCATCCAAATCCTCATAGTAAAAACCAACACCAAACTTGCCAGTCATCTCTACACCAGCCTGCAAAGCCTCTATGAAGGCTTTGGTGTCTGAATGGCAATAGTGCCAAAGTTATTGAACAAGTCAGCCTTGGTCATTCCAATTCCAATATCCACACTAGTGAGGATTCGAACTTGTTTGTTGGGAATGAGATTAATGTGCAGGTCCTTCCCTGAGTCGAGTTTATAGGGTCTGTCAAGCTCTTGTATCTAATTTTATCCAGAGTATCTAATGAACTGGATATGAATTCTCTCAGAAAGTGCACTTTGTTCGAATAAAAAATATTGATGATCAAGGACATTAACTGGCTAATTTCTGCCTCAAGGGCAAAGATCTCGACCTCCACCTCCTCCATTGGTTGATCTTGGGTCTGGGTTTCATGAGGCATCTTGGCTCAATGAGCACACACAGAATGTGACTATCTGCATCAGGACACTGAAGCAACTCCACTTTCTTGATTCTATTTATTCCAAGATAATTAAGCAATAAATGTATTAGTAATGAGTGATCTTATTTTTCTTAATTTCTTTCTTGGTATTTATATAAAAGACAACTAATTTTTGTCTGTTAAGTTTATATTCTGCTAATTTGTTGAATGTATTTGTCATCAGTGGGTATCCTTTTGATGGATTCTTTAAGGTCCTTTACATATACAATCATATTACCTGCAAATATAGATGTTTTGGTTCCTTTGTTTCCTACAATCTATCTCCCTTACTTGTCTTACTTTTCTAGTAAGAAACTCAAGTAATATGTTGACCAGGAAGAAAGAGAGTAGCCATTTTTGTTTTGTTCCCGATTTTAGTGGAGGTAGTTTCAGTTTTGTTCAATTTACAGTGATGCTTGTTGTGGGATTCCTGTATATGGC
The DNA here is from genome assembly GCA_036184795.1 of Tokudaia tokunoshimensis. Taxonomy (NCBI): domain Eukaryota; kingdom Metazoa; phylum Chordata; class Mammalia; order Rodentia; family Muridae; genus Tokudaia; species Tokudaia tokunoshimensis. Next base: position 133,014,059 of record BTHU01000003.1, on the reverse strand, counting down.
ATTCATTATCTTGAAATGTGTCTCCTGTATCCCTAATCTCTCTATTACTTATAATGTGAATAGATGATTGTCATAGGTTTTTCCTATATATAATGAAATGATTATGTGGTTTCTATCCTTTAGTCTATTTTCATGGTAGATTATATTTATGTCGAACTATTCCTGTATCTTTGAGTTGAAGCTGATTTGATCATGACAGAAAATTTTTTGGGCCGGGCGGTGGTAGCGCATGCCTTTAATCCCAGCACTTGGGAGGCAGAGGCAGGCGGATTTCTTAGTTCGAGGCCAGGCTGGTCTACAGAGCGAGTTCCAAGGACAGCCAGGGCTATACAGAGAAACCCTGTCTCGAAAAACCAAAAAAAAAAAAAAAAAAAAAAAAAAAGAAAAAAAGAAGCCCGACAGGCAGTGGTACGCACTCCTTTAATCCCAGCACTTGGGAGGCAGATGCAGGAGGATTTCTAAATTCGAGGCCAGCCTGGTCTACAGAGTGAGTTCCAGGACAGCCAGAGCAACACAAAGAAACCCTGTCTTGAAAAACCAAAAAAGAAAAAAAAAAGAAAATGTTTTTGATATGTCCTTTAATTTAGTTTGCTAGTATTTTATTGAAAAATTGTTTGGATATTGGTTCTTTGATTTTGACATTGGGATAATACTGGTTTTGAAAAGGAAACTTGGAAATGGTCCTCCATATTCTATTTTGTGGAATAGTTTGAGGAGTATTGGTGTTAGTTCTTATTGAAGATTAGGTAGAACCTTGTAATGAATCCATATGGACTGTGTTTTTATTTTATTTTATTTTTTTAGTTGGGAGATTTTTAAATACTGCTTTTATCACACTGGGTGTTATAATTGTATTTAAAGTACTTACTTAGGCTTGATTGAACTTTCATAGGATAAACATACACAGATACTACACTACACACATACACACACATATATCATAGTATGTATCATACACACAACACACACACACACACACACACACACACACACACACATATAAACCCAAGTTCCCATAGCAACCTGTTTTTTGACAAAGAATACAACAGTACAAACTGGAGAAATGATAGCATTCTACAACAATGAATTTAAGTTATATAGAAAATTTAAATTAGAATTTAAAAATCTTATATGGAATTCTTAGACTTCATTGAATTTCCTCAGTGTCTATTAAGTCTCATTTTTCATCTCTATTTGCATTCATTTGAATTGTGTCTATTTTTATTGGTTTGTCTAAATTATATATCTTGTTAATGTACTCAAGATACCTGCGTTTTGTTCCTCTGACTCTTTCAATATTCTATTTTCCATTTCTATTTCATTGATTTCAGCCCTAATGTTTTTAACGTTTTTAGACAAAGAAATATGCTTGAACTTGGAGTATCGGAAAGCACTTTTTGAACAGTCCCATAGTATAGACACTAGCAGGAAAAACTGACAAATAAGACTTCATGAAAGTAAAAAGTTTCTGTACAGCAAAGACACCATCTCTTGAGTAAAGTGGCAGCCTAATAGCCTAACTATTATCAACTGTACATTTGATGGGCAATTAGTATCTAGAATACATTGTTTTTTTTTTTTAAAGGAAACAGTGCAATTAAAATTGGGGAATAGAATAAAGCAGCAGAATTTTCTCAAAGACAGGATATGAATGGCTAAGAAACACATTGAATGTTAAAAATTCTTTGACATCAGGAAAATGCTCAAATTAGCTCAAATCTTATTTGAGACTTAATATCTTCCCAAACAGAATGTCTAAGGTAAGAAAAACAAATGATGGCAAACATTCTTGTTGTTATAAGGGAAGGATGAAGGCACTTATTCACTAATGGTGGGAAATAAAACTAGTGCCATTAGGGTAATCAATGTAAAGATTCCCCTAAAGCTGAAAATAGGTCTGCTGTTCTCTCCAGCTATCCCACTATCAAGTATACTCCTAAAGGGCTACATATCTTACAATAGGGACACCTGCTCACTCAAGTCATTTGCTGCGTTATTCACAATAGCCAAAAATGGATCAGTATAGTTACTCATCAACTTATGGATGGATATTGAAAATGTACTATATATATATATATATATATATATATATATATATATATATATATATATATATATACATTTAATTCAGCAATTAAGAAAACATAATTTTAATTTATAAATAAATTTATGGGGCTGGAGAATCGTTCTAAGTGAGGTTACAGAAACCTTAAACCACAAACATCACAAGTTTCCTTTTATCTGTGGATGTTAGCTTTGAACCTTCAAAAGTTGTGTTCCTTATGGAATGCTCCATATGAAATTATGGAGACAGGGAGGAAGATTTATTGAGGAGGACTTAGAACACAGTGAGATAAACTGTTAAAAGGTAACAGTGGAGCATAAAGATTGACCTGGGATGGGGAGGAGTTGAGAGTGGGGTAGAAAATAGAGTACCCCATAGAGGATATATATGTGTGTGTGTGTGTGTGTGTGTGTGTGTGAGAGAGAGAGAGAGAGAGAGAGAGAGAGAGAGAGAGAGAGAGAGAGAGAGAGAGAAGAGAATGGAGTTATCCTGTGACAAAGGAACCATGCCTATATTAGATACCAGACACTAGCTAACTAAAAACACACGGCTAGGAATGGACTATTTCTGGAGTTGTTTGTTCATGAGGTCCCATAGAACCCGAAGCTATGTAAGGTATTGCCATTGTTCTTAGATTCCCCACAGAACTTAATCAGATGACCCTATTACCACATATTTGACTCTAAAAACATGATGAAATTAATCTTTGGTCACCTTTGTTCACAGAATTGATGGTGTAATACAAGGTACTGCAGGAGAAAACTAGTCATTTATCATACTCTGCTATGAACATTGCAAGCTATAATAATGTCTAGCCTGGCAAGGCATGTACAATGGTTCAATAGTTACACAACATTGTGGAAGTAACCAACCACTTCTTAAACTGATTTAAGCTCTGCTTCAGAAGGTGTAACCCATTTCTGGCAATACTTGGGTTAAGAACCTGTGACTAGACAGGTCATAAGCCCTACTAGGCAACCTACTACTATTATGCTACTAAATGGACATAGTCTTAAACTGACTCATTATCACTTTATCATTATTTCTGTAGATAATGAATCTCTCAGCCCTCATCTGAGAAACTTCTACATGCAGACAGTGGTGATTAAAACAGATTCACTACTCCCAAGGCACAAAGATAAGAGCCTATAAAATTCTCAGACCTAAATGGAACCTAGGTACTTCATAACCCACACATACTCTCAGAGCTGTGGGATCACTGTGGAAGAGAGAGTTGGAGAATATAAAAGCCCAAAGTAGTGAATGGATAACTAATAGAAAATACAGTCTCCATACCAAGGCAGCAGGACCTATGAACTCCTAGTTTTTGTGACAGATGTACAATCCCGGCAAGTTCAAGCTGGACAAAATCCCAACATGAAAACATGAGTTGAGTACAAAATTCTATACCTATCCATAGAGTTGTTGGAGAGTCTTAGCTCCTGACAGAATGAGAAACAGGTGTTTGCTTGTTTTGTTTATTCTCAAGTAGTTTATGATTCTTTAGAGGAAGAACACATCTAATATTTGGCCAACATAAATTGGTCTTGGAGAATTAAAATAACAATGCATAGAGTGAGAAACAGCAGATAGATCTGGGCAGTTTGGGGAATGGGGTGAATGAGATTAAGACATGATTGAAATTGTTAAAGAACTAATAAAATGACTCAGAAAAAAACTAAATTCATTGGTTTTACAATATGAAGTTCTCTACTTGCTTAATAGTTAATAACAGATATTAGAGAAAAACCTCAAAACACTAATGTAGCACTGTTAACTCGTTCAATTAGACAGTGCATTTCAAGGTATGCATGCAACGATTTGTTTAGAATACTAATGTAGCATTATCAAGATATGTAACTACTTGTGTATAATATTTTTTGAACAAAAGAAGTCTAATTGTAAAAGCATCAAAATGTCTTCCCAGTACTGCACTTCAAAGCTGTGTTCCTAGCACTTGGGAGACTGAGATTGGAATTTCAACTTAAGTTCTGGGCCAGCCAGAGCAAGACAATGAGTTCCAAGGCACCCTAATCTACAGACCATGCATGCCTCTACCTCTGAAAATAAGAAAATAAATATACAAGAAAAAAAGAAAGAAAGAAAGAAAGAAAGAAAGAAAGAAAGAAAGAAAGAAAGAAAGAAAGAAAGAAAGAACCTTCACATAGAACCACAGATAGCAATGATACCTTAATTTTTAATATGATTTTGTCAATTGAAGAATCTGACAAATTAATCAATATGCAACATCATCTATTATGGAGGAAGAATTTGATGTTGGAATATGTCAATAGAAATCTATAGGGAACACTGCTGATGTAGTTTTATTTGCTAAGCACCCCTTGCATATTTGTTGGATACAGTCAACTGTGTGTTTCATTTCCAAGTGAGCACATAGGAGATGTAATATGTTAATTCTGGCACCTCCTCATACCTCTGTTCCTTTAGTGTGGTTCTCCCATTCTTACTTAGTCCTTTGCATGTGCTCACTCATACTAGGGGACTTGTTCATTTAAGAGTGAACCTTGCGCTTACACCTTATGTTGACTCCATCTGTATTTTTCCCATTTGTCAATATGTCTGTACATATCTGGCACTCCAAAACAAGCCATGGTGTCTCTTTCTATTGTAATTGATAACTCTGATTGATTTCTTTAAACATTATCTTATCACATCATCTACATAATCTGTCTGGAAAAATGGGAAATTCCTTTGAATTGTGCTTCTTGCTTTTATGTGAAAGCAATAAACAATGTTATCTCAGTAGTGTATCTGCAAAAGGATTCATGGCTTAGTGCCTTGTTTTATTTCTTTCTAAATTATTTGAGAAGAAAGATCATATTGTACTGCAATGAAGATGCCATAGAAGTTTATTTTCCTAGCCTTTGATTTGATATTAAATAATGTACACATAGCACTAGTATTACCTTAATATGATGCATATATTATAAATATGATTCAGAGTTTGAGTTTACTCTGATTTTTCTCAATGGAATAATTATATTGTACACATCAACAAACCAGATAATGATATACTAGAGATATGTTTGATTTGCAGATTTAAAAAGGTTTTCTAAAGCAAACACCATTAGGGAACCTTTCCACATTTGACCTCTCTAACTTTCCCCTTGTAGGGGTCCTCTGGCAGAGAAGTATCATCTTGCTTTCACAGTTGAGTCTTTGTAAAGAAAGAAGACTTCAAACCCTCATGCTTGTATGGGATCTCAGAGAATGGGGAGCAGTGATTGGAACTGAAAGATTCTCAAATTCATGTATTAGCTTTATGAAATGAATATGAATACTTGAGTAATACTATAACAAATACAAAATAATATAGAAATTTTTGTTTCCTCACAATGGCCATCACACATGATAGAAAAGCAAAGAGTGAGGAAAAAGAGTAATGTCCATACAAGACATGGAATTTTAAGAGAGCTCAATATAATATTTTCTTGATCATGAGTAATATTGTTCAAGACTTGTTTGCTTGTACTCCTTGAACCTGTGACAGAATTATTATTCATTTCCTACAAATACATTCATATATTTATGAAATATCTGTTGGGTGTTTTTGGGGTTAAATACTAGACTAAGCACAAGACAAAGCAACATATGAATAACTCCTAAATATATTACTAAGGGGATAATTAAGGAAAAAATAATTAAGTGAATTGTGTCATATCTTTGATGGTTATAATCCCATGTGGAAATAAACAAGAGAGAAAGGAGGTTAGGAATAGTGGTGGCTGGGACATAGTGCTTTCACACAGTATTCTTAGGAAGGTTTGAGTAAAAGAGTGATATTTAAAAAAAAACTGGAGGAAATTAAGAGAGTGAATCTCACAACTTGTAAGCAAAAATAGGAAGTATAAAAGAAATGACTATGCTGGAGTGTCATGGAGTGACTATGCTTGGGAATAGCATAGTCAAAGAAGACTGACTCACAAGGAATGGACTACACTGGACCCTGGAAGAATGCATTAACAAGAGTTTTGGTCTCAGAGTTACTGCCTTTATTATTCATGTATTTATTTTAATTTTATGTTTATCTGTGAGCTCATGCACATCTATACCATGTGGTTGCAAGTAACTTCAGAGACCAGAGGAAGCCATTTTATACCCTAGAAATAGAGTGAAAGGTAGTTGTTAATTGTCATATAGGTACAGGAACTAGGAACCAGGCCATCTTTTAGAACAGGAAATGTCTTAACTATGAACCATCTTTCCAGTCCTGGGTTTCTATTTCAAAAATTTTAAACTATTTTATGTGTGTGGGTATTGTGCCTGAATATATAACTATGTATTACATATGCCTGACACTTTGGAGACCAGAAATTGACATCAGATCAGAATGGATATCAGAAATTACCTAAAGTTATAGACTGTTATGAACCACTGTGTTGATGCTGAACATCAATCCCAGGTCCTCTGGAAGAAAACATTAGTGCTCTTCATAGCTGAGCCACATGTCTAACTCCCAAAATTTGTTTAATTAATTAAGCTTAACTATGTATATTATATATTGATGGGTAATTATAAATTTTACACATTTATGTATTGATATATTAACTGACTTAAATGCCCTTTTCTCCTCTCATGGTGGTATTGCTTTCTTCATTTTGAAACTAGCATGTGCATAATTTCCTTAGTATGAATTTGGGGTTACTTTTAACCAAGGAGCAGAAGAACAAGAGAAATAAACAGTTTAAACATGATAACTTGAAGATGACTACTTACTATCCTGGTGGAAATGCAGAACAAGTAGTCAAGTATTTAAATCTGAAGAGAGGCAAGAAATTTATATTTAACCATTATAAGGACATGGTTCCTACAAAAGACTAGGAGTCTAGGTAAAATAAATAAAGACATATAGATAAAATAAATAACACTTTAACATGTGAAATTTAAAGCTTGAGATTTATAATGGGCTTGTACATATTTTAGGTACATTTCTCATTTTGGTAACCAAATGCCTGTCAAGAATCAAGTTAGAGAAGAAAAGTACATTCTGACTTATAATTCAAGGAAATTCCCTGTCATGGTAGGAAGTCATGTAGCATATGGGGAGGCATGACAGTGGCAGCAGGAAGCTGGCTGAAACTGCAGTAGTATATAGAGTCCAACAATCTAGAAATCAGACATAATGTTGATGTCAGTGAAAGATGATGGGATGGGCAAGATTTCATTTTTTTCCTGAAAAGGATTCCTGAGTTGGCAACTTGAGATGAAGATGAGATAAGGTTTCTCAAATAGAATCATCGGTGAGTGGGATTACACATTTGAAATTTATTCAGCATGGTCAACTCTGTGTGGTTTGCTTTGGCTACTATGTTTAGCAGAATGAGGATCAAGATAGACACCCAAAAGGTGAGATGAGAGATGAGAGAGAGAGAGAGAGAGAGAGAGAGAGAGAGAGAGAGAGAGAGAGAGAGAGAGAGACAGAGACAGAGACAGAGAGACAGAGACAGAGAGAGACAGAGACACGGACAGACAGACAGACAGACAAAGTGACAGACAGAGACAGAGTGACAGAGAGACAGACAGAGACATATACAGAGACAGAGAGAGTTGGTAAAAGATAGCAAGGATGGATTTACACTGTGTGAAGGAGGTAAGAAAATCAATGCAGGGATATGACAAAATATTAATTGGAGCAAGAACTATATTGCAGGGTAGAATTGAAGAAAATTTTAGTTTATTGGGCACTGAGAATAGGAGGGGAAGGCTGACAGTGCTCCGACAAGAGGAGGGTTTAAAAACCAAATCTTGGAGAGATTTCTAATCCTGAGAAATAATGTTATACATATATGAATGAATGTTGCATGGCATGGAGGGTAAGGAGGACTGGGCAGAGCACAGGCCTACAGATTACAGCATATGTTTTCCATATTATAAGAATTCAAGTAGAGAACAGGAATGCATCCTTGCAAGAAGCCAGAAAACTGTTTTGATTCATCCTCAATTATCTGACTGAAGAGACATTTGATATTACTACAAGTCAGGAAATAACTTACATTTATGAAAGAAAATTTGAACATCAAAAGGTAGGAACTGGAAAGACAACTCAGTAGTTAAGAGACTTACTGTCATGAGGACCAAATTCAGAATCCAGCATCTATATAACAAGCCCTATACTGCACAAACACATGGAGTTTCAGTTCCATGAGATTCAATGTTGTCTTCTGGTCTCTCCCCATACACAGGTGCTTAGACACATGTACACACACACACACACACACACACACACACACACACACACACAAACACACACAAACATAAACATGCACACACACACATCCCACAAGCATGCACACACACACACACATACACACACATGCATACGCACACAAGAAAGAGAGAGAGAGAGAGAGAGAGAGAGAGAGAGAGAGAGAAATACAGATAGACAGACAGACAGGAAGGGAGGAAGGAAGGAAGGAAGGAAGGAAGGAAGGAAGGAAGGTCATTCTTAAATCCCTTTGAACTATAACATTCATATATATACATTATATATATATATATATATATATATATATATATAGTCTCATCTATCTTAGAGATATGGGAATCATTTCATGTATATAAAAAAACGTAGACAGATAATTTTGGCTGGAAAAAATCCATTATTTTGAATATCTTGGTCTTGGCTCATCACAGCAGAAGAATCAATTTAAGAATATATGTGTGGACGCAGCAAACACACTTTCAGGAGATATAATATTTAATATTATTATTATGTAAAGATACAAAAAATGGTTGTGTGTGTGTGTTTATTAGGTTAATTCAGTACCTTAAGATCCTCATCTCTATTCATAAATTAGGAAATCAATAAAGATATCATTTGTTTTTATTATCCTTTCTGCAAAGAAATTTACAAATAAACAGGTCATTTGAAGGTGAATCTGAAGTTGTACTATTGAGTTTACAAAAGGCATGATAGTCATGTACAAATATAATTATAACTAGTATTATACATTCCTCCCATTCAGAGATCTTATGGCCATGAATTTAAACTTGAAGCAGTATTATTGTACATTGTGTCTATAATTTAGTGTTTCAAAATATGTACTGATACAAGACTGAAGATCTGGGCTTCCATATACCTCTGCAATAAGAATTGGAACAATTAGACTTAATGTGCTTTACTACAACTGCTGGAGTTAGCTCTTTGGAAGCATTTCACTTTCTATAGACATCGGAGATCTGGGGAAAAAATTCCAGGGACCCCAAGGTTGAGATCATGTCAAAGGACTTTGTGGCTGTGAAGTTGTTCCTACATATCATAACTCCATTTGATTTTAAGCCACTGGAAAATATACATTTGCATAAAAGGATTAGATACCATGCAATGAAGCAAATACTGGAAGTTGATTTATCTAGCCTTCTACAGCAACAAAGCTCTTTAAACTAGTACTTCTGAAAAGTACAAGGGTGATTAGTGTGTCCAATGACTCACTTGAACATACAAACTACAATCGAAATTCTTAAAACATTAAAAATTGTTTTAGTATGTGTCTACTATTTGTATCAAACTGTGAAGCACTTCTTAGAAAATAGGAAATCCCACTCATCTTTAAATTAATGTTCTATTAAGGTTTATTAAGTACAGAATTTAATATGCTAACCACATCATAAAAATCGGGCTTCTATCTTAGTTTAGAAAGCTCTACTATGCAGAAGTAACATAAGTTGGCAATACACTTTTACCACAGATGTCAAAAATAGAGAAGGCAACAGATTGTGTGTATGCTAAGGGATAGAAAAATGGTATCTTTCCTAATCAATTATGAATATAAATTGAGTAAAATAAATTCACATCATCTTAACAGTATCAAATGTACTTCAAAAATGTCCAATGATAAGAGCTACAAGGAATCTAAGGGATGACTAAGTCTTGCTATTTAATGAAAGCTGAAGGCAGAAAAAGGCTGTGTTGGCATAGAGCAAATTAGGCCAAGGCAAATTACACATTCTTAAACCCTTCTGCAATGAAATGTCAGAAAGTAGTCAATTTAGGTCATTATACATTTTGTTTTATATTTTTAGCTGAACACTGGAGATAAATTATATCATAGTTTGATTTAGGTTAGGAGCTCCTTCTCTTCATCTAAAGAAGAATAAATGGAGAGTGACACAAATTTTACCAGGAATTCACACACACACACACACACACACACACACACAGAGAGAGAGAGAGAGAGAGAGAGAGAGAGAGAGAGAGAGAGAGAGAGAGAGAGAGAGAGAGAGAGAGAGAGTCATCAGAAAACTCAACTCTAGTTTGAAGTTTTTGTTATTATCTAGCTGCCCTATTACAAAAGGGGTTATTCCTGGGGGAACTTAGGAAAGGGAAAACAATTCTTTCTGCATCTGATTAAGACACAACAACAATCACTCAAATGTGGCTATAACGATTAGGAATAATATTGTTTAGAAATAAGACAACCTGGACATACATGTAAAAATCATTTAATTTGTGTGTGTGTGTGTGTGTGTGTGTGTGTGCACGCGCGCGCGTCAGGGGGTGCTAGGTAGTAGTCTTAGCTATAGAATCATCTCTTAAATTTGGAATAAGGATTTCAAGGATTGTCTCATTTTGCATATAAATTTCATATAAAGTAGAAAATATTCCAAATAGAAAATAAATATCTAGAAAGTATCATCCTGAGTGAGGTAACCCAGTCACAAAAGAAGGCACATGGTATGCACTCACAGATAAGTAAATATTAGCCCAAAAGCTCAGAATACCCAAGATGCAATTCACAGACTACATGATGCTCAAGAAGCATCCAAAATGTAGATGCTTCAGTCCTTCTTAGAAGAGGGAACAAAATAATCACGGGAGAAAATATGGGGATAATGTTTGGATCAGAGACTGAAGGAAAGGCCATCCAGAGACTTCCCAACCTGGGGATCCATCCCATATACAGTCACCAAGCCCAGACACCATTGTAGATGCCAAGAAGTGCTTGCTGACAGGAGCCTGATATAGCTGTCTCCTGATAGGCTCTGCCAGAGCCTGACAAACACAGGGGCGGATGCTCACAGTCAATCATTGGACTGAGCAAGGGGTCTCCAATGGAGGAGTTAGAGAAAGGACTGAAGGAGCTGAGGGGGTTTGCAACTCCATAGGAAGAACAACAATATCAACCAACCAGACCCCCGAGGGCTCCCAGGGACTAAACCACCAACCAAAGAGCACACATGGAGTGACCCATGGCTCCAAACACGTATGTAGCAGAGAATGGCCTTGTTGGGCATCAATGGGAGAAGAGGCCCTTGGTCCTGGGAAGATTCAAGGCTCCAGGGTTGGGGAATGCCAGGGCAGGGAGGTTGGAGTGGGTAGACAGGTGGGGGAGCACCCTCATATAATCAGGGGAATGGGGTTAAGGGATAGGGATTTTCAGGGGGAAATCGGGAAAGGAGGTAACATTTGAAATGTAAATAAATAAAATATCCAATAAAAAAAGAAAGGAAAAATACAATTCAGTCAAACGATCTAAGCAAGAGCAACTGGTCCATGCAGAATCAAAATCACATATTCAAGTGACCATTGACTAAATTATTTGATCATAAAGAAAAGTGACTTGATAACCCTGGCAGGCTGCTCATCATTTGGCCATCTTAGACTGTGACTTATGGAGATTTTGAAACTATAGCAGAATGGTACTTAGGTTAAAAAAGAAGCGAAAAAGTAATCTATTTTAGAAGTAGGTTATATTTTTACTCAATTATAGGATTCTGTACCTTACAAGTGCACTTTCACTCTTAAGTCTTGACTAACTAGAGAAAATTAGAGATACAGTAAAATGCAGTTCAGTTAAGGATTTACAACATTTTTGGTATACAGAAGAAAGAAATTCAACAGAAGAACACAGATGAAGAAAAACAGAAGAATAAAGTTAATAAAACATACCCAGGAGCTTGACCAAAAAGAGGTCACCATAGGCCCAATGAGGTATCAAAGCAGGAAATAGCGCTCAAAGGATCTGATTTATAAACCAGAACCTTTGAGTATGTTCAAGGGTACATAGGCGTTTGCTTGTATATGGTAGTATCAATCATGAGAAGATTCCCATACAAGCAAACAGGCATAAACACAACAGATTTGCACATATCTGCTGTTATTATTCATATGAACTCACTCATGTTATAAGCATTTCATCAATTCTCATGTTTTACATTCATGGGTTCCATAGTGGTATGACTTCTCTATACCTTGAATCAAAGAATTGTCGGGAATTGTTCTGATGTTTCTTGCAGTCAAATGTCAAATTCTGTACCCCAAGAATTGATTGCTCCAAGATGAGTAGATCCTCACATGTACCAGTTTTTGTTGTATAAATTTGCCCCCCACCCCAAGTTACCCCTGATTGTTTAATAAAGATCCCTACAGCTTGGCTGGCCAGAAGAGAGAGGAGAAGCTAAAGTTCTAGGGCTTAGGGCCTCAGGCCGGGACCATGAGGTAAATGGAGGAGGAAGAAGGAAACCACAATTGGCTAGGTGGATCATGAATACATGACCATAAGGGCTGGCTTGTTGGGTAGGAACAACCTAGAAAAAACACGGCAAGTGATATATAATTGTTATTAATAGGGAAGTAGACAAAATAGCATAATGGGTTTTTATCTGCCCATTTCTAGTGTTTTAAAGCTTATTATAAATATAAACGTGTTTGTGTCTTTTTTGAGGAATGATATGGTCTAGGTGGGGGAAATCCTTCAAAATAATAATTACCACAGCAGTAAATAGGATCCTTATTAGTTTAATCATCTTTTGTTTGCTGCAGCCAGTATTCTTAAAGCATAAGCAACCATACTCCAACCGTAGCTTGATCTCTGTGTGTAATATCAGTTACATTACTTGGACACATACCTTCTACAACTTGATGTCTACACAACAAATAATACAAGTGGAAAGAAAATACAAACCATGTTCAAGCAGTGTTCACTTGAGAAGACTAATGCTCTTATTATTGCATTTCGATGTTATATTGATATGAATAGCCAGGAGAAAATATATTACATTTATACATTCACATTTCTCTACTTATCTGAGGAAAAGACAACTGTGATCAGACTGAGTTTCCTCTCTCTCACTCCAATAGGCAACTCTAGGCAAATCCATACAGTTCTTTCAGCACCTTTTCCCTGGAAGCTATTATAAGACTTCATACCTTGCTCTGTAGTGTATTTTCTCTTTGTAACTTTATCTGCCTTGTGCAGTCAAATGGAATAATCTCCACCAAGAAATATCAGAAGTGAGTAGCTAGAGTACATCCAAGGGATAAACTTTGTTCTCTTCTCTGCCCTTGAAATTTCCAACTAATTCTACCCTTGTAGATGGTCTGATTCTTGTTTTTAACAACAAAAGTAAAACAATGAAGTTTTTTCACATCTTAGCCATCAAAAAGTAATATGCACTTATGCTCTTAAATGTATGTATTCAGGAGAAAGATGAGTTTGCTTTATAGTCTTCCCACATTCCTGATGTTTGCACCTCTTCCAAGAATAGTCTCAAAATGAACGAGAGTTAAGATGGTTTTGGAACAAAGAGTATATTATTCAGTTTTGTATATTCATTCTTAGTCAGCAGGTAAGAAGAAAAGGTATGTCATTAACTGAATGAGCATATAATAAAGATTCCTTCTAAAGATTTAAAAGAGATTGTGAAAACTAAAAAGATGTGTCCTTGTGTTCAGAACAGAATGGCTTGCCAATGCATACTGCAAGGACAGGCTATTCTCAAAGAGACTCATTCATTTATCCAGACCACATAATTGCTATGTTCACAAGACTTAAATTGCACTAGGCTCTGTTTTAGAAATAATCAATTGAACAGCAACAGCAATACAAAGAAAACACAGTTCCCATTTCATAGATGTTATTCATTACCTTCTGGTGATAAAGAGTAAGACTAAGTAAGTAATCCTGTAAACACATGGATGCATCTCTGACTGTAATGACTAAGTCAGGACATATAAGAAGAGGAAATGACAAATTAGATTAGTCACAATTAGAATAGTGAGGAACCGGCATACAAAAGTCCTGGATACAAGACAGAGATGAGCAAGAATTTTTGTGCCTGGAAGCCATAAATGGAGGAGAGTGCATTAGGCCTTGAGTCACAGATGCTAGGAAACAAAGACAAACTCTACATGGGGGGGTGTCAATATTATTTATAGCTTAAACTTATCTGAAGGGGGAAAACAGAGTTTTCATGTGGGTTCTCATAGCTCAAGTTCAATTTTAATGAATAAATATAAACCTTTTTGTTAAAACTTAAAAAATCAAGCTATCAGTCTTCATAGAGAAATTCTTTGTAAACACCTTCACAATCTACTGTGTTATGTAGAGTCAACCATACAGAAAGCATTCACTGAATATCTAGCTAGTTCCAAGTAAACCCAGTGTCCTGAGTGCAAATCACAAATGTGACCCTGGATAAGGGACTACATTTCAAGCCATATCTAGTTTGCCCATCTGTGAATTAAATGCATCTGATTTGTAGTTTCATGAAAATCTATTTGAACTAGCAGTGCATGATTCTAATCAATTTTTGTCAAAGATCAATAAATAAAGAGAAAACAATCTCCTTTCGATTTCGACTAGCTGTTGTCTGGAAGGAATGAGCTGAACCATCGTTAGTCAAGGCACACTGAACTGAAACATCTAGCCTAAGAATTTCCCTAGACTATGGCCTTGTGATCTTAGGTAAGACAGATCATCTTATAGAGAAGTGTGAACTTGATGGTCCCAGATGTTCCCATCTGTATTCAAATTGGAATGCAAAGGAAAATATGGATTATCCTAGTTGCAGCTCAAGCACAATTTTTTTTTGTCTGAACTTGGCGTCTGTCTAAAATGAGAATGTACATATATAAATCTGTCATTGAACCCATGATAAAATAAAATAATTCATGCTTATGTTGAAAATGAGCCAATCAATTCCTTTAGCAAATTGACAAATAGACAATCTAATTAGTCATCAATTATGTATATCTCACTTTTAATATTTGATGTTTGGCGGAGTATTGGAATGAGTACCTAGACATAAAAATGGACAAAAATGTCCCTTCAGCAGATGAGAAAGGCAATCTGCTTCTTATTTCCCATTTTTCTTTATCCAAGCTATATGAAGACATCAGTTTCAAGTAAGGCACCCTGAAACAAAGCCTGGTAAAAGCTGACTTTTCAAGTCAATGCTCTGTGGACATTGCACATTAGATGCTGATAACAGCCACCACACTTGGATACTTGTTTGCCACATCCTGCCCATATGCAAAGCCCATATGCCTTAGTTAGGAACAAGCCATTAAGAAAATGTGCTAGTGATTCAACTGTAATTCCCAGCTTCAATTTAACACAAGGAAAGCCAGGTGGCCTACTACCAATGCTGGGAACATCTGCAGCTGGCCACATGGACAAAGAGTGATTGATGTGAGTTTGCTGAAGGATAGAGAGATTTTTAATTGGTACATTAGTAGTGGACTGAGATAGATCAGACCCATCTCAACAGAGCAATGAAGAAGCCAAGAGATGAATCATGGTGGTTTCAACATAGACGTGTTGAGGATATAATCAATGTGGGCAAAATCCTCACTGATTTCAACTTTCCTGTTGCTTTCTTCATCTTTTTCTAAGCGAAAATCATTTGTTTATGGTTCATCAAATTGTTCTCTACATTAAGAAAACAATACTAGACTAACAATGTTGATTCCCCCATCAATTTTGATTCTTTCTCTGATAATATTACTTAGTGTTTACCATTTTAAAGAAGGCTCTGCCAGAGCCTGACATATACAGAGGCGGATACTCACAGTGAACCATTAAACTGATCATAGGGTCCTCAATGGAGTTTGCAACCACATAGGAATTACAACAGTATCAACCAACCAAAGCTCCCAGGGTCTAAATCACCAACCAAGGAGTACACATGGAGGGACCCATGGCTCCAGCCATATATGTAGCAGAGGATGGCCTTGTTGGGCATCAAATGGGAGAAGAAGCCCTTGGTCCCACGAAGGCTAGATGCCCCACTGTAGGGGAATGCGAGGGCGGGGAGGCTGGAGTGGGTAGGTGGGGGGCAAACCCTCATAGAAGCAGGAGGAAGTGGTATGGGATGGAGTTTCTGGGGGTGGGGGGATCGGGAAAGGGGATAACATTTGAAATGTAAAAATAAAATATCCAATAAAAAAACTTCAATGTAAAAAAATAAAGAAGTCTTTTCAAAACTTTTGGAAACACTGTTCAGCTTCCAATATATGATCTAACCCATCTCTCTCTCATAATTGTGTGATTGCTTCCTCTTCTCAGTCACCTCACCAAATTAGATGCTCCCACTCTGTAGATACAGCATCTACTTTTGATTGTTTCTATCTGGTCAGTTGCCTAGGGATAGGAAAGCGTCTACTTAAAAGGAAGAAAGAAGTGGGTAGAAGGGATGAATAAAGGAGTGTTATGAAGCAGTTTACATTGAGATTTGAACATTGTATCTTAGAAGGAAACATCTTAAAACCAGAGGTTTATAGGAAATTGAAAGAAGAAGGTGTTCTAAGGAGAGGTAAAGATATTACAGGGGTCTTCTTAAGACCAAAAGTAAACAACTCAACTTAGCTTAATAAAGTATCTGAAACTGACAAGGCTCACTAGTCATTCCTACATCCTTCAAAGTCTGTAAGCAATAAAGATTGCTGACAGTGGTTCTCAGACCAGCCACACTGCTTGGAAGAAGGCAGAGACCAGCTTGCAGAAACAAGTATCAGTTGAACTGACTGAAAAAGGCCCTGATCAACTTAACCACATAAAAAGAACCCTCAGCTACTAGCTGAACTGCCTGCAGACCGCATTGTTCTCAGGTTTTCCACTTCTATGAGTTGTCACTCTGCTGGGATGGGCTTTGCTAAAGCTTTCATATTTTAGTCATTTCTGTCTCTGAAGGAAACCCTCATAATTCTGCAAGTCATCCCAATAAAACCCATTGATTCACTAAGTTCAACTCTGGTGTTATTTATACTTTAAACTTCTTGGATTCTCTTTCAGGGACAAGTTAACATTTGTTCACATCTCCCTAAAAATTGTCAGTCACACCACAGGGAGGGAGGAAGAGAGTGTCTGGAGGACAAAAAAAGAAGGAAAGAAAGACAAAAGAAAAGAAGGGGTACAAGTTGAAGAGGACAGCGGTTGGGAGGGAAGGATAAAGAAGATTGAAAGCAAGGATGTGGAATGAGCGAGAAGAGGGGATGAAGGGGAAGAAGAAGGAGGAGGAGGAGGAGGAGAAGAAGAAGAAGAAGATGAAGAAGAAGAAGAAGAAGAAGAAGAAGAAGAAGAAGAAGAAGAAGAAGAAGAAGAAGAAGAAGAAGAAGAAGAAGAATAGAAGAGAAGAAGAAGAAGAAGAGGAGGAGGAAGAAAGGAAGGAGAAAGGAGAGAGGAGAGGGGAGGAAAGAGAGGGAGGTAAGAAAAATATAATTATGCTTTTACATCTAATCGCATACTTCTCCAGAAAACTCACAGAGAAAATTGTTAAGGCCATTCTGCAGAATTTAAAGAAAAAACCATAATGAGGTTCCATAACTACCACAGGTGTGCACAGGTATAAACAATGATTAGTTCACCTCCAAATCAAAGCATGCTTGCATGCCTTACGGTATCATACTATTTCTCCACATTACAGAAGCTAGTCTGAGTTCTTAATTCATTTTTAAGTAAAAACTTTTTCTGTAAAGGGACACCTGACAGGTGACCATTGCTTCACCAAAGATTTAGCATATGAAGTATTAAAAATTTTGATAAATGCAATATAACTTTCTCCTTTGGAATATTAAAGTCTCTAGCCAGCCATTTACACTAGAGTTCACCATGAAGGAGAACCCGAGGAGCAGAGCAGCCCCATTCACCTACTGGACACCTTTCTCTGCTGATTCATAACATTGCCCACTGAAAACCCAACCTATTGCTGTTTCTACTACCCTACTTCTTTATCCCCAGCAGAAGAAAAACAAAACAAAACAAAAATTGTCTTAGATAAACAAAATATTGCCAATAAAAGAATCCAAAATTGGAAAAAAAAAACTAGTAAATTAAAAAATCTGTCAACAACCAACTTTTCTTATCAAACTATGAAAGAGGAGAAAATATGAATTAAGAGTATGTTATGTTTGACAGTCCAAAGCCTGTCCACAGAAGAATAGGAATAACAAGTAGCAGCTGCAAAAAGAAATAAATATAATAGGGTAGAGTAAATGGTGTGTCTGTTCTCTTAGCTGGTGAGCTCTCAGCCACTCTGACACTGTCCTTGCAGAGAACATAATTTAAACGACAGTCTAGAACAAGCTTCTAAATATGACATGACAGGTTAGGACGAGTATGATTTTAAATATTAATGCTACTATCAAATATTAATATTAAAAATGAATTAAATATAGAATATAGAGCTTAACTCTTTACATATGGATCTGGTCTGAGCTTCTTGTGAGTCTTGAAATGTCAGCAGCATAAAGAACACTTGCACAGAAACATCCCAGTCACTGTTCTGTTCATATTGCTGTGCTCAGAGCATATGGGGAATACAATTACTGGTCTTCACTGGAACAGTGCAGATGAGCAATTAATATTCACACAAATACCTCTCCAGATAATCAATGATTAGGCACAAATGCACTTAAATTAAACAATGGATATGAATAATTAATTCTGTAGGAATAATAAACAACTTTACTGAATTCACAGGGTGTACTTATTCTAATCAAAATGAAATTAACTCATTTCATGCTATTTTTAAGTCAGGGGTAAATACTGGAAGCATATTCCAACATAAATGAATGAATGAGTGAGTGAATGAATTGAGTGAGTGAATGAATGTTAAATAAATAAATAAATAAATAAATTGAGGAAACCATGTGTTGCTTTCTTGGCTACAATATTGTAACTTCTGATACCTTATAAAACAGCTAAGCACAAATCAAAATTGCAGAAATAGATTCAAGAATTCCCAGAAGAATTTTTGCATATTAATATAATATGTAAAATTTGAATTCTTTTTTTGAATTCATTGTTTTTGAGTGCTGAGTAGTATTGCATTGTGTAAATATACATGAAAAATATGTCTGATAAAATTGAAGAAATAGATAGAAAAACACATTAAGATTGACTATTTCATGGAAAAATTATACAGATAAAATGGTAGGCATAAAAATATTCCTAAGTTGATTGAAAGTGGAATTATAAACATTTTCTGATAAAATTGAAAATCTACAAGGAAAATATTTCTGATAAAACTCAAGAAATATATAGAAAAACACACTAAAACTGACTATTTCATGAAAAATTATACAGATAAGATGGTAGGCATAAAAATATTCCTAAATTGATTGAAAGTAGAATTAAAAACTTTTTCAGATAAAATTGAAGATTTACATGGAAAATATCTCTGATAAAATTGAAGAAATTTATACAGATAAATTGGTAGGAATTAAAATATTCCTTAGTTGATTGAAAGTAAAATTATAAACATTTTCTGATAAAATTGAAGATTTACATGGAAAATATTTCTGATAAAATTGAAAAAAAATGGAAAAACATTAAAATTGAAGATTATGATAGAAAATTGTACAGATAAAATGGTAGTCATAAAAATATTTCTAAGTTGATTGAAAGTGAAATTATAAACATTTTCTGATAAAATTGAAAATTCACATGGAAAATATCTCTGATAAAATTGAAAAAATATATAAAATCATGTTAAGATTGAGTATTTCATGGAAAAATTATATGGATAAAATGGTAGTCGTAAAAATATTTCTAAATTTTTTGAAAGTGGAATTATAAACATTTTCTGATAAAATTGAAGATCTACAAGTAAAATATTTGATAAAATTCAAGAAATATATAGAAAAACCTGTTAAAACGGCAGCCTAGGATGTGCTAAGAGGAAAAAATCTAAGGGTTTGGAGTTTAGGATTTGCACCCTCATTATATATATAGTTAATGACATGTCTTCAGCTTTCTTACACTGTTTGTACACCTGTGAAATTAGGTATATACCTTAAGGAAACCATTCCAGAATTTAAATAAGACATGCATAAAGAAAAAAGCATAAACCGGGTGCTTGAAAAGTATTCTCTCAAAGAGAAGTACAGGCACTTTTTAAAGCGTTTATTGCATTTAATCAATTGGGATAAATAGATAAATTACATATTTATAACCTAATAGAATGGGATTAGCCTTATGCATGAGAAAGAACCTGAGTTCTTCTAGTCATTTCTGGTTCTTCCTTCCCAGTGTCCTTGATGGTTGGATGAGTCTTTAGTTTCAAAATAAAACTGCCAGCAGAGCCTCATAAAAGGAAGACAAATATGCTGCACATTCCTAAGATTTAATATAGTTATCCTTGGAGAGAAGGAAGGCTGTGGGAAATGGAGAAGGATGGATGAAACAAATCATATCCTGGAAAGGATGGAGAACACAGCAGGATGAACTGCCATTTCTCTGAGTTAACTGATATAAAAGCTGAACTATGTCTGGTCCTTCTGGATCAGTGGTGGACTCAGGAGTGGGGATGGTAAACCCTGAGTAGAGAATACAGACAAATGCATAGCTTCCATCAAGTGAGCATGCACTAGATGCAGTACTCTAATAAATCCATTGTCCCAAAAGAGGGTAGATACAGGGTGCAGTGCCCTGATGATGTAGTAGCTTAATATGAAATATTTCTGGGTATAGATCAATAATATCTTCTTGCAGAGGCTATGGGGTGGCGATTGATATATTGACTCCAGAAAGAGCTATTGATTGTGTGTCATGTGTCAGCCATTGTGCAGGCTCCAGGACACTGCTGATAGTACTTAATGTAAGTCAAGCATCAAGTTAATGTAGTTTTGTTGCATTGATTCTGAACATGTTTAAGATGTAGTACTAGGTACTGACATTTCCTTTAATTAGAATCTGGTGGTTTATAAACTGCTGATGTAATCACACTGCTGTGTATTTAGTCATATTTGAGATTAATGGGATATCTTTGTTGAATCTCTATAAATCTGACAGGATGTTTTCTGTATGGCAATATGGTGATATGAAAGTTCAAAAACTGGGTATTTGTAGGCATTGAAGTTTTCACAGAACAGAGTTAGGTTCATTCTTTCTTTCTCATTCCATCTACTACAATTTGATTTTTTATTTATTTTAAGAATTAATTTTTAGCTTCTTCACTTGGAAGAAATTTAGGCTTTCCCTTTTACCCTTTAGTTCTAAAGATCAGCCATTCCCCAGGATTCGATTATGTAGATGCAGCCTCATCCCCAAGCCTTACTGGAAGCCACTATCTTCTTCACTTTAGGTATTGGGCTTTCCACTGGATACTTGGATGTCTATATCCCTTTCCAAGTACAACTGGTTTTTGCCTATTTCTTTCTATCCTTGTTTTTTTTTTCATTTTATGTTTATAATTAATTTTATTTTTCCCAAATATTTATCAATAAGAAATTGTGATAGAAGGTACACAGAAGTACCTTTGGACAGAATATGAGGTTTATGTTACCACATCCTGACTTAGCAACAAAGATCTTCTGTGCATACCAGTACCATGAATGTTTCATGCTGAGAAGACAGTTTTGTTCTTTAACAGATTAGTTCTGTTAAAGATGATGCATATAAGAATCCACTGTTCTGAAGAGCAAAGTCATAGCTCCTCAGCTCATCTTAAGGTGTGACTAAATTGAATACACTAGAAAACTAAAAGCTGAATGCTAAGTTCAGCATGTGTTCAGTATCTTCAATTGCATGACTCTGTCTCAGTCTCATGAAGCAAGTACTCTGGTTTGATTTGCCTGATTTCATGGTTTGTCTTTATCATGGTTGGACTGATTTGGAATGATTAATTGATCTTAAATATTAATCGTCTTTCTTGGACTAGGAGTCCTGACCATTCTTATTCATATTCATTCTCCCTCTCTCTCTACCCTTCCCCCTCCCCTTTCCCTTCCCTCTCTTCTCCCTCTATCTCTCCCTCTCGATCCAAACAGAACCAAAGAAACTTGGAAAGAGTTTACAATTGCTTCATCCCCAACTTACTTACTTTCAGCTCTCTGCTAGGGAATATGACATGGGTGCATCAGTTTATCAAGTTCTTGTCATTCTGTTTAGCCAAAATGAACGAACACATGGAGTTCTGGGATTTCCAAAGACACTATCTCACCTGACAAAGTTGAAATATGCCAACTCATTTCTTCATTCTTCATAAAGAGTTTATTTACTAAGGCTAGCAGATTGGACATGTGAGCTTCTAGGAAGTAAGACCATTTTTTTTCCATAAAGAATAAAATTAGTTTGGCCAAACCTTCATATTTTGTCCTTTTTCCAAGAGGAATCATTCTTTTTCCTGCTGCCCAGGCCATGGTGTGACATTTAATTATAGTTCTCTCAGAAACCTTTCCCTGAGGTCTTTTACATCACAAGTACCCTTTCCAACAGCACTCCAGTGGAGCTTTTCTTCATAACAGCAACTCCCTATGGTCTAGCTGGCTATAAAGTCCTGAGTTAACATAAGCAAGTGTCTTCAGCTGACAAGACAAACAGAGCTCCAATCTGTTTTGTTGGAAAGGGTCTACAAGTCCAGGTGTCGCAACCGAGCCTTTTATCAGGCAACCTTTCTGGGGAGCTAAAATCATTTCTGATACTAGCATCTGTCATCTCATTGATCTGACAGCTGACAGTAGCACATATTCCATCAGAGCTGAGCAGAGCATCTGTAGGACCTGCTGAGGTCAGGCTTACCCTTTCACATGGCCTTGCTTGTCCCTTACAGAACTTTGCAGTAGCATAGCTAAGTCTTTCTTCCATATTCTGCCTAGGCAAGCTATCACAAAGACACTCCAGAGGCAAGGCCTGTGCTGGAACAGGCTGGACCCATGCTTCCCTGATCCCGATCTCTTTCAGCCTTTGTTATAAAGTTTTTATATTTTTGAATTTTCATCAATATTTTTCATTTCCAACACAGTTTGATACGATCATATCCAACCTCAAGGTCTACATATATTTCTAGGATAGATTATTTGGTACATATTTCTATTTTCTTTCTCCATGAAAAAAAAACGTATTTTCTCCTTTGAAACTGCAAAAGATTCCTTTATGTGCCTTTTATAACAGGTGTGTCAAGCTAACTTATTTTATAGTTTTTAGTCTCTTCATATTGAATTTTTGCTTCTTCCGGCATGATTAAAAACCTTTCAGAATGGAAGTCATTGCAATCATACCTGATTTTTTGAGCAAGAACTAGAAAATGATTTCCATTAAAAGTTATATATTATGTTGATAGATATAGAAAAATCTGTTTTATGCCTGCTTCTACATCAATGTTTCTCTAAATTTCATTAGAATTAAAGATGACCTTCTGAATGGGGAAAGTAGAGATTATGATTATTTTCTTCAGACTTTACCTTGGTGCTCGGGATAGACATGATTTTCCTATTTTATGTGTTTAGCTCGGCCACTAACATCTAGGTATGTAGGCAGTACCAGACAGTGCCAAATACATTGAATGAAAGTGAAGTAAAAGATGAGTATTCTGCACGTGATTTGTCTTTAAACATGGTTGCTGTGTATGTTTTGCACATCTGTGGTCTTCAGGAAAGTGCAAATCAATTCTACTTTGAAATTTCATTGTACACCTGTCAGAATGACTAAAATAACCGAAACATGTGGCAGATCATGACAGCAAGGAAATGGGGTAATGGGGACACTCTTCTATGGCTGGTGGTAGTGCAAACTCATATAGCCATTGTGATAATCAGTGCAGAGGCTCCTCAGGAAGACAGAAATCAATCTACCTTAAGATCCTGCTACACCAATCTTGGGCATATATCCAAAGGATGTTTCATCCTACCACAAAGACACTTGCTCATCCATGGTCATTGCTGCTTTATTCATAATTGTAAATTACTAGAAACAGCCTAGATGTCACTCAGTGACAAAATGGATCCAGAAAATGTGGTGCATTTAAACATGGGAGTATTAAGCGGCTATTTAAAAAATAATAAAATGACTGAAACTAATAGAAAAGAAAGTGGGGAAGATCCTTGAGCTCAGGGGCATAGGGGAAAAGTTCCTGAACAGAACACCAATAGCTTATGCTCTAAGAACAAAAATTGACAAGTGGGACCTCATGAAATTGCAAAGTTACTGTAAGGCAAAGAACACTGTCAATAGGACAAAACAGCAACCAACTAGGACTAGGAAAAGATCTGTACCAATCTTACATCTAATGGAGTACTAATATCCAATATATACAAAAAACTGAAGAAATTAGACTCCAGAGAAGCAAATAACCCTATTAAAAATGGGGTACGGAGCTAAACAAAGAATTTTCAACTGAGGAATACCAAATGGCTGAGAAGCACCTAAATTGTTCAGCATCCTCCAACATGTAATAAGGACACATGCTCCACTATGTTCACAGCAGCCTTATTTATAATAGTCAGAAGCTGGAAAGAACCCAGATGTCCCTCAACAGAAGAAGGGATACAGAAAATGTGATACATTTACACAATGGAGTACTACTCAGCTATTAAAAACAATGAATTCCTGAAATACTTATGCAAATGGATGGACCTAGAAAATATCATCCTGAGTGAGGTAATCCAATCACAAAAGAACACACGTGTTATGCCCTCACTGATAAGTGGATATTAGCCAGAAGTTCAGAATACCCAAGACACAATTTAGAGACCACAAGAAGCCCAAGAAGAAGGAAGACCAAAGTGTGGATACTTTGGTCCTTCTCAGAAGGGGTACTAAATACTCATGGGAGGAAATACAGAGACAAAGTGTGGAGCAGAGACTGAAGGAAAGACCATCCAGAGACTGCCCCACCTAGGGATCTTTCCCATATACAGTTACTATTATGGATGCCAACAAGTGTTAGCTTACAGGAACCTGATATAGCTGACTTCTGAGAGACCCTGCCAGTGCCTGACAAATACAGAGAGAGGTGCTCTCAGCCAACCATTGAACTGAGCACAGGGTCCCCAACGGAGGAGCTGGAGAAAGGACCCAAGGAGGTGAAGGGGTTTGCAGCCCCATAGGATGAACAAGAATGTGAGCCAACCAGTACCCCCAAAGCTCCCAGGAATTTAACCACCAACCAAAGAGTATACATGGAGGGACCCATGGCTCCAGCCACATGGGTAGCAGAGCATGGCCTAGTCAGACATCAAGGAGAGGCCCCTAGACCTGGGAAGGCTTATTGCCCCATTGTAGGGGAATGGCAGGTCAGGGAAGTGGGAGTGGGTGGGTTAATGAGCAGAGGGAAGTGGAATGGGATAGGGGGTTTTCGGAGGGGAAATGTGGAAAGGGGATAACATTTGAAAAGTGAATAAAGAAAATATCTAATAAAACAAAACAACAACAACAATGGGAGTAGAAAAAAAATCATCCTAAGTCAGGTATGCCACACCTAGACAGACAAATGTAATATGTATTTGCTTATGTGTAATGTAGCCATTAAGTAAATGATAAACGAACTGCAATTCATAGAGCTATGGAGGTTAGGTATAGAGTAGGGAACTGGAAGATACATCTCCCTAGGAAATGGAGGTAGAATAGATAGCTATGGATGGATGGGAGTCTGGAACAGGAGTATCAATTGGGGAGAAGAAAAGAGAGGGGGAGGAGAAAGGAAACACTGAGAGAAACAGGTAAACATAAGGACCATTTGAGGGGTAGTACTGAAAGCTAATATAGTAGAAACCGTCTTTGAGAACAGATTTATAAATGCTTCTAGAATTCAGTGTTCAAAGGAAAGCCAAAATGATGCTGATAAGGAACAGGTCAACAGACCACTAGATCACTGTAGCAGAAATGAACAAAGGGAAGCAAATTCATGTGCATACAGCATCACATTATGATAAAAACTCAAAGATGTGATAAAGCAAAAGTAATCTTTTCAATAAAAAGTATTGGCTCAATTGTTTATCTACTAATAGATAAATAAAGCTGGGTGTTTTCTTCATATAGGCATACAGTTACCTAATAGACTCAAGAGATAGATTACTAGAAATATAGTAAAAATATACATGATTCCATTTACTGTGAATGTCCGGACCTGCTGTATTGAGTAGAGACAGAAATCAAACTACTGGTTTCCTAGAGTTTACATAGAATGGGGTATTTAGAAGAAATACATGGTGATTCTCAGTTGTCACAGGATCCTTTGGGAGTAACAAATTTATTCAAAAATTATAATCTGAGGGCCAATGAGATGGCTGAGTAGTTAAAAGTGACTAACACAAATCTGACCACCTTAGTTCTTTCTTGGAATTAGACATGATGGCTTAAACTTCTGCAGTATATGTGCATACATGCACACATACATGCATGCATACACACACACATATACCACCTGATATAGGTATACACATACACACACACACCACCTGACACAGACATAAGCACACATATTATGTGACACAGGCATACACACACACACATACACACATACATATGCACACCCATACACAAGCACATACTCACACATAAAAACATGAAAATATGTTTTAGTAGTGTGTTCTAACATAACTCTATAGTTCAAATAGGTATATTACATGCCAAGTAGGTTTTATCTTGATAAAATTGTCTTTTTAAATGCAAGGTACGTACTATAGTGCAGAAAGTACCATCTTGTTTGAAATAAAACTCATCTGGTACAGTATTTCTCTAAGTAATGAAACTTTCACAGCCAACTATGAATAGATTCATGGCTTATTTTTCACTTTTTATATAGTCTATTAATTCAAATCCATTCTGTTTAGTAATATCACATTACTGGAAGATTCGCTGTAATAATTAAAAGCTATTCTACAGTAAATGAAATGACATAATAAATAGGTCACCCGATTTATTGCCAGGCTTTAACATTTCAGGTAAGTTTTCAAATGAACTATTTGCACCTTTACTTTTCATTGTTAAATAGGAGTCTTATACAAATATTTGCAGTTTTAATTTTTAATATTCAGAAATCTCAAGCAATATGAAGAATGCCCTCATAGAACATAAATGCATTTTTATTTTAAATTATATACTATAAATAGATTGCATTAAGGTTATAAACTTTTATACACGGTAATAACTTTAAACTATCTTTCCATACTGTGTAAATCCTGGAATCCCCATGTACACATTCATTTCTGTAAATCTCCAAGTAAATACAGTGGCTCTTTCCTC
This sequence comes from Tokudaia tokunoshimensis, assembly GCA_036184795.1. NCBI lineage: Eukaryota > Metazoa > Chordata > Mammalia > Rodentia > Muridae > Tokudaia > Tokudaia tokunoshimensis. The sequence goes on along the minus strand of BTHU01000003.1, from coordinate 132,986,789 downwards.
ATACTTTCCATCTTCCTCAAAATAGAACATTGTGAAAAGTGACAAGGCAATATTCTTTTATTCGGAAATAAAAACAAAAGTTAAAATGTTTCATCATGTCTTATAAACTATATCTACTTCCTTTCTTTGTTTTCTTTTCCTCTTCATTACTTTGACAAGTACACTTGCCTGTAAATTATACCCCCTTGATGTTGTAATGCTAGATTACACACACACACACACACACACACACACACACACACACACACACACACTAAATGGGGTGGACAGTGAGAATGTGACAGAAAGACAGAGACAGAGAGATGAGACGGAGAGAGACAGAGACAGAAGGGATCATTAGAACCCTCCATATGCTGATCTAAGTTCAGTGATAATTTGAGGGACTGATAGGCAGAGGGCAGAGGACAGGGGAAATTTTCTCCACAAAGCACAGAAATCAATGAGCAATTTCAACAGCGTAGGAGAAAGAGAGAGAAAGGGAGGGGAGAAAGAATCTCAGTAGGTACAAAATGTTCTCACTTTCATATATTGCATTAAGTATCCCATAGAAAGCCTAAAAGGTATCAAGGCAAATCCACTTTGACTCTTACTACACAATTCTGCTTTATTATATCTAACCTAGGGCATCGATTTCCTTCACTCTCTGCCTGTTTCCTAAGCATAAAGTCCTAAGCATAAACTTTTCTGCGCTTTTATCTGCTTGGTGTCTGCCTCAGAAAGAAGTTTCTAAGAGCTACTATTTCAAAAACCATATTCACCTGGAAGGAGAGTTTGTGGATAAAAAGATTAAAAAAATATTTTTATAGCATCTTGAAATGACTCACAACACACTACAGCATTTTAAAATGCCACCTGTAATTGGAAAAAAATAGTATTTATGTAAAAAAAAGTATTTTTAAAAGTCATATGGACGTCACCATTCCCCTGTGTTCCATGACTCAACTTCAGCCCTGACAGTGACAGCCTGAACTACATTGCCAATCTTTAATGTTATTTCAAGACCCTAGAGCAGAAAATTATTACACATCCTCCTGTGAAAAAATGAATAACAAAAATAGCAAAAGCAAATTTCAACCCCAGAGGGACTCTGTTCGTTTTAGAAACTTAATCTCCATACAGAAGTATGACAGAAGACCTGGTCTGGAGAGCAAGGGACCATTCATCTGAAAACAAGCCTTCAATATAGCACATTAATAAAAACTTTATCGCATGTCATGCACCATTTAAATTTTAGGATTTCTTTGCCATTCTTTTTTGATGTAAGGAAGAACCACATCATTAGTATAAAATGTCAATGTGTAAGTTCTTCAGTACACTCAATCGGTCATCATTCTGCTGGGAAATGAGAAACTGTCTGACATCTCAGAATCTGAACCTTGGGAAGAGTACACATGAAAATAAGTTTAGAAAGAATTCACTATTAGACCGCTGTGATGGTAAGTGCTGACTGTCAATTTGACATACCTAGAATTATCTAAGAGCTGAGTCTTGGGGCTTGCTGTGGGAGATTATTCTGGATTACACTGGTTGAGGTGAGAAAACCCGCTAATTTATGTAGCCCTCTTCCCTGTCTATGATCCTGGACTGGGTTGGTAGAGGAAGGAAGCTGAGAAGTTATCATTCATCACTCTGCTTCCTGGTCGTGGATGCAATGTGATCAGTTCCTTCTAATTCTCAAGATGATCTCTTAATGCATCTGCCGTGGTAGACTCTCCTCTGGAACTCCTGAACCCCTATAAGCCCTTTCTCCTTTAAATTTCATTTATATCGGTATTTTATCCAGAAAAGAGAGCAAGAATCAAAATACTTAGGTTTAGGATTGGAGTTAGTTATTTTGTTGCTGTTCTTTTCAATAGCAGTAGGAGTCTGAAGGAACTTTCTTACACAAGGCCAAGAACATGGCCGCTGGAATAGTATTTTGGTATGCCAGCAATGGCAGCAACTGTTTGTCAGAACCCTAGTAAGTCCCTAAAAGTAGAGCTTTATTTATAACGTACAAATGCTGCATTAAGCTGAAGTATTGTAAGTGAAAAGAAAACCTCCATAGACAAAGATGTGATATCATGCTAATCATACATATAAACGATAGCACACAACCCTAGAGAAAGAGCTGTTGTTTGGGTAATTCTCTGCTGACAAGACCAGTTGGATTGAGGAGTTTGAGTCAGAGTTCTTCAAGAAACCATTACATTAACTGGCTGAAAGCATTAACTCTGGAATAGAAATTCATGCTGAGGAAAAAGAGAAGAGAAGGGGTTTTTCTTGGGTGGGAAATGTGATTTTCTCTGATTGCTTACTAAAGTGAATTAACTATTCACCTAACTTGATTATCTGATGTAATTTACAGTGGATTTGAAACAGTGCACCTATTACTTTAGGAATATAAAGTAGTTATCATCCTAACTAAAGTCACAAGTAAAATTGTTTGAATAAATCATAGTTTAGGACCTTCACAGTATTATAATTCTAGAGCTATCAATATTGTAAAACCAAATGTTATTTACTGAAACAACCAATAAACAATTTTCTAAAGTGAAGAAATATAATTATTCGCTTCTTCTTGGTAACCTCTTTCAGAATGTCAGACACATGCAGTATTTTTAGATTTAAATAATTCAAACATAGTAGCAAAATATATTTGATGCATTCATGGAAAGAAATCGCATTTGATGCCCAGGATAAATAGCATTGTCTGCTGCTGAAGTTAAATACATATCCACTGGAGTTAGCGTATCTAAACAGAAAATGTATAATTTTCTGTTGAATTTTTTGTTGTAATTCAATGCAGAAATATCATCCGTGTACAGAATTCTCTGTATTTCAAGCACTTGTTAAGAGATCTCTGTTCTAAGGGGCACGGACAAGAAATGATCCAGGCACAGCACAGTGAGTTGGGGCCACATACATGTACAGGGGATTTAAGATGACTTTAGGAATCCTGCCCAGGTGAGGACGTGGTTCCAACAACTCTTACTGCAGAACCTAATATAGAAATAACTTGTTTCCACTCCCACCACACAGGTGCTCAGTTTGGAAGGAAGAAAAAGTGAACCTTCTGCCTGCCATCATCCTACTGGCCACAGGCAGCTGCTGCACAGCAAGCAATGTGAGAGAGAAGGCTCAGAGGGGAGCACAGGGTAAGGAGTTGAGTTGTCAAGCTAAGAGAGGATCCCAAAGCCCTTAATAATGTTCTGTATTCTAAAATGTAATCAACTCTACAAGAGAAAAAAAGTTAAAACATCATTTCTGAAGTGCTTGAAATTAAAATAACACAAAACAAAACAAAAAACCCCTCCATTTTAAATGCACTTAAAACTCAAGCACCACCTGGTGGTCCAAACTGGATCTTCCCACTCACTACAGGATTCCAATTTTATTTGCATTCAAATCAGACTATTCTCCTCCCTCACCCACCTCTTTTTTAGGATTAAGGCAAGAGTGCAACTGATTTTTAAAAGCAGATAGCTTAGTTTTGCTAAATTATGTAGCTAGTTTTGTTTTCCCAGCTCCATAATTAAACAAAAAAAATGCACACTAGTAAAATAATAAAAATATTTTATCATCAAAAAATAACTTATGAATGTGAGATACATAATAACTCAGACATATACCTTTCTAACTTGCATTTCTCCAGCTGCAGGGATGCGCTCATTAGTTACCGTTGCATACATTTTTGCTCATTTTATAATTCTTCAATGAGAATATTTGAAACTTGCAACATCTTAATAAAAATAAGTTGTGAAATACTCTTACCACAGACTAAACAAACATCTACCAGCAAGAGACACTATTAGATGGTGTTTGTAAAAATGACTCACTGAGATTTAGCTAGTTAGCTTTCCGAGTACTGCAACAACCAATATTATATTCTTTGCGAATGTGCCTTAGAATTAGGTCGCTGAATCAGTTTTGCATTTGTTTTAAAAACAAGGCACTTTCTGTCAGTTTCGTGGAAAAGTAATACAAAAATATAAACAGCCATTTTCTATATTACTGTCCAAATATACAGCCAATTATTTCATTAATCAAAATGCTCACCCCACTAAGGGTCTGTGTTAAATTTTTCCAATTTATTAGTGGCAACTGTGTGTTTCACTTACAGACATGGCCTCAAAGCTTAACTGGTACCAGCATCTTAGGGCTACATTAACAGTGTATCCTAGGCAACCGAGTCATGGCTAAAGCACCGCAGTGTTTGTTTAAAACGTGATGTGCAAAGCAATCAGAAGAGCTTCAATTCCAGGGAAATTCTTTTTCAATGTAAGCCTGAAATTAGAGTGCTGCTATTCGCACCATTATAATTAAGAATGCGTCACCATGTTCATTATTTTCAAGGGTTTGTAACTGAGCTGTAAAAAATTAGTCATAGTAATTAAAAGACAGAAAACATCGTTATGCTAAGATGCATTACTGGGGCATTTAAAATCTCAGAAAAGAGGAGTTTTAAGCAAGTTAAATGATGAAATATCTTATATTTGCTAGATCAAAGCAATATCATAATGTTACATTGGTAAATTGAAACATAATTATAAGTATTTTTATTCATTTCTTGCAAAACTATAGATCTTCAATGACTTTATTTTGTCAGTTCTTCAGTGACTTTAATCTCTTGATTATCTGTTAGCAATGTGTTAATCTGAATATTATATACAGGTACTGTTGCAGGCACTCTTTAGTGATGCAAGATTGGCGACCTGTGCTGTCCTATATATAAATATATAATCACTAAATTGTAGACACAGGGCATTAACTTGATACTTTATTTATTTTTTTTATCTGTTATATTTCCTTCAGCACAGAGAAAACTTAGTCTCTTCAGCCATTTTGCAAAAGGGAAAACTAAAATAAAAATAAAAAAATCTTGCCCTTTGCATAGAAAATTAAGCACTATTTGGGGCAGGAGAGGAAGTCTGATGGACATTTCCTGGAGCTTTTGTGGCATCAACACACAGAGTGACACATCCTTCAGGGACCCAATTGTTCCCATTTTGGAATGACAAATGATGATACTTGTAGGTCCAATAGGACCTGGGAGCCCAAGCCCATAGACCATACTAATTGTGCATGTCCAAAGAGAACATTCAAGTCAAACATTGACCAACTCATATCTGGAGACAGTGACAGAAAATACAAAACAATTCATCACTGCTTACACTCTCTACATATCATTGTAATGTCTTCAAATATACAAACTTATTGGAAACTTCAATAATAAAAAATGAAGAAATGTATTTCCTTTTAAATACAATAACAAACTAAACTATGCATAAAGCAATACCTATATCTTTTAGACAAAAGAATAAATTCTCATTGAGTTTTCAAATGTTAGAATGGAAAATAAACATACTCACAGGCTTTCTGGAGACATTACACTCTAAGAGAGGTCTGAGAATAGTACTAACTCCAAGGTAACCATCCCCAAATTTATGTGTGTTTTCTTTCCTAGTTACAAACTCGTGAACTATCATGTTAACTCGTTTTCAGGAATCCATATCTTATCCAAATATGGCTTTTAACAATCTCTTGAGCAAATAGGAATATTTTGCTTTCTACTTTATTCAAAATTCAGTTGAATACAGATCTCTATTCTTTACTCAGTTAATTGCACATCTTACTCTTTATCATTTTTTCCTATTTTCATGGTGTTGACAAGTGTGTATTTGCTTCCATCCTAAAGGATGAGATGAACATAAAAAGAGACCATTCAACAGAGACCCTGTTAGACACTTGTGGCCACTGAACTCCTGGAAGTAATGCAAAATAACCACAACTTCAATACTTAGTGTAAAATTATAGATAGAACTAATAATTTTATATTGATTTCCTTTTGATGTGTCAATCTTGTAAAAATTTTGTGTTAAATTAATATTGTGTGGTTGTGTACTTTACATACATTTTGAATCACTGTTTCTAGTATTTTCTAAAATTTGAAATTAATATTATCTTTCGCTATTTAAAATTTATTTTATTTTTAATTCTGTGTCTCTGTTTATCTGACGCATTGTCTGTGAAAATGAGTACAGGACCCATGGAGACCAGAAAAATGGTATTCTCTTAAAGTTAGAATCACAGGCAACTGTGGGCGGTAGACACAGTGAACTGAACTCAGGTCGTCTCCAAGAACCAATTGTCCTTAACCACTGAGCCTTCATTCCCGACATTCACTCTTTCTTATACTCAATGTGCTAAGACTTAACACTGTGAAGGATGCTAGTTTATTTCAGAAATCACTGAAACTGTCTAAAAGAATTAGTCTATAAAAGTTTTTTACTCACTATTTTTTTCTTTTTATTTATTTACTTTTAATTATTTATTTATTTTTATTTCTTTTCATCCTAGAATTTTCCACATGAAAAAATTATCTTGAGACATGTGCTTAAGAATCTGCTGTTTTAACTCTTGTTTAGTGTTACAGGTCTCTCTCTTTCATTCTTTCTTTTGTTTTGTATTTACAATCCTGTATATCAGTCACTATATATGTATATATATTTCATTTGGTGCTAGTGTACTGTTTGGTTACTAATCAGAGGCAGCACAGTAGGAGGCAATTCTACTTTTCGGTCCTATAAAAAATTCTAAGTTTTATTAGTGAAATGTGTAAAAAAAACAGATATAGAAATGCAAGGTGGCACTAATTATATAACAGAATATTATATAATGGAATATTGATAAGAAGTAAATATGTTCACCTTATTACAGGTCATCTATGTATGTATTCAATAGCCTACACATTTGTACAATGAACAATTTACACTTAGAATTGCTTTCACCTTTAGTGTACACAAAAATACCTAGGAAACGTATATCTAAGGTGCTTTTTATTGCTGGCAAAGTTCTTTATTTAAAATTTAGATAGATAGATAGATAGATAGATAGATAGATAGATAGATAGATAGATAGATAGATAGATAGATAGATAGATAGATAGATAGACTGCATGCATGCAGCAACAATAAGTATTTGAAAAGGAGCAAGGGTTTGGAGGGAGAAAATGGAAGAGGAAAATGATGTAATTATATTATAATCTTAAAAATAAAATATTTTCAAGTGTTCCAGAATTCATCTTTCACAAACAGCTGCAACTACAAAGTAACAGTTTGGATTCCACCAAAGTAAAGGATAATTGGAAACGCTTCAATATTTTGCTTGGGTTTTTTTCACCATAACTTGAAAGGTATAAGAATGTTTTTATGTTAGACTCCCTACACAACCTAGATCTTTGGGTAAAATAATTTTGGAGATGGTAAAACTCTTAAGACTTCAAACCCAAAAGAATTAAGGAAGGCAAGTATCAAATGGAGCTTTTTTTTTCCTCTAAGGCTTGAGAGGATGTGGTTCACAGGTTTGGTACCTACGATCTATTACTTTTTCTGAATGCAACTGTTTCTTTGAAAACTTTTGAAGCTTAAACAGCATGTTTTCTGGAGTTCCTCTTCAACTCATGGAATGACTGGACCCATCACAGAAGATATCTATAACATGACCGTCCTATTCATGAACCCAAAGATACTTCCCTCTACAACTCATTTGGAAATCTTTTGTAATCTGCATACATTATAGCTCCTGCCACCACCACAAATCACTACTTTTCCAAAAAGAACACATGACAAAAATTCTTTCTTGAGTGCATCACCAAACGAACAAAGTAATTCTGCTTCTGTTTGGAAAGGCATTTTCAACCAGGGTTCAGAGAAATAAGAGATTTTGTACATGGACTCTGATAACTTCCTTGCATGGATGATGGAGAAGTTGATACCTACTATGTGGACTGGGAAATCTGTGGAGCATACGACTGCTTTCATGGAGGTGACGATAGGAAATAGACTGGACCACAGATCACAGAAAAATCTAGAAATTAGTCTTTGCCAAAATGAGTTTCTATTGAAAGAAAATATTCATTTTCAACTGTCTAGTGAGTGGTGAAAGGTAATCTGGGCTCTGTCAATATCAATTCTCAGAGATCAATTGGAGCCCTAGCAGGGCAGGAAACACTAGTGATAGACCACACAGTAACAGGCAAAACTGGAGTGTTGGCTCCACAAAGACTTGTATTGGAAGATGTGTGTGATAAATGTTTCTCTACTTTTTAATAACTGCAAACTACATATTGCTCTTCAAAGAAAATAATAAGTTTCTCCCTAGGGAAGTCAGTGTCACATATAACAGATGTCTAGGGATGGTCAATTAAACTTGCACTTACCAATTGCCTGGTTCCATGAAATGGTTGATGCAATCTACTTCTCTGTGTGCGAGTAAGTCTGTCATGTCTGGTGCCTCAGTATTCCTCTCTGCTAAAAGCATGGCTGTGGGACTTGTGCTGGCAGAGAAGCCATCCATGTAAGATGAATTCTCAATTCTCTGCTCAGCTAATAGATACTGCCTTATGCTGAAAAGACATGATTTTTTCTTTCTGTCTCCCCCCTTTAAACCTCATCTAGAAAAAGAAAATCCTGGTAAACTCTTAGATATATGGTGTTGTTTCTTCATTTTTTTTAAATGAAGAAATGTAATGTGAGTTGCTTCTAAACAAGGAACATAACTTTTATTATCCCTATTCCGACCTACTGGCTGTCATTAATTTTAAACTTTTGTTATATTTTGCAGGTAATAAAAAGGCAATAACCCAGTCCTTTCGTATACCCTGTGCTACACTCATTATTTGTTTTTTAAAAAATCAAGAAGTTTATAACGGAAAGTAAACCTCTATGTTTCCTAAGATGAACAAAGCTACTCACAAATCAGCTGCAGAAACACTCGCTTTATTTTTTCACTAAGTATCTAAGAAATTTCTACAGACAAGGTTTAGACAGATGGTCATACAGCCAATCCTCTACACTGGATCATCCCAGACAGCAGTGAAAACGCAGAGAACCAGAATGTCAACAAAATGATAGGGAGAGAGGGCACCTTCCTGCTTTCTGTCACTGGTAAATCAAGTTCAATCTCTATAGTTCATTAGCATTATATTAAGAGCCCCAAAAGAAGGGGGATGAAAACAGGCTGCCGTCATGAATTTAAAATGGGAAGAACTGAGATCTACTGCCAACAGGTCACATGAGAATAATGGCATCCTGTCTTCTCACTCGTAATCTATGCTCTTCTTTATCACATAATAAAGGGCAAAAATTCCAACCGTTTTCATTGATTAAAGGCTATATCTGAAGAAAAATACCAAAATTAGAAATTATGAATTTGAGAGAATGTAGAATGGACGGCATTGTAGGCCAGGAGGCTAGAAAAGATATAAATAGAACATTCATGTATAAAAGTCAAAAGAAAATGTCAGTTAAAAGGTGCAATATGAAAATAAAATATTTTTAAAACAAGAAATATTGGTGGATATCTCAGGTCATCCACATAAACCAGGCATTGTGTGATATAATGACCTGATGTTAAAGATGAACAGGATTTACTTTTGACCAAGCACATGGCAAAGATGATACTGCAACCTTGATATTGTTATGTCATGGGGCTTAAATCTAATTTCCTACATTTTGTTTACTTAGCACATTCTACAATTTGTTTTTTCTCTGGGTTTCTGTAAGTTAAAATAAGTAGTTTCATGAGTATATTAAGAGCACCTTCTGACCCAGAGTAACTGCTTTTATAGATTATTATTAGTGTTTAGTTTGTTATAAATTATTACATTTACTTTTTATTGTACATATTGTCAACATAAATAAATTCAAAAGCAAACTGAAAAAAATTGTTGTTTGGAGTTACAATTATATTATTACTTAAAAGAAAGACTTCAAATGAGTTTCTTTTAAGATATGGAAAAACTTTCACATTGGCTTTGCTGTATTTTAGGATTCTGGACACTAAATACTACTTGCAGACTAGATCCATCTTACAAAATATTCAAAATATTTTCACTACAAATAGCTTGTACTATATTGATGGTCTGAGTGATGAAGCATACCGACTGGGGAACATCTGGAAACATCTGGGAAGGTGGTATCACTGAGGGATTGTCTAGATTGTGTAGCCCTGCGGTGGCATCTTTAATGTGGAAATGGGGGATTATCTTTCTTTTTTTTTTTTTTAATTTAATTTTATTTTATTTTTTTAATTTACATTCCAAATCACTTCCCCTTTCCCGTTTCCTCCCTCCCCGAAAGTCCCATAAGCCCCCTTCCCTCCCTCTTTTCTCCGTTCAACCCCCTCTCATTACTCTGTCCTGGCGTTCCCCTACATCCAGTCTTTCCAGGACCAGGGGTCTCTCCTTCCATCTTTTTAGAAATCTATTGATATGCTGATTGTGTCTAGGGTATTCTGAGATTCTGGGTCAATATCCCCTTATCAGTGACTTCATACCATGTGTGATCTTTTGTGATTGGGTTACCTCACTAAGGATGATATTTTCAAGTTCTGACCATTTGCCTAGGAATTTCGTGAATTCATTGTTTTTAATTGCAGAGTAGTATTCCATTGTGTAAATATACCACATCTTCTGAATCCATTCCTCCGTTGAGGGACATCTGGGTTCTTTCCAGCTTCTGGCTATTATAAATAAGGCTGCTATGAATATAGTGGAGCATGTGTCCTTATTGCATGCAGGTAAAGTCTCTGGGTATATGCCCAGGAGTGGTATAGCCGGATCCTCCGGAAGTGTCATGCCCAGTTTTCTGAGGAGCCGCCAGACTGCTTTCCAGAGTGGTTGTACCAGCCTGCAATTCCACCAGCAGTGGAGGAGTGTTCCTCTTTCTCCACATCCTCGCCAACAACTGCTGTCTCCTGTGTTTTTGATCTTAGCCATCCTGACTGGTGTGAGATGGAATCTCAGGGTTGTTTTGATTTGCATTTCCCTAATGACTAAGGATGATGAACATCTCTTTAGGTGCTTCTCAGCCATTAGATATTCTTCAGGTGAGAACTCTTTGTGGAGCTCTGTACCCCATTTTTTAAAGAAGTTAACCCTATTAAAAAATGGGATTATCTTTCTTAATGCGGAAAGACTGAACCTACAGTAGACAGCATTGTTCAGTAGGTAACCGGTACTGAAGGACATAGGAGTGGAGAATGCAAGCTGAGCTCAAACCAGAAAATAAGCATGAACGTACGCATTTACTGCTCTCTGCTCTTGACTGTGGATGACATGCACCTAGTTGTTAAAGATTCCCACCTTGACTGCTTTACAATGATGCACTATACCTGGAATTTATAAGTTGAAATATCATCACGCCATTTTATCCCCTAAGTTGCTTTTTTCAGGGTATCTTTATCCCAACAATAGAAATAAATCTAGGGCAGTCTTGTTTAGGAGTTTTATAGCTTTTCTCAGTGAGAAAGACATCCTAGATCTGAATACACATAGAAGTTTTATAAGAACAAAAGTCTATGAGTTATGCTCCTCTCTTAAGACACTCCTTGATGCCTGGTCTAGTCAACCACCTCTCATTCACCTTATAGACACTGACCAGGTAAGTATCTCTACTCTCAGCATCTTCCCTGACCCCTCGATTAGGTTGGGAACCATTTTCTATCTTGCACATACTTTTCAATTCTTCTTATCATAAATTCACTTAAAAATTAAAGCAAATTTCACAAATAACTATCTTCTCATAGCTGTCAAAAACTAGGGAAGCAAAGTCTATGTCTTGCAATGTCTATGGATGCCAATACTGTGCTGGCAAGATATAGTCAATCAGCTTCATAGAAATATCACATTAAACTCACAATATTCTTGCTACTTGTGATATTCAAATAGAAAGTTGAAATGTCTGGCATATATGTTAACCAAATGTATACAGAAAAACAAAGAAAATGTTTGCTTTGGGTACAATTTCTGTTTCATTGAATTATCAAATAATATGTTGATGAAAATTTAAAAGAAGGGAACCAAAACCAAAATATCATGTATGCCTCTCATCTTATAACTTGTTTCCTGAAAAAAAGATTCTATGATATACTAGAGGGAGGCTCCACTTGTCATATACACAGTCTTTGATTAGGTTTGACAAGTAATAATCTTGGGTTCTTTGTAAGTTTCCATTGATTAATGTTTGTTTTTACATCACATGATGCCTACATCCATTTGAAATAACAGAGAAAAATAATTGACTTGGGTCACGGGTAAACAGAAAATTAAACATCAAAAACATTGTCTCATATATATACATATGTCCTCTCACTTCTCTGTCCTGGCATTCCCCTACATCCAGTCTTTCCAGGACCAGGAGTCTCTTTTTCCATCTTCTTGGAAATCTATTGATATGCAAATTGTGTCTAGGGTATTCTGAGATTCTGGGTTAATATCCCCCTTTTTTTTATTTTATTTTTTTAATTTACATTCCAAATCACTTCCCCTTTCCCGTTTCCTCCCCCCCCGAAAGTCCCATAAGCCCCCTTCCCTCCCTCTTTTCTCCATTCAACCCCCTCTCGTTACTCTGTCCTGGCGTTCCCCTACATCCAGTCTTTCCAGGACCAGGGGTCTCTCCTTCCATCTTCTTAGAAATCTATTGATATGCGGATTGTGTCTAGGGTATTCCGAGATTCTGGGTCAATATCCCCTTATCAGTGACTGCATACCATGTATGTTTTTTTGTGATTGGGTTACCTCTCTAAGGATGATATTTTCAAGTTCTGACCATTTGCCTAGGAATTTCATGAATTCATTGTTTTTAATTGCAGAGTAGTATTCCATTGTGTAAATATACCACATCTTCTAAATCCATTCCTCCGTTGAGGGACATCTGGGTTCTTTCCAGCTTCTGGCTATTATAAATAAGGCTGCTACAAACATAGTGGAGCATGTGTCCTTATTACATGTTGGAGCATCTTCTAGATATATGCTCAGTAGTGGTATAGTTTGGTCCTCTGGTAATACTATGTCCAATTTTCTTATGTACCAACAAACTGATTTCCAGAGTGGTTTTATCAGCTTGCAATCTCACCAGCAATGGAGGAGTGTTCCTCTTTCTCCACATCCTCTCCAGCATCTGCTGTCACCTGAGTTTTTGATCTTAGCCATTCTGACTGGTGTCAGGTGGAATCTCAAAGTTGTTTTGAATTGCATTTCTCTGATGACTAAGGATGCTGAACATTTCTTTAGGTGACTCTCATTTGTTTGGTATTCCTCAGTTGAGAGTTCTTTGTTTAGTTCTGTTCCACTTTTTTTTTAAATAGGGTTATTTGATTCTCTAGAGTTTAATTTCTTGAGTTCTTTGTATATATTGGATATTAGCCCTCTATCAGATGTAGGATTGGTAAAAATCTTTCCCCAGTCTATTGGTTGCCATTTTTGTCTTATTGACACTGTCCTTTGCCTTACAGAAGCTTTGCAAATATATGAGGTCCCATTTGTCAATCCATGAAATTCTTAGGCAAATGGATGGAACTAGAAAATATCATCCTGAGTGAGGTAACCCAATCACAAAAGAACACACTCGTTGTACACTCACTGATAAGTGAATATTAGTCCAAAATCTGGAATACTCAAGATACAGACCAAATGAAGCTCAAGAAGAAGGAAGACCAAAGTATGAATATTTTGGGAGGAGATACAAAAAGAAAGTGTGGAGCAGAGACTTAAGGAAAGACCATCCAGAGACTGCCCTACCTGGGGTTCAATCCCATATACAGTCACCAAACCCAGACATTTTTGTTAAGCCAACAAGTGCTTGCAGACAGGAGCCTGATATAGCTGTCTCCTGAGAGGCTCTGCCAACACCTGACAAATACAGAGGTGGATGCTCTCAGTCAACCATTGGACTGAGCACAGGGTCCTCCATGAAGGAGTTAGAGAAAGGACCCAAGGAGCCGAAGGAGCTTACAGCCCCATAGGAGGAACAACAATATGAACCACCCAGTACCCCCAGAGCTCCCAGGGACTAAACTACCAACCAAAGAGAACACATGGAGGGATCCATGGCTCCAGAAGCAAATGTAGCAGAAGATGGGCTTGTTGGACATCAGAGAGAGGAGAGGCCCTTGGTCCTGAGAAGTCTCAATGCCCCAGTATAGGGAATGGTATGCACTCACTGATAAGTGGATATTAGCCCAAAAGCTTGGAATACCCAACATACAACTCACAGACCACATGAAACTCAAAAAGAAGGAGGACCAAAGTGTGGATGCTTTGATCCTTATTGGAATGTGGATCAAAATACCCATGGCTTACAGTCAGCCAATAGAATGAGCACAGGGTCCCCAATGATGCAGCTAGGGAAAGGCCCCAAGAACCTGAAGAGGTTTGCAGCCCTGCAGGAGAAGCAATAACATGTACCAACCAGTACCCCCAGAGCTCCCAGGGAATAAACCACTAATCAAAGAGGACACATTTAGGGACCCATGGCTCCAACTACATATGTAGTAGAAGATGACTATTTCAGACATCAATGAGAGGAGAGGCCATTGGTCCTGTGAAGGCTCGATTCCCCAGAATAGGGGAATGCAAGTCAGGAAATGGGAAGGGGAGTTGAGCAGGGCATGGGGGGATGAGATAGGAATTTTCAGAGGGGTAATTCAGAAAGGGGATACCATTTGAAATATAAATAAAGCAAATATCTAATAAAAAAAGACAAAAGAAAAGAAAAAAATTTCCTTTTGTGAAATGTTTTCTTAGATATCTTTTTAAAAATGCAGCCTGAGCTTCAGAGTAGATAAAAGCCATTGGCTAAGGCTAGAGTTAATTTTTAAAAGTAAATTGGCAATGGGTACTGGAAGGAAAATCAGATACTGCAAATGAATCCAGGTGCTGAGATCAAAGCTGCAGTCCCATTGATTAATGTGTCAATATAAATGGTCTAAGGAAGACCACACCCACCCACCCACCCCAACTGTGCATTCTGTGAATTTCAGTTGCTGTGTCATCTTCACAAATATGCATAATAATTATTCACCTTGGAATAGTAAGACACAAATGAGTATAGGAGAAAGGGAAACCGCCAATTAAAAGGCTAACTTATCAAAAAATAATTTAATCTATATTATATTTCACCCTGATTGCAGCTTTCTCTCTCAGATTTAAGGATGCATTTGCCTCGCAGCAACCCTGAAGCTCATTATAATCATCATTACAATTATACTTTTCTCAAGCCAGCAGGAGCTAGGTGTCTTGCCCAAAGTGTGCATTCAGCATCTGGGAAAAAAGAAGTACCAGGCCGTCCATCTACTGACCCCTTAGGATAAATCTGAATGGGCTCTGATGAGCTTCAAAGGGCGCAATCCAAAGGTCTTCTTGACACAAGACCCTGCTGTCTCCTGCTTCCTGTATAAAAGTAGCTCTTAAGCTTCTCTAAAGAGAAGACTGGTGTTCAAATGCATCACTGTCTTAGAGAGCACACATGTGTGCAATATATATGATAGATATGCTCCAGGTTGAAATGTGGAACATGCTATGTATAATATATGTATGTATATCATACATAAGCCCTCATATTCAGGTAAAATTTATGTGACTCATATTTCCAGAAAACCATAGTTTAATTCAAAAATAAATGTCCAAATCAATTAATTCTTTTAAACTCCTTCTTAAAATTATGTATTAAAAGCTATCTCTATTACTTCTTCTACACATTGCAGAAATCAGAGCATGGTAGAATTGATCAGTTTTGTTGTGGGGAACTTCTCAATTGTATTTTTAATTGTTTTATAAATACTTTGTATATGTAAATGATTTTATTCCTTAGGTGTGTATAAAATCATCCAAGGGAATTGTTATATAACCTTCTGCTATTGTGAGGGGATGTTTTCTATTCAGCACAAGCTAAAATGCATTAATCACAATCTAAATAAAGAAACATATTTTTAAAAGTTTAAATTTTTTCCTAGCATCATAACATGAAAGCATAATAAACAGAGCAAAGATTTGATTTCTCTTTTTCATTTCAGTTATGAACCACAGCAGTTTGTAGACAGGTTTATATAGTTCCAGAAGTATTTTTATCTGCAAAGCCAGATTTACTTAAGTCGTTCAATTTATCTTAGCAAGGTAATGTGAGGAAGCTTAATAAGAACTTGTACACACTGTTAAATACTGAGAAAATAATGAGGAAACGATAGTCAAGTTTGCTGTACTAAAAGGATTACAAAACCTTCCCCATGATCCACAAAAATAGCTATGGTTTTTCCCCTCTGCACCCTTTTTTTTCTGTAATCATGGAAACTAAATACTCCCAAGCATTAAAGCTTTTTTGTAAGTGAGATAACTCACACAAACAAAATCATTTCTTGCCTGTGTAGCAACAGAACCAGAAGGAGCACAATTATTTGCTTATTATTCTCTTGGTATCGGAGTCAGACATGATAATAAATTTTAAGAGAAAATGTCCCACACTATAAATATGGTACCCAGCATAGAAAGATGCTTAAACATGGACCATCCAGCAAGAGTACTTTATTTCCTATCGTACAAAACCAAATCACTGTATCCTGATTTGTAAGCAGGAAGTCTTCCAGAAATGGGTATGAAAAAATTCTAAGCAAATTCCTGCAATGCAGCATAAAGAAAGGAGGAAATAGTGTATGGGCCCCAACTGCTTCTTTATACCCAGACCCTCAAGCAGCTATGAATAGCTACATCCAGCACTTTACCGGACTTCAGGAAGCCCTACAAAGTGTTCACCACCAATGAATCTTGTCCCCTTCTCCAGCTATCCAAAAAGGAAAGGGAGCACAAACTTGGATCTCACCATGTTGCTGTTCTGGGAATTCTCTGGTGCTCAGGACCTAAGGTATTCTACTGTTCTTGGCTTACCTGGGAGTTCAATTTGGCAGTTCTAAACCAATACTATTAACAACAGAAATACACTTGGAGTACTTAGTCATCTGGCCCTACAGACTACTTCTTTAAGAAGCATCCAATGAACATCCTATCACTGCTTGATGGAGAGTTTACCCAGTTATTGTTAGAGATGCTCTCATGTAACATGTCTGAAACATTCTCAATTGATCCAGCATTAGAACATAAAGAATGTGAGTGGGCTCAAGAACAGGACTATAACTAATCATTATAATCAATGTGAAGTTGTTATTTGAATCTAAGGATACCAATGTGCTCAAAAGACATGATTTTCTAGTATCATAGAGAAGAGACGCAAGACTGTTTGTATTAATCTTTGCATTCACAATTTAGTCTCTCCTTTTCACAATTCATTGTTGCCTTTGTCTTTCTCCTTTATGAGTACATCATTAAGTCATCTCTCACTTTTTAAGAAAAAGCAAACTATATGAAGTATAAATTCTGAGAAATATGTCATATATGGAATCAAGCATTGCTTCAGCAATTTATATTATCAGTGGGTGGATATATAAAATGCTTCATTAAAAAATGAACTAAATCATTTAAGGGTAATGTGGACACCTGGTGCAGAGGGAAATTCCTGAAATTTGTCTCACCCTAGAGGCCACATCTAGTGCTAGAGAACCGGGAGCCTGAGCCAGCAACCTTCATTAATCTGGCATTAATCTTCCTTTCAGTTGGTGGGACTTGACCACAAAACATTTGACCCCCATTCTCCTGCTTCCAAGATGTGTTGGAGCAAAGGTGGCTGAGAGTATGTAAGTGGACAACCAAGGACAGTTCTAACTTGAGGCCCAAGCCACAAGAGGAAACCCATGCCTGACACAGCCTGGATGGCCAAGAATCAGATGATGAATGGCTCAGAGATCTAGAGTAGAACCAACATGACTGAACACAAAAAACAATACTCAATGATAGGATTCCTAGTAAAATTCTGTTATACTTGCAGATCTGTGATAGGCTTCCTCACTCAAACACTAAGGAGCTTGGGGCAGGCTGAAGAAGAAGGGGCAAAGGATTGTAGGGGTTAGTGGGGGTCAAGAAAGACCACCCACAGAATCAACTAAACAGGCAGGTGTCCTAGGACTCACAGACACTGAAGCAGCATTCACAGCGCTGGCAAGGGTCTGTGCTAGGTCCTCTGTTACACGCTGTGCTTGTTTATCTTGGGTGTTTGTGGGCCTCCTAATAGAGGGAGAGGGGGATGTCTTTGACTCTTTCTTGCTTTGGGCCCTTTTCCTTCTACTGAGTTCCCTTGTCAAGCTTTGATATGAGGGTTTTGTGCCTAGTCTTATTGCAGCTGATTATGCTGTATTGATAGCACTGGGAAGCCTACTTCTTTGATGAAGGCAAAGAAATGAGCAGTGGACCTGAAGGAGAGGAGAGGGGGTGAAGTATGTGAGTAGAGGGACAATTGGAAGAAGTATAGGGAGGGGAGGCTGAGATCAGGAGGAACTGTATGAAACAAACAAACAAACAAACAAACCATATAATTATGCACATAACAGCTAACATTTATTAAATGTAGTTGTAAGGTTGCATTCCAAATATTTCGCACCTATTAGCCTACTTGATTCCCACAAGAACTTTGTGTTAAATACCACTTTTCAAGGTCAAGTAATTGTCCAAAGTCAATTGAATATTAAGCCAGGTAGCTCTCCCTTCAGATCTTGGGATTATTGATCTGTGAAAGTGGAGATTGCTTATAGTTATTTTAAAATGGCACTTATTAGTAGTCTAAGCACAAGATCTGAGACTATAAAGCTAACATTGCCTGTCTAGAGAGATGAATTTGTTGGGAAAACTGCCTATCATATAAGTTTGAGAGCTTCAATTGAGATCCATGGAAACTGTTTAAAAATTTTTGATGATAGCATACATGTCTATAATACCAGAACTGTGGATGTGGAGGCAAGTGGGTTTCCTGGTTTTCATGGACCAGTTAGTATAGTCTAGTTAATGAGTTCAGTGAGACTCTTGTCTCAAAAAAAGGTAAAATTTTCAAAGAGTTAAGAAATTATAGTATTTTGAGTTTGTTTCATGTGGTCAATGATTAAAGGCCTTTGCTGCCAAGACCAGTCCCTTGAATTCAATTCCTGGGACCATATGGTGGGAGAAGAATAACTCTTAGAAGTTAAACCATGATGTCCATATGTGTGTGGCCTCTAACACAAAAATAGCATATAAAAATAAAAGCACAGAGTTCTTTTTTGTTTGTATATTTGTTTGTTTGCAAAGTATTGGAACTATTCCTACCTACTAAAAGTAAGTCTTATTACTTAGTAGTTAATTTCCTAAGATATGGTTCTTGAGTACTTAGTAAGTCTGTTCTGCAATGCCTAGTGGCTATTCCATAGGCCACAGGAACAATGGTATGATGGTATGAGTTTGTTTATTTAAGGAAATCTTAAAGTAACTAGAAATTTGATTGCAGTGTTATATTTTTAATAACTTAAGATATTTTAAAATACAATCACTTTTTACCTGATTAATTTTGGAAGCAGTGTCTACTTTTTTAGATAATTAATTCGAGTCTTATAAACTTGTGTCATAATAAGAATGAGTTAATTATATGACAGAGTAAATTGGGTGGTACATAGGAAACAGACCTTGATCACTGCTGTGACTTCAAATCAAGGAGTATCTGCCTGTGAATGTCAGACTTTAAGAACAAATAAGCTTATGGTATATGTTTATTATTATTATTATTATTATTATTATTATTATTATTATTATTTTGTATATAAAGAAATTTTGCAATAAAAAGTTTAACTTCTAAGAGTTATTCTTCTCCCACCATACGGTCCCAAGAATTGAATTCAAGGGACTGGTCTTGGCAGCAAAGGCCTTTAATCATTGACAACATGAAACAAACTTAAAATACTATAATTTCTTAACTCTTTGAGAATTTCATATATATTTTATTCACATATTGACTCTTTTCAGGTCCTTCTCCCCATCACCCCTCCTCCCTCCTTTCTATCCCTTCCAACTTGAGATTATGTTTTTTTCCTTTATCCCCGAAGGGTCCAACTTGTATTGCAGTTAGTTTTGGGACTGGGGCCTGATCTGGGATGTATCTAGCCTATATGGAGAGTGGAGTTCAGTAGCATTATTGGAAAACCATTTATCTGTGTTATATTTCAGACTGAATGTCAAATACACACATACTCACTCTGTAATTGGTCTTTCTACCAAGAATCGTCACCTAAAGATCAATAGAGCAAATGTTTTACTAGATGAGCTATATTGCTATCCCCTTACTTTTAATCTGTTATAGTTTGAGCCCAATCCAGAAGTGAGCAGACCTCACTCCTGATCTGTCTTCATGCAGGCAAAATGCCCTACTACCATAGACATTCCCTAAGGGAAGCCTCTTCAGTGTTTGTTCATTTCTGTGGAGGTAGAGGATGCTATTGAAAGAACTCAGTATTTGGATTTGTGAGTAGTTCAAGACTTTCACGTCCCCAGTGCTCTGAGATGAGGCAAAGTAGAAAATCAGTGAAGCAACACAATTATAAGTCAGACTCCAACATCCCCAAATTCTTAAATGCAAGCCATACATTAAAATGGGATATTTATCACGCCAGTGGGCCCTAACATATTTAACAGTTTGTTAGCATATTTCATGATTTTTAAATATTTGCCAATTCCCCACTAAGTGTTAGAGACAGACTACATATTATTAGTACTCTTGGTCTCAATGTGAAACTGTAATGATCAAAATATAATTTCTTATATAATTGCTATTATAAATCCACTCTGACTGTAAGGGGCTTTACCTGTCACTGTTAATTAAAGCTGGGTTTTGTCACCTGTGATGATCCATTGAGTACGGCAAAAGTCGTTAATTTTTGAACCAATAACAAATTACAAATTGTAATTGCAAGGGCTGTTTTATTTCCAAGGATAGGTAGTGAAATCGCCTTAATATTCAACAAAGGTGAGGCAATTTTTGAATGTTACCATATTCCTGTCTCACAGCCCATTGGGTTTAGTATTGGCAGCAAGCACACTGTAATTTTTCAGTTTCTTAATTAGATTTAGTCATTAATTTAACTATTCTATCATACAGGAACAGAGAGTGCCACCCTACTTGTTAGTTAATTTTTCTTTCTGCTTTTGCTAAATAATTTTTGATGGACTCATATGGGTACACATTTTCTCCTGGAGGTTTGTTCTTCTCCAGTTGCTTATGATGCATGTCATTGTAGACACACATTGTTTTACCTTCTACTGGCCCAAAAACTGAGAAATTTTAGCTGTAATCATAATTTATATTTATACAAAATTTATAAAGTAATTAAGAAATATCTTTCTTACTCTTTTTAGTGTATGCATTTTTCATATGTTTTATTTATGTATACAATGTATTTGCAAGTGCACACAGAGGACAAAATGGGGGGAGCATCAGATCCTCTGGAGCTGAAGGTATAGACATTTGTGTGTCCGAAATGCAGGTGATACAACAGAACCATGCCTACCCTCTTAATGAGTGGAAAGGAGTCCAAACACTGAGCAACCTTTCCAGATCCTGTCTTTCACACTTTTTTTGCCAGTCTTTGAAGTACACTCTTCTTCCTTTCCTTGAACAGATAAACTAAACTGAGGTCTGTTGATGATAATGAATATTCTCAGTCACACAATTATTATGTGGCAAATTCTTTGATTCTAAGCTCATGAATTTTCTAAAATATTATTTCTCAGTTGATTTGGTTGATAGGTTATAGGAATAAAAATTTGCAAACATACACTACAGATTTAGTATCTGCCCAAAATTAATAAACAGCAACAAATCAGAAGATACCTGTGGATCATGCATAGGTTAGACACAGTTACCACAATTAAACAAATTCCTTTTGAATATTGAAACCAAAACGTGCCCCCAAAGAGCCAGTGGATATATCATCATGGATGCACACTGCAGAAACTCTAAGACAGATGTTCCCATATAACTGCTAACAGTGAAGATTGAGTAGGCTGACGGAAACTGATACCTTCTGCTAACATAAATGAAGGTAAGCATGAGGAATTTTGGTTGTTCAAACCACATAGCAAAGGCAAACTGAAGGGCCAGAGAGATCGTCTACAACCTTGGCCAAAGACATGAATTCACAGAGACCCATAGGATGGAAAGAGAGCTCTAACTTCTCAAGATATCTTCTCACCTCAGTTACCCATGTTATGACCCACATGTGCCAGTACACAGCAGTTAGTTAATTAATTTATTAATTAATGTAATAAAATTGAATATAGAATCTTGTGTGTATTTATGAATGGGTTTATCAATATCTGTCTTAAGTCAGCTACTACAAATATGTCAATAATTACAAATATGACTCTGTGTCAACCTAAATCCGTCCCTGACTGATGGTTGATAGTCATAGTTAACAGTTTGCTGATGACTGAGAAATATAACAGCCACAGGTCAGATCACCCAAGAGCTATCAGAAAGAAGCAGACCTTTAGACCAGGCAGGCAAATCCTAGGCCAAGAAAGTAACTAAAATATAGCTAGGAAAACAGAAAATGCTGAATGTGGACCTGAAAACATCCTTATACTTGTAGGGCAGAAGGTAAGGTAGAATTTTCTGCCCAGATACCTGGGAGCCACAGACCTATCTGAAATAATCCACACTAGCAAGGAAATTAACAATGTTAAGACACATGGAAAGGAATATGTGTTATCATTGTACATGTAATAGGGTGATTTCAATAGAGTCCAAATCTTAATTATATGAATTGTTTACATCACAGTAGGCCTATTTTCAGAACTGGTACATAAACACATATTAACAAGTCCTCTCATCCAGTTAAGTGAACAGAGAAATGGCTGAGCAGTAAATGTAGCATATTTGCATAGATGAGGCTAAAATACTTGCTTATAAAATATACAGGAGAGCAAACAAATCCTGAACATTCTTTAGTATTTTGAGACAGTGTCTTTCTGTGTAGTACAGACAGGTTTTGGCTTTAAAACCTGCCTGTCGCTGGTTCCCAAGTGCTGAGACTACAGCCATGAGCCGCCGTAACTGGCTGCCATAGTCTATTTAACAATAACATTGGCTGACAGCAAGAATTATTATAATCATCTTGTTTGTATATATTGAGTTTCACGATGAGGTTAATTATAAGTTATCATTTAATCATAACCTACTTGCTTGAGTCCCAATAATTTTAACATGCATTCTCTCAAATAATTACAAATACATTAAATTTTTTTCTCAGTTATGCTTGATCTTCTGAAGACTACCAAGGTGGCCTTAATGCAACTGATTCTATGAAGTGCATGTGCAACTTGGATGCAGAAGAAATGTTTTGTAGTAGAGGGCAAAAGGTTCTCAGTATCTCAATCAGCATGAAGAGGTTTGAAGAACCTTGCCAATTTCATTTTTAAAAGTAGGATCAGTAGGTGAGGCTTTCTTTCTTTCTTCTTAGATTCATTTAATTTTTTCATGTGTGACCGTTCTCTCCGAAAGTATGTATGTTTATATGTATGTACCTATTGCCCATGGAGGCTGAAAAATGTGGCTGGACATGCTAGAAATAAGCTACAAATGATTCTGAACCACTCAATGGTTCAGAAATGATTGGAAAGTGAACCTGGGTCTTCCACAAAAGCAACAAGTGCTCTTAAGTAATGAGTCAGCTATCCAACCCTAAGTAAAACTTTCCTAATGAATATAATTATCCCTTCGTTTTTTTTCTTTTTTTCTTTTTATTATTTTTTATTTTTTATATTTTTATTTACATTCAAAACCATTTCCCATTTCTCATTTCCTCCCTCCCCGAAAGTCCCATAGGCCCCCTTCCTTCCCTCTCTTCGTTTTTTATGACAAAACTCCGATTATTTATCATAAAATTTTCACTTTGTTATATTTTTCATATTATTATCCATTCCCATAAAATAATGTTTTCTCATTTAATCTCCCAATAATATTTCAATAATATTTAATAAGTCTATCATAGAATTTTAAAATAGCAACAAGTGTTTCACTTATCTGGAAAGCATAGCCCCAAATGGGCTCTGCTCACAAAAGCAAACATATTTTCCAATGCTCTTCTTATCTACAAGAAAGTGTTTGAGAGAAACGACTGAGAATGAAAAGGAAACCCAGAAAATAAATGTCTTAGCAGGTTTCAAGCTTTGAAAACACATCACAATGGTCCATTTCTTCACATCAGAAGTGATACTCTCTCTAGCAGTGCATTTCTCTAAAGATCCTGTAACTTCTTGCCACATTTTTCATACTTGGCTTCAAGCTTTCCACTACATGTAGGTCACAAATTCATGCAGCTCCTACTATTTCACCTTAAAATATGTTTTCAAAGAATCTTAACTAAAAGAAAAAAACTATCAAATTGTATAAGCATATGTCTAAAATGACCATTGTTTTTGAGGTGCTAGTGCCTGGTATCATAGACTTGAGGTTTAATGCATGAGAAATCCCTAGGTAGGCCTGGGAAGATGGCTAGATGGGTAAAGTACATGCTTATCAAGCATAAGGACTTAAATTAAATTTGCAACACCAAAACAGAAAAGTTCTTGGTGAAGGGATATGTCTCTAGCTCCTCTGGCAGGAGATAAAAGACTCCCCATGATCTCATAGGCCAGCTAGCTGGGCCTATACAACATTGCATGCAGCTATGAACAGCAAAAGAGGAACAACACTTGAGGTTACTGTCTGAACTCCACATGTGCTGTCATCCATTAGCTCATAATCTCATATGAGTACGCAGGGTGTTAGGAAGAAGAGGAAGAAGAGAAGAAACAGAGTACACAAAGTAATTTCTCACCTATGAAAATGGTTTAGATTGAACATACCCTGATTGCTAATGATTATATATCAGCAGCAGAAGAAGAAGAGTCGGCTCATCTTTGGCCTTAACACACAGTGATCGACATGAAAATGCGTAGTAAAGGCAAAGGGTTCAAATAACTGTTGTGCTAGTTGGAACAGGCTTAGCCCATCAGAAGTGGCACCATTAGGAGGTATGGCCTTGCTGGAATAGGTGTGGCCTTGTTGGAGGAAGAGTATTACTGTATCAGTGAGCTTTGAGGACACTTAGTGCTTGATCTCTACCCATTGCATAAGAAAGCCTCCTCATACTTATCTTCAGAAGATAGTGTCCTACTGATTGCCTTCGAATCAAGTTGTAGAACTCATCCAGCACCTTCTCAGCCTATACACTGTCATGCTTCCTGTTGTGATGATAATTAACTGAACCTCTGAAACTGTAAGCCAGCTCCAGTTAAATGTCTTCCTTTATAAGAGTTTCCTTGGTCATGACATCTTTTCATATCAATGGAAACCCTAAGACAAGTGCTCTTAACTAGAAGGGACAGTGCCACAATAGTGGGTACGAAGCCATCAGAAGAGTTAGCAAAAATGACTTCCATATTGTCCAACTATTCTAATATCAAAATGACATGATTTTTATCATCACTGAATGACTAATAGTGGTATGATTAAGTCATACTGTCTCATGGCAGAGATAAGTAAGCAAGAAGAATTATTAGTCACCAGACAATTCTACCATAACAGATTTTTTTCAAAGTATTACCCAAAGCTAAAATGTTTTAAGCAACACCTCGGTCAGATCTCTGTAGTCAAGTCTGTGACTCATCATATAAACTATCTCTTTCAGAAAAAAAAGGATTATTTTTTTTGTTCTGTTGCCATGAGACTTTCTCAAAATTGTTCTTATTTACTTCACTGATCAACAAGTAGTTTATGGCTGACAATGGAAAACACACACAATTCCATTTTAACAGATCCATACATACAAGACAATGGCTAGCATCAACCACTGGCCATATCTTTTACTGATTTTTGTGATGCCCAGGTACAAACTTCAGGACAAATACTACCACTGATCTATCTCATTAGCTCCTGACCATATTTTTAAATAAGAAACTATAAAACCACTTCATACTTAGGGAAAGTGTCAGACATCAAGACATTGCCATCTGCCAGTCTTATACAACATGATTAAGACCCTAACTTCTCCTTACGTTTCTCAAACTAAGAGCCTAATAATCACTCTGTGTATTTACAAATAAGTGAAGCTCCTCTGTCTGCCACTGTGTGTAAATATTAAAGGAGGCAATAACACAATATGTCTGTGATTTAAGGGACAATTCCACCCAGTCTCTAATTGCTCTCAGAATCTGAATTGGCAAAACCATAAGACATTCAACAAAAGACATCATGTAGGTAGGCCTATAAAACCTAATTATTTCTCACAAAGCAGACCATTCCATTTAAAATAAAAGAAAGCCATGAGCAATAAAGACCATGCCATTAACAATTAGTCTTCTGCACACATGATTAGACTCAGAGAGATAAAGCAGCCTCTAAATTTAATGACGAATCCTGTATTTCTGGCAGGGTTCAATATTCTGTGCTAATTATCCTGAAAGACCTTGTGCTACTTAAAAGTACTTACACTGCAAAGTATAAGAGAATCTCCATGGGTTCATGGGTAGTAGTTAACACTTAATTCTGAAATCAAAATATACTAGAATGTAAGAATTCAAGAAGAAGCTATAGGTTCTTGTTAGTTCTCAAATTCACTTTTGGGAGAAATTTGTATCTCCTGCCAATCATAATACTTATTGATACTCTTAAATTTCATCAATGACTGGATTTAAAAATGAAAAGCACCTTACTAAGGCAAATACTCTTAATTTTAAGGAGGAACTCACATAAATCCAAAGGTCACAGAAAGAAAGAAATCTGGTGTTACAAAAGAGAAGAGAAATTTTTCTATATATTTTCACAACATTTTTTAGAAACAGTTTTTAAAATAATGATAGAAAGGAGGGCAAATGAGCATATTAGACTAACAAACATTTGGATAGACCGTATGAAATTGAATAATGATATCTCTAAGTAGAAGAGACTTGCTTTTTCTCAAGGCTTTATATGAATCTGACTCTAGCCAGGGTATAGATATCAATTTGGTGAATGTTAATGGAAGTCATCTATATATGCCAAAGCTATACAAAGGACCAAACCTGTGTCATTGGTAGTACCTTATATATAAGATTTATATATCATCTTTGTCTTTGGAAAGGGTGGGCAAGGGAGATATTTACTTTATAAATGTCCAGTTTTTGTGAAAGGCAACAGCATCCTACTGGCATCCAAATGATGATGCTTCCAAAGAAAACCATTATAATTTTATTTCTGACATGCAGAATGAAGAGAGAAGTAAATACAGTCTAAAAACCACAGGGAAGCTGAAGAATCTTTTTTGCTTTTAACTGCACAATAGTTAGTGTCTCCATAGAAACTGATGGCATTGGGTGAAGTGTTATCAACAAACCAGGGCTTCTAAAATATACAGAACTGTTTCCCAAGACAGGAAAAATCACATGTACCCTCCTTAAAATGAAAAGGTGATGACTGAGCCCTTGCAAAGTAAGAGCCAAAGCTCAAAATTATAGGATCTTTTAATAAAACTAAGTCCGTTTTAGTCATTATTCTATTCAAAGGTCATATGGGAAAAAATAACTCCTGGCATCTGGCAATAGATAGCTTTGAAGGTTTATGCCATTTTGCAATTTATAATCATGCTTATTTGTGTTTGTGTTCCTAACAGGTTACCAAGGAGTCAGCCTTCCTCATGTATTCACTGCTGATGGCCTAGCCAGGTAATTAGCAGATCATGCAGACTCTTGATTGTAAGTGGTCCTCTCCATGCCCTGTGCCTTGGTCTCTTGCTTGCTTCTACCCTATTCAGAAATCACACCGTTGCAACCTTCTTCTTCAACTCTGACTTTTGCAGACAAGTATTCTCACCAAATTTCAGAGGTGGAATACTGGCAATTGAGGATGATTGATTTAAGAACCTCTCATAGCTCTAAACTTAGCTTTTGCCATAACTGGCTGTACCCTCCTTAGCAAACTCATTACCTCCATGTTCTCATTACTTAAAAGGAATACAGAACTTTATCATTAAAATACTCTCTAACACTTCCAGAAGAAATTACGAAGAGGCTCAAGGCAGTGCCTTATTTAAACCACAGGATTCTATTTGACTGATAAGAAAACTTCGGTTAAGAGTTGCCTATTCCTTTCCAATTAACAATTGCTACAATTGAGTGGATTACAGCATCTGTGATGTATTGCCATGTGGCTTGGAAATCTTGAAATCTAACATCCATCTCATGGGAATAAATAGAACTGTCAAGATTACATTCTTTAGAAATTACCAGAGGAATCAACTGTTTGCTGTATAGAGCTTCTAAAGGATTCTAAGCTTCTAAAGGCAGCTCCTCACATTCCCCACTTTCTGGCACCATCTCTTTAGTCTCTCTATCCATCAACACATAAGTTTCCCTGATAGTGACCCTCTTTACCTATCTTTATCAGATCCCTTGTGATTATAGTGAGACCATAAGTTTAATTCCCATACAAAGGAACATAACTTTATCTGCAATGTCCCTTTAACTATGTAGGTCTAGGGACCAGACATACCTTGCCCATAGGCTACATAAAAGCTTTAAATGGATTTCCATAGGATCTCTCTGAAACTGTTGTGAACTCCGAACTTTGAGATGTTTGGCTGCATGCTAGAGAAGCACCTTAAGCCACAGCCCAAGACCTCCATATACTTAGAATATAATATCTGTGTGAAATACACCAGGATATACAATGAATATATGCCAGTAAACAAGATCCACTCCCAAATGTAGTTCAACATTTATCATCCTTCTCTCCAGCTTCTAAATAATTAGTTTGGCCTTTCCTGTGTCAGTTTCACCTTTTATACAAATTTCTTTCATATTTATAGAATGAATATGATATAAATTAGACTGTTAGACAAGAAAAATGCAGAGGTTTATTCCTAAAGAGAATACATCTAAAAAATATCCTAACTTATAAATAAATGCTATGCAAAGTCTGAAAAAAATGACAGAATTCCTACATTCAAAAAAAGAAACTCATTATGGGATCATAAAGCACCAAGACTATGATCCTTCATAGCATTGTAATGATTGAGTTTGTTCACATTTTCCTGAAGACTATAAAGGACGTGGTGGTAACATAGGGTTCTGCAAGAATCTTTCTCACCTTGAGAAAGTTGACGACCCAAGCATACGTAAATCACAGAGCAGTCTTTTTTTCCCTTAGAACAATTATTTATTTTGTATGCATTTTCAGCCTGCAACTATGATGGATGTGCACTACATGAGTGTTCAGGGAAATGCAAAGGAAAGAATCTGATCCCCTGCACCATGATCACGTGGGAACTGGTACACAAAGTATGTGTTCCTCAAGAGCAACAAATTCCCTTAACTGCTGAGCCAATGCTACAGCCAGACAAAAATATGCTTTAAAGTATTCACCATTCTTACTCATGAAATTACAAGTTCGAAACCAACTTCTTGCCCTTGTTAGAATGACTAAAATTAAGAAAACTGATGGACAAGTCAGGTATGATGGGAATACTTTCTTTATTTTTTTTCCATTGTGAATGCTTTATTTTTTCCTATATTTTTTTATTTACACTCCAAATGATTTCCCCATTCCTGTTTCCTCCCTCCCCGAAAGTCCCATAAGCACTCTTCCCTCCCCCTGTTCCCCATTCAACTCCCTCTCGCTTCTCTGTCCTGGCGTTCCCCTACATCCAGTCTTTCTAGGACCAGGGGTCTCTCCTTCCATCTTCTTGGAAATCTATTGATATGTGAATTGTGCCTTGGGTATTTCGAGATTCTGGGTTAATATCCCCTTATCAGTGACTGCATACCATGTGTGTTCTTTTGTGATTGGGTTACCTCACTAAGGATGATATTTTCCAGTTCTGACCATTTGCCTAAGAATTTCATTCAAAGCAGTCTTCTGTAGATGTAGATGTAATTAAAACAAACTGATCTGGCTTTTCTGATCATTATCAAAATTATATTTTCCAAGAAATTGAATGTTTTAAAATGTAAGGAAATATATCACCCCTGTAGTCATAATTAACATGAGAGGCTTTAAAGGAATTTCAGAAAGTATGCAATAAACATTAATATGCTAGCTTTTCTTCTAGGAGTATGAAGTTTGTGCGCTTGGATAATCTGGTTCATTTCTCTGATTTATCAAATTGTCTATATTTACTTAGTTATTTCCCCCAAAGAAGAATAAGTAACTACATGGGGTCCTATCTGTCTTCTGGCAAGAGTGTGACTCTGTTCTGCTTGGTGGTTGACTAGGTCTGCTCCTTCATAAATTCCTATATGACTAGTCATTCACCATGGTATTACATGCACTCATTTTCTGTCACTTGCAAAATTATCTTTTCTGTTTCTTTTTCCATCTTCTTTACATCTTGTAATAGTAGACATTTCTCCCCCATATCCACACTTCATCAGTTGTACAGTAGACCTCATTAACTGTGAGAAAGCTCACAGAACTTACATTAGTCAATGCTCAAAGAACTATCTAGAGCTACTGTGTTTGTGTTTGCTTCTGCCTTCAAATTTGAGAACATAATGTATTCTACCATGTTATATGACCATTTTTCTACTGTGGATACCAAAAAGATAGTGTCAAAGAGAGTGCATTGTATATACTAGAATAGTATAATGTGTGGAGGAAGAGTTCAGAAAGGCGAAGACTCAGGGTGAAAAAAGACTTGCCACATAGGATTGTGGCTCCTCAGTACCCTCTCTCTATATAAATGTCAAGTGTGTGTGACATCCTGCCTATAATGCCAAAATTCATGTGGAAGAGTCAGAGGATCCCAAAGCTGGAACATACTATTACAAGTGGAAATTATTGCATTCAGGTGACAGAGACCTTCATAAATATATAGGTGGAGATTAATCTAGGAAGACACCCAATGTCAACCTCACATAGCCCCCTCCCCCTCACAAACACACATACATGGCAGGGGTATTCAACAAGACACTTAAAAATCATTCATTCCTGGGTCTTCAGTTCTGTTCCATTGATCTACAAGCCTGTCACTGTACCAATACCATGCGGTTTTTAACACTATTGCTCTGTAGTACAGCTTGAGGTCCGGGATACTGATTCCCCCAGGGGTTCTTTTACTCTTGAGAATAGTTTTAGCTATTCTGGGTTTTCCGTTATTCCAGGTGAATTTTTGAATTGCTCTTTCTAACTCTATGAAGAATTGGTAAGATGGTCATTTTTACTATATTAATCCTGCCAATCCATGAGCATGGCAGATTTTTGCATCTTCTGAGGTCTTCTTCAATTTCTTTCTTTAGAGACTTGAAGTTCTTGTCATACAGATCTTTCACTTGTTTGGTTAGAGTCACGCCAAGATACTTTATATGGTTTGTGGCTATCGTGAAGGGTATCATTTCTCTTACTTCTTTCTCAGCCTGCTTATCCTTTGAGTATAGGAAGGCTACTGACTTGCTTGAGTTGATTTTATATCCTGCCACTTTGCTGAAGTCATTTATCAGCTGTAGGAGTTCTCTGGTGGAGTTCTTTGGGTCGCTTAAGTATACTATCATATCTTCTGCAAATAGTGATAGTTTTACTTCTTCCTTTCCAATTTGTATCCCTTTGACCTCCTTTTGTTGTCTAATTGCTCTAGCTAGAACTTCAAGTACTATATTGAAAAGATATGGAGAGAGAGGGAATCCACACTCCTATGGTCACTTGGTCTTTGACAAAGGAGCTAAAACCATCCAGGGGAAAAAAGATAGCCTTTTCAACAAATGGTGCTGGCGCAACTGGAGGTCAACATGCAGAAGAATGCAAATTGACCCATTCTTATCTCCTTGCACTAAGCTCAATTCTAAGTGGATCAAGGACCTCCACATAAAACCAGACACACTGAAACTAATAGAAAGGAAACTAGGGAAGAACCTTGAACATATGGGCACAGGGGAGAATTTCCTGAACAGAACTCCAATAGCTTATGCTCTAAGATCAAGAATAGACAAATGGGACCTCATTAAATTACAAAGTTTTTGCAAGGCAAAAGATACTGTCAAAAAGACAAAGCGGCAACCAACTAACTGGGAAATGATCTTTACCAACCTTACATCCAACAGAGGGCTAATATCCAATATATACAAAGAACTCAAGAAGTTAAACTCCAGAGAGGCAAGTAACCCTATTAAAAAATGGGGTACAGAGCTACACAAAGAGTTCTCACCTGAAGAATATCTAATGGCTGAGAAGCACCTAAAGAGATGTTCATCATCCTTAGTCATTAGGGAAATGCAAATCAAAACAACCCTGAGATTCCATCTCACATTCTGACTGAATGGCTAAGATCAAAAACACAGGAGACAGCAGTTGTTGGCGAGGATGTGGAGAAAGAGGAACACTCCTCCACTGCTGGTGGAATTGCAGGCTGGTACAACCACTCTGGAAAGCAGTCTGGCGGTTCCTCAGAAAACTGGGCATGACACTCCCGGAGGATCCGGCTATACCACTCCTGGGCATATACCCAGAGACTTTACCCACATACAATAAGGACACATGCTCCACTATATTCATAGCAGCCTTATTTATAATAGCCAGAAGCTGGAAAGAACCCAGATGTCCCTCAACGGAGGAATGGATTCAGAAGATGTGGTATATCTACACAATGGAATACTACTCTGCAATTAAAAACAATGAATTCACGAAATTCCTAGGCAAATGGTCAGAACTTGAAAATATCATCCTTAGTGAGGTAACCCAATAACAAAAGAACACACATGGTATGCAGTCACTGATAAGGGGATATTGACCCAGAATCTCGGAATACCCTAGACACAATCCGCATATCAATAGATTTCTAAAAAGATGGAAGGAGAGACCCCTGGTCCTGGAAAGACTGGATGTAAGGGAATGCCAGGACAGAGAAATGAGAGGGGGTTGAATGGGGAAAAGAGGGAGGGAAGGGGGCTTATGGGACTTTCGGGGAGGGAGGAAATGGGAAAGGGGAAATGATTTTGAATGTAAATAAAAAAAACTTAGAAAATAAAATTAAAAAAAAATCATTCATTCTGTGGCTAAGTTTGCTGACAGAGAAAACTTATTAATACTGTCAACTTTAGACTCACCAGGGAAAGAATCCTCTGAGAATATCTGAGAAAGATTTAGATTAGGCTAACCAAGGTAGACAGATTACTGTAAATATGGAATGGAACACCATCCCATGGCCTATTGTCCCAGAATGCGTAAAATGAAATAAGATAACTGAGTACCAGCATTAATTATTGTCTACTTCCTGACCATGGATGCAGTGTGACCAGCTGCCCCAAGCTCCAGTCACCAGAATGCCCCAACATGATGGATTATACTTCAAACAGTGAGTGAAGATAAACCTTAGTTTTCTTAAGTGGTTGTTGCCAGTAGTTTGCCATAGCAACAAGAATGGCAACAAGCACAGTGGTGTTTATGTGCACTACATAAGCACCATGTTCATATAATCCCTCAGAATTCAGCAGAGCATTTCATCGCCTGCCCTGAAAAGAAACCAGACCATCTGGCTGCCCTCATGACACATTTGGATAAGAATATCAGGGTGGAAATTAAGGTCAGAACAAACCAAGAGAGAAAATTTGACAAGAGTAGACTAACATATTTAATGTCAAGCGGATTTTAGATTTGGCCTAAAGTGTATAGAGGTCCTCTTTAAACTATGTCAGTGACATTTAGTTTAGATTCCTTTATCCTATGTTCATGCTTTGTAAATGATCATGAAATTTGGGCTTGGTAATGAAAAACCCATAAGGAAGATGGAATATAGAAAAAAAAGTAAAATGGAAGCAGCATCTCTTAAAATTCTTTCATATTAGAAAATGACTGAAAATATATTTCATGTGTAGAAAACCAAAACCAACTTTCAAAAATAATTAGTTGACATAGTTATGTTATTAAAATACAATATACAATGTATAAATATAATTATGTACACATCATAAATTTTAAAAATAAATTGTACATTTGTTCATTTGAGGAAACTGTATGTTTAGATTAATTGTTTTTAATTGTATATGTGCATGTCTGTATATGTGTGAGTGTGTATGCATGTGTGTGAGCGAGTATATCTGTGTATGGGCATATATGTGTCTATGTGTATGTGTGTATGTATGAATATATTTAAGGTAGGTAACTACTGCTGAAGAACCCCGCATATAGGACACGGGACTGAAATGAATCTCGCCCCAAAGCCTCCTTCCTCCTGTCTTGCTTTCCTAACACCACTGTCCTATACAAGCTGCCAAGGCAGTGAGACAGCCAAGTCTATCCAGCAGTGATGCCTGCGAGCCACACTGATCACTGAGATATCCCTAGATATCACTCAGCCTAGGGATAGGCTGAGATATCCCTAGAGCTGCAATAGGGGCACTCATGTCTCCGGGGATAACCAAGAGCTGACTAGTTGGACCTAGGGTCTTTTTAATAGGAGAGAAACTATACTTGGTACAAGAAACTTAGCCGAATTCCCAGAACTGGTGAGTTCAATGGATCTTAGAAAAGATCATATTAATGCCATTTTATAGGCCAATAATTCTGAAATTTATCTTTATATATACAAGAAAATTTTGTTCTCACACTTCATCAAACAGAAAACCACAACTGAACACAGTTCAGAGATCAATGAATCATGCAAAACCTGCCTTTAATAGACATGTCTTCAATATAACTCTTGTATCTAAAACACAAGGAACATCATGGAAGAAGACCAGAAAGACTGCAATTGCGATAGGATCAAGAATTCTTCTGTGAGACCATGTCTCTTGTAAAGAGCTGCCAAAACAAGATCTGAACAATGAAAACATCAATAAACATGTTGATGTGAAAAAGAAAACTGTTATGGTGTCCTACTCCTAGACAAAGAAGTTTAAGCAAAAAATTTTTGCTGAAGAAGAAAAACTTAGCCTTTCCAAAGGTAGAACCCTCTAATGTGTTGTCCTGTACATATTGGTCAGCCCTGAAATCATATACATAAAAACAGGAAATGAACTTGACAGGTTGCATTTATATATGTGTATATAGACATACATACACCAAAAATATATAGTTCATATATATTAATGATACTATATACATATAATACATGATAATATAGTTAATATATATTTAAATGTAATATATAAATTTATATATTCTTTCAATGATCCATGTCCTGTTTTTAAACATTAATATGCAGACTATTATAATTTTGTTAAAATTATATCTAAAATTATATCTATATATGCTTATATAGACATACATACATGAGTTATATATAATTACACATTATATGCAAATTATATATAAATTTATACATAATATTTATATAGTAAGTGTATAAACTATAATATATATCATATAATATAAATTTATAAAGTAAATATATAATATATTTATAATCAAAGAAAAAGAAACTATCAATCTGAGATGAGGATAGGGGCATGAAAAAAGGACAAGGAAGAATTATATAATTATAACTTAATTAAAATATATTAAATAAAAACCATGTGGGGCTGGAGGAAATGGAAGGGCACTGGCTACTCTTTTAGAGGACCAAGGTTCAATTTCCAATACCAATATGGCAGCTCACATCCATTTGTAACTACAGTCTACAGGCACTGTGTGCACCTGATTCACAGATGCACAGTCAAAACACAAATCACATAAAACAAAAAAATCTTTTAAAAACTCCAGGGAATTAGATTGTATAATATTAAGTGATGTCTCACAATATCTGAATGAAAAGATAAAATGTTTCCTCATATGTAGCATGGAGCCAATAATTTGTGTGTGCATATAAAGAAGTGCATGTGCGGCTAACATACAACATGAAGCGTGAAGAGGGAAGTCCGATACAAGGGATAAGGGAGGACTACATATAGAAAATGGACATGAGTTATGAAAGAGGATAGTAATAGAGTTGTTTTTGTAGTTCTAATTCTTTGTGGATTGTTTTGTCCACTTTTTAGGTGGTAGATAAGGGTATAAAATATATTTGATACTGAAGGTGTAAAGTTCAATGTGAAACCTCTGCATCTTCTTTTCTAAATACCTATTATTATTATTATTACTATTGTTATTATTAAGTTTTTTTACAGTGCAATCATTATCCCCC
The DNA here is from genome assembly GCA_036184795.1 of Tokudaia tokunoshimensis. NCBI lineage: Eukaryota > Metazoa > Chordata > Mammalia > Rodentia > Muridae > Tokudaia > Tokudaia tokunoshimensis. Next base: position 132,951,002 of record BTHU01000003.1, on the reverse strand, counting down.
TCCCATTCTGCCCCCAACAGTTCCTCATCCCATTCCTCCTTTCCAAGAAGATGTCCCTACCTCCCCAAACCACCACAACCCACACTCATCCCACAAGGTCGCCAAATTCCCTGGGGCCTCAAGTCTCTCAAGGGTTAGGTGCATCTTCTCTCATTGAGGCCATACGAGGCAATCCTCCACATACCTACTCTAACTGTACAGAATTCATTGAGTAGTATAGATGGGTCTGGTTAATGTGATGTTTTTACTTATTTGAAAAAATTAATAATAATAATAATAATAATTTAAAATGATTATAAATAAAAGATATAAAATAAAAACATAAGTGCTTATGCTACAGATTAGAGAAATTAGCACATTTATATATTTTTCAAGTTATGTAGTGATGTTAATCTAAATCAAAGAAATTTTAGAGTTAAGTTTAAATAAATCTTCAATTAATGGATAATAAAATAACTCATACTGTTTCTAAGATTAGTATGCATTGGGTGGCAGAGGTAAGTGTAGAGTCCTATAGAAAATGCTCATCATCTTCACATGATAAATCTATCAAAAACTGTAACTCAAAAGTGAATAAGTTAGGTTTTGCTGTGACTTTCTTGGTCATACACAATAGAACAACAAAGACATTTTCCTGTAATTTTTTTGGCAATATTTAGTAGTACTGTCTAATAGATTTGTGATATGAGAACTGGATTTTCATTATTGAAAGAAAGCACAGAGTCCTTGTCTTTTGTTTTTAAAAACTTAAAACAAGTTGGGCATAATGTGACATGCTGTTGATCCCAACACTCAGGAGGCAAATGCAGGAGAATTTCTCTGTGTTTAAAGTCAACCTGATCTACACAGTGAGCTCCAGGCAAGTGAATCCTACATCATGAAACAATACTGAAATTGAAAGTATCAACAACAAAAAAAAGAATTTAAAATAAATTTTGTTTTCTGTTTATATGTTGTCGAATGATTCTCTAAATATAAAAATTAATTTCCTGTCAATGCACAGGGAAAATAATACTATTATAATGAATACCAAGATATTCTATAAATCTCCTTATTTTGGAAACATAATAAGTTTAAGTGTAGACAAAATAATCAGAATTTCAGATTTTCTTTCAAAAAAGCAAAGAAACAAAACCTAGGAAAACATTGCTCTTTACCGTTGTATTTCTTCCATATGTTCCACAGGGCATAATATAGAATGATACATCCTAAGAACTTGATAAATGTGGAAGCCAATAAAATGGTTATTTTGAACCATTCTGATACAAGCAAGTGAGGCTTTATGCTTCAAAAGAATGCCTTCTCTCCCTGTCTTTGATGCTGCAGAAATCCATTAGGTGGCCACAGTTACTGAATGGAGTCATCTGAAAGGTCTCCTACTTGACATAAATGAAGGAGCAGGAATTTGAAAGAAGGTTTACACCAGCAGTGGTCATGGCTGCACTTGCAAAGCATAATAAACCTTGCATCTGACAATGCAGTTTTAAAATGTGAAGCCTCTCTTTCTTGCATTTCCATTTCATAGAGAAAATACCAACACTATTAATATCACCTGACATTTACTGAATGCCTCAGAGTTGTCTAATAACTTACAAACTACCACAAATCAGCCATTCTATGCAACAAAGCACTGACTCTCAGGAGGATATATGATCCCAATAAACTAAATTATGGAAACAGATTTTAAATAAATTTAAAAAGTAGACACCCATTTTGCAACATTTAAGCCTTATTTTAATGATTTCAAACCACTGGTAGTAATTCAGTTCACAAGGAAATACATTAATATGTCACTAATAAATTAAAATTAAATGTACTCTTTAAAGATGAAGAATTGTATTGACAAGTATAGAATAAGGTCTTGCCTAATAAGAGAGTGGGCATAAAAATATTACAGAATTTGAACCTGTCTCCTTTCATGATGCCCTTCTCTCTACAAACAATAGGAATTTTAAGTTACCTTCTGCTTCTTATTAAAACACTTTATAAAAGCTAGCAAACAAGCAAAAAATCCCAAATAGCAGTTCATTTACAGTCATCTCCATCATTGTCATGAACTTCTATAGAAATGATACTAATTTATGTTCCAGAATAAGAACCCAGAGAAGGAAGCACTATCATTGTTCTATTTCTAGTCTATAGACATAGATACTGATCATTGTGGCAGAAAAATATTCATGTATTTTTAAGGACAAAAAAATCATGGAGCCTGAGGTCAGGGATGGTGATTAACCCAACTATTCTTTTATTGTTAAGAATTGTTTTAATTATTCTGGGTTTTTTGCCTTTCCAGATGAATTTGAGAATTGCTCTTTCCATGTTTTGGAAGAATTGTGTTGGATGGAGATTGCATTGAATCTGTAGATTGCCTTTGGTAGGATGACCATTTTTACTATGTTAATTCTGTCAATCCATGAGCATGGGAGATCTCTCCATTTCCTGAGATCTTCTTTGATTTCTTTCTTGAGAGACTTGAAGTTATTGTCATACAGGTCTTTCACTTGTTGAGTTAGTTACCCCAAGATATTTTATATTATTTGTGGCTATTGTGAAGGGAGTTGCTTCCCTAATTTCTTTCTCAGCCTCACAAAAAGGGACCTAGCATGACCGCACTCCAGAAGACCCAACAACATCAGAAAGAGTCAACTGCAGATATCTGCACCCAACCAATGGACAGAAGCTGCTGACCCCTGTGGTTTAATTAGGTAAAAGCTGGAAGAAGCTGAGGAGGAGGGCGACCCTGTAGGAGGAAGAGCAGTCTCAATTAACCTGGACCCCTGAGATCTCTCAAACACTGGACCACCAAACAGGCAGCATATACCAGCTGATATGACGCACCCAACACAATACAGCAGAGGACTGCCAGGTTTGTGTTCATTCAGAGATGATGCACCTAACCCTCAAAAGACTGGATGCCCCAGGGAGTTTAGAGGCTAGGTGATGTCGGGGGTGGGGGGGGGACATCCTCGTGGTGACCTGGGGTGGAGTGTGGAAGAGGTATGGGATTTGGAACAGTAGGAGGGTGGATGGGGGGTTGGAATGAAATATGGAGTGTAAAAAATTAATTAATTAACTAAAACAACAATAACAAAAAGACCAGGCAGTAGGCTAGCTTGTAGACAATTTGTTAATTAGTAGTTGATGGGAAAGGGCCCAGTCCATTATGAGTGGGGCAACCCCTGGACTGGAGGACCTGTGTCCTAAAAGGAAACAGGCTGAGCAAGTAATAAGTGGACAGCTAGTAAGCAGCACTCCTCCATACCTTCTTCATTAGCTCCTGCCTCCAGCTTCTTGCCCTGTTTTTCTAAATTGACTTTCTTCAATGATAAACTATGATGTGGAAGTGTGAGCTGAATATACCCTTTCCTCACCCCTCCCCCCAAAAAAGAAGTATCCTTATGTAGTGATACAAACCCTATGCATCTAGGACAGTGTCATGTTCATTGTGTGAGCATGTGAATGTGAAGATGTCAAAAATATGTAGATGAGTACATGTAGATAAATATGTGGTACCATAAGTATTTAACATGCAGAATCAAGCAAGTGTGGCTTTGATCCATTCGTATTTAAAAAAAAACATGAAAATATGCAGGGCACTAATGGCAGCGGAGCAGAATTACAGGACAGCAGAGCTTTCTCCTCATTAAAATCCTAGTCAGGTTATGAGTGTATCTGGAGTTTATTACTCTGATCAGATGTTTAGTGCATATTTGTCTATAGAATATCTTATAAGTAAATATGTATGTTTATAATATAACCATGGAGATTTGCCTAGCTTACAAAAATTCCTACTTTCCACTCTATATTAGACATCTCTTCTTTAAAAAGTTTATTATTTCTTTGAGAATTTCATGTGTTTTAATCATACTCCTCCCTATACCCTAACTCTTCCCAAACCTATTATCCCTTTCCTATCCACTCAGCTTTATCTTTCTCTTGGTACACCAAGACTAATTTGTGCTGCCAAATATCTTTGCACATGTGGCCTTCCAATTGCGTTTTGTCAACTTATCAGAGCTACACATGAAGAGAAAACTTTCTTCCCTTTCCCAGTAACTAACAATTTCTCATTGTTCCTCAGTTAGTGGTAAGAGTTCCCATTGACATGCTGAGATTTTGTCTGGCTTGGACTTGAATAGGTCTTGTCTGTGCTGTCATATGTAACATGTCACATATATCTTATGTGAGTGAATATGTACAACTTTCCTGTGCCCAGAAGATGCTCTTTCCTGTAGTCATCTACTATGTCTATCTATGTCTTACACTCTTCTTTCCTCAATAATCACTGAAACTTGGAAAGACAGGTGTTGTCTGTATCTTTCCTTGAGGGATGAACATTCTGTGGTCTTTATCGTCAACACTTTAGTCTGTTATTTTCTTTATGTTAATCACCATCTACTGAAAATTTAACTTCTTTGATTAGTATTGACAGATGTACTGGTCTATAGACTTAATGGTACATCATTAGGAATCAGTTTAATACTATGAGCATTTATCAGAGTATAAATAGTAGGTTCTACCCTAGGGCCTTCAACCATCTAGCCATAGGTTCCTAGTCTCATAACAGTTGTCAGGTACAGATTTCATCTTATGGAGCAGTTCTTAAATCCAATCAGAAAATATGTTCCACTGTGACACCAGTGGGCACGTCTAACTAGGGCAGCCATAATTACTTTTCTTCTCTAGTAGTGTATATAATACTTTTCAGCACTTGAAGCTAGTAGAGATGAAGCTTCAAAGTTAGTGCCAGTTTGATGTCTCCATGTTCTATGACTCAAGTGTGAAACGTTTTCAGCAATGAGGTCTTACTATCAAGTTCAGGAGGCTAACCAAGAACACTGGCAATAGCCTGTAAGATTTGCGCAGAGATCTATGGGATCTCACTGGCCAAAAATACATAGATGTACTAAGCAAGTTAAACTGATGTTCCTTTTGTTGTGAATATATGAGATTCTTCAATGATTGAGAGAAACAAAAAGACACAAAATATAGAAAGAAAAGAAATGAGCAGTAATGAACAATACTAAACAAGGATTCTTGCCCCATCCTCATTTCTGGGTTTTCTGTTTGTTTTTGTTTTATTTTTGACCCTTTCCATGGACAATGAGCATATTTTTTTTCAGGATAACTCAGTTCTTTGGTCACAGACAATGGATTCAGAAGAGTACAGATCACCTAAAAGTCTTCAACAGTGGAGAAACAGGCAGTCAGAAAGATGAAATTACACAAAGGTTCAACACTAGAAGTGGCAAGAACAAGGTTGCATTCTACTTTCAGGTGGAATTCATATAAAATTGAGAGAAATTTTGTAGACTACTAAAAGACAAAGGATCAAAAGACAAATAATAAAATATAAAATATACCCAAAACCCCACAAAATTTTTGTCTTTGTATGTTGGTATAAATAACTTTGGGAAGTTCAAAAGGTTGGAATATGAGACCCAGATCTGCCAGTCAAACTCTATCCATACTTCACAATAATGAACGGCAACTTACCAGGTATGTTGTTCTTAAAGATGATATTTTTTGTCAACTTGGAAACTAAACACCATTTCCTGCTTGAACATGTATTTTTCTATTTACAAGATATTGATTACTAACTCCTTTGAAACTTGTGTACTGGCTGTATTGATAATTTTCAGTTTTATGAAATATTTGAAATTATAAAATGACATCTTGAAAGTAGTTTTGGGCCCCAAGGGTAAATAATCTAAAACTTTATATTATAAGATAGTTTTTTTTAAATAAACTCTGTTGGGGTCTATAAAAAACCCTCATTTTAAAGCCTAATTAAAATTTTGACTTTATTACAAAGTGTAACATATCATTAAAAAGTCAAAAGTTTCTGAAGATACATGAAAATAAATGTAGGAATTGTGAATTAAATTTGATGTATCTGAGGTTTATAAGTCCATTTACACTCTGCAGGGGAGAGCTGCTGTTTGAATGAACTCACATTCTCCCCATTCAAAATTTGTTAATATTCACAATCTCTTCAAGGATGGCCCAATGCACACTGCATATGTGTGTCATATTAAAATGACTGCGAGGAATTTATACATGTGGACTCGGGGATGGCACTGATATGCTGTGGCCCTAGCTTTACCATCTCACCTTTAAATTGACTGGAACTGCAATCTGTATTATCAGTGGCACCTATGCTAAGTATGATATGTTTTCAGTATGGCTATGAGAAGCTGTGTACTAAAGCTTGTCTTCTGTACCCAACTGTTCATTCTCTAGATAGTGGCAACCTTGTCCAGCATAATTTTTTATGGATCACAAGTCAATATTATAAAATGCATGCTAGTGCACAAAGAAATTATTGATTTATTGCAAACCTCTAAACTGCATCTGTCATTATGCCTCCAATGCATGGTCACATTATTTAATCCATACCATCCACAAGCTTTCAGCACCCACTTCATCCTAGGGATCTGTGATAGTTAATGTTCAGTGTCAACCTGCCATGAACTAGAGACACCTTGTAATAGAGTCTCAGATGAGGCATTATCTAGCTCAGGTTAGCTTGTGGGCGTCTCCATGGAGAATTATCTTAATTGTTAATTGTTATGGAAGTTCATGTAGGTATAATGTTTTTGAGCATTGTGTAATGGATATCCTTGTGTTATTAAAATGCTGACTTCTCTGCCCTCATATCTTGTTTCAATCCAGACACAGCATTATAATGCTTATGTCAAGAATATTCTGTCTCAAGTTTATATAAGCAATTATTCCGATTAAGTCTTTGCTTTGTCAATAAATTCTGATAATCCAATAGCTGGGCAGGAGAAAAAATAAGGTAGAACTTTCCCTAGTCAGGGGAAGGAGAGAGAAAGTAAGGGGATTTCAGATCTGCTGTGAGAAGGAAAGAGGAAAGAGCTCTTGAGAGTTCATCAGAAGCATGAAAAGCACTAACTGCAAATGTCATTGGTGTCATGGCTTGAAGATAGCCAGATTAGTTTAGGGGAACAAGATAAATTGCCCAGTATTGAAGTGATGCTTAAAATAAATCTTAAATTTTTGGTGTCATTAATGAATACTAACTAGGATAAAGAAATACAGGCACCTTATTAATTTAATACATACATTTATATTAAAAATAACTTTAACAAGTTCTCAGGCTACCTTGGCCAGTATCTTTTTCATGGATGGGGTCCTTAGCTATACAAAGGTAAAGAAAGTTTTCTGAAAGCAGGCAAGCAGGCACATGGTTGCGTCCATTTCTCTTTGCTCCTTACTGTGAAGATTATATAACCAGCTGTCAGAAGTTTCAACTGCTCCTGTGACTTCCCTCCATGAACAGAAGTTAGCCCAGAAATGTTACCCAAACAAAGCTCTTCCTCACCTTGGTAGCTATTGGCCAGGAAGTGTTTATCACAACAGAAAATAAACTAGGAAAGGGGCTCAAATATTTTCAGACATTTCAGCATCATATCTTAGTGTTTTATTCACTGCCTCCTCTCTTTGTATCTTGTGCTTCGCTGCTCACAATGAATCACGGATTTAAACATAAAGAAGAAGAAAAATAATTGACAGCCCTTCAACCAAATTCAGAGAACAGGACAAAAAACCAAGTTTCAGTAGATGTCAAACAATATTTGATCATATAAAGTATCTAATGGCACTGTCAAAGCCACTGCCCACATTCCTCGAGTTCTGTTTCTCTCCTGCTTTCCAAGTTTGGCATTCTTCCTATTTCTGTCCTGGGCTGTACTTTGATTTCCAACTATCTTATTTTACAATACATTACACATCAAACATTCTCTTTAAAAACACCTTCTCTAGAGTAGGACATGTGTGCATGCACATTTAATCCTAGCACTCAGAAGGTAGAAGCAGATGGATTTCCATGAGTTCTAGACCAGCCAGGGCTATGTATGAGACTCTGCTTAAACATCCAGTACTGGATGAATCACTAAGTGCCTCAGAGGACCAAAGTTAAAAGAAAATAAAACCAAAAGCAAAAAAGTAACCTTGGTTGAATTTAATAAATCATCTGACATCATTTGTTGGATTCCCTGATTTTTGGTTTTTGTTTTGTGTTTTGTTTTCTCAATTTTCTCTCTCAAATGTTGTTTGAGATTCTTTTCTTTAGACAATATAAAAGGAGAATATCTATAAATATGCTACTAATTTTATGACATACACATTAAAATAGATTATATTTCTAAAAATCAGTCATAATGTTAGGCTGTTGATGTAGTGTTCAGTAAGAAATTTTATAAATGGATACTGATAATTTTTAGAATTTATCAATTTTTAAGTAACTTATTGTTTATAGCTTGGAGAAATTGGTAATGAGCTTGTTCTCACAAAATCCATCACTGTTAATTATTTTTTATTCAATCTATATGTGTATGCTAGCTACCAACCGATGAAGCAATAGGATCATTCATTTTTCAGAGTTATAGGTAAAATTTGCTTCAGTTCTTCATTCAATTTGATGCTTAAAATATTTCCACATTCCAAAAATATATTAAAGACTGACTGACTTCACAGATGGTATATCAGTCATCCAATATACTACCTTCAGTATCACAGGCTCCTAGCAATCCATCTCAGTCTGCTCTAAGATATCAAAATGACACAGTTTGTCATTTTTCCACAAAATTACCATACGAGATTACTTAGTCAGATTTGCATAATTAATTCTTATTCCCACCCTCAGTGTTCACTTGAAGAAATCATGTATCATATCTCTCTAGGACACACATATGAAGCACAGAAAATGGGAAGGAGCTTTGATTTGAATGGTTTCAGCACTGGTGATTTCCTGTTAAGTACTTGCTTTTGACACAGTGTAGTACTTCCTCATTTACATCAGGTTCTCCAAGCCATTTAACCCTGTACATAGAAATCATTTCTAGAAATGCATTCTGAGGATTAGAGTTAATACAGCTAAAGTCTTCAAAGTATCTTGCAAAAAAAAAGTTAGCTTTTAAGTATATGATATTATCATTTTAGTTGATATTAAATTCAAGGAGCTCATCTTTGCCTTCAGGGCTCTGTAGTTTCCTGTGCACTTCCAAATCTCAGCTATCAAACACATTTCTTAAATGCTCAATATAAATGTTAAAGTACTATGTTTCCAAGGGTGTTCAACACCCACTGCAGATACTTGATAAATCCAATCATTCCTCTGAGTTGCAGAGAAATGTATTGAAAAGACACATTTTGCATTTATATAGAATTTGTACTTTCAAAGACTTAACTGATCACTTATTTTATTTCTTAATAGTTATGTGGTAATTGGGGGGCCATGGAGATAATTATCAGTTAATTTTCATTCTGCAAATAGAGATCATTGATTTTTTTTTAATTGTGTAGAATTGGACTCTGCCATAAACAGAGGTGTGGTAACTACCAAATAAATATTTGCTGCATATTCCTTTAATAGAAAGAAATAGCAAGTATCAGCTAGCCGCAGAATCATTTCCTTCTTTAAATACTAATGAGTTTAACAAAACATTGATTTTAAATGAGAATTTTCTATCTCTAATCACTAAATATAAAATTAATCAAAATTATACCATGTTTTGGTATAAGTAGCAATACATTAAAATTTGCTTTCAAATTATTACATTAAAATATCTAATTATATAAAAATCTAATGTAAATCCACAATATCTAATATGTTATGTGTGCCTAACAGCAATTATCTTTTAATTCCATTCAAAAAAAGTTTTGTTGCACTTGACAAGCTTGGTTTTCACATAATGAAATTCTATCTATAAATGAAGATAAACATTATATTTTGGTCACTACCCATAAATCAGTAATGTTCCTAGGCCAATTATAGTGGCTATCATCAAGAAATGGGTCAAAAGCTGGCAAGGATATAGAAATAGCAACCATTATTTACCATAGGTGGAATGTAAATTTGTGTAGCTATTATATGTAAGTCAATATAAAGTTATCTCGGAAAACACTAGAAAAATATAGCTCTCATACCATGAGCCTTAATGCTATGCGGCACATAAAGGACTCTATAACCTATTACAGAGATACTTGCTCATCTATGTTTATTGTTGTTATATTTAAAAGAGTAATAAAATGGAATTAGTCTAGATCTTCAACAGTAAGTTAAGAAACAATGAAAACAGTGTAGAATCTAGACACAATGGGTTTTATTCTCATAAAGAAAAATTTATGAAATTTTCAGTAAAAAAGACAAAACTGGAAATTATATTTAAGTGGAAACTCTTCAAATCATTACTAGTGAATACAATTTAGCTACAGGAAGCATTCTTTGTGGTTTCCTACTGCTTATTTATAGTGCAGACCAGTTATACTCAGAACAAGTGTGTGAACATAAAGCAGGTCTATGTGAGACAACACCGTGGAGGCTGTTGTGCAGAAAGCCATGATTGTTGGTTTCATAGATGACTTCAACAAGAGCCAGATGGAATACACAAAAACAAAACACACAAACTGCTTACAAAGACTGTTTCTCACATGGTTATCAACAAGGGGCTCTAGACCATATTTTTTTTAAAACATCTTTAAGGAGCTGGCTAGCAATTAAAGGAGAATTAAAAGAGGTACTAATTTTGTAGTGCAAACAATAAAAGCTGAGGGTGTGGGAGAGACCTAAAGAGGGAGAAAGCACAGGCATTGATTAGATGTATCAGAAAAGCTTCAGGGATGGGGAGACTTAAATTCAAGCATCAAGAAATGGGCTAAAGAGAGATTGGGAGAAAAGGCAAGGAAGCTTCCAGATGGGAGAACAGCATGAGCAGAAGACAAGAGTAGGAGTCTATTCCCCAAATGTTATTTCAAGTTCCCCTTCTTACAAGCCTACAATGGCTCCCAATTATCCCTGAATATAATTAAGATTCCTAATCGCAGGCTTCAATCCTTCCACTCCTCCATCCCTAGATGCCCATCTAATACTTGACAAAGGCATTTAAGCCTGATACACTCTCCACAGACTTTTCATCAGCATTACACAATGTCTGCAGCTTCCATAGTTCCTCCTAAGAAATGTTCCCCAAGGCACCATTCTGTGTTCAGTTTATACTTCAAAAGATGGCTTAAATTGGATCCTTTTTTCCATAGGCTTCCTCCACTAACTTATCTTTGCTCTGAACCTCATAGACAAACTACAATTAGTCAATATTTGTTTCCTGTGATCTTAAAACTCAAATCCATACTTGATTGTGCTCAATAGTGCTCTCAAGAAAGACACAAACTATGCCCTTCATTAACTAGCTGAGGTGAGGGAGCCCTTGAACTTTCAGCTCAATCCAGGATGCTTGGCTCTCCTTATACACTTCATGTATGTATTCACAAATTATTTGTTGGTAACACTGATCAAGGTCTGCAATTTTTTATCCTACAGAAAGTTTCTACTTCAGAGAAAAAGCAAACAGTGATTCATATAGCGTGTGAAAATTCAATGTAATGTTATTCCAAAGGCTGAAACCATTTGGAAATAAGCTACAATCCAATCAGATTTATGATTGTCTACACATGGAAATTTTCAACAATGACATGTGGTAAAAGGAGACGGGTTTGCAGAAGTACAAGGGATGAAGTATATTTCATGAAGGTGGTCCAGATTGGCCTAATTTTATTGCATTGGAGACCTAAAGGGTATGACATAGCATATTACATGGACAAAGTTTGTAACTCATTGATAGATTATACACACACACACACACACACACACACACACACACGCATTTAGTACAGAAAATGTATTTTTGCATTACATTTTGTGAGCATTGCAAGCTAGGCCATCGTCTTAATAAATACTAAACATTTTAGCCTATTTTTTCATAACATTCCATTTTCTTTTATTTGTATTCATGGTCATCCATCTTCTACAAGTAGAAAAGAGGTTTCACAGGCTAGGGGATCCTTCCTAACTTGGCTGCTATGGTTTCCCTAATACCCAGGTTACTGAGGAATATTTTTTAAAATTAAGAAATTGCTTCTCATAATGTTTTTAAAAATTGTTTTGATCTACCAAAGCTACATGATCATTTAAGAGAACCAGGAAGAATGGAAAATTTAAAGTAACTTTTTCCTTTTAGATAGAAAATACATATAAGAACATTGTGGTAATTTTCTGCATTTAGTACAGAAAATGTATTTTTGCCTTACATTTTGTGAGCATTGCAAGCTAGGCCATCATCTTAATAAATACTAAACATCCCTTTTGTACTCTCTCTTGGATAATGATGTCCAGACTTGGCAGTGCAAGAAGTTGAAGCAGTGCAGTTAAATTCCACTCATTTCTTTCTGGTTTCTGTACCTTCAGGGGAATGCAGAGATTGAAAAACCATCTAGTAATAAACAGTCCTGATGCTTTCCTAGACGCTTTACAAGATATAAAAACAGGTATCGGGGAAGCTGGAGCTTAAGGCTGAGGCAGTTTATCATGAGCCTATTACCATATAAGCCACAGTTATGTAAACACAGCTCAATCTTATTCCTGTGTAAGTACAAACAATGAGAGGGATACTCTTGGGTTCTCAGTTATGCTAGAAGGGAATCCTTCACAGCCAATGTAGTGAATTAAGAACGTGCACACCTGCCTAACTTCAGTCTACAAGAGTGATGACGATGTCATGGAAGGAGTTAACTCAGGGTAGAAAGTGGAATCTGACTTTCATGAAACCTAAGCAGCCCAAGGGAGTCAGAGCTTCTCACTACCACCAGTGTCCCAATTCCTAGTACAGAGACCAAAAGAACAGCAGAACAATAAAGCAGAGAAAGGCAATTTTCACCACAATGTAATGGGAAGCCATTCTCAAATACTTCCTGATAAAACCTTCAAGAGATACAAGGACAAAGGAAAATAAGACACTAGGAAAATGAAACTGCCTGGGAGATGTTGAGGAAAACTTTTGAATGATGACTATAAGAGCTATTTATTTTGAGCATTTCACTAATTGTTGGATTCTTCATTTATCTACAATGCAAGTTAGAGTTTGACCATGTGGTTGGCCTACCACATGTTTAATCACATAATGTCTGTCATATACTTAGTGTTCAATAAACATATTTTAATTTAATGACTGAAATAATTAAGGGCTCTCTAAGCAATTATGATTCTTTAATTGCAATTTGGCGCCTTGATTAAAAAGAAAACAGGAATGACCTTTTAGTCTCTACTGCCCAACCACACAGAAGAAAGAAGAAAATAAAATCTTGAGAAAGCAGTTCTGTGAGTTCACACAAAAAGCTGAATTTATTCTTTACTTTGTACAAGTTTACTCTCATAAAAAAAATCTCTAGACAGAAAGTAAAATAAAGTGATTTGAGTCCTCCCAGAAGCTATTGACCCATCCTTGTGTCACAATTTAAAAGGATAGCGTGGTGACAATCATATTTAGTTAACATACACCAGCTTTTTTGTTTCATTCATTGATTATAAAAGACTGAACAAAAGCATATTAAGGAGAAAACAGTTTACTTCATTTTATGTTTCCAAGGTACATTCATCATTGAGGGAAGTCAGGGCAGGAATGCAAGGAAGGACCAGAAGGTAGAACCACTTGCTTGATGCAGGAACTCACTCTGGCAGGGAATTCAGTATGAATTCCCTTGTAGTATGAAACCTCCTATGAGGCTAAGGAGGTGGCCTCCTGTGTATGAGAAGACCATTTCCTGGCTCCGCACTGAATTTCTTAAAAGTTCACATATAGTACATTTTCTAGTACATAGTTCACACTTTCTAGTACAAACCAGGAAAACCTAGTTGGGATGTTAACACCCACAATGGACTGGGCTCTTGATTCTTCTTTTTTTTCTTTTCTTTTTTATTTTATTTTCTAGGATTTTTTATTTACATTCCAAATCATTTCCCCTTTCCTGTTTCCTCCCTCCCCAAAAGTCCCATAAGCCCCCTTCCCTCCCTCTGTTCCCCGTTCAACCCCCTCTTGCTTCTCTGTTCTGGCGTTCCCCTACATCCACTCTTTCCAGGACCAGGGGTCTCTCCTTCCATCTTCTTGGAAATCTATTGATATGCGAATTGTGTCTTGGGCATTCTGAGATTCTGGGTTACTATCCCCTTATCAGTGACTGCATACCATGTGTGTTCTTTTGTCATTAGGTTACCTCACTAAGGATGATATTTTCAAGTTCTGACCACTTGCCTAGGATTCCATCTCACACCAGTCAGAATGGCTAAGATCAAAACACAGGAGACAGCAGTTGTTGGCGAGGATGTGGAGAAAGAGGAACACTCCACTGCTGGTGGGATTGCAAGCTGGTACAACCACTCTGGAAAGCAGTCTGGCAGTTCCTCAGAAAACTGGGCATGACACTCCTGGAGGATCCTGCTATACCACTCCTGTGCATATACCCAGAGGCTTCCCCTGTATGCAATAAGGACACATGCTCCACTATGTTCATAGCAGCCTTATTTATAATAGCCAGAAGCTGGAAAGAACCCAGATGTCCCTCAATGGAGGAATGGATTCAGAAGATGTGGTATATTTACACAATGGAATATTACTCTGGGCTCTTGATTCTTGATTAATAACAATTAATACTCAAGAAAATCCCTCAAGGTTTGTCCACAGAAATCCTATTTAGGCAATTACTTAATTGAGGCTCTGCTCTTAGATTACTGTGTCTAGTTGACAATTAAGACTAACTAGGAAAAGCATCTCACTGTCATAGGAATTACAAGCAGGAAGAATGTGTAATAAGATTTAATATTTCAAGGATGGTCTTTGAAATGCAAGGCTTGTAGCCAGGAGCATTATGATGGTACATTTTGATTGTGAACTTGTTAGAATCACACTTGAGAGTCTCGGTGAAGGATTGTGTGGATCTTCTTGGCCTGTGGGCATGTCTGCAGAATTGTCTTAATGATTACATTACTTGGTATAGAAAGACCTAGTTGACTTTGGCCAGCACAATTCCTTGGGTTCAGATATTGGACTGTCTAGGATAGAAGAAAAGAGCTTAGTGAGCATTCATTTATTTTGTCTCTACACTAGATTGTAGATGTCACACTCTGTCAAGCTTCTGTCATTGTGCCCTCCCTGCTGTTGTGGAATGTAATCAGCACCTCTGAGTTGAAGTAAACATATTGTCCCCTAAACTCTTGTCAGGTTGTTTTTACCAAAGTAACAGAAAGGAGACTAAGAAAATCAACTTCCTCAAATTTAGAATAATCTAGTTCTATAGTTAATTAAATACACATTTTCAGAGTGCCTATCACATCAGACATACTTGATGTTAGAATATATTGGTATTCTAAGAACTTTGTGATATGATTTTAGACTTATGTAATAGAATTAATATTTACTAAAATTTAATAATAATTTAGGAACTTGGTACACTAGAGCATTTACAATAATTAAGACTTCAGACATTGTTGTTTCTTTCTTCCTTCTTTCCTTCCATCCTTCCTTCCTTCTTGTTTCTTTCTTTCCCTATTTCTTTATTTTCTTTATTCTTTTTTCTTTCTTCCTTTCTTCTTTCTTTCTTTCTTTCTTTCTTTCTTTCTTTCTTCCTTTTGATTTCATTGTTTTTACATTATAATTTTGAAAGAATTGCTTGCTGGTAATTATGAATTCAAGGGAAAACCTCGTAGTATGAAAAATTACCCTATGAGGCTAAGGAGGTTGCCTCCTGTGTATGAGTGCTTCTTCTGTAACAAGAATCCTTTCTCTATTAAAAGATAATCATAACCAAATGTACCCAGCTATAACCCCAGTCTTGATGGACAGAGACAGGAAAAGTCCAGGAAGTCAAAGATCAAACAAAGTGAGCTTTCAAATTAATGAAAGTCCTATCTGAAAATGGTAGGTAGATAGTGATAGAAGATAACACTTATGCCATGCTCTGGTGTCTACATGTGTGCACATGAGTAAGTACACACATACACACACACACACACACACACACACACACACATAGAGTATGTTAGTTGTGTATGTGCATCATACATATGTGCACACACAAGGTAAGGCAAAAAAGAATTTTCTAGATTTCATACTTTTTCAAGCCATTATATGTTAAGTGATGGGGAAACTACATAAAATTATTTAAGATAATTGTCTAATTTTTTTGCATTATTTTAATGTAAGTATGAGTTATTTCAATACAATTTTATAACTTCATTCAGCCATTGCCACGTTGGGTGATTAACCACAGACCTCCTTCTGATATTCGAGAGCCTAGTTCCACACTTCTATCCCTTGCATTTCAAGTATTCTCTCTCAGTAATTCTATGAGGAAACATATACACAAGACTCAGCTATTTCATCCATCTCCTAGGGAACCCAAAGCCATGCATTTACATAACAAAGTAAATTACTTTTCAAAATCGCATATGTGGGTGGAGGAACTTTACTCACTTCATTTTTGTCAAAAGTAAACTGCAAAGTGTCTTAGTAAGAGGATTTACTGGGACTATTATATGGAGGACATGTTCTGAAGGAACAAGGAAAGTTCTGCAAGTACAAAGCTAGGTTCACAATCGGAGGCAGACCTGGAAATGTTTGGTTCTGTTAGAAGAAGCTTTCAGTCAGGATGGCTAAGATCAAAAACACAGGAGACAGCAGTTGTTGGCGAGGATGTGGAGAAAGAGGAACACTCCTCCACTGCTGGTGGAATTGCAGGCTGGTACAACCACTCTGGAAAGCAGTCTGGCGGTTCCTCAGAAAACTGGGCATGACACTTCCGGAGGATCCGGCTATACCACTCCTGGGCATATACCCAGAGACTTTACCTGCATGCAATAAGGACACATGCTCCACTATGTTCATAGCAGCCTTATTTATAGTAGCCAGAAGCTGGAAAGAACCCAGATGTCCCTCAACGGAGGAATGGATTCAGAAGATGTGGTATATCTACACAATGGAATACTACTCTGCAATTAAAAACAATGAATTCACGAAATTCCTAGGCAAATGGTCAGAACTTGAAAATATCATCCTTAGTGAGGTAACCCAATCACAAAAGATCACACATGGTATGCAGTCACTGATAAGGGGATATTGACCCAGAATCTCAGAATACCCTAGACACAATCAGCATATCAATAGATTTCTAAAAAGATGGAAGGAGAGACCCCTGGTCCTGGAAAGACTGGATGTAGGGGAACGCCAGGACAGAGTAATGAGAGGGGGTTGAATGGAGAAAAGAGGGAGGGAAGGGGGCTTATGGGACTTTCAGGGAGGGAGGAAACGGGAAAGGGGAAGTGATTTGGAATGTAAATTAAAAAAATAAAATAAAATAAAAAAAAATACCCAGAACTGAAAAAAAAAAAAAAAAAAAGAAGAAGCTTTCAGGCACATGGTTCATTCTTTGTCACTGCTTCCTGGTTCGAACATGCTCATAACACACACAACTCAAATTTCATATTGGGCTTTCCAGTGCCAACTTACAGTATACAGAGCAGGATTTATTTCTTTCCTGTATATAAACAGGAAAGTCTGGGATAAGTAAAGCCATTCCTGTCATTACATTTTGGAAATAATTACAATTCAGAAAAATTTGTATTGTAGCAAAAGCAAAGAAATCACTCTGAAAAACTCAGTAGAAAGCATAGTTTGGGGAAATCGCAAAGAAATGACTATTTTCTACATTTCTATCCATTAGAATGCCTCAGAATTTATGATTTTGATATCTTCACTCTGATTTTAAGAGAAGTGCAATACAATGAAGTTAAAGTTCCATTTGAAGAGAGAAATAAAAAGGAGAGAAAGTTAAAGAGACATTTGCCCATTAAACTCTAGAGCAGCGCTTCTCAACTGTGGATCATAACTCCCTTTGGGGGTCACATATCACATATTCTGCAAATCAGACATTTACATTATGACTCCCAAGAGTAACAAAATTATATTTATAAAGTAGTAAAGAAATTGTTTTATGGTTGAGGGTCCCCACAAAATGAGAAACTGTATTAAAGCATCACAGCTTTGGGAAGTTTAAGAACCACTCGCATCTCTAGAGGTTATTAATCTTAGGTTGTGTGTGTGTGTGTGTGTGTGTGTGTGTGTGTTCATTTGTTTTTGTAGTCAAATGATTTGTCTTTGCTTCCTCACAATAAACTATTAAGAGAACTCTTAACCAATTCAAGAAGGAGTTAACACTTTCATGCTTCTACAGTTGCCTAATCAGTCTCCTGAATTATGATATGAAAATCAGGTGTAGTCTGACAAAAGGAACAAATTGCTGCCTTAGGATTTATTTCAGTGTTAGTTGTGGACCCAAACCAGAAGTGAGAATGTTCAAAACTGTGAGAATCTGCCCCTAGTTAAATCCCTGTGAATTTACCTCATTGGTTCTGGGCTCAGCCCTTTCCAGTAAGCAAGAGAAGTTTTATTAACTTCTTTGTGTGTTTGTTTATTCAGGTTTGTGTATATATTTGTGGAAGACAGATAAGCCCCCACCTCTGTGTTTGTATGTGACTCTCTCTCTCTCTCTCTCTCTCTCTCTCTCTCTCTCTCTCTCTCTCTCTCTCTCTCTCTTTGTGTGTGTGTGTGTGTATGTGTGTGCATGTGTTTGTGTATGTGTGTGTGTATGCGTTTATGTGTGTGTATGTATGAATGTGTGTGTGTGTGTGCACGCGCTTGTGCACCAGAAGACAATCTCAGATGCTGTTCCTCAGCAGCCATGCACCTTGTTTAAAATTATTTTAAAAATGATGTATTTGTGTGTAAGCCTATGTGAAGTCAAGTATATTCAGGAGCCCAGGGATGAGAAGCGGGAATGGGATCGCCTGGAAGTAGAGTTGTAGACTGAATTGTAAGCTACTCTGGAAACCAAATCTAGGATCTAGACAATAGCTGTGAATGTTCCAAATTGCTGAGTCACCTCTTCACTCCACTCTACTGCCTTGTTTCTATGAGGCAGGATCTCTCACTGTACAAGATATTACTAAGTTGTCAGCTCAGCAAGCCCCAATGATTCTTTGTCTCTGCCTCTCTAGTTCTGGGTTTCTAAGTGTGTTGTCACCCTGCTGAGGTATTTTATACTCAACTACTCACACCTGCAAGGCAAGCTTAGCACAGACTCAGCTATCTCTCCAGCAGTTTTAATTCTATTGTAATCATATCAGTATTAGGGATGGTAGAAGAAGCAGTAAATGGTCTGCATGCATATATTAACCATTCCATCCGGTTTACTTTTATGACACCCTCCATCCAGAAAGCCCCTACCCCTGCAAGTCGCTCAAGATACTCAATCTGAAGAATTTTAGAGATGATTAACCAATTTTCCTGGGTTTGTGGCATTACCTGAAACAGCTGTATTCTAAGCCTATCGACTTACAACAACTCATCCCCTTGAATCGTTCTCTCAAGGCCACTTATGGTCACTGGCCACAATTTTACTTTTCCGGAGACTTCGTGACTCCATGGACAAACTTGTTCTGTGGTCCAGTCGAAGGACGATAGTGGTTAAGTGTTAAGGCCTCAAAAACTACTCAGCAGTATTGTTTGTGTGAGAATCTTGGGAGCATTTTTATAACAGTGATCTGGATACTTAAAGTTATTGATGCACTTATAACATGCTTAACATTTAATTTTCATAAGATATTACTAATCTCAATTCACACTGCTCATAAAACATGGCAATATGCCTTAGCCATACATTAAAAATTATTCAAATCTGTTCTCTCCATGTCCTCTGGGTTTTAAATGACTTTTGCCTCATAATTCGTAATTACTAATAAACTTCATTTGTATCCATTGTTATACAGGGAGCAACTTACTGAAATTTATTTTCAACTGAAAGCCACCACTTGATTTCTTGTGCCTCTCCTGAAAGTCACCCAATCCATACATTATTCAATGAGTTTCCATGATTAAAGAGGAAGGTGCAGGGGTGAGCTAATGAGGGTTAGCATCATGGTCACAATCAACTGGGAGCATACTTGGAATGCATGATTAAAATGGTTTAGTTAATTAAATTATGTCAGTATGGAACAATCCAGTACTTAAAACATAAAAGAACTGTATTAAAAACAATAACTTCCAAACTATCCCATGTAGGTCAAGGTTTATTTACATCTGAAAACTTCTGGAATTGTATTCATTTGTAAACTTAATAAATATTGAAAGCACTTATGATTTTAACTTCTGTGGCCAAAAAAAAATAAATAAATAAAAACAAACCAAACAAACAAAAATTCCCCAAACCAAACAAAACCAACTAAACTAAGATGCATGCGTAATTAATTAAGATAATGTTTACATTTTTTAAGCCTAAAATATTTCATGCAATCTCTTAAGATACAATTTTAAAACAAACAAGAAAAGCAGACAGTAAATCATGTTAGTGGCCGACACTTAGAACAGGGTCTTACTTGAACACCATATGAACTCAAGACCACTCCAGCATATCTACAAGTGTATTCTTTAAGCATCATAAAGATGTCTTTCTTTGGTCTGGCTATTCAAAGCATAGAGATGTGGAGAGATGATGGTCTATAAGTAAACTTGAGCAATAAACATCTTTGTATCTATTACCCAGGTATGCTTCAGATTTACATTATTATGGAGATATGAAAAACACCCCAAGGAAGTTCTGACTTTCACAATCATCTTTGTCAAATGCACTATATTTACCTCCAAATTCAAAGTAAAAAGACACTGTAGGGATACAACAGACTTCTCAAAGCATTTTTTTTTTGTTCCTGGAGAACTGTATGAAAACAAAGCATTAAACAATAAAGCATCTTATGGAAACAGGAAACCTCAGGAGATAGGAGGTTGGGGAGACCCTCCAGAGTGCAGCAGACCTGAGAGGTGAGAGACTTTCTGGACTCAGAGGGAGAGACCTTAGATGAAATGCCCAACAATAGGGAGAATGAACTTATAGAGCCCACCTCCAGCAGGAAGACAGGACATCAAAGGAGGGAGAGGGGGGCCATCCCACAGTCACAACTCTGGCCCATAATTGTTCCTGTCTGAAAGAATTATAGGGATAGAAATGGAGAGGAGCCCGAGGAAACGAAGTTCCAGCAACAGGACCAAAGTGGAATCCAGCTCATGGGGAGGTCCCAAGGCCTGACACTATTACTGAGGAAATGGAGCACTCACACAAAGGTATCTAGCATAACGGCGCTCCCGAAGACCCAACAAGCAGTTGAAAGAGTCAGATGCAGATGTTTCCACCCAACCAGTGGACAGAAGCAGCTGGCTACTGTTGTTGAAAGGCTGAAAGGAGCTGAGGAGAAGGGCAATCCTGTAAGAGGACTGACAGTCTCAATTAGTCTGGACACTCAAGATCTCTCAAACACTGGACCACCAAACAGACAGCATACACCAGCTGATATGAGCCCCCAACACACATACAGTAGAGTACTGCCAGGTTTATGTTCATTCAGAGATGATGCAACTAACCCTCAAGAGACTGGAGGCCCCAGGGAGTTTAGAGGTTAGGTGTGGTGGGGGATGGAGACATCCATGTGGAGATAGGGGGTGGGGAGGAGGTATGGGATGTGGAACAGTCGGAGGGTAGATAAGAGGGGGGGAGGGTAATAAAATATGCAGTGTAAAAAAATAAATTAATTTAATTTTAAAAAAGCATTTTAATTGTACTTGAAAATATGCTATTCAAGACAATATTACTACATCTGCCAGAGCCTACAATTCTTATGAAGAGTTCCCAATTGGTGCAAATTATTTCCCATTTACCAAGTTTGAATTTCAATACACTGACTAGATTAACGTGTAATTGTTATACATATAGCTAAATGAAATTATCTTATATTTGCATTCTGTGATAAAATAAATATAAACCATTTTCTTGGAATCAGTTGGATCTTGAATCCTCACCCTCAGCTTCTTTAATACAGCATGGTGGTATGGAAAGTTGAAATATCAGGTGCATTTGGAAATATACAAAGCACATAGTACAATAACTGAGATACCCATCCTCACAGATTATCTTATACTTCTACATGCATGCTTCTCTCTGATATGTACCATCCAGGTGAGAAGAATTACTTATGTGAGAATGGGCTTGCATTGGATTTTGGGGGTGGTCCTACGATTACATAAAAGCAGATGATATGCCTATTTAAGTGATTAACTTGAAATTAATAAAAATCAAATTTTGATTACCATTAAAATAAAGCACAGGAAAAAGAAAATAGGTCATTCAGATTTCGAGGTGTTGACTCTCTGATATAAGATTTGGTCCTTGGTATACTTTCTACATCTCAGAACAATTGCTCTTCTGTTGTTTGGGTATCCCTCAATTTGGAACCAATTCTACACCCTCAATAGTAGAGTGCTTAGTGGGATCTAAGGAAATTGAGACTAGTTCTCAGCAAAATAACAGCAGCAGCAGAGATCATGATATTTTCAGCATACAGTACAGGAGGCAGCATTATTATGGATTCCCTTGGAAAAGGAGGACTTGAGTGTGGGAATGTAGTTCCTTCCAGTGAGTTCACAGGAGGATAAAAATTGATAGAAAAGCAAAGCAAAGCAAACCTCTGTAGTTTAAAAGGAACAACACTTTGCTTATATGTCGTGTATACATACAAACCAGCTGTATATTAATACTATCTGGGAGTAACCAACATGATATCTATTTCTGAAGAAAAAAGGCATAAAAGGCATGAATAAAAAAACACTAAAATAAAAAAAAAGCAGCTTTAATCAGTATCAGCTTTTGCAAGAGAAGTAGCGTCCTCTAAGACGACAATTTAGTAAAAATGTCTACATATTCTTTCATCCTGGAGTCCACTCCTTACCTTGTTTCGGTGGCTTTCTTTAACTAAGGTGTTATTTAAGTTCAGTATGAACCTTAGGACTCTAAATCTTTCACCTATTATGTAATCCATTGATATTTTAGGAGCAAACTAAAAGGCTTAAGTTCCTGGAGAAGAAAACCACACCCTATAGATTCATGGGTGCTGTTACTACAGTTGGGCAGATATAACCCTATTGGGAAATTATTTTAGTAAGAACTGTCAACTAGGCATATTGGCTCATCTCTGTAATTCTAGTCATTGAGAGGCTTAGGCAAGAGGATTGCCATGAGATTAGAGGCCAGCTTGAGGCACATTTTAAGATGCACACTCAAAGAAAATTTTAGAAGGATATTTAAAATAAAAATAGTGATCATTTCTTATCTTCATCATGTTTTCCCTGTGAGAATTAGCAAATTTATACTCTTCTAATTCTTTCAAAATGCCTTAAGTTAGGCATAGTAATATTTTCTTTATTTTGAAATTGAGAAAACAAACCAATAGAAGTTTAAGTAAATTGCCATGGTGAATACCAGTAGACAACATGCACAGGTATAAACAAGATGAAGCAGGTGTCCAAACACCCTTTTACTAAAATACAGTAGGTACCATCAACACTGCAATTTACAATTCTGTGATTTTTCAGATCTAGAACAAATACAAAATTCAAGTGTTTTCCAAACAAGGGAGCTGACTTGGGGTGGGGGGTGTCAAATGAATTCCCATAGCACCAAATTGAGAACAATTACCAGCATTTACTGAGCATTTCTTAGCACCACGGTGAGCACTTCCCATGCATGTGTTTTTGATTTGAGAACGAAAATGTGAGTTAAAGTACTGTCTTTCAAAATCCCTTCAAATTCTTGAAGTAGAAATCCAATCCAGAAAACTAGATAACAACTAGTCATTTACCTAGCTAGTAGCTATTGACAATTGATATCACAGTCTAAAAACAAAAAACTTAATAAGAGTACTAACAGGCTCCTTTCTCAGGAAAAGAAAGAAAAAAAAACAGAACAAGAAAGAAGGCAAAGGCTTAGCTCTGAGAGGTAGAAAAGACACAGGAGCAAACCTCGAGCACACCAGCCAGGGAAGGTTCGAGAAGCCAAGAACATATTCCTCATCCAGGACTCCTGAGGCCCAACTGTCACAAAAACACCTACTTACAATTACTGATAACAGCTTGAGTCACAGAAATGTATTATTCAGAGTGAGAGCTGAGAAGCATTGGCGCCAATTCTTCCTGTCCTTTAGAAAAGTGAGAAAGCTAAGACTCAATTATTATCCATCAAAACATCTGTCTTCTTGTGTTACCTCCCCCTCATGACCACACACTGACCATAAGCTTTCCTATTACTTCTGGCTTCTATTTTCTTGTTAAAAAATCATGTTCGGAACACAAAGCATCATCTAGCTCATATCGCAGGAAAGAAAATACTGTTTCATTCGAAGAAACACAACAGATGTACAAATTAATGATAAATATTGTGTGCTCACAATGGTAATCTAACAATTTTAATAAAGTTAGACACTAAAATTCCTACTGGTAAACTATATATTCTTGAAAAGGGCAATGTTCATATAAAGCCTTGGGAACACATCTTTAAAGTTGTTTTATTTTTCTAATGTAGCAAAAGGCAGAAGTAAAACCTAATTCCATTTATCATATAAGAAATTGCAATTCCAAATGACCAGATTGCTAAAGTCAGACTGTGTTCATTGGTTTCCATTCTTTGTACAGAATGATATTTGACACAATTTCTATGCAAATATAAAATGAATGTAGGCACATTATTGGGTCAAATGATATCCTGGACAGAGAATAGAACCAGTGCTTTCTTTAGTCCTCGAAGCTACTTTACTTGCCCTATTGTCCTCTGTGAGAGTGGTCTCACTGGATTGTCAGCAAATGTCCTTTCTGTCCACTACTTGGCATTAACTCATTTGAAATATAAACGGGATTGTCACGCCTGTATGTTGAAATGTTGCTCCTAAGTAAACACTGAGATGACGGTGCTTGACACCTGGAGAATTAGAAACGAGAGTAAACTGCTTTTTAATCATTTTAAAAATTGCCACCTGTGTAACATTGTCATACAATCAATGACTGACTTAATTTAAAACTGACCCAATAGTTGCATGTCTACTTTTAATATCTGCTGTGACATCAACACCCTTTCTTCTCTCTTTCTTCCCTTTCTCCTGCCATTCACTGACCTCACCCCTTCCACAACCTCCTGAGTGCAGAGGTTACAGGTGTGGAACTCTTTGCCCTATTTACTTTGGAATTTGGGGAATGGTATTGATTTTTTTTAAGACCAAAGGCATATTTCTGATAATCCTCCAAATTTATGTCTCCCTTTTTAAATTAGTAGATACTACAGTTGTATAATGTTTCTGTGACACCACATTCTGATCGAAAAACTTGCAGGTAGAAAAGGGTTTTATTTCAGCTTACAGCTAGTGGTCTATCATTGGGGAAATTAGGGCAAGATACACTGTGTTCTTTTCCCGCCTTCCTCTGCTGATGGCATCTTAGAAAACTATACTTTTTCATTATACACAACCAGGATAATGGGACTACTGAACTGAAATTTATACAAATCACCCCAGCTTTCAATGTTCCTGTGTGCTTGAGAGTTGAGTACTAGGCATTTTTACACAATGTCCAGATCATGTATCCATCTGACCTAAAATGAGACACAAAGCTATCTACCCAGCATCTAGAGACATTCCATGTCTCTAATTTAGTTATTTCAAAAACTGTTATAAGTGGAATCACAGTGTGTAATCTTTTGAGTCATAGTTTTAACTTGGTGTAACACATTTGAAAATTTTCCAAGTTGTTGCTTGCATCAATAATTCATTCCTTTTTATCTCTAAGTAGTATGCTGTGGAGCAAGCTTCGCAGCTTCAAGGGACTTTCTCATTAGACAAGCTTCTGTTCAACCCTAAGTGATGTGAGCTTGGGAAAAGTATTTAATCTTCTTTTCTCATGAAATAGTTTTTGGAAAGATTAAGTTTGATATTTATAAAATACATACATATACATATATGATTTTTAACTACCATGAATGGATTGTTAAAACTCATAGCTGACATTCTTTTACCTGTGAAGGCTTTCCTCAATCTTCTGTGGTGCTACTCATGGAAATTCTGCTGAGTAAAGGCTGACTCCTGCTTCCTGCTTGTTTTAATAGACTGCTCAGTTTATACAGACCACTTGAAGTTCCTAGATGTGTTACAGTGATCACTCATATAAATTAACTTGGTAGGACAAATGAAAGACACAAACCACTAAATGCATATAAATTCTGACATTTTGAAAGTAATTTGATTAAAAAGGAAAAGCAAATTGTTTTCCTATCCCATGTAGGATATTCAGAGAGAACCACATAGACCATCAACAATTAGTTTTCCAAAGATCTAAACAAAAAATTCTTACCTATTTATTCTCTTATCTATTTATTCTCTCTCCCTTTATAGTGAAGACAAATTTCATATTTCATGTGTGTCTATGCACATGTGCATGTTCATATAAGAGAGGGTATTTGCACTTATATGAAGAGGTCAAATAATAAATTTGAGCCCCACCCTCAGGAAGGCTGCTCATCTCCTTTGAACGTTTTTCTTTTTAGTCTAAAGATAAATAGTTCAGTTAGCCTGACTGGCCACCAGTGCCCATGGATTCATGTACCTGCCTCAATAGGTTAGGACTACAACACTTTGTAATGTAATGTGTTCTCTCTTGCCCTCATTTATAAATGGGTTCTGGAGAAGGAAGGGAATCTTTATTTTTGTCAAGACAAGTACTTTATCAATCAATCTATTTCCCCAGTTCCATCACCACATATAAATAAAGATTAAGAAGCACCAATCACTGATAGTATTTTTAAGATTAAAAGTATAACACACACCCAGAAATACATACCACATACACAAATCTGAAAGTGTGCAATTATCAGTAAAATTCCTAATCAGCATAGAAATAATGATTTTACTATGTTAGTTTATATACTTGAAGAAAATCAAATTGTACTTAGCCTAAATAAGCTGACTATAGAAAACATTAGTCTTCCATGCCAAGGAAAGTAGTTCTCAAGAAACTAGCCCTCAAGTTACAGATTCTTCTGGCCAGAGAGTATACCCTCAATTGGGTCATTTCTTCTCAGTTTATCAACCTATATTCCAATATTCTGAGACTTTAAATTGTCTTATGTCACTTAGAAAAATTAGCTTCTGGGAAGATCTTCCCACCAGCAATATTAAAAGTGATTATAATGATTAGTACGTTTCAGTCTCTTTTATACTATTAACCAATTATCTCCTCAGAGATGGCTTCCTATCCAGAATGAAAGAGTATGGAGATATGAGTTAAACTTCAGTGCCTCAGACACCCCATCTACACTGTTAACAAAAGATCTAAAAAGGTTGATGCTAAGGGTTAAGCCAGGATTAGATCATGGTTGTTGGTCAATGGCTAACAATGTTCAATCACAGAGTGAAATACCAGGAAAGTCCCTTTACTCTTGACAGTTCTTAGGTTTTGCCTAGCTTTCACAGAGATCTACAGAAAGAAGTAAGTAATTTTGCTGAATTTCCACGAAGAACAAGGCATATGGACCTCTGGCCACTAATGATGGTCAGTGACCATGAGTCGTTAAAGCAAAAAGAATCAACAAGTTAAATCTAGTGCTCATACAAAGTACTTACATGGGCAGTCCATCCCTTCATTTACCTGTTTCTGTGACACGACAGAGAAGCTTAGCCTCTTCCATGCCCCAGCTTCTTTGTGTCTACAAGAGGATATGCCCACTGAGCTCCTCAGTTATTTTAAGAACTAAATGCAATAACATATGTAAGATAGTTGGTACCAGGCTTGATTCTTCCATTCATTCCTGCAAGATTTATATTTATTTACCACTGAGAAAGTCATGATCAGCTGCAGGAACTCTTTATGGTTTTCTTTTCTTTTCTTTTCTTTTCCTTTTTTTTTAACAGACCAGATCAATTCTCAAAGAGTAAAGCACTATACATCTTTTTTTTAATTTATTTTCTAAGTTTTTTTTATTTATATTCAAAATCATTTCCCCTTTCCCGTTTCCTCCCTCCCCGAAAGTCCCATAAGCCCCCTTCCCTCCCTCTTTTCCCCATTCAACCCCCTCTCGTTACTCTGTCCTGGCGTTCCCCTACATACAGTCTTTCCAGGACCAGGGGTCTCTCCTTCCATCTTCTTAGAAATCTATTGATATGTGAAGTGTGTCTAGGGTATTCCGAGATTCTGGGTTAATATCCCCTTATCAGTGACTGCATACCATGTGTGTTCTTTTGTGATTGGGTTACCTCACTAAGGATGATATTTTCAAGTTCTGACCATTTGCCTAGGAATTTCGTGAATTCATTGTTTTTAATTGCAGAGTAGTATTCCATTGTGTAAATATACCACATCTTTTGAATCCATTCCTCTGTTGAGGGACATCTGGTCTTTTTTTTTTTTTTTTTTTTTTTTTTTTTTTTCTTTTTTTTTTTTTTTTATTTATTTATTTATTTATTTATTTATTTATTTATTTATTTTTTTTTAATTTAATTTTATTTTATTTTTTTAATTTACATTCCAAATCACTTCCCCTTTCCCGTTTCCTCCCTCCCCGAAAGTCCCATAAGCCCCCTTCCCTCCCTCTTTTCTCCGTTCAACCCCCTCTCATTACTCTGTCCTGGCGTTCCCCTACATCCAGTCTTTCCAGGACCAGGGGTCTCTCCTTCCATCTTTTTAGAAATCTATTGATATGCTGATTGTGTCTAGGGTATTCTGAGATTCTGGGTCAATATCCCCTTATCAGTGACTTCATACCATGTGTGATCTTTTGTGATTGGGTTACCTCACTAAGGATGATATTTTCAAGTTCTGACCATTTGCCTAGGAATTTCGTGAATTCATTGTTTTTAATTGCAGAGTAGTATTCCATTGTGTAAATATACCACATCTTCTGAATCCATTCCTCCGTTGAGGGACATCTGGGTTCTTTCCAGCTTCTGGCTATTATAAATAAGGCTGCTATGAATATAGTGGAGCATGTGTCCTTATTGCATGCAGGTAAAGTCTCTGGGTATATGCCCAGGAGTGGTATAGCCGGATCCTCCGGAAGTGTCATGCCCAGTTTTCTGAGGAGCCGCCAGACTGCTTTCCAGAGTGGTTGTACCAGCCTGCAATTCCACCAGCAGTGGAGGAGTGTTCCTCTTTCTCCACATCCTCGCCAACAACTGCTGTCTCCTGTGTTTTTGATCTTAGCCATCCTGACTGGTGTGAGATGGAATCTCAGGGTTGTTTTGATTTGCATTTCCCTAATGACTAAGGATGATGAACATCTCTTTAGGTGCTTCTCAGCCATTAGATATTCTTCAGGTGAGAACTCTTTGTGGAGCTCTGTACCCCATTTTTTAATAGGGTTACTTGCCTCTCTGGAGTTTAACTTCTTGAGTTCTTTGTATATCTTGGATATTAGCCCTCTGTCGGATGTAAGGTTGGTAAAGATCATTTCCCAGTTAGTTGGTTGCCGCTTTGTCTTTTTGACGGTGTCTTTTGCCTTGCAAAAACTTTGTAATTTAATGAGGTCCCATTTGTCTATTCTTGATCTTAGAGTATAAGCTATTGGAGTTCTGTTCAGGAAATTCTCCCCTGTGCCCATATGTTCAAGGTTCTTCCCTAGTTTCCCTTCTATTAGTTTCAGTGTGTCTGGTTTTATGTGGAGATCTTTGATCCACTTAGAATTGAGCTTAGTGCAAGGAGATAAGGATGGGTCAATTTGCATTCTTCTGCATGTTGACCTCCAGCTGAGCCAGCACCATTTGTTGAAAAGGCTATCTTTTTTCCACTGGATGGTTTTAGCTCCTTTGTCAAAGATCAAGTGACCATAGGAGTGTGGATTCATTTCTGGGTCTTCAATTCTGTTCCATTGATCTACATGTCTGTTACTGTACCAATACCATGCAGTTTTTAACACTATTGCTCTGTAGTACAGCTTGAGGTCCGGGATACTGATTCCCCCAGAGGTTCTTTTACTCTTGAGAATAGTTTTAGCTATTCTGGGTTTTCTGTTATTCCAGATGAATTTTTGAATTGCTCTTTCTAACTCTATGAAGAATTGAGTTGGGATTTTGATGGGGATTGCATTGAATCTGTGTATTACTTTTGGTAAGATGCTCATTTTTACTATATTAATCCTGCCAATCCATGAGCATGGCAGATTTTTCCATCTTCCGAGGTCTTCTTCAATTTCTTTCTTCAGAGACTTGAAGTTCTTGTCATACAGATCTTTCACTTGTTTGGTTAGCGTCACGCCAAGATACTTAATATGGTTTGTGGCTATCGTAAAGGGTATTATTTCTCTTACTTCTTTCTCAGCCTGCTTATCCTTTGAGTATAGGAAGGCTTCTGACTTGCTTGAGTTGATTTTATATCCGGCCACTTTGCTGAAGTCGTTTATCAGCTGTAGGAGTTCTCTGGTGGAGTTCTTTGGGTCGCTTATGTATACTATCATATCGTCTGCAAATAGTGATAGTTTGACTTCTTCCTTTCCAATTTGTATCCCTTTGACCTCTTTTTCTTGTCTAATTGCTCTAGCTAGAACTTCAAGTACTATATTGAAAAGATATGGAGAGAGAGGGCAGCCTTGTCTAGTCCCTGATTTTAGTGGGATTGCTTCAAGTTTCTCTCCGTTTAGATTGATGCTGGCTACTGGTTTGCTGTAAATTGCTTTTACTATGTTTAGATATGGGCCTTGAATTCCTGATCTTTCCAAGACCTTTAGCATGAAAGGATGCTGAATTTTGTCAAATGCTTTCTCAGCATCTAATGAGATGACCATGTGGTTTTTTTCTTTGAGATTGTTTATGTAGTGGATTACATTGATGGATTTCCTTATATTGAACCATCCCTGCATCCCTGGGATGAAGCCTACTTGATCGTGGTGAATGATCGTTTTGATGTGTTCTTGGATTCGGTTGGCAAGAATTTTATTGAGTATTTTTGCATCGATATTCATAAGAGAGATTGGCCTGAGATTCTCTTTCTTTGTCGGATCTTTGTGTGCTTTTGGTATTAGTGTAATTGTGGCTTCATAGAACGAGTTGGGTAGTGTTCCTTCTGTTTCTATTTTGTGGAACAGTTTGAAGAGTATTGGTGTTAGGTCTTCTTTGAAGGTCTGATAGAATTCTGCACTAAAACCATCTGGACCTGTGCTTTTTTTGGTTGGAAGACTTCCAATGACAACTTCTATTTCTTCAGGGGTTATAGGACGGTTTAGATGGTCTATTTGATCCTGATTTAATTTTGGTACTTGGTATCTGTCAAGGAAATTGTCCATTTCCTCAAGATTTTCTAGTTGTGTTGAATACAGGTTTTTGTAGTAGGATCTGATGATTTTTTGAATTTCCTCAGTTTCTGTTGTTATCTCTCCCTTTTCGTTTCTGATTTTATTAATTTGGATACTATCTCTGTGCCCTCTGGTTAGTCTGGCTAAGGGCTTATCTATCTTGTTGATTTTCTCAAAGAACCAACTCCTCGTTTTGTTGATTCTTTGTATGGTTTTATTTGTTTCTACTTGATTGATTTCAGCCCTGAGTTTGATGATTTCCTGCCTTCTACTCCTCTTTGGTGTATTTGCTTCTTTTTGTTCCAGGGCTTTCAGGTGTGCCATTAAGCTGTTAGTGTATGCTGTCTCCCGTTTCTTTTTGGCGGCACTCAGGGCTATGAATTTTCCTCTTAGCACTGCTTTCATTGTGTCCCATAAGTTAGGGTATGTTGTGCCTTCATTTTCATTAACTTTCAAAAAGTCTTTGATTTCTTTCTTTATTTCCACCTTGACCAAGTTATCATTGAGTAGAGCATTGTTCAGCCTCCATGTGTACGTGGGTTTTCTTTTGTTTTTGTTGCCATTGAAGACCACCCTTATTCCATAGTGATCTGATAGGAGGCATGGGATTATTTCTATCTTCTTGTATCTGTTGAGGTCTGATTTGTGACCAATTATATGGTCAATTTTGGAGAAGGTACCATGAGGAGCTGAGAAGAAGGTGTATTCTTTAGCTCTAGGATGAAATGTTCTATATATATCAGTTAGTTCCATTTGGTCCAAGGCTTCAATTAGATTCACTGTGTCCCTGTTTAGTTTCTGCTTTCCTGAACGATCCATTTCAGAGAGCGGGGTGTTGAAGTCACCCACTATTATTGTGTGCGGTGCGATGTGTGCTTTGAGTTTTAGTAAAGTTTCTTTTACGAATGAGGGTGCCCTTGCATTTGGAGCATAGATATTCAGGATTGAGAGTTCTTGATGGTGGATTTTTCCCTTGATCAGTATGTAGTGTCCTTCTGTGTCTTTTTTGATGACTTTGGGTTGAAAATCAATTTTATCCGATATTAGGATGGCTACTCCACCTCGTTTCTTGGGGCCATTTGCTTGTAAAATTGTTTTCCAGCCTTTTACTCTGAGGTAGTGTTTGTCTTTGACACTGAGGTGCGTTTCCTGCATGCAGCAAAAAGCTGGGTCCTGTTTACGTATCCAGTCTGCTAGTCTATGTCTTTTAATTGGGGAATTGAGACCATTGATATTAAGAGAGATTAAGGCATAGTGATTATTGCCATCTGCCATTCTTGACGCTATCTTTATGTTTGAGTGGTTATCTACTTTTGGGTTTGATTCAAGAAGGTTATTATCTTATTTTTTCCAGGGTGTTGTTTCTCTCCCTGTATTGGAGGTTTCCACCTATTATCCGTTGCAGGGCTGGATTTGTGGAAAGATATTGTGAAAATTTGGTTTTATCATGGAATATCTTGGTCTCTCCATCTATGGTGATTGAGAGTTTTGCTGGGTATAGTAGTCTAGGCTGGCATTTGTGCTGTCTTAGTGTCTGCATGAGATCTGCCCAGGATCTTCTGGCTTTCATAGTCTCTGGTGAGAAGTCTGATGTGATTCGGATAGGTCTTCCTTTGTATGTTACTTGGCCCTTTTCTCTTACTGCATTTAGTATTCTTTCTTTGTTTAGAACATTCGGTGTTTTGATTATTATGTGACGGGAGGTATTTCTGTTCTGGTCCAGTCTGTTTGGAGTTCTGTAGGCTTCTTGTATGTTCATCGGCATCTCTCTCTTTAAGTTAGGGAAGTTTTCCTCCATAATTTTGTTGAAGATGTTTACTGGCCCTTTAAGTTGCAAATCTTCACTCTCATCTATACCTATAATCCTTAGGTTTGGTCTTCTCATTGTGTCCTGGATTTCCTGGATGTTTTGGGTTACGCGTTTTTTGCATTTTGCATTTTCTTTGACTGTTGAGTCGATGCTTTCTATGGAATCTTCAGCACCTGAGATTCTTTCTTCCATCTCTTGTATTCTATTGTTGATGTTTGCATCTATGACTCCTGATTTCTTCCCAAGGTTTTCTATCTCCAAAGTTGTCTCCCTTTGTGATTTCTTAGTTGTTTCTACTTCCTTTTTTAGTTCCTGGATGGATTTGCTGAGATCCTTCACTTGTTTGTTTGTATTTTCCTGTATTTCTTTAAGGTAATTTTGCATTACCTCTTTCAGGATTTCTTCCTGATGACCCACGTTCTCCTGCATTTCTCTGAGCGATTTTTGTGTTTCCTCCTCATGGGATTCCATCTGTTGATCCATCGTCTCCTGCATTTCTTTAAGCAGTTCTCGTGTTTCCTTTGTAAGGGCATCTAACCGTTGATTCATTTCTTTAAGCAATTTTTGTGTTGCCTCCTTATGGGCATCCGTCTGTTGACCCATATTCTTCTGCATTTCTTTATGCAAATTTTGTGATTCCTTTGTGAGTGCATCTACCCGTTGATTCATCTCGTTAAGCGATTTTTGTGTTGTCTCCTTGTGCGCCTCCATCTTTTGATCCATGTTCTCCCGCATTTCTCTAAGCGATTTTTGTGTTTCCTTTGTAAGGGCTTCTAACCGTTGATTCATGGTCTCCTGTAACTCTTTATGAGATTTATTTGTGTCCTTCTTGTGATCCTCTAATAGCATCATGAGAAGTGATTTTAAATCCAGATCTTGTCTTTCGGGTGTGGTGGGGTATCTAGGACTTGCTGCTGTTGGAGAGTTGGGTTCGGATGGTCCTACATTACTTTGATTACTGTTAGTAACATTCCTACGTTTGCCTTTTGCCATCTGGATACCTCTGGTGTTAGTTGGTCCTGCTGCCACTGGCTGTTGGTTGGACCTCCTGTGAGCCTGCAAAGCTATTTCTGCCCCCCCCTGGATTACCAGGATTCCCCTGGCACCGATTTCTGGGGCCTGCCTGCTCCTGAGTGACTTTGGAGCCCTAATGTGCTTTGCCCCAAGTGATCTTATATTGGGGAGGCCTTGCACATCTAAAGGCTCAGCCTAGTGGATTCCTGGAGCAGAGGTCGCCAAAGGGAGGCTGGCAGGCTCCTGCCCTGTGCAGGGGTGTGTGATCTCTCCTGGGGGGGGGAGGGGGCGTCCCTCTGCCAGGCAGAAGTCCCACAGCAGATCTGGCGCGCTGGTCACTGCAGATCAGCCCAGCACCTGGGAGCAGGTTACACACAAGCTGCCTGAACCCGAAGCGATATTATGCCTGTCTGTCTCTGAGCCTGGTGGTCCCAACTACCTGGTCACTGGAGCAAAGATGGCGGAGGGCACTCTCCGTGGCGCTGCTCACCCTGTGGTCACGATGGCCCGCCGATCTGGCACCCAGACGACCACAGCGCCAACCCGCCCTCGGGCACAGAAGGAAGCCCCAACAGGCCGTGTCCCAAGTGATGTTATATTGGGGGGAGAGCCTGGGTACCGGTCTCTCCAGCGCAGTCCGCGGGAACAGAGGTCGCGGAAGGGAAGCTGGCGGGCTCCCTCCCTGCGCAGGGTCCCTCCACCAGGCAGAAGGTCCCACCGCGGAACTGGCGCGCTGGTTACTGCAGATCAGCCCAGCACCTGGGAGCAGGTTACACCCAAGCTGCCTGAAACCGAAGCGATATTATGCCTGTCTGTCTCTGAGCCTGGCGGTCCCAACTACCTGGTCACTGGAGCAAAGATGGCGGAGGGCAGTCTCCGTGGCGCCGCTCACCCTGTGGTCACGATGGCCCGCCGATCTGGCGCCCAGACGACTACAGCGCCAACCCGCCCTCGGGCACAGACGGAAGCCCCAACAGGCCGTGTCCCAAGTGATGTTATATCGGGGGGAGAGCCTGGGTACCGGTCTCTCCAGCGCAGTCCGCGGGAACAGAGGTCGCGGAAGGGAAGCTGGCGGGCTCCCTCCCTGCGCGGGGTCCCTCCAGCAGGCAGAAGGTCCCACCGAGGAACTGGCGCGCTGGTTACTGCAGATCAGCCCAGCACCTGGGAGCAGGTTACACCCAAGCTGCCTGAAACCGAAGCGATATTATGCCTGTCTGTCTCTGAGCCTGGCGGTCCCAACTACCTGGTCACTGGAGCCGGGACATCTGGTCTTAAAGCCTTCTTTCTTAAGGAAATTCGGTGCTCTAATACCACTTTTCACTGCAGTGAATGGGAAGGCATTGCATCTTTGAATTGTCACTCAAATGCCATTCACTATTTATGAGGAATTTCAGCTGAGATCAACCAGAACTAGTGCCTAGTTATTGCTACAGTGACAACGAATGAATTGTTTACATAGTATGCTTGTATTTTACTGTTTTCCCACCAATAAAGTTCATCCAAATATCATTCTTGTCATACATAGGTATGTATAGGTATTGCAAATTATCTACTATGGAAAAAAAGAGCTCATAGTGATAAAATACACTTTGTAATATAACCATGCAATTCACTGAAGTTCTCCATTTCACACTTAAAAACACACAAACATCATCATGATCTAATTATCATATCCTTAATGTTCTTAAAAATACATGTCAGTCATGCCTAACCTCTCTATTTTAAAAGGGTGATTGCTCATTGATGAAAATATTTAAGCTAGTATAAATCTACAGTGGCATTTTTCTAAGAGTTATCTTACTAAAACAGTGAACTAACTTAAGGTAATATTGACCTCCATTTTTTTTGTCAATACAAAGAATAGAACACCTGAAATAAGGATATTACAATGCTTTCTTCAACCTCAGGATCCAACTATTAAATAAATAGGACAATGAGGTGAATAATAAGCATATTTAATTGACACATTCTACACTGAAGCCATAGAGAAATATTAAATGAGGTAGCAAGACAGTAAGACTATGCTTTCTTGAGTGTGTCAGGATTCCCCAAGCAAATTTTGTCTCTTTAATTATGTCAACTCCCCAAGTTACCAATAAGACATAAAGACTCACTGATGTTTAAAAGCATGTCTAAAGCTTTTAAGAATCAGGAAGAGTATTTGTCTTCAATTATCCAAAAATTTCAGAGTGATTCAATATCAGAATAGACATAAATACTGGGCTATTGCAGATTCTAGAGCATGAAGAATGATATTCGTCTGCCATGATAGTCACAATTTACAATCTCATGGATAGACTTAGAGGGCATTTAGAAAAATCCTCACACTCTATTTGAAAGGAAAGTTCCACAGAAATGAAAAACAATATTGTGCTAAACTCTTAAAAAAAACAGATAAAAAATTCCTATCTTATTAGAACTGTGATAAGTTCAAAGTCCTTAATTAACCTTAAGAATATTATTCAGGAGCTGGACAAATAATTCAGTATAGCTCTTTCTGCCAAGCTTGAAGACCTGAGTTCAGGACCAAAGCATCCACATAAGAAGTTGAACATGGCAGCAGGAGCCCATATTCTTAGCAATGGACAGGCAGAGTCAGGAGGATCCCTGGCCCACCAGTCAGTAGGTGAGTTTCAGGTTCCATGAGAAACCATGTCTCTGTGAAGGGCAACAGAGGACATCTAAAGTTGACCTCTGGCCTCGAATTATACATTCACACACACTTTCGTGCATGTACATTCATGAATGTGTGAGTGCAAGTACACACACACACACACACACACACACACACACACACACACAAATTTGATGACAAAGCTATGTTGCAAAACAATATCATCTTGGAGGCTAAATTGAAATTCCACATCTGTTGAGCCTAAGTGAGTTCTCACTGTTGCATCACACGCTGGAGAGACCAGCCTCAGTTTTCTACACCTATCTTTCTCATCACCATCACAAGTAGGAGAAAAGAGTCTGCAAGGAAACATTGGAAACTTAAACAATTAAAAAAAAAAAGGAAAGTGGTAAGCCATTCTTGCTTTTACTACAGATTGAATGAGACAGGCAGTTATTTTGTGTCTCTGTCCTTTCTGGTGTAGTTTCCAAAGTAAATGAAAAATAATTAAAGAATGTCTTTGCTACATCACAACAATTCATTACTGAAATTTTAATGGCCACACATGCAAAAAGGAGTGAATTGCACACAACGTATGTGATGATCTTCAACCTACAGTCAGTGAAAGCCAACAAAAATTATCCCATCAATGGTAAGATGAGGAAATACACCAGGAAACTGTGTATTGTTGTCCAAAAACTGCTCTATTCTTAGGTATTATTTTAAAACAATGTACATGCTTTCTTGGCACCATGATTTCTTTTTGTACTTCTTTACTTACAATACAATAGTTTCTTAAATTCGGCCTATAATTTATGGTGAGAACTTCTGACATTTTAAATATCAAAATTAGTGAATAACATCTCTGCTTTATGCAGGAAGCTACAAGGTGATAGGCTCTTTTCTCTATGACACACTCAACAGTCCTACACTCCAGCAGTTACTAATTTTCCGACCCAGTACTTGAAGATGACATTTTGATAAATCTGTGAAAGGATTTCTGGACTATTTATTAGTTTAATATATGAAAAGGAACACCTTAAGTAATGACATTTTGTTCCTAAAATATCTTCATACATTTTGTCCACTTTTCAAAAGTAGAGGTACTAAACAGAAATTGTGCAAAATCGCCAATAATTCATAATTACCCAATGGCTCAACTCTATTTCTAATTTCTTTGCAATTAAAAACATTTCCTTCTCAGTCCGAATTCTAAATTGCTTTTCCAGCAATGCATATGCTCCAGTGCATTTGAATATATATTACCTGGTGAATGACAATCCTTCTCTAAATGAATGAGGCCCATGAATCACACTTTCATCTTTACTCAAAGTTTAAACATGCCTAAAGGAGATTAATATCCACTCCAAACAACAAGAAATGGGCCACTGATAGGAATAAAAATGGAATTAATGCAGTAGCATTCATGTGAGTCTGAACTGTGGTATCAGTCAATATATCATGGCACCCTGCTCCTGTTCTGCTATTTCTATGTATTCAAAATTATGGTAAGTTTCTAAAGTATATAGAAACTGAGATCTAAGACTCTGAGTCTCCAGTTCTCATAAATAGGGTGACCTTTTACTTATATATTCTTTTGTTACAGGAAAAAAAATGAACTTAAGTCAGTTTTGAAAAAGACTCATATTTATACCACCATAATAAAACTGTTACTTTCAGTGTATTAAATTGTATGTCTAGATCTTCTGACATACTATTAATGTGGTTTTAACCATGTCATAAGCAAGACTTTGTATTTTGCTGTTTATCTTTGTTTCACTAAAGAGTTTTAAGCTGAATTTTCCCAAAGAGCATGAAGCAGGTGATAGACATTTTGTAAAGCAACTCACACTTGCTCAGTGTTTGCGTGAGAGAATGTCTGATTTATTAGCACGAAAAAGCAGAGGCAGCAAGTTCTAATATGAAATTTATATTATTTCTGGAAATTAATAAAGAATGACTGCAGTGCTGGGGAGTATCTACATAGGACTGGCAAACACTGGGATCAGAAGAAAACAAAACAAAAAAAACAATGGATAGCAGCTGAGTTGAGTCCTCTAAATCACTACAGCAAAGTCCAACCAACCCAAAAGATGAATTTATTTGGAAATAAAATTGTTGAAAATGTAATTGGTTAATTTAGGGCTTATTGGAGTAGGGTAAGTTCCTAACCATATAGAATATGAATCCTTATCTAAAGAAAGCACTCCCCTCTCTCTCTCTGTCTGTGTGTCTCTCTCACACACAGAGAGACAGTCAGACAGACAGACAGACAGACAGACAGACAGACAGACAGACAGAGAGACTGAAACA
This sequence comes from Tokudaia tokunoshimensis, assembly GCA_036184795.1. Lineage (NCBI taxonomy): Eukaryota > Metazoa > Chordata > Mammalia > Rodentia > Muridae > Tokudaia > Tokudaia tokunoshimensis. Next base: position 132,912,201 of record BTHU01000003.1, on the reverse strand, counting down.
GAGCAAGACAATGCTATATAAAGAGATACATGAAGGTTGAAGTTATGCTGTTCAAAGTCAAGGATATATCGGAAGCTGGAAGAATAGCTTGGATCAGACCATTCCTGGAATGCTCAGAAAGAGCTCAACCCTGGATAACTTATATAAAATGTATAGACCACCAGAACTGTTAGCAATAAACCTGTCTTGTTTTGGAAAACTTGTTTGTGGTGCTTTGTTCCCACAGGCCCCAAAATCAAGTACCAACAGTAGATAAGAAGATGGAGTCACTGCATCCCAGATGCTAAACTCCCAGGAAGCCTCACCATCTTCTCATTCTCGTCGCTATATCATTCCAATTGTCAGCAGTTTGTTATTCCTTAAACTAAGAATGTAGCTTTTGACTCTCATGCTTAAATCCCTGCAATGATTTTTCAGAACGTCTGGGAAGTGAATTATCCTTGCAACAGCAAAACTCCTGTTTTTCCATCTCTTAAAAATGTTTCTGCCCCTGTTCTAGTATGCAATCTCAACAACATTGGCTTCCTAAATAAGACCTGAACGAGAATGTCAATAATTGATAGGAAGGCAGGAATCCATGAGACTTCAAAAGTAAATAAAGAAAAAGATTAGTCTTATATGCTAATATAGCAATTGCTTCTTCAATGCCTATAATAGCCTGCTATGGATTATGTACACCACAGCCACATCCTTTACATCCTCATGTAATGCTTAATACTGCATTCTCTCTTACAGATTAAATGAAAAAGAGACAGTGAGGCTGTAAGTAATTTATGGAAGCAACCCTGAAGAGTGCAGAGCCTGGACTTCAGCTGAGGCTGTTTTATTTGGGAACACACCTGTCAGCCACTGCACATGCTTCCAGGCATGTGGGTTTTCTTCTGGGTCACGACTTCATTTTTGGACAGTGTGTACTCTGCCCTACTCTGCTCTGCTCTGCTCTGCCGAGTGCACCCATTTTGAATGACACGCCTTTAGAGTCACTGAATTTTTCCTGCTCAGGAATTCTACTAACATTTACCTCCTTTGAAAGTTCACATTACAGCCTTCATTTCAGATTTAACAACTATCGTTTGTCATGTAAAGTCTAGATATGTTGACTCTATGGAAAACAAAATCACAGCCTTCCAAGTTTCTGATAATCAAATAGCAGCATCCAGAAAATTAAATTATTTACAAATGCCTCTGTCCCTAGACAATATACCTGTTAAGTATACAATTAACCCTTAATGCGTACAACTGGTGGGCACTATGGTTCCTTATATGAATGAATAGATGATATCTAACTCATTGCTGAGATAAATCTTCCATCAGTCCAGGATCTCTAAACCATGCTGCAATTAAGTTGTAATTAATAAGGAATAAGTCCTTATTTTCCCCAGTAGGGAATCTATAAAGACATCAAGGAGTTGAGCATTCCCTATCTTTATAATAGGTGATTAATAAATGTGTTGGATAAAAGCTTAAAATTCATCATATTTCTTTGGCTCTATGAAATATTTTTAGCAGTTAAAAACAAGTAGATTAAATCAAATAACATTGATAAATACAAAAGACATCAAGTTAACTTAGGAAAATTATATAGAAAAGTATGTATGTAATATATTATTTATATTAAAAATAATGCATATTTTAAAACCTTTGAAAATATATTCATATTTATGATGTAATTAAAATTTCACGAGATGGTAAATACAAACTTCCCAGATAGAAAATTTATATAGACAGGAGAATTTAAATCTATTCTGCTCTTTTATTTCTTATTTCTTTTAAAAGAGAGTAAATTATCAAATGTAAATGTTTAGAGTTAATATGCAAGAGGTTGTCTATTTTAGTGAAATGGGTCATGCGTAAGTAAGTAGACATTTTTCTTTTGTGTCCTCTAAACATTTCTACTATTAGAAAATAGACATTAAAGCATTGTATTCTATGATTAAAGTATAAACAAATAGGTTGAGAAAAGCATGAACATAGAAGCAAAAAAAAAAAAAGAGAGAGACATGGCCATGATTCATCTATGAGTCTTTTGGCAATGGCTACTGAAGTAAACATCTGTCTCAACTAAGAAAAAAGTAAACCTAGGGTCAGAGGAGCCCAACACACTATATTCCCTTCTTATTACACAGGGAAGGACAGCAGTTTCCAGAGAAGAAATGTGGCAGTTGCCACCTTCCCTATCAACACTGGAAACACAGGGTTGTCTCCAGCTCCCAACATTATGAGTGTGAATGATGTGTCATGATTTCTCTCACTAGAGAAAAAAAAATGTAGCCACATTTAAGTGAGAATGAATTATCAGGCACACTTGAAAGAATACAAAAAAAAAAAAAAAATGACTGGTACTCTTTCCAAACGTCAAAAATATGAATGACAAAGAAAGAATGAGGCATTGCCTACTTGGAAGAGGCTTAGGGAATAACTACCAAATAAAACATGGCTGGTTTCCTAGGTATGTAGGATACTAGTACAGAAAGAAAGCATATTAATATATATTAATATGCTACATATTATACATAATTATACATACATATACATATGCATATGTATGTATAATACATAATCATACATACATATGCATAATATATCACATTATATATCATAATATATAGAGTGTCATATGTCATTATACATCTGTATGTATAGTGAAATTTGATTAAGGTTTGCAGTATCACCAGAGTAGCACAGCACAGGGTGATGCTGATAACCAGGGTGATACTAACTTACCATCAGAAAAGAGGTGGTAGAGAGTGCTGCGGGAGTCTGTATTCCTTATGTCATGCAACGATAAACATGAACTTAGCTTTAGAATTAAAGAGTAAATACTTGCTAGTCCACTAATTTGTCTATAGAAATATATCCTATGAGAAGGGAAAGACAAGTCTATAGTTGCTTATCAGTACATTTGTTAGTCAAAGATTTTAAAACTGAACGGAAAATATGCAAAAGTTCCTACAAATAAATCATTTTGCATCTTCATAAAAACACACACTTCTGAAGCTCATTCCAGTCATTTAGACTTATTGACATCTGAGAATGTCTGCAGTATGTCTTTGTGTTAGAAGGGAAGAATAAAATGCAGTCTACTTATTATTGTGCATGCATGCATTTTTTTTTACCTTGCATATTTTAAATTACAAAAGCCCTAGTTTCAGAATATGTTCAATGAAGTGATCTTGACCACTATATAAGGAAAAATGGTTTTTATGTGAGTCAGTGTACAAGTATTCTCCTTGTTTGTCTGTATTTTCAATAGTTCTGGTAGTACAGATAAAAATGATGATCCTTTTTAAAAGTTGGGTACCATAATGCTAAACTATTATAAAACAAGCTTCTCATCTATATTGTTATTTTAGTTAGCATTCACCCAAATTAATTTTTAAAAAATTGTCATCATAGCAGTGTTCACCCTCAGGACAGGAAGGAATGTATGACACATGCCACAAAACTGAGTGTTTACATTGTAAGACAAAAAGCATCATCAGGAGAACCTCTGTTGGGTTGATCTACCTGTCAATAACATATCTGTGCAGAAGAACATATTCTTAGTTCTGATGCCTCCTGATTAGTACAGAAGTGCAGTGTTCCCAATGGTATGATTGGCCCTAAAACACCAATACATTTTCTGTGCATGCACTGACCAAGGACAGAGATTCCAACTCTCTGCTTAGTTAGACTTTCTGTCCTATTAAGACAAATGCATACACAACATATACATGGGACACAAAGTGTCTGACTTCATACATCAATTGCATTTTTTAATGAAATAAAGGAGGTATTTTTAGAGGAGATCTTTAGAACTCTAGTAACCTATCTCACAGTCTCATTGTCAGAGATGGAATCAGGACATGGTTGTAATACACTTAGCTTTAGTTTGTTTGTATAGAAAAGTGCACACACTCTGGTTGGTCTTTCCCTCAGACTCTGCTTCACCCTTTGTCTCTGTGTCTCCTTCTGTAGGTATTTTGTTCCCCCTTCTACGAAGGACCAGAGTATCCATACTTTGTTCTTCCTACCCCACCTAGGAATCCATCCCATATACAATTACAAAACCCAGACACTATTATCAATGCCCAGAGTGCTTGCTGACTGGAGCTGGATATAGCTGTCACCTAGGAGGTTCTGCTAGTACATGACAAATACTGAGGGGGACACTCTCAGCCAGCCATTGAACTGAGCACAGGGTCCCCAATGGAGGAGTTAGAAAGAAGACCCAAGGAGCTGAAGGGGTTTGCAGCTCCGTAAGAGGAACAACATTATGAGTCACCCAGTACTCCCAGATCTCCCAGGGACAAAACCATCAACCAAACATTACACATGGTGTTACCCATGGCTCCAGAGGCATAGGCAGCAAAGGGTGGCCTTGTTGGACATCAAAGGGAGGAGAGGCCCCTGGTTATGGGATTGTTTGGGGGGAACCATGAAAGGGGACAATATTTGAAATGTAAATAAAGAATATATCTAGTAATAAAAAAAGTGCACACACATGAACCCATGTTTATACACAACTCATCAGGTTTTCATGTGTACTTAGGTGTGTATGTGTATATATCTGTGTGCATATAAATCTATAACACTGTAGATTCACCAGAGTCTCCAGTATGTGAAGATGTAGGAATACTTGCTATTCAGGAGTTCAGAGAAGAGGTCAGCATATTACAATGTACATCCGGCAGCATTTCATGTTAATACCAGGATGGTAAGAAACTGACAACATGACTTCAAAGGCTGAATAATTATACCAATTGTCATATTACATGAACAATTTGTCAAATTGTTTGTCTTCCTTCTGGCTCAGTCTTTCTGTAAACGTCCTCCTTTTTACTACTCTTCACACCCCCACGTGTGAAAAATAGAAATACTTCCATTGATATACATGTATTCTTAATTTCTGAAGTTGCTATCGATCAATAACTCTTCTGAAGCATTCAACAAAAGGTTATTTTGGTACTGCCATTCAAGTACACAGAAGTTAGAGATGGTTTATATGTACTGCTATCTTCAGTGTCAATAATGTAAACCTTGTCACTTCTGCATCAATATAATTATGCTTTTAAGCAATTTCAATCTTCAGACGATCTAAATGCTGTGGCAGGCAAACAATTTTACAATTTATTATTTCACCAACTATTTTCTGTTGTTTGACAAAGGGAGGTAGACACATTTCTTGTATGATTAGTATTGGGATAATTTTAAACAAATATTTATACTAAGTATCAACCATATGCCAGTCAATATAAACAGAGAAGCAAGCAACTTGTCACCCTGGTACTAAAGAGCTCATGTTGCAGAGAAATTTAAAGTGATCTGATCAGTGTTTAAAGAGAAACTTACAGGGCTGGCAAGATGGCTCAGTGGCTTAAAGACACTTGGTGCCAAGCCTGAGGACCAGAGTCCAAGGCCTGGACCTAACTGGAAGCAAATCCGAAAAATTGCCCTCTGTCCTCCATAAGTGTATTGTGACAAGTTTGCATACATATACATATACAATGAATGAATGAATGAATGTCTTAAAACATTAAAGCAGAAACAAAACAACTGAATAATTATTGCCATGTGATATAATGGAAAGATACTTTATATTACAGTCTTCCCAATTGTATTTTCACTCAGAATTCTTAATAAATATATACATCAGTCTTCTGAACCACAATTATTGAGTTCTACTCATGGCTGGGTGGTACCACAAGTTTCTTCTGAACATGTATGGAAGAATCACAAGAATACTTTACATGTCATGGTCACTAGGACACAGAAGCTATTTCCTCAGGACACATCTCTTTTCTTTCTGAGACATTAATACAGCCGTGGTTTAACTCAGCCTTGTTATGTAATCAAGGAAGGTCTTGAACTCTTGATCCTTCCACCCTAAAAGCCTAAGTACTGAGATTACAGGTGTTTGCCACTATTCTTAGCTTCAAGTCCATTTCTTTTTAACACTTTCAATTTTCTCCTTGGTTCTTGGCTATAAAGTCATCTGTATGTAATTATTACTAAAGAATTTTCATGTACAAGGTGTTTTTACATTCCTAAAAATCAAACCCTCATTTCATATAGTTGTGCATTTCCAGAGGCCCCATCTTAGTGGAATACCAAGTGACTGAATGGAGTCTGCTTTGCATGAATACGGGCTTTCAGGGAATCATGGATGCTTTTTAAATGTTCATTTTAGGAATAACTGCTAGAATAGTCCTTAAAATGTATGGATAAGGATTATAAAGTAGTATCTTGCTCTTAAAGTGGGGGGGGTGTGACTTTTTCATTATTCAGAAAAATACCATTCTTTTTGTTAAGATATGTACATAATTCAGTGGGGACCCAGTCCAATTGTTTCATTTTGTGGAGGAGGAGTGCATTTTTTAACAATTCATATTGTTTTGGCACAGAGATAAATTACAGTGCTGAAAGGCTCAGAACAAATATAGTCTCAGTATGCCTCACATGAACACTCCCCCATCTTCCCAATGGTTTACTGAAGGGGGAAAACACCCAAGAAATACTTCTTTAACTCTTTCAAACAATACAATGCCGTTCATTAGATTAAATTCCTTTGGGAAAGTCTGTCCGTGATGGAAAAATAATAGACCAATGATTGTAAACTAATTATTTACATGGAGAATGGCTTTCAGGGCTCCATGAATTCCCCACTGTACATGTGGCCATTTTCTGTATTCTTTGATGCTATAGTGCATGAGAGTACAGGAAAGATGGATGGCTTAGCACCAAAGCATGTTGGAAACTGTTCCCAATTCCTCTATCAATATATTTTGAGTCTTCTTTCAACCAGTGGAATCCACACGTTTTTGTAGCTCCTTTCTGATTCATTTGTGGGTGGTTTTAATATCTTCTCTTGTTCAGCACAGCTCCTTACACTCTTTTCCCAATGCTATTTATTATTTTGGCACCAATTTCTTTATATGCAAGTACATTCTTTTTTTATAACATATAAAATTGGTTTGTTTTCCATACATTTTTAAAAATAAAAAAAAAGTTCTTTAGAAGATTTTTGCCCTATTTTCTCATTTCAAAGGAACTGTAGCTCAATATTGTTCTCTTTTTTAAAAATTAAATAAGTTTAACAACTTTGGGTAAAGAAGTCTTTGATTTGTACAATTTTTAGTAAGTTAGTTAACAAACTCATACTTTCGTCACAATCATCAATGATAGATTCTAGGTATAAGTACTTAAGTTCTATTTTAATTCTTGTAACAATACAAGATATCATTAAATAACTTCTAGTGAGAAATTAGTAAGTAAATAAGATAAATACATGCCTAAGTTTCTATGACTATCAAATGGCAAAACAAGAATATAAACCCATTACCAACTAATACAGAGGTCATGTTCTTAAAATTTACTTCCTTGATCTTTTGAAACTATTCCATGGAAATTGAAAGTAACTATGTACAAATATTACTTGATTCTTTAAGTCTTCAGTATGATGATTTACATTGTCTTACCTTAACTCATTTTAGCTGTCAGTATGGCATAGTCTAGAATCATCTGAAGAGTCTCAATTGGGAAATATCCCAAATTTGATTGGCCTGTGGTCATATTTTGGAGGAAATGTCCTGGTTATTAATTGATTTGAGAGAACCCACCCCATTGTGGGCATGCCATCTATGGTGGCCCTGAGCGATCTAATGAAGGTAACAGCATGAATCAGAATTGAGTCTGTGTATTTCAGTGTTTGATGCCTCAAACTCCTACCTTGAATTCTTGACTTCCCTCAAAAAGAGATTATGACCTAGAAGTATAAGATGAAATGAGCCCCTTTTCCCTTTTTTCTTTTGGTCATGGTATTTATCATATTTATCATGGTGTTAACAGAAAGCAAACTAAGACATTACCCCATATTTGACACAAAAAAGCAACCTTGTTCTCTCTCTTTCTCTCTCTCTCTCTCTCTCTCTCTCTCTCTCTCTCTCTCTCTCTCTCTCTCTCTCTCTCTTTCTCTCTCCCTCCCTTCCTTCATTTTCTCCCTCCTCAGCTCTTATTGACACATAGAACGAAGAAACTAATTGTTGAGAATTCAATTCTTTACATCGTTGTGTGTATGTTAGCATTTTTCCCCCATATCATCTATTAGATATCAACAGCCTTCCCCTATTTGTGATAGTCAAATATATTTCTACATATTGGCAAATAGCTGAAGTTGAGTTAGAGGATATTAGTTAAATCATAATCATCTTGTAATGGATAAGATAATTTCAATTTTCCATGGAAAATCAAATACATCATATGAAATAAATTAAGATAGAATGGAACATAGGAATAGATACTTCCAATCAGTAAATTCTAAATCAACACTGACCTGCACAGGGTACCCCAGGAGTGTTACGATATTTTACAAATTAAGGACAGTTAAATAAGAAGACTTTAGCACTTCATGGGTGAAGAACTCCTTAAGTTATTCTCTTCTTTTATGAAACTAAGGTTGAATTTTTTTTAAAAAAATCATACAATAAAAGAACTGTTCTTGGAATCAGACTTCCTTAGTCTCAGTCCATTCTGTTTTATGCATGGAGTTTAAATTTTTATAACTACCCCCACAAGGATGGAATGGACACTTTGGAAAGGAATGGACAATTAATGTTTTTCTTCCTCAGATACCATAATGTTCTTTGTCGTGAGTTGTGTGTGAGTTTAAAGTCTTTATTCAGCAGGACAAATATGAATATATCTTGTTGTTATTATTGAGTGGAAAAATCAACAGAATTATAAACATTGCAATGAAAGTAAAATAATTAAAGAATTTACTATGCAAAACTACTCTTATCATATGAGTTCTGCAGGCCAGAACCTCAGCAATCAACCCAATGCAACTTAATCAATAAAAAGTGACTGCCATCATATTAGCCAGAATCCTCAGTGCTACTGCTGGTACTGTTGCTTGTTCTGATATGCTCTGATACCACATGCATAACATAAATAGAGTACTGTTTATGTTAAGTGTATTGGTAAACCTCTCTTTTAATCAATGAAATGGCATTCTAATGACTTCCACTAAGTAGCCAAAAATGTTGGATGATGCTATTTACTTAATGACTCTAGATAATTTATAGTCTCCAGTTGCCACTGAATTTAGAGATACTTAGGACAAAGAATAGCCATTTCTCCAAACACACACTGAAAAACACTCAGAATTGAGGAAATGTAGTTTTAACAACATCAATGCCAACAGTTTTATAAAAGAAATTCATTTGTTCTATTGATGGAAGCTGGCTCCCTATTCTGCCACGCATATTCCCTAAGCATTCTGCCATCTCAAAAGCATACACTTACTTTTTATTTTAAAAGCAAAGGCTGTCAATTTAGAATTTGAAGTAAAACGGTGTGGTGGGTATCATGGTTGTCAACTTCATTTGATCGTGGATCCAATAAGAGACACAACTCTAAGCAGGTCTACATTACTATTTCTTAGGATGATTAATTAAGGTTGGAGAGACCCTTCCCCAGAATGGGCAATAGGCAACCTTATGACTGCAGCCCCACATAGTAGGAGGGCTATTGCGTATGAAAGCCCTGACTGTAAGCAATATACTGAGACAGCAGAAGCATCCTGCCTAGTAGACCAGCTACCAGGTTCTCAGCCCCTCCAACAGGTAGGCAATCTTGATTTAACTACACAGCCTAATCTTGTAAGACAATCAAACAAATCTTCTTTGTTAATTTACATTCATTCCTCTAGTTTTATTTTTCTAGAAAACTCTACAGTGAACAGACATAGAGTCAAACCCATGTGATCAATGAAATAAGTAAAGTACTTCATTTTTCTGACCTCATTTTCTCCAACTAAGAAGATAGATAATACCACTTGGCTGTCTTTTTAAAGAAAGATTATAGTAAGTAAGCCTTTAGACAACTTAAAAATATATAGCATTCAAGAATCCTCAACTTGGGCTGGAGAGATGGCTCAGTGGTTAAGAGCACTGACTGCTCTTCCAGAGGTCCAAGTAACCACATGGTGGTTCACAACCATCTGTAATGGTATCTGATGCCCTCTTTTGGTATATCTGAAGACAGCTACAGCATGCTCATATAAATATAATAAATAAATCTTTAAAAAATAATCCTCAACTTCATTTCCCCTATATGAATGCCAGATATGGTATTTTGTTTGCTCTTTTCAATTCATTCACAAAGTTGAGGCCCCCTGATTATATTTATCTAAATATTACTTTAAAACGCTCACACACCATACTATGGCCACTGCTACTTGAGTGAAAATATGAGAACTGTCAAATGCACTGTTGTGATGTGATTACCTGGGCGACTATCCCTCACTCATACCTTTCTATCACTCCCACATGATCTTTTCCTTGTCCATAAAAAAAAAAAAAACCTCTTTCTTTACAGGTGAGGTGACTGGAGAAGTTCATTAAATTCCAATTATCCAAAGGTTAAGTGATTGTTTCTGAAATCAAAGAGAACTTCTCTCAAACATATTAGACCATCTCCAAGTTTAATGTGATGAGGTGAAGTTGGAGACACTCAGAAAATCTGAAAGGCTGTTTTCTCATCAGAGAGTCTTGGTTGGAGAGTTCATGTATTTTGCTTCACATTCCTCATTTTTCATTAGCTGAGAGATTCAAACATTTTCGCAGTGTCTTATGGATGAAATAACACATCAAAGCAAACTTTGCCCTATGTAATTGTTTGGTTTTTACCTTTAGGTTATAAAGTTGAATTAGTATATAAAGTATGTTTCAAGAGCACTAAAAATGACAGTCTCACATTAATTGACTATAATTCTTTTGATTTTTAATCATCCAGGTAATTTAGCAGTTTTAATAACATTTTAGAGGTTATAATGATGTAAATGTGTTCAGAAACATATAAAACAATATTAGAAAGTGGAAGAACAAGAATTTCAATTTACCTATTCTGCAGATAGACTAAGCGCCCTCCAGAATATTTTTGGGGTTGGTGTGGAGTATCAGAGAGAAAATAAAGGAAAGATAGGTCCTGTGTGGTATTCTGGTTTTCTTTGATTACCAGCTTTCCACTCCCAAATGAGATGATAATTAAAACAAGTGTTACATGATGTCAGATAATGTTAATGAGTCATTTCATGGTGAGAGCATCTCTTCATCTTTTCTAGAATATGGGAAGATTAGGCTCTCTGTAGCTGGGGACTGATAGTGAGGTACAATTCACCTACATCCCCTTTCTCTGTCATGAAAGTTTCTCTAGAGCAGTGACAATAACTCTCATTTTGCTATGGTTGTAGCACAAGTTCTCTGTTCTCAAAAGAAGACCCATACAAACCAGAGGAACACAGGGTGCAGAGCCACCTCTTCATCTACCCAGTTTGGACATCAACTGCATAAATTCAGAACCAAACTTGTATGAATTTCAAGTATCAATCTTTGGCAAGATGGATGTTAGTGTGGAGGCTGATAATAAGAAAGATTCTGACAAAATATATAATAGTAAATGTAACTCAAAATAAGAAAATCCAACAAGAATGCAAATAATAAGCAAAGCTGTGATTGGTTTCAACTACACACAAAGAAATCCAGATAATCAGAAGTTACTAAAAGGCACATGGTATCTAAAGCCAGTAATTCCCTAACATTTGTGATTCAGGGTTCAAGGCATTGCAATGTTGCTTTCCTGTAATAAACCTGATGTGCTATCTGGTAAAGGAGACCCTATGGCCCAAGACTATTTTTTAAACTGCTGCCTTGGAACTTTCTAAGTGCTAAATGATTCTGGACATACTTACTTGCTTTTCAAATGGTTCCCACATGGTCAATATTTCTGGCATAGCCTATATACACTATCCTGTAGACTGTTAGGTAATACAGTGATTGTCAAGTTCCTGGGTACACATCTCCACAAGAGAAGGAAGATGACAATAATTGCCGGCTTGTTTTCACAGAAGCATCAAATAAAGCTATGTATCAGATTCTTCATTTTGATAGCTTTCATATATTATTGGATAGTTTTACTAATGCTGTAAAGCTGAACTTCTGTCCTATGCATATATAAAACCCATATTGACACAGGAGTATATGTACACATTATAAAATACATTAACAAGTATAAAACCCATACTTTGGCATGGCAGATAACTTAGAGATCCTACTAGAGACTACTGTGTGTAGTATGAAAACACCACCATGTATATATACCCTCAAGCAATTGTTAAAGACAGGAAAAATTAATGCATAATAATGCCTTGTTTTTCCTGTCTTGAAACCCAATACCAGTGGTGCCATGCTATCAATTACCATGCCAGCTCTACAAGAGTCTGTATAGATAAAACTGGTCACAAAATCATTAGTAAAAACAAGGAGTTCTTTCCCATCTCCAAATTACGGTCAGAGTATACATAAGGTTTCAATGTGATTTGTAAAAAAATTTCTCTACAACATAGTAAATTCCAGCTGTAGTTCTTAGATATCAATGTCCTGATTCGATTTTGAGCTGAGACTGCTCTTCTGATTCTCAAGGAAACTGTCTGCATTTGGAATGGTTTCCTCTCCTATAAAACAATAAATGGCACTATAAGCAGTCATCAATAAAAGAGCAATTTTGGTTCTTACAGTTTCTTAATTATATGCTTGTTAGTAACAGACCCACAGAAAAGGAGAAGCATTCATGATTTGTGCCTGCCAAGGCTCAAGGCAATGCTTATTATGAATGGTTATATTATAAGGTGTCTTGGATTTATGATTTTTCAGGTAAATGGCTACAACATTTACTGATATTATATACCATTCTTGCAATGTGCCTGTCTTAATGCACACGGCAATCCATTTTCATTCCCATCTCTACATGTTCTATTGGCAGGGATGTTGAATCCTAATTCTTTTTCAAGCTTCTTTATTTAAAGACTTTGATAAGTTCCTTTAAACTTAAAATCGTATTATTTTCCTCATTATATAACCAGGAATACATGACAGGGGAGAGCTCTCAGTTACATCATCCCCTCCTCAGCTCAGGTGACATCAACAATTGAGGGAAAATGTGAACAGTGGATAGCAGTGGTGTGCTACTAAAAGTCATCTTATGGGCTTGATACAGCCACTGCATTCATGAACTCATGGAAGCTGGTCACTTGCACAGGGTTGGGTCTCTCATCTTTTCAAGATAGGGGAAGATCTTGAAGGCCCACCCTTCACTGAGGCCCTATTGATAGTGAACTTCAGGGAGGAAATATCACATTTTTAGTGGTGTAGTCACTAAGAAGTTACCAATTATTTTCTAGGAAACAACCTTCCCTCCTATGCTCCTGCAAATATCACTAATTAAACTAAGAAAAGCACAGGCAAAACAGTCAGAAAAACAGAAGGGACCCTCTTCAGAAGCAGAAAAGTTTCACTTGGAGGACAGTGGAATGAGAGGGGGATTTGAGGTTGTGTGTAAAGAACTCAAATTCATTATATGGGGTAAGGCAGGAGGTATGGATGGATAACAAAATCATTCAGTATTCAAGTTGTCTAGTCTAATAGTCCAGAGTAGAACGTGACCTAGCTTGGTCGCATCTGCTGACACACACTAGAAACAGAGAGACAAAATAGCCTCAAACCAAAAACCAAAATACATATATGTATGTATATATATATATATATATATATATATATATATATATATATATATATATGTTTGTGTGTGCATATATATATATATATATATATATATATATATATATATATATATATATTTCGGGGCAACCTTAGTAAGGTTGTACTTTGTCTTTATCAACATTAGTCTGGGAGATGAGGAACATCCTTGTATCTTCTACAAAAGCTCCACAAGAGGTTATTGTTGAGTATCCAGGAACTCATGAGCTAAATGTTTTCATAACACAGGACAATGAAAAGAAAAAAGTTATATAATTAAGTTTGATTAATTCCTTAATATGTACATACATTCTCTTTGGTCACCAGGAATTTCAAAACTAAATTTCTTTATGGCAAGTTTTAGACAAAAGTGTTTCCACCGTGAATTTCACTGACGAATCAGTCATTTACATGTGGGTTTGAGCTATTTTAATTATGTTTTTCTGCATGAATGTTAGGAAACTAGTTTAACATCATTTGTGAAACAGGCAGGGTATAAATTATAAATGTATACCCTCTGAGAAATAGGAAGTAAACAATTTGATGCAAGAAAAGGAATTGAGCTTGAAGAAGTACAGGGAGACAAAGGTTGGCAGTGTTAGTTTTTTTAAAAAAAATAAAACATAATTCTTACAGGCACAGTTGGTAAGTACACCTGTCATATCTGCTTCCAAAAATATAGCTCAGAATGATAACATACTGAGAGAAAAACAAATCTCAGGAAGGTGAAATTCATTTGTTATAAGCAGTTTTGCTTCCACTTTCTCAAAATACCCATCTGGACTCAAGTGTGTACATAACAGAATGGCTTGCTGAAGCACGGGAGCGTTCAGATATTTTTAGATTTTAGAACTCTCTACAGACACAAACCCTTTCCAGAAGTACCTTCTATCCTTACCACAGAAATTCTAATTGCAGGGACCAGAAACCACTCTGCAAGCCTGCTTTTTGTGTTAATAAGACATGCTACACTAATACAAGTCAAGTACTGGAACTTCCAAACAATAATATATCCCCCTTCCAATTTAATTTGATGAATTTTTACATGCTGTTTAATGCATGCAGTGCCTCTTCTATATGCTTGGAGAATATTAGAACATTTACTACTCTCAATAGCCTACAATATGGACAGATTTTCAACCCATGGAAGGGCCAGGATCTGTATCTATAAAGTTGGACTATACCACTTGTGATCAGTACAATTCTACAGATGCCACATTTTAAATATGGAAAAGTTGGGCCTACAGCACAATGTGAATACTGTGTTTGGATACCCAGGATCCATGTGAAACACACTTGCAACCAATTCCTTCTAGGACAGATAACCACAAGAAGATCTTGTGTCTTGCTACCCATGATGGTTTTGTCATGCGATGAGTACCAGGTTCAGTGAGAGACTATCCCAAAAGATAAGGGAGCTAGTGATTGCTAACATCTTCATGAATTTCTTTTCTCCTCATGCACAGAGTTTATACTGCAGTATGTGCACATGCACACATGCACATACACACTACAATAAATAAATAATCAAATACAAAGAGGAAAACGTCAACACCTCAGATAACAACAAACAATTCCATCCAGTCATATCTTATCTTCTGTGCAAATGTATCTATCTTTATGACTACATTAGCCACTTAAAAATGCCTAAAGAGTCTTCCAACATGCTACTTTTCTCTAATAAAAAGATAAAATGCTTCAAGATATACAGTTTCTTTATGTTGAGATATCTCATTGATTTGATAATAGATTTTGAGAGAAGAAGAAATGCAATTGAAAAATATTAAATGCTAAGAGGGATAAAACAGACATAAAAATAGTGTAATAATCTACCCTTCATGTTTGAGATTTTTTATACTATTGTGTGACAGTAAGAACAAGGTGCATGGGTAGATTTTTATTTGAAGTAAATAAAAAGGGGTTGGGGATTTAGCTCAGTGGTAGAGCACTTGCCTAACAAGTACAAGGCCCTGGGTTTGGTCCTCAGCTCTGAAACAAAAAAAGACAAAATGATAAAATAAATAGAATAAAGGTAATACATTTTCTTAAGATATGGTTCAGGACATTGCCAGTAGGAAATACGTGAATAGTAAGATTTTAGATGATACTAACATCATCCTTCTCTTGAAATTGGAAAGGCAGGAAGATAAAGTATGGAGAGTTCATGATGGCATATTCATGCATTCAAAGAAGTTAACTATCTGCTTGAACTCTTTCTTCACTAAGTTATAATACATCAAAACAGCAATGATCATTAACATTGCAAACATTTTCATGAGCCTCCACCTGAATTAGAGTGTTGCAAGGATGATTCAGCAGTTCAACCTATCAGTTTTGGGTACCATGCTTGGGCATGGGGAAGCTACTTCTAAGTGTCCAATGTCATTGGACTAACTAGTTAGTAATGACTGATAACCAAGCTAGGGTCATTAAGTAGAAAATTCTTGGTTCTAGTCCACATGCTTCACTCTGGAGCTGGCTGACCTTCTGTGTAGAGGGTTTCTGAATCTCAAGAGCTTTCAAAAGTTCTGGAACATATTTGTGAGGTTTGAGAGATAGGCATTTTTTTTTTCTTCTGTGAGTAGTGCCATCATTTACTGGGAAGGCTGTTTTTCTCCAAAATAGATTTTTGAAATCTTGGTAAAAGATCAGGAGGCTGGAACCTGTCCTGGCTGCTTTGTCACAGAATGCCATCACTCCTACCTACCAAGAGACATGTAAATCACCAGTTTCGGTACAGATTCAAAGGAAAGAAAATTAGATGCTGTCTCTCAAAGAAAGGGTAACAAAGAATTTGCAGCTATCTCTTATCGACTATATCAATATATAAATTAACATGGTATTTATAAAAATGTCATTTTCACTTTCTTCAGCTAAAAATCATTGATGCTAGAGTTATATATGATAACTAAAATGATCAGTAAAACATAGTAACAATAGAGATACTCACCTTTGCACATATAAAAATATTCTAGGCAAATACAACCATGACACTTTTCTACAGAACAGCATCAAGGAACAGAAGCAACCCCAAGAATATATGGAAATATAGTTGCCTGACAGAAGTATTGTCATGAAAACGAGCACATGGGCTACTTCCATAAATAACATCTCTCACAGCAATAAATTATTTATATACATATATATGATAAATATCTATATACATTTAAGATAAAAATGATAGACTGTGTAAACAGTGTAAGGACTCCTTTATAAACTAAAAGTGGGGATATTTTTCTTAATTCTAACTAAATATCTAGAAGAAATAAAACATTAATAAGTTCAACTTCAACCAAAAAATCTCTGGTGTTCTAAAATAAAACACAGGCAAAGACAGAATGCAAATGCAAATGAAGACCTAACACAACACTTTCAATCTATTTCACAAAATATCAGCCTCTCTGTGATAGAAATAGGTCTTTAAAAATCCAATGGAGACAAAGATGAATCATCAGAGAAATTGTATCAATGGTCAAACATATCATCGAAAACTTGACCTCAATAAAACAGTGATATTGATTTAACCTCCCAATGTCAACTCTCCCAAAAATTGTGAAGTTTTATTCATTCTGAGATTGTTTTCAAATGCAAAATAATGGAAAACATTCATCAGAGTATCAGTCATAGATAACTGAATTGGAAAAAATAATTATTGAAAAGAAATAATTCAAGCAAGACAGTGGTGGCACATGACTTTAATCTCGGTACTCCAGAGGCAGAGGCAGACAAATCTCTGAATTTGAGGTCAGCCAGGTCTACAGAACAAGTTCAGCCAGGGCTATACATAAAAACCCAGATAGATAGATAGATAGATAGATAGATAGATAGATAGATGGATGGATGGATGGATGGATGGATGGATGGATGGATGGATGGATAGATAGATAGATAGATAGATAGATAGATAGATAGATAGATAGATAGATAGATAGATAGATAGATAGATAGATAGATAGATAATACTCAGCTGAGGATGTCTTAGTGACTAAAGAATTTGCTGCACAGGCATGGAAACCTGAGTTTGAGTCCTCTCCACTTACATGAAAAGCCTCCCTAGTGGGCTAGTTCTTTTGTAATCATGTGCTCAGAAGATGGAGACAGGGGATCCCTAGGACAAAATGATTAATAAGACTACCTGAATCAGCATGCTCTAGGTTCAGCAAGGAACTTTTCTCCAGTGAAAAACACTGGGAAAAGATCCAGGAAGACACTTGATCTCAACCTTAGAATTCTACATGCATGGACAAACACATGTTTGCACACTACGCATGTGAATACACATACACACTTGAACACACAGAGAATTGTAGGCAGCTATCTTTATGTATAGAATGCACCATCTCCCATTCTGAGTGTTCTTTAGATTTCATCCTAGTCTTTGTTCCCTATATGCAATCTATAAACACTCCCAAGGTAATAAACAGGGGGAGTTTCTTTAATAGTGTTGGCTTTCATTAAAATAGCATAGCAGTTAACATCTTGAAATCTATCTTTTCACATGCTGGGTCTGACTAGTTTCATCTAATTTTGTTCTTTGGATCTTTTAGGCCCTGGATAGAATCAATCACTGTTATTCCATTTGGCCAGGATAAAAAATGAGTTTCCAAATTAAAAATAGTATGTCAACAAAACTCAAGTAGAAGATATAACTAAGAAACTGCCAAGGTATTCAAGATAAGTTTCATGAAGGGTCATGGCAAATAGTTTTGGCTTTGTAGGCCATATAATCTCTTCAGCAACAACTCGCTGCCATCAAGGTAACTCGGTGAGAATAACAGACACCCAGAAACAACTGAGTGTGTTACGAGACACAAAACACAGAACTAAGGAGCACATTAGGCATGACCTATAAGGCCATTTACCCTCCTGATCATGATGGAGCCATGTCTAGCAAGGACCAAATCCAGCATCAATATCTTGTATATAAAATCTCGAATCCTCATCCTTAGTTTGTTTGAGAAAGAAAAATACAAAGTGAGCCAGAAGTGATGCCAGATGTACTCAAAGATTAATGGAAGCAGAAGAACACAGGAGCTGAGTGGAGGAAGTTCCAGTAGCAGTTTTTAGAAATTCCAGCAAAAAAGTAGAGTAATAATATTAATTTACCAAAACAATGTTGAATCGCTTAAAAAAAAGAAACTCAGGAAAATAATATTCCATTTACTATGTAACTATATATTCACACCAGTATTATTAAGGGTGTTGAAAAGAAGTATTCAACCATCCTAAAATATCTCTCCCCTACCCATATATCACTTTCCTGTTTTATTAGTGGTAAGAAACACAAAAACAATATTTTTTTGGTTATGGGATGTAATGAATGTGGTTTTAAGCAAATATTCAGCTATATAAGATGAAGATGCTATTAGTGTAGTAAACGAGTCAAAATCAGGAAGCATTAGCTATTCCAGTTCCTAGGAAACATAAGCAACACTTCATGGCAATGCTTTCAGTGTGTTTTACCTAATCAAACAATGAGCAAACACAATAAAGAATGTGGGCATTCTGTACCATACTGGGTATGAACCATTGAGCATACCGTGCCATGGAAAACAAAATAGAAATAAAAATAAGAAGTCAAAACAAGAATCAGTTAGGTGATATTAAATATATTGACTATAATCAGTTTCTCGAAAAACATATGAAACACTAAATTAAAAATAAATTATTGGGACCAACTGATTTATGTATATATAGATTATATTAGATTTATTACTGAATTCACATATTTTTCTTAAATATAATAAATGTAATGTATAAGTTATTATCCTTAACTGAAGTGAACTGGAGTCTATTTTTGCTTTACGTGTCCTAGTTTCTACAATATAGGTTTAAAATGGTTCAAAATTATAAACAGAAAAATGCTTAAAATTATGAAATTTTTTTCAAAGTTGAATTATCATTTCTCATAAAAGTAGTAAAAAACAATATTAATGATTATAGGGAAGCACAAAAGACTTGGCATGGGTAGCCAATCAGTTCCAAGGGCAAGAGCAATGCTGGAACTATCACCACACCTGACTTCAAGTTACAGTACAGAGCCATAGTAAGAAAACCAGCATGACACCAGCACAAAATCAGACACAGGGATCAATGGAACATGACAGAGGATTCATTCTAAACTCACACAGCTACAGCCACCTAATTTTAACAAAGATGCCAAAATTACACACTAGAGGGAAAATGGCCTCTTTAACAAAGGTGTGGAGAAACTGGTTAGCCACATGTAGAAGAATGAAACGAGACCCTGACCCCTCACACTGCCCCGAATCATCTACAAACAGATCAAAGACTTTACTGTAAGACATGAGCATCTAAGACTGTTTAAGGAAAATACTTCAAGGTATAGGCACAGGCAAGAACTTTCTGAATAGGATTCCAGTTGAGCAAGAAATAATACTAACAATTCATAACTGCACTTTATGAAATTGAAAAGATTCTGTTCAACAAAGAAATCAGTTCAATCCTGTGATGACCAACTGACATCCCTAAAAAAATAGTATAAAAAGGTTGCAAGCTACCATCAGACAGAGTAGTAAATTTTGTATACTATAAAAATCTCAGAAACCAAACAAAAAGAAAACAACCCAATCAGCAAACAAGCTAATAGAAACAAACAATGGTACTCAAAGTGCAGTGAGTACAAACAACAATGACCGTTGAACAAATATGAAACTTCAAAGGCCATCAGAGAAATTCATATTCAAGTTACACGAATAACTTTTGAAATCCCCAGTCAGGATGGCAGTCATTAACAAAATAAATAGCTCTCTTACTCTCAGCATCCTTTAGTTGCCTGTAGCCCTTTGTCTCGGTTTGGGGTCCCACCAGATTTCCCCTGTCACATCAACAAGTCTATTGATGTCACCATCATTATCCAATACCAGGTTGTCAGTTTTGAAATCATAAACATACAAGTAGCTTTGACAGACTGAGTAGGTTGTATTTATATGCTAAGTGGGTGAGAGGAGACAGACAGATGGATACTGAGAGAGACATAGACAGAGAGATAGAGATAGATGGAGAAAGAGACTGAGCAAGACAGCGAGAGAGACAAAGAGAGACTGAGAAACAGAGGCAGAGACAGATAGAGAGACAGAGAAAGAGAAACAAATTTAATGACATAACAATTATAGAGAAAGTAATGCAGATGGTAAAGGGCAGAAAGTGGAAAATTCTCTAATTGTATTTTAATTTTAGAAAATATTAATGTAAGAGAAAACAAGTAAGAGCAAATGCTGGCAAAGATGGAGACAAAATCAACCCCATATTCACTATTTGTGAGAATATAAACTAGTTAATGCACTACAGAAATAAGTATTGAGGTTGCTAAACAGAAATAGATTCATCACCCAACCAGGAATAACACTTCTGAGAGTTTTCCCAAAAAACTTTAGGTCAATTTGTGACAGAGACATTTGCACAACAAATAACAATATTCCCAATTGCTAAATTATAGAACTAAAATGGAAGTGAAACATCAGATGAATGGATAAGGAAATGTAGTTTATATATAAAGTATAAGGGTTTTTTTTCAGCCAAACAGAAGAATGAAGTCATGTTATCTGCCAAAACTGTGTTAAGTGGGAAATAATCAGAGTAAACATATGAAGTCAGTCTTGAAAGAAAACAATATCATAAGGTTTGTTTTCTTACCTGTGTTTCTTAGATTTTATTCATGTGCATGAAATTTTATATGTGTGCATGATATTAAGTATCCTTGTCTAGGGACAAGGATAAATGATGATATGAGAGAATTGAGAATTAATATGTTCAACAAATGATAAATATGATCTGAAATTTTTCTTAGGAGTTTCACAAGAAAATATTAACAAGCATAAAGTTGACTTCAAAACTTTAAAGCATTTGTTTGGTGTGGTGGTACATGACTTTCTTTTTTTTTTTTTTTTTTTTTTTTGGTTTTTCGAGACAGGGTTTCTCTGTGTAACCCTGGCTGTCCTGGAACTCACTTTGTAGACCAGGCTGGCCTCGAACTCAGAAATCCTCCTGCCTCTGCCTCCCAAGTGCTGGGATTAAAGGCGTGCGCCACCACCGCCCGGCTGGTACATGACTTTCTTAAATATGTATACTTACATATGTATAGTTTTTTAGTTTGAAAATGCTGAAAGCTGAATTTATGGAGAAATACAAACCTTCTATATAAAATAAACTGCCTCCCTAGATAAATAAACAGATGAAAACAGGCTTCCATCAGTGGGATGTAAGTTCTTATCTTCTCAAAGGTAATTCCATTAAATAAATTGACTAAAAGACAATTTCTGGATAATTTGTAAATCATTTTTATATGTATATTATGTGGTGCAGAGAACACCATTTTTTTTTGTGTTCTTTGGAAACAAACACTAGAGAATTCACATTAGATAATTATAGAATGTGTAGAGTAGTAATGAGGCTATTAGCACAACTAAAGGCCAATTATAAGTCAAATGATGAGAAACAGAAAGGAGGAAGACCAGAGGGTAAGAAAAACAATTAGGGAGGAGAGACTGAAAGAAATGGTAAGGAGGCGAACAGAGAAGAAACGAAGAAAAGAGTCTGAGCACGAGAAGGACAAGGCAATGGACACATTGATGGTGGACATCACACCCTGTGTGCAGCTTCCCACGGGCAAACTCTTTCCATAACCAACTTCTTGATCCAGAGCTTGGCCTCTGGACTTTGGATTACTTTAGCTCCACTCCAGGCATCAACCTGTTCTTTCTCTTAGACACTCCCAAATCATCTAGAGGCTCAATATACTCACACCCTGAGGGGGAAAAATTCTGCCCAAAGCAAAGTGAGACAAAAAGTATTCAAAAGTAGGATTGAGTGAATTCTGTGTTGGCCACCTAGATCTGCATTGATATTCTTCATAACTGATCTAGTAAACTGGTTTTACAAAGTTAGACCCAGTTTTCCCTAACTGAACACCATGACAATCCTCCCTCCCTAACCGTGTCTGAAGGGCCCATACAGTCATTCCACATGCCCAAAGTCTAGTCTTCCTACGCTGGTATCTGTTAACAAAACCAAGATCTATTCCTTTGATCCACTTCTTCAATCTAAATTTCATTAATTTTTTTGGAAATTTCATATATTTAATCACATTTTTTCCAACTCCTTCTAGACCCACCTCCAAAAACCCATTCCAACATTATATACTCTTTTTTATTTAATAAGCTATCAACTCCAATGTGTGCTTTGCATCTACTTTTGGTTACAGGACCATCAAATAGAGAGTGACCAGGCTACCAGGAGATACATTCTTAGTGATAACTGATTCCCCTCACCTAAATGCTATCAGGTGTTCATAGCGACTAAGTCAGGAGTAGAGACTTGTAAGTACCTTCCCACTACTTACTAGAATGACCCTTACTGATGGTTACTTCCATTCATATGCAGAATGAAAAATCAAACATGGCAAAATATAATTCTAAGGGAGTAATCATCAGACATCAAAGAGAGAAGATCAGCAATATTCTTCCCAACCCTTAATTATCCTTTCTGTATTCTAATTTGGCACCATTCCCATACCTGCCCTAAGTAATAGCAACACTTCTTTAAATTTTTCCATTATTATTTTATAAGTTCATAAGCATCCCACTTTCATTCACAAAATTAAATTCTGCGATTAGTATTTAACATGAACAATATATCCTTGGCAACGTAAATGTGTATATGCTAGAATGCTAATGTTTGATTACATCAAACGTGGAGGTAATTTAGACTATTTCTCTTGGTTTTCGCTTGCTGAGTTTATAATATTATCAATACACTTTTAGATTGTATGTGACAATGTGAGGCAGCAATTCCCTGTGTTAGAGACTCTCATTTTGACCTTGGAACAATTAACACTTACAATGAGCACATGAAAATTCAACATGAAAATGTGTCCTCCTCCAAAGTTATTCTGAATATTTCTCATGAGGATCTACTGGAACAGAATATCTTAGATCTCTAAGATGCTAAAACCATGTTTCAGTGAAATATATTTCCCTCTTGAGGATTGAGAAACTGATAAAAATAATCCACAATATGAAAAGAACCTTAAGGTTAACTTTTTTGCATTTCTTATCAAATTATCCATGAATTCTTTTGCAGAGATTATTATCTTCATTTCACAAAAGAGAAGTATAAATCTCAGAGCAATTAGGAAGCCTTATGTACTGTGTGGGTGATAGAAAGGACCTGTTGAAATATAGAAAATAATAATCTAAAGACCTATTATCTTCACTTTTATTTTAAACACCTACCAGGTGTACTTCTTTTAAATAATTCTTAAGCACTTCCAACTTCATTTCTGGATTGTACACTGTATTTGTGTAATAAAACCTTTCCAATTAAAGGTTAAAACCAACATCTCTTGACTGAAGTTAAGTGAACCATCGACTCATTTTACACCTACTTCATTTCACAGCTACAATTATATTTTCTCAGCCTGGAAAATCAAAACAGAGCTATGGGCAAGCTTTGTCACCTTTCTGACTGTAAAAGTAATAATCTAAAAAACACATCCCCTTATCTATTCACTGGTTAAAATAAAAGAACTGTATTTGTCAAAAAGTAGTGGCAGAAGGCCAGAGCTTTATATTGTGTGAAAAAAAGAAAAAGTCGTGTCACAAGTTTTCAATTCAATGGGATTTTTAGAAGGCTGATGTACCTTCTGTCACATGTAACTCACTTGCAGTGACTGACTTACCACAAGGCCTCACATCTTTCTTCCCCCAAATGTTGAAGGGTAAAGAATTAAATACTTCTGTCAATTTTTACCTGGGTCTGAAAGTACAAATTCATAAAAAAAAATATGTAGAGAATCACAAATATACCCTTATATTTATTTTATAGGTGTTTTCTGGTGTGTTTTATGAACCAAGAACAAAAGAAACCATCATTATAGTTCTGTAGAGTCATACAGGATGACCTATGGAGGGTCCCCATTGTCATCTCAACCATAACTCAGATTTATTCTTTAAAATATCAGACAAATTTTTATATTTTGCAGAGAAACTAAGGATATGTGAATCATATCTTGACTATTTTAGTGTCTTAAAACATATTTCCATATATGATGACTTTCTGATTCCTTTTATCTTCCAATAGTAACTTAACAGAACTTTAAAAGCTTACCCACAGAGGAATGGTAGTAAAAATAATATTTACAAGGTGCATGCTAAGTTTGGGCTATTCAATTTGAACATTATTTAAATAAAGTCATGGAGCTTTTGACCCACTGTCTTCTTTATATGTGACAATAGCAGGACAGTTAAAACAGAAAATGTGTCTGTATGCCCTTTATTTCTGTCTCTCCTACACACTTTGTCTCAATATTTTCTCCATTGAGTACTCCATGAGTATTTTGTTCCCACTTCTAAGAAGGACTGAAGCATCCAGAGATGGCCCCACCTGGGGATTCATCCCATATACAGACACCAAACACAGACACTATTGCAGATGCCAACAAGTGCTTGCTAACAGGAGCCTGATATAGCTGTCTCCTGAAAGGCTCTGCCAGAGCCAGACAAATACAGAAGTAGATGCTCACAGCGGGGTCCCCAATGAAGGAGTTACAGAAAGGACTGAAGGAGTTGAAGGGGTTTGAAACCCCATAGGAAGAGCAACAATATCAACCAACCAGACCCTCCAGAGCTCCCAGAGTACCACCAGCTAAAAAGTACACATGGAGTGACCCATGGCTCCAGTCACGTATGTAGCAGAGGATGTCCTTGTCAGGCATCAATAGGAAGAAAAGCCCTTGGTCTTGTGAAGACTCGATGCCCCAATGTAGGGGAATGCCAGGGCAGGGAGACAGGAATAGGTAGGTGGATAGGGGAACACCTTCATAGAAGCAAGGGGAGGGGTGGGATAGGGGGGCTTCCTGGGGGGACCAGGAAAGGGGATAGCAGTTGAAATTTAAATATATAAGATATCCAATAAAAATAAATAAATACTAACTTCAAAAATTAAAAAAATATACTTCTGATCCTTTGTAAGCAGTAAATAGATGTTTTCCACTGTAGTTGTCTTATTTCTTCCATAACTGACTGTGCAATGACTTCTCTTGAAAGGTTATGAGTTATGTTTAATGCATATGTAAATCACAAAACTGAAGCTAATGTATAATGTAAGTCTATGGTAATGAAATTTTGTGCAAAATTAAACTGTTCACATAAAAAAAATAGAGAGTGCAGCTGAGAATATTCTCAGTATTTCATATTGTGTGTCCATCCAAAGATGAAAAACCACTAGCTAGGTTAAGGCGCCTAATCACTCAACTAGTAAGAATTTTCAAAGTAGTCTTAATTCTTTCCCTTGATGTTCAAATTCATAATCAAAAGAATCCATATACATGTAGGGTTTTTTTTTTAATGAGAATAAAGAATGTCACAGATCACCCCACAAGTTGCTCTTCACCTACAAAACTTTTCTAATGACTTTTCTTAAAGGCCTTTAAACAAATAGAAAGGAATAAAGCATCTGAATTTATTTCTGTTTTCACTTTGAACATTCAAGTCAACAATGAAGACTGTATCAGTGCAGGGGTTTGACAGCTCTCAGAAGATACATGGCTTCATTCTTTTCACTGCTTGATCTCTCCTAATTTTTTGCAATGTGTCTAAGACTTTGATAATATCTTTTGTATTTTATGTCCAGTTTCTCCAATTATATGAGTTCTAGAAAAATGTAGATGACATTGTAGTATTGATACACAACTCTACTTTTCGTGCTTAACAATGGGTCAAGTTGATATTAAGTCAGATTTAAGAATCAACCATTTTTTCCAGTTACCTTCAAACTGTGCAACATGCTGATGTTCTAATCCATTAACCTAATCCTCTTGATATGGTAATTTTGAATTATAGAACAGCACACAGATGTTTCAATCTGAAGGTCAAAAGTATGGTATAGTCTATAGTAAGGGAGGGCATGGTGTGCTCTGGTTAATAGAACAGAACAGAACTAAAAAAATAAAGTTAAATGGGGGTGAAAGAAATGTTCCCAAGAAGCACTGGGGTCATAGCTTGCTTCAGATCCTCTGTTCCTAAGCCTGCATAGCCTTCTTCATATCCTCTGTTCCTAAGTCTGTGCAATAGTCATAGCTTCCTTGAATGAACAGAACCATCTACCACTTTGTTGGATGCACAATTAAAAAGTAGTTTACAGAGTACATAATTTCCCTGTTCCATTCCTTTCTCTTCGGCACTAGTAGAAATAACCACAGGAAATGAACAAAGGGCAGAGTTCTGGGCAAGAATGTGGTAGAGGAATGACAGACGTGACATTATAGCATTTCCTCCTTGAACCACATTGCATCTTACTAAATAACAAATCAAGGCTAATCACTGTAACCATGTTCTATTTCTTTTTCTTCCTTTCCCTTTTTACATAAAGGAAAAAACTCAGAGTAAACAGCTAAAATCTTTTTTAAGCTGCAGACAAAACTTTGCCACTTTTGTAGATGTGGCGAATCCCTGCACTGTACACTGCCCTTCTGTGCTGCAGGACTGCAAGCTGTGAGCCTGCCTTGTGTGAAGGAACACAAGTTTCTTCCATGTCTGTTATTTAACGGACTCCTCTTTAAAAGGAATCAGAGGAAATGTGTGTCTCATTTTTACTGGACATAGACTTCTTAAATTCTTTTTTAAATTGAGTCATCATAGACATATTCTCTAGTCAGTATGAAGAAAGAAGGATTTTCATTGATGTATACTCTGACATTTAATTAATAGTAATCAAAGTAAAGTATTATATCAGAGATAAATCCATTCTATGAACCAAAGGAAAAAATTAAAGTTTTGGTTCCTTGAGTGACTTAGTGATCCATTTCTTTTTTAGAGAGTGTCTTTGGGAAACAGCCTTCTTTCAAAAACATTGCATGTACTCCATTACAAATACAGTTGATACATGATAGATGCATGTGATGGTTTTCCTCTTTGTACAAAGAGAAAAGATGAGTTTTTATTCAAAACACAATAAAATAATAATGGTTATTTAAGAACACCAGACCCACTCGCCTCTTCGGCCATTATAGTTCATTTCATATTTATTTGAGAACCAATAAGATTCAAGACAGCAAATGGGAGCTTCTTTGTCTTTATCTGCAGAAGCAGGTTAATTCCAGAGATAGCTTCATAGAATGAATTACTTAATAGCTCTGAGCCACATGAATAAAATAAAGCAGAACTGTTAACATCTGCTTCACATAGCACTGGAGGGAGTGAATGAAGTTTGAACAAGAAGCTGTGAGAAGTAGAAACATACAATAACCTCTACACATTTGGTTGTGTTTATGTCCTCGCATAACTAGTAGTGTCTTTAGGCAAAATAAATGTTCCTAGGTCTAGAAAAATAAGGTAGAATTTTACTAACTATTTTGCTTTTAAGGGTGTTGTATTTTTGAGCAGATCCAAAATTAGCTTATTCTCATGACAAAGATAAATACTTATGCTATGTAGATAACAAAATGGTCTGTTGCCATCTGTAAGTCTTCCTGTAAATGCTAATTGCTACCCCAATACTCTTCTAGTATGTGTTCTAACTGTCAGAGTGAAGCACTTACCCCATCTCTCCCACTCTTGTCCACCTCTCTCCATCCTATATCTACACCTCCATAGGAATAAAATATTTTATTATGCTTTTCAAGTGAATATTTCATACATGCTACTGAAAAGACTATACTGAAGCTTAATTCTCATACTAATAGCATCAACTGAATCATACATATTATCAAGAAACTAATAGAAATTCCTTTCCAAGATGAGAATGATCAGCTGAATGATAGTCCTGTTTTCTTAATACTTGCATTGGATAGGTCAGGTTCCTAAGGTGTTAGTGAGTTATGTGTGACAAGCTCACTATTCACTGCTAAGTGAAAGAAAACAAATTTCTCAGATCATATCAACTATGCCACTCATTTAAAAAAATTATGAGGTATCCAATTGTGTATATAAGTGTTTTGAATATATGTTTCATGTTTCAATATATTAGTGAATTTGAAATCAACAGAGACTTTTCAGTTTTTTATCTTATTTAGAACTAAGAGCATGCATTTTCTTAGTATTTTGGAAATTTTAATAGCTGTGTTTTTAATTGAAAATTCTATTTAGGCAAGGTTAGTTACCGTTATTGGCTTGAGTGGATTGTTTTTATTCTAAAAGGAAATACTTACACAGGTTGTCAATTATCATGTCATCTCCGAATTCTATTAAAATGGATAACAGAACAATGAATGCCCCTGTGGTGTTGTGAATATAAGCTTATGTAAGTGGATTATCTATAAGAGGTTTAACAAGCTATGGGGATCAGCAGAGGAAATCCAGCCCAGTTCATTCTCTTTGGCTATAAAAATTGTACTGCTACATGAGAATTAGAAGCTAAGAAAAATCAGGATATTCAGGGTGGTGTTAAAAGTCCAGTCTTCCTGATTGGCTTCACAAGGCCGCAGTGGGAGTGGATGCACTTAGTCCTGCTGTGACCTGATTTCCTAGGACAGGCTAGTACCCAAGAGGACTTCCTCCTCTCTGAGGAGAAGGTAACAAGGTAATTGGGGAAAGACTTTTAAGGGTGGGACTGGGATGAGATGGGCCAGAACTTAAATTGGGATGCAAGCAGAATAAATAACAAAAGAAGGAATGAAGGAAGGAAGGAAGGAAGGAAGGAAGGAAGGAAGGAAGGAGAGAGAGACAGAGAGAGAGAGAGAGGAAGAAGAAGGAGGAGGAGGAGGGAGGGAGAGAGAGAGCTAGAGAGAGAGAGAGAAGAAGGAGGAGGAGGAGGATGGAGGGAAGGAGGGAAGAAGGGAGGAAGGGAAGGAGAGAAGAAAGAATTGTTTTCTCAGACATCGTTTCTCCAAATATCTCACACTTTATTCAAGTAGAAAACATCCTCCTTGACCCAGGATGCATCCATGTGGCCATTTTTTAACACCATGGTAAGAAGTCCGAATAAATACCTCTCAGGGTGTCTGTACACCTGAGCCCAGCTATCAATTTCCTCTTTGTAAGAAGCCTCCCTTTTCCTCTCAGACAAAGATGCTCAGCTTGGTAGTAAATGGCACTGGAAACACAGCTAGATGTGCCTAAGAGCATGCAGTGGCATACACTGCCCACATGTGCATCAATTTCTAAATGATAGTTGAAGTAACTTCCACAGATATTAAGAGGGATAGTGAGTCAAAGCCAAAAAGTCTCTAGGAGCCAAATATGGAGGAGCTCCTGTGAAGAGCAAGTAGATGTTGCTACAGTAGGATGCTTAACTGACAAAGCTGCGAAATGGCAAAAGAATCAGACTCTTGACATCAACTCCAGATACAGTGTTAGGAACAGACAATAGGTTATTGTTATTATTGTTAGTATTGTTAGGGCCCAACAATAATCAGCTCAAACAGGTTCTTACCATGCTTATTACCATGCAAGGGCTAACCATCTCAAATAGAGCAAAAGCTGAAACTCCTCACCTGCTTTTATACAGCCCTGTCATCTGCTCTTTCCCAGTTTATCAGCCTTCCGCCATCCCCATGTCAATGTCTCTTCTACACAATGGATTTCTTTTTTTTTTTTTATTTTTTTTATTTTATTTTATTTTTTTAATTTACATTCCAAATCACTTCCCCTTTCCCGTTTCCTCCCTCCCCGAAAGTCCCATAAGCCCCCTTCCCTCCCTCTTTTCTCCGTTCAACCCCCTCTCATTACTCTGTCCTGGCGTTCCCCTACATCCAGTCTTTCCAGGACCAGGGGTCTCTCCTTCCATCTTTTTAGAAATCTATTGATATGCTGATTGTGTCTAGGGTATTCTGAGATTCTGGGTCAATATCCCCTTATCAGTGACTGCATACCATGTGTGATCTTTTGTGATTGGGTTACCTCACTAAGGATGATATTTTCAAGTTCTGACCATTTGCCTAGGAATTTCGTGAATTCATTGTTTTTAATTGCAGAGTAGTATTCCATTGTGTAAATATACCACATCTTCTGAATCCATTCCTCCGTTGAGGGACATCTGGGTTCTTTCCAGCTTCTGGCTATTATAAATAAGGCTGCTATGAATATAGTGGAGCATGTGTCCTTATTGCATGCAGGTAAAGTCTCTGGGTATATGCCCAGGAGTGGTATAGCCGGATCCTCCGGAAGTGTCATGCCCAGTTTTCTGAGGAGCTGCCAGACTGCTTTCCAGAGTGGTTGTACCAGCCTGCAATTCCACCAGCAGTGGAGGAGTGTTCCTCTTTCTCCACATCCTCGCCAACAACTGCTGTCTCCTGTGTTTTTGATCTTAGCCATCCTGACTGGTGTGAGATGGAATCTCAGGGTTGTTTTGATTTGCATTTCCCTAATGACTAAGGATGATGAACATCTCTTTAGGTGCTTCTCAGCCATTAGATATTCTTCAGGTGAGAACTCTTTGTGTAGCTCTGTACCCCATTTTTTAATAGGGTTACTTGCCTCTCTGGAGTTTAACTTCTTGAGTTCTTTGTATATCTTGGATATTAGCCCTCTGTCAGATGTAAGGTTGGTAAAGATCATTTCCCAGTTAGTTGGTTGCCGCTTTGTCTTTTTGACGGTGTCTTTTGCCTTGCAAAAACTAGAGGTCAAAGGGATACAAATTGGAAAGGAAGAAGTCAAACTATCACTATTTGCAGACGATATGATAGTATACATAAGCGACCCAAAGAACTCCACCAGAGAACTCCTACAGCTGATAAACGACTTCAGCAAAGTGGCCGGATATAAAATCAACTCAAGCAAGTCAGAAGCCTTCCTATACTCAAAGGATAAGCAGGCTGAGAAAGAAGTAAGAGAAATAATACCCTTTACGATAGCCACAAACCATATTAAGTATCTTGGCGTGACGCTAACCAAACAAGTGAAAGATCTGTATGACAAGAACTTCAAGTCTCTGAAGAAAGAAATTGAAGAAGACCTCAGAAGATGGAAAAATCTGCCATGCTCATGGATTGGCAGGATTAATATAGTAAAAATGAGCATCTTACCAAAAGTAATACACAGATTCAATGCAATCCCCATCAAAATCCCAACTCAATTCTTCATAGAGTTAGAAAGAGCAATTCAAAAATTCATCTGGAATAACAGAAAACCCAGAATAGCTAAAACTATTCTCAAGAGTAAAAGAACCTCTGGGGGAATCAGTATCCCGGACCTCAAGCTGTACTACAGAGCAATAGTGTTAAAAACTGCATGGTATTGGTACAGTAACAGACATGTAGATCAATGGAACAGAATTGAAGACCCAGAAATGAATCCACACTCCTATGGTCACTTGATCTTTGACAAAGGAGCTAAAACCATCCAGTGGAAAAAAGATAGCCTTTTCAACAAATGGTGCTGGCTCAGCTGGAGGTCAACATGCAGAAGAATGCAAATTGACCCATCCTTATCTCCTTGCACTAAGCTCAATTCTAAGTGGATCAAAGATCTCCACATAAAACCAGACACACTGAAACTAATAGAAGGGAAACTAGGGAAGAACCTTGAACATATGGGCACAGGGGAGAATTTCCTGAACAGAACTCCAATAGCTTATACTCTAAGATCAAGAATAGACAAATGGGACCTCATTAAATTACACAATGGATTTCTAATGGTTTCTAAAGTGAAAACTGTTGGGAGAGCAAATTACAAATATCTGGCTTTCTTTTTTTTTTTTTTTTAATTTTATTTTATTTTATTTTTTTAATTTACATTCCAAATCACTTCCCCTTTCCCGTTTCCTCCCTCCCCGAAAGTCCCATAAGCCCCCTTCCCTCCCTCTTTTCTCCGTTCAACCCCCTCTCATTACTCTGTCCTGGCGTTCCCCTACATCCAGTCTTTCCAGGACCAGGGGTCTCTCCTTCCATCTTTTTAGAAATCTATTGATATGCTGATTGTGTCTAGGGTATTCTGAGATTCTGGGTCAATATCCCCTTATCAGTGACTTCATACCATGTGTGATCTTTTGTGATTGGGTTACCTCACTAAGGATGATATTTTCAAGTTCTGACCATTTGCCTAGGAATTTCGTGAATTCATTGTTTTTAATTGCAGAGTAGTATTCCATTGTGTAAATATACCACATCTTCTGAATCCATTCCTCCGTTGAGGGACATCTGGGTTCTTTCCAGCTTCTGGCTATTATAAATAAGGCTGCTATGAATATAGTGGAGCATGTGTCCTTATTGCATGCAGGTAAAGTCTCTGGGTATATGCCCAGGAGTGGTATAGCCGGATCCTCCGGAAGTGTCATGCCCAGTTTTCTGAGGAGCCGCCAGACTGCTTTCCAGAGTGGTTGTACCAGCCTGCAATTCCACCAGCAGTGGCTTTCTTGGTGAGATTGTTATGCTCTCAGAAAGCTGTAAAGGGATCACATTCACGTCTTCTTTAGAAATTTACAAAGAGTTTTTACTTGCAGTGGCTTTCCATGAAATCTTGTCTGTTTCTAGTAAATACATAATGGTAGAGAAGAGCAAATGCCTAGATATTTTTTCTTTTTGGCTATTTCTCATAGGAAGAAAATACATATGAAGAGTATACATTCTAGTCTGGTGCAATTCAAGACTCTTTAAAGTCTGTGAACCTCACTGTAAACAACCATCTCATGATTGATTGGTTGATTGAATCATCTAGACTTCCCCTCAACATAAAGGCGAGGACTGCAGAACTAATATCAACCCAAATCCATTCCATTGTGCTGCACTTAGCTCATCCCCATTCTCTGAGCATGTATGTATTGACTATGGAAACTGGAATCCCTACAGATAAAATAAAACTACAGTGATTTCAAGCATCTTCTACATGAAATTGGATGTACTGTTTTTGTATGGTAAGAAGAAATTCTTCATAGTTTTTCTAAAAATTTCATAACCACCTTCCTTGTATTCTGGGGAGAGGATTGCAACATAGCACGTTGCACAGCCACGTCTAAGAACCACCAGAAAGACTGTGTGACCCTCACAGCATCCTTCAGTCTGTTTCTATGGATGCTGTCTGTGACTTTCTTTTTTCTCTCTACTGTAGGAAGGCACTTCATTCCCTACAATCTGGAACTCTCAAGATAGACACTGCAGATGTATCTGAAAACAGACTTCCATGTTGTCAGCAAATCACAAAGATTGAAGGCTGTCTCCCAACTCTGCTAGATTTAATGTTACATACAGCAGCACTTTTATTATAAACATTGCTTTCCAAGAGGTTACTACCCAGCTGTAAAAAGTCTGATTCAGGATCAAATTATGGAAGTGTGAGAAAGAAGAATAATACAAAACTCCTTTATGAATGAAATAAAGTACACTCGAAATCACAAATCATATGGAAAGATTTTTGAACTTTTTATGTCACAATCTTAGTTTTCATAAATAATACAAGAAAAATAGTCTCAAGAATTCAGAAAATTGAAACTCATTTACACCTATGAAGAATCTATTTTGGAAAATAACTTCAAGGCAACAGCTATATGCTTCCAGAATAAATCATATAGCATCCAAATAAGTTTTTAACTGTTATTATAGATTATTATAAATACCTAAATTTACCAAGTTGTTGGATGATGTTTCACTTCAAAAATAATTCTGGGGGAAAAACCTGCATGCACAAACTACAAAGATAGAAGTGTAAATGATGGTCTGAGTACCATTCCTCCCTTTCTTCCCTCCTTTTTTTCTTCCTTCCTTCCTCCCTCTCTTTCTTCCTTCCCTCTGTCCTTCCTTCCTTCCTTTCTTCCTTATTTTCTTCCTTGCTTTCTTCCCTCCTACCTTCCTTTCTTCCCTACTTCATTTCATCCTTCCTTGCTCCCTCTCTCCCTTCCTTTCTTCCCTTCCTTCTTCTCTCCTTCCTTTTCCTTCTTCCCTTTCTTTCTTCCCTCCTTCCTTCTTTACTTCCACATGTAAATACAGTCACTCAGGTTGCTTGCCTTTCATTCCCATCTAATAATACACACACTCACGCTAACACACACTGCGCACACTCACACTAGCACACACTGCGCACACTCACACTAGCATACACTGCTCACACTAGCACACACTGCGCACACTCACACTAACACACACTGCGCACACTCACACTAGCACACACTGCTCACACTAGCACACACTGCGCACACTCACACTAACACACACTGCACACACTCACACTAACACACACTGCACACACTCACACTAACACACACTGCACACACTCACACTAGCACACACTGCACACACTCACACTAGCACACACTGCACACACTCACACTAACACACACTGCGCACACTCACACTAACACACACTGCGCACACTCACACTAACACACACTGCGCACACTCACACTAGCACACACTGCGCACACTCACACTAACACACACTGCGCACACTCACACTAGCACACACTGCGCACACTCACACTAACACACACTGCGCACACTCACACTAACACACACTGCGCACACTCACACTAGCACACACTGCGCACACTCACACTAGCACACACTGCGCACACTCACACTAGCACACACTGATGCACACTCACACTAGCACACACTGATGCACACTCACACTAGCACACACTGCGCACACTCACACTAGCACACACTGCACACACTCACACTAACACACACTGCGCACACTCACACTAACACACACTGCGCACACTCACACTAGCACACACTGCGCACACTCACACTAGCACACACTGCGCACACTCACACTAGCACACACTGCGCACACTCACACTAGCACACACTGCGCACACTCACACTAACACACACTGCGCACACTCACACTAACACACACTGCGCACACTCACACTAGCACACACTGCGCACACTCACACTAACACACACTGCGCACACTCACACTAGCACACACTGCGCACACTCACACTAGCACACACTGCGCACACTCACACTAGCACACACTGCGCACACTCACACTAACACACACTGCGCACACTCACACTAGCACACACTGCACACACTCACACTAGCACACACTGCACACACTCACACTGACACACACTGCGCACACTCACACTAGCACACACTGCGCACACTCACACTAGCACACACTGATGCACTTATTTCAGGTAAAAATGCATTTTTGTTGTTATTAAGGAGTAAACCAAAAGTTAAAACTCAAAGAAAGAATGAGGGGAAATATGAGGTACTGGTGTTCTC
Source organism: Tokudaia tokunoshimensis (assembly GCA_036184795.1). NCBI lineage: Eukaryota > Metazoa > Chordata > Mammalia > Rodentia > Muridae > Tokudaia > Tokudaia tokunoshimensis. The sequence continues at coordinate 132,876,495 of BTHU01000003.1, read as the reverse complement.
TAATAGTTAATTGAAGACTGTAAAATTGATTCTACACTTAGAAAGGAAGAGTAAAGAGAGATGTGAACTATATCTGTGAAGACAAAGACTTCATGTCTCTCACTCTTGTGAAAACCCTCCTTAGATTTACCTAACAAATCGCTCCAAACTTGAGGGTCATTCACAAGTAATGGATAATGGAAATGATTGAAATCTAAAAGTTTAAAATGGCCATCTTCAGATTACAATAATCTCTCTATCCCTTGATTGTAAAACTAGCTGTATAGCAACTCATAACAGCAAAAGAAATCACTGAGAAAGCTGGAGAGAAAGCACTTGCTGCTCCTCTGACGGATCCAAGTGTAGTTCCTCGTACCCACACTGGGGGGCTCACATCTTCCTGCAACTGGAACCCTTATGCCCTCTTCTAGCCTCTTCACTTCAGTCTTTGCTCTTGAGAAGACCACATACTTTAGAGTTCCCATTAGGGGATCTCTGAACACCCCCATCTGTCCCTACTTCCATCACGCATCTCTGAGACCCCAATACCTTATGTCCACAATTCTGAATTTTCAGCTCTCTAAGAGGATTATCCCAATCCTAGTAACTATCTGATACCTATATTTAATGCTACTTAGGGTAAAAAAAAACAAAAATCTTCTCACTTAAGGGAAAATTTAAGTGTGGTGAATAAAACCAATAAAATTCTACATTGAAGAAGCATTTTAAGGAAATAACTGTTAGATAACACTAGAACTTAAAAAGAAATACCATGGCAGAAATAAGAAAGCAGACTAAGATGGACATTTAGAAATATGGTAGCACTAAAAAAAAAGAGTGATGTAAAAAAGGAGCTATGAGGTGGGTGGCTAATCTAATTTTAAAAGGCCAGTAAGATTTGCCTGGAAGAGCAATATCAGGCCACATGATTTCCAAAGCTCTGCAGAACACTGCCGTGCTCTCGTCCTTTAAGAAAGCTTTTAGATTCCTGTACTGTTTGTCATTCCTGGGCTATGTTCATACTGTTTTGAAATGTCCTTTTGTTTCTGTGTTCATGAGGACCCTATAGCAGACTTACTGCAAAAGTAAAGAAAATCAGATAAGAATGAAACTGTTTCAGTCAGGTGGTTTAGGCCATCACATTTATTATTTTATCAATAAATACCCAGAGGTTGGGGAGGGAAGTGGCTTGACCCACAAAAGTCTTGCCTTGTTACCTTGACTTCTATTCCCTTATACATTAAAATAAAGACATGGTGATATGCACCTGCTATCCAATTTCTGGGGAAGCTGAGACAGACAATCCATAGAGATCATTATCACAGCAGCCGAGCTTACTTGGTGAGTTCAAGGCCAGTGAGAGACTCCTGACTGTCTCACAAAGAAATGCATATTAGAGAGGGGGGGGAAGAGAGGTTTGTGGACAGATAATGGCTGGCTGACTGGCTGGCTGGATAGATAGATAGATAAAGGTAAACAGCATCTGAAGGATAATAATCCTGTCCCCAACCCCAAACACACATGCCCACATACATACAAGCAGTCATACACAACTACACCTGGGTATCTGCTTTCAAAATTCATTAATTAATTAACTATAAGTTCACTATATATGATGTCTTGGAATCCTTTTCTTGATTGTATGACTTAAGATTATCTTTTAAAGTAGCTTATCTTTGCACTTACATTAGATAGCTTTCCTTTGTTCACCCTCTCCAGCACGTCATGCAACTAACCAGGAACTATTTTATTCTAGAGATAAGCATGTTTCCATTTCCTATGACTATAAGCTAGAAAATAATTCACAACTCCTGGCTTCTGTGGTCTTCAGGATGTTTCAAGTGACCTGAATTTTAGTATGCAAAGTTTAAAAAGTTTCCTGTGAATGTCCAAAAAGTATTTATTGCATATTGAATTTTTTTTCATTAAAATACTATATCCCATACTGACTGGGATGAGCATTGAATTCTTCAGTGTTTTAGTGCAACCAAATCCCCTTTTCTTAAAGCAATAAAAAAGCAATATTAAAGAAGCTATCAAGAAGCTGGAGATCCAGTACATAATTATGAAAATAGGATTTAAAGAAAATTCTCTAACAGAAAGTTTGATATATGACTTTCTTAAAGCCCCCTTTCTAGAGGTTTCAAAATAGCAAATAGCTATTCATTATTCACTAGTTGTTTTATAACATTGTACTAAAGGTGCTTTCTTAAAACTAAATATTTACTTTACATTTAGCAATTGCTAAAGTCTCCAAATAATATATCATTTTAACCTGGAAACTGCTTGTTAATTTAAAGATAACTGCTGTTGATGGTTTTGTCATTCTTAAAGTCTAAGTTACAGGAATTAAGTGACCTAATTAGTGTCAGATTAATTTCAGTATGGGAACAAGGGGCATGCACAAGGAAATGAGATCCTCTTGTCTGTAAGGCTTTGTCAATAAAGAAATTAGCAGTATATTCTATAACTTGGGGGTGTCCTGTCACATTGTGGTTAAACTCTGGTATGCTGTTTATTAACTGTAAGTAAAGTGAAATATTACAATTAATTAACAATATCTTAAAATTATGTGTACATTTAATAGGCATTTTTAAAGCATAGAAAGTTCTTTGGCCTCATTGATATAAGCAATTAAAATATTATATTCAGCTTCTTAGCATAAAATTTAAAAGTTACAACAGACCACAAAAGTTTACTTTATACAAGAACTAAAATCCTACCTTGAAGCATCTCTAATATCTTCCCAATAGCAGCTTTATATTACATGCATGTGCACGTAAAAACACACACAATTACTAATTTATAGCACCTTCCAACTCACATTCCTATGCAAATTTACATGAAAATCTTCATATTCATGCAGTTACAAGGTCAATGGCATGACCCTGCATACCTCAAATATTTAATGGTCATGGTTAAACGGTAAAAGTTGGAGTCTTTTTACATGCATTAGAAGCAGAAAAAATGTCAGTAACAATAAAACAAGGTTCTTGTGCCCACCCTTCCTCTCCCAGCTAAGTGATCTCACCCTCAGGTTAATGGCAAATGACATTTTTGTGCCTTCATATAGGAACAGAAAACAACCTCTAACAAGAAAAGCACAATCAAGTCATGCTTGTAGTGAGGAATGCAAACCCTTTCCTATGATGTCAGGACATCCTGTTGCTTGCTCACCAAGCCAGGCCCCACTCAGTATAAACCACTTTCTTTCTTGAGCCTAATTGCCAGCTATGAGAGAAGAGAAGGGCTGTCCTGCCAGAAGAAGAGGCCACTAGAGAAGGGGCAAATCCAAGCAAAGCACACTGGGATCGGGCAAAATGGTCACTTAGTGAGGCATCATGGAAGAAAACAAACACATTCAAATGATGTTTGTGGATTCAAGGAATGGATTCCATTGCAGAAAAGCAATAAATTAAGAGTCAAATTTTCTTCTACATGGAATATACAGTCAGATACTTGAATAATATAAAGCACAGATGCTAGAAAGTGTGGTATGAAAATAAATTGTAGGTACCCTCGTAAAGATTGGGAAAAGCTAAAGATGTTACTTAGAAAGTCAAGACATAAAGACTGATGGCCTCAAATGTAATACAGTTCATTGCAAGGTCTCAAATGGATATTTCTGCTATAAATAGACAAAGAAAAATCCAAAGACAACAGCAACAACAAAACAAAGTAAACAAAACAAGTAACACCTGGATGAAAGTAAAAGAATTTGGCTTCTGAGGATTATAAGATTGAAAATTGCAAATTTAAATGTTGCTATATAATCTGTTCAACTTAAAAAGCATGGCAGATTCTTCAAAAAATTAAAAATAGAAGGACCATATGATCCAGCAATTCCATATGTACATGTACATGCTGAATAAACGGAGCCACTATAGCACAGCGATAGCTGCACAGTCTTCTTCATCTCCTACCCACAACCGAGATGAAACCAATCTAATTGCCCCGGAGTGGATAACTAGATAAGGCAAAGAGAAAGAAAGAGGAAGGTAGGAGAGAGACAGATGGACAGGAACATAGGGAAGGAAGGAAGGAAGGAGGGAGGGAGGGAGGGAGGGAGGGAGAGAGAAAGAGACAGAGACAGAGAGAGAGAGAGAGAGAGAGACAGAGACAGAGACAGAGACAGAGACAGAGACAGATTATTAAATTATAAAGCCTTTAAAAAATAGGAATCCCTGTCAACTACATCAACTTAGATGAATTCAGATGATGTGTACTTTGTAAGAAAAGCCAAGCCCAGAAAGACAAATACTCTGAGACTTCACTTATATGGCCAGGTTTTAGAAGTCAGTCTCCCAGAAGCAGGAAGAGGAATGTGGTTGCTAAGGGATGGGGGAATGGAGAAAATTGCTATAAAATGACTGAAGCTTAAACACTTTCAGTGATATTAGATGAACAAATTCCTAATTGCTAACATCTAACCAGATGACTTCAGTTAATACTGTACTGTGCAGTTGAGTTTTGGTGAGACAATGGCGCTGCAGTGATTTCTCTCTCTCCTATGCATATATAAAGTTAACTAAAGAAGGTGATGGTTATTAATCTGTTTTACTGTGATGGTAACTCTGCAATGAATGTAGATATCAGAACATCACACCACCGAAGCCAGGTAGGGTGGCTCGTGCCTTTAATCACAGTATTCAGGAGAATAGAGCAGGAGATTTGTTACTAGTTGCAAGCCAAGTCAGGCTACATAGTGAGTTTCAAGATGTCTAAACTAAAGAACAGGACCCCCCCACACACACACACACACACGTATCTTTGAAAGCACGGTGTTTATGTCAACCCAATCAATGAAGTTCAAAGCAAATGAAAAGACAAGCAAATTGATGACAGCAGATCAGAATAAAGCAAAAAATAGCAAAGACATATGTTTACCCATGAACATCTTTATGAAGACATCTGTTTTCTGGCCAGTGACTTTGGAAAGATCCCAAGAGAAACCTATCTTTCCCTCTGTGTGAACTGTGCTGACAATAGTTTTCAGAACAAAGACTGGGGCATGAGTCAATCACACAGTCCCGGGAAATTACTCATTATAATGATCATTTATAATGATCAATTTAAAATCTCATCAAATAAAAGCTGTGAAAAGTTTGTAAGCATTGAAAACAACTCACAGAGCTGAAGAAATGGATCAGTGTGTAAAACCCCTTGCTCATATATGTCAAAACCTTAGTTGGGATACCCAGAAACCCAGACATAGCAGGATCTATAACACCAAAGTTCCAGACATATTGGAGGCAGAAACAGGAAAATAGCAGGAAGATTACAGCCACTAAGCCAGAGTTTAGCAGTGGCAAACTAGAGATAAGATCTCATAGAAACTGGAAGGCATATGCCAATACCAGGGCTTGTCCCCTGATCTCTGTACACTTGGCATGACACCCATCATAATGCCTCCTGCACACTTGCAAAAGTATTTTAAAGTGGTAAAATTATTTTCAAGTATGACTAGCACTGAAATAGATTATTTGTGTGGCCTGCTTTAATATACATATGTAAAAAAATTAAATCTCATAGTGGCCTATACAACAAATGATTAAAAACAGAATAAACAATTTATAGGTACTTTATAGGTATTTTTTCTTCTGGAACCATGAATATTAATTTTTGACAGTGTTTTCTAAATTAGAGCAATTCATTTTGGGGACATATTTTGATTTTCATCCTAGCATATATTGATAAAAATGAATTGATAGTAGCTTAGCCAATAAAAAAGTCAATTTAGTTACAGGTTACTGTATTAGTACTAGCTGACACAAAACAATTCTAGGACTACAAAATATTATTGACTATCACTGATCTGCAGGTTATAAACAGAGATGCGGCTGCATAGTTGAATGCATCATGAATTTGTAATAGAAATTCAGTTACCAAAGCCATTTCTCTGATTGGAAGAAATATCAGTCATACTAAATTTCATAGATATTTCTATCACCTTCGCATTTTAATAAAGTGCAAGGCCTAATAGTAAGTTTATTTCAATTTAGTCCTGAACTCTGCAAATCAGAAAAAAAATGATAATAATAATAAACCAATTGATTTATATTGATAGATTCTCTGACACTGATTTGATTACATTAAACATCTAGCTTTTCTAGGCAGATTCTGGATCCAACTGAATGACTAGTGTTCAGTGATTCCACTGCTGTATTTGTCACTTCCTCCTTGTCAGTAACTCTCAAATGAGCTAGTCCAACCTGATTTGGAAATGAAACACACATGCTTTGCTGTCCGAGAGAGAGAGAGAGAGAGAGAGAGAAAGAGAGAGAGAGAGAGAGAGAGAGAGAGAGAGAGAGAGAGAGAGAGAGAGAGAGAGAGAAGATGGTGTCTTCTTCAGCTGTGCATAAAACTGAATGTGTTTGTATTGATTTACAGTGTACACCCCCCAAATTCATGACACCCAGGGATTTGCTCTCACAGTGCAGTCGAATAAACAAAGTTCAATATTTTTTTAACCGATAATAGTAAATGTGGGTAGACAGAGGAACCCACACATTTATAGGCATATCAGAATACAACACACATCTGCTGAACTCTAGAAGCCCTGTGTAGAAAGCTTCCTAAAGTCTTGGCAAATCATTCCTTTACCATATATCTCCACTCCAGTTCCTCAGCTCCCATTTCCTGCAAAATGCAGGAGCAGAGCAGGAAACAGACAGCAGGATATGGGATACTCTGCTCTCTTCCTACTTCCTCCAGCTACTGCTTAAGCATGGTAGAGAACACCTGGAAACAGTGGGCTTAGCTCTTCACAGATCCTGGGTACAGGCCAGCAGGAAGAGGCAAGAGTGTGGCACAGGCTCCCTCCTGTATCTCTCTGACCTAGCTGGGGAGGTTTCAGTGCAATGTATGGCAGTTGTGTGACATTCAAGCTAAAGCGCCCTTCTTACAAGCTGTTTATAGACTGTCTGGAGCCCTCAGAACCAATATAGATGTAAAGAGAATGAATAAAATATAAAAGCTGGTAATAAACCACATCATCCTCCTATTTAAAAGGAAGCAATAAGGAGTCAGAAAGACGACTATGAGCTATAAATTAGTCTAGCAAATACTAACATTGATTCCTAATGCACTCTACATTTTATTAGGATAAAGTCCATTAATTAAAAGAGATTCTGCCATCCTCACCACATGCTGTAGCTGTCTTGCATTCATGGCTTTAAAACGCTTCACAGTATGGCTAACTAGTTTAATTTTTTCTCTGCCAGATCAGACAAAGAAATCCCAATATTATGCCATGTCTAATTTATTTAACTGAGTAGTCAAAGTCTAGCTAGTATAAATTTTAAAAGGTCTCCTTAGCTCATCATAGAATATAGAAGCTGGCATCTGCAAAAGTTTTACTGTTTCTGAAAGGCAGAAAACAGGAACAGAAGCATGACAAGAAAACATTGAAGATGGCCATTAGACTGTAGAAAGCAATGAAACAGACTCATACTACATTAAATCTATACATGAACTGCAGACTTTAAAAACCATCCCTCTTTTGAATTCTTGGCAGTTCAGTGAACCTGGCAGAAAAAAATCCGAGACAGACACTGACCTCATTAGTCACTGCAGTTCCTTTATTCCTCTTAGAACATGAAATGTTGAGATCTGGAAAATACCCTGGAATTCACATGCCCTTAGCTATCTTTTGGCATAAATGACAATCAAGATCCACAGAGGTAAAATGACTGGAACAAAGTCACTCAGCAACTGTCAACAGAGCCAGGTAAGGGAGCCTGAGAGTCACAGATCTTCTTACAGATAGTCTGCCCACAGTAGGCATAGCGCCCTTTCCCTCAAATGGAAAATGTCTACATCAAGCATCAGGTTCCCCAGGTGTACCAATCATTTCTTGAAGTTAATAATGCCCTTATTGTCAGCCCTTTTGTGCCTTTTGGATGATCAGCAGGACATGACAATATACTAGGCCAGAACATCCTAGGACATAGGCTGAGAGGGATAAACACCACATGATTTTCTGCAAGGGGGAAGTAGACAAACAGGAAGCTGTGTGTTAGTGCTTTCCAAAACAATTGAGGCCTCCTTCTTCATTCAGCTGAGGTTCCCTGGGACTCACACTCCCTGGGGTAGCAAATGCATTTAGAAGCTCTATTAACTCTTTCAGTATAATTAGTGCACTGAAGAAGTCAATTGTTCAACGATCTGGAAGGCAGTGAGCAGCTTCCCTAAGGCCTGCATCTGTTATCAGGCAGGAAATATGGTAACTTGTCCTGTTTACTAATTGGGTCAGTTAGTAACTTTCATCTCTTTCTTTTTTTCAGAAATAAAGCAATAAATAATTATCCCAGTTCAGTCATATTAGACAAATAGAAGACATCTTTTCACCATTGATGCTTCCAGGATATTTCTCAATAAATCTGCATTCCATAAATGCTGTAACCCACATGTGAGACCATACTGGGCTAAATCAACCAATTATATTAACAGTCCTATGCCATCAACATGGTCACCTAACACGCGTAAACTTAAATTCATCTCCCTACAACCTGGAAGTGGTATCAAGTCTTTACCTGTCCCTTTACTGATTGAGAAATCTTTCTCTACTTCCAAAATCCCAGCAGCAAAGCGAACAGCCTATTGTTCTAACTTTCTCAGCTGTTTCCACCAGCACTTTTGACAACACACTGTTCCATTTACCATGTTCTCTATCTGCCATCTTTCTTCCACAAATATACAGATTTTATGATCTCAAGGAGTCTTCCAAGTCCCACTTGTACTTTTCTGGCAAAATGCACATTGTGATTGCTTTCAAACTCTTTGGGTCCATTCTGCTTCCACACAAATAAACACCAGTGATGAGAACCGTTAAGTAACTGGAAAAACAGGAAGAGTTGTACAATTGGCTTTGCACATGTTCCTCAATCTTGGCTTGTCACTGAGAATTATGCTCATAGAGCTTAAGGCAGAGGGTGGCCTTTGTAGAAAGTAGTATTATGCAGCCTGTTCGTTTATCTTTAGGAAATCTAGAGATTTGCAGCTCCGCAATGACAGGAAAAGCAATGCCTAGTACAGAAGCTGCATCGTCTATTCTTAACCTCCTCTAGTAAAAAGAAACAGGATTCCTCACAGCCCCTTTAGCATTGTGTAGATTAATATTTTATTCAAATACACAATAAAATATAAGTACCTTTCTATATACTATCACATTAGATTAACAAATTCATTTACATAATCAAGTTTGCTAAAAAAATTTATAAAGCCTAGACTGAGAAAATGAACAGGCTTGAAGCATCCCTTTCTTCCCAGCCATTCAGGCTCCAACCCGTTAGTAATGCTGCCCATGCTCCTTGCTCATCATTCACCCATCTAGACAACCACTCTCCAGATCTGGTACCTTCTGTAAAATACCTCTCGCCTGTCAGTTTCATTTTCATATGCCATAATTTTGCATGTAAACCATGGGATCATCATGTCCTACCTTATCTCTTCCCTGCAGTCCACACTCTAGCCTTCCCATTTCTTGCTGTCTTCTGCTGACAGACAGCGCTTGCATATCTTCTTTCATAAGAACCATCAGTTCTTCCTAAGCTGCACTGATAGCGCCTCTTGAAATTCTACATGTTTGCTATTTGAGCACAACCTCTTTTTCATCACAACTCCATGGTTCCCGTTATTCTTTGAACTTCAGAGCCTATATTCACTAGACTGATGTCCTCCATCATCTCTTGTTTCAAGTCTACCTTCCTTCAAAGTTGATCCGGGTATTATTCCTTTGAGAAAGGTCCATGTTTACCCCTAAGCTTTTCAGCTCTGAAATTATTATGAAGCAATGTAAGAATTGTCTCTCATCAGTGACCTCCCTAGCCTTACAATATAGTTATTTGATTTTTTATGCTGACTTTATATTAGATCCTAAAGGATTGAAGGCAGCTTTTGCGTGTGCTTCGATGCCATTCTTCTGATCACCTTAATCTGTAGCTTAGCTCCCAGCAAGCAGCCTGCTAACACAGTCAATGTTTACAAAAGATGCATATTAAATTCAACCAACGTATTTTTTCTATGAGTTGTTTGTATTATGAGAAATTATTTCTGTCTACTCATTAATAAAAATTTGATTGAATGGTACACATATCAATTCCTTTTAATAATTTATATTTTAACATTTGGTCTTAGTTTCTTTCAAGTTTACCATTGGGGTTTGCTGAGTGTGTATACCTTTCTCCTCCTTTTCAAACTTGTCTAAGCAAGAGTAGATTACAGCCATGGCTCCCCAGTCTTCCTGTCAGTCAGTCTCCTCCTCTGCTGTGTTTCTGCATGATACAAGTCTCCCTTAGGACTTCATTTTTTTTATACTGTTGCTAGAGGAAACATCCTAAGCTACACATTCATTCCTATAAAGCCTTCACTGAAATCCTTCAGTGACTTTCTATCATGTGAACATCACAGAAAGGTTGGATGTTGGCTAAATATACCAGGGCCCACCTTACCCCTTCACTCATTACATGCTCTTCTTGATGGAGCAGAGGGCTCCCCTTTACCCCTAACTACTGGTCTCTCCGAAGATGAACATCTTCTTCTTCCTTCATAGCCCATTTCCAGAATGATTACTGGGATGACAATGTCTTTTCTCATCGGCTCCCATCCCAGGCACAGCTGGCATTCCATCCCTGGGGCAGCATACAAGCACATATAAACTTTACTTACTTCCCCTCTCAACACTGGAACATTTGTTACACTTAGTAGCTATGGGCAGTCAGTGAAGCTAGACTTCCTGGCTTTGAGCCCTGGCCACTTTGTTTCCAGCTGTTGAGTTAACTGTGCTTTGGATTTTTCCACCATAAGGAACAGCGAGAATCCTTACTATCTCAAAGAATCCTTGGGAGAATGATGTAAGCTTATATACAGCCTGTAAAACAATGCCTAACATGTGGCTGGTGTTGTACATAGAAACCGTAGCCATTATCTTTATCAAACTCGATTAATTCTCACATAAGGGCAGATGCCTCCTCTTGCTTTGTGTATCCAGTATTTAGGAATAGACACACAATAACTGTTCAAAAGATAAATGAATAGAATAAGAGTAGAATGAGGGCAAACCTTTTACTTTCCCCTGGTTTTGTAGCATCAGTAGCATTTCCCTCTGCTGCATTCCTGCAAATTCTGATATACTTTTTCTAGATAAGGAAACAGGCCCTTCTCTGTGCTTGTAAGATGATAACATTAAAACTTTCAGCCACACCAGCATAATTGTTTACGTTTCTAGTTCTATGGGTCCCTTCTCATCTAACAGGAACAATGAATGAAATGCCAGCAATCAAAACAGGAAATGTAACCCACTGCACAACTGCTAGGGCCAGTGAAAAATAAAAACAAAGAATCCCTTGTTATTATGAATTTTAAGACAATGCCTGTGGACTCTTAAGTTACTATTCTGCACTTAGGAACTACATTGATTGCAGATTCTTGGCCCATGAAGCTAGCCATCTGGTGAATGTAACATCTCATTCTCTAACAGCTCTGCAATGTATTTCCAGAAATACCTGTAGACCATTACATGGGGAAGTTTGTTTTGACTCTATATTGAGAACCCTGAGGTCAACAATGTCCGTACCATGCCTCTCAAGTCACAAGTGTCCAGGATCCATTTTTAAACATTAAAACCCACTGGCATATCCATTTTTCTCAGGGATATAAGCTGATTGCTACTTAACAGATCCTGAATCACCAATGGTCTCCAATCTCTACCTACAATAGAGCCTTGGTGTCTATGTGCTTCAATTTATTAAGTGAAATCTGACTTTTTGGGAAGACATCTGCAAAGGAATGGTGAGTGGATCAATAAAAGACTGAGTGTGAATGAAAGGCATCCACCATAGTCCTTCACATGAACTATAGCATGCTGTGTACAAAATCCCTTTTCAGATAGCAAGATGGTTTTGCAGAAAAAAGCACTTTCCACCAAGATCAAGACCAGAATCCGGTAACACTCATACTGGAAGGATATAGCAAATCCCATCTATGGTCCTCTGATGTCTACAAGCTAGCCATGGTATATGGACCTTCTCACACACACACACACACACACACACACATGCGCGCACACATAAACACACATGTGCACAGGCATGCTCCACACACTTGTACATGCACACACTCATGAACATGCATGTGTGCACACATAAGCTTCGCTACACCCACACACATGCACACACTCACAAACATGCATGTGAGTATGTACACATACACACAAACCCATATACACAAACATACACACACATGCACACATGCACAAACTCATGAACATGCACATGCTGTGGACTGTTACGTGGTTATTACACCTTGTTCTCTAACAACCCCAAAATGTATTTCCAGATACACCTGTAGGTAATTACATGATGAAACCTGTTTTGACTCCATATTGAAAATGCTGATGTTTGTGTACACATACGAACCCACATACACGCACATACATGTACAAACACACACAAACTCACATACACACATGCACACACATATAATATATATAATAAATGAAAAGTCTCTTGATGCATTGAGCTGAACTCTTTGAACATCTGGAAGAGCAGTCAGCCCGTGCGTAGGTGACACCATACACTAAATGGCCTGGTGAAATGGCAGCCAGATCTGTCATAGTATTAGAAGACAGGAAAGGGAGAAAGGACAAACTGATAGTTATGAGTAAGGGTCTATTGGTTAGGTAATGGACATTGGAATTGGGTGAGAGGAATGAAAATTAAAATAGCAGGTCAGAAAAAAAGTGAAATGGCTAGCCCTGTACAGGAAAATCAGTATGGTTGTACCTATTAAACAAATGTATTGTTGGCATCCTGTATTAAAATATAAATTCAGAACAATGGCAGTGGGCTGGCTCTCACATACAAGGCAGAGAGCCAAGAGCCTCTGCTGTTGCCAGCCACTAGGCCCCAAGGGCCGCCACAGAGGAGGCCAGGTTCTATCTGTCAGACGCTGAGCCACTGAACACAGTTATTTCTTAGTTAAGGACCCTGGAGTTGGCTTTGAAATCTCCTTCGTTTGGGAAGCACTGTACCGTAAACAAACATTGATTGCAAAGTAGAAAGCACCAAGATTCACTCTATCTGCACAGGGATAATGGAGGGTATGACTCAAATAAATGCAGATGCTGGAAATTTCTAACAAAATACAATGTTGGTTTTCAACGAATACTTGATAACTCCCTCCCTGAGTGTGGGGTGTATGAGAGTGAGTGGGGGAAATGGTCTTCTGAGACAAAGAGAATAAACAGAGTAAAATGTCACAAAGATGATAAGCAAGGAGGTAGAAAAGAAGTGTGAGCCAAGAGAACAAGGTTATGTTCCTATAGTGATCAGCAATAGCTACTTTGACAAGGCATAAAAGCTTGACAAGATTGAAGACGGCATAAAAACAGGTAAAAGGTATTGTTGCCATCCTGTACTAAAATATAAATTCACAGCAATGGCAATGGGATGGCTCTCATATACAAGACAGATAGCCAAGAGCCCCTGCTGTTGCCAGCCACTAGACTTTAAGGGCCACCACAGAGGAGGTCAGGTAATATCTGTCAGATATGACAGATAGACTTTGGTGCAAAGGATGTGCAAAGGCCCTGAGGTAGAAGCTGGTTTGGCTTTATCAGAAGACAAGCAAGATAAAAATGTATATAAAAGGGAATATACATGGCAAGAAACTGAAAAGATCTACAGGAATCAGTCTACCAGGTCTTAAAGACCTGGCACTAAGTGGCACTGTTATTTTTTTTCTTTACATCCCACTCACTACCCACTCCTGGTCACCCACCCCCAATCCTCCCCCTATTCCCCTTCTTCTACTCTGAATAGGTAGGGGCCCCCTGGATTTCCCCCACTGTGGCACTTCAAGTCTCTGCAAAGCCAGGTGCTTTCTCTCCCGCTGACAAGGCAGGGCAGCTAGAAGAACGTATCTCACATACAGGCAACAGATTTTGGAATAGCCCCTGCGTCAGTTGCTCAGAACCCAGATAAAGGCAAAGTGCACATCCTGCTACATATGTGTGGGGAAGATTAGGTTTAGCCCATGTATGTTCTTTGGTTGGCAGTTCAATCTCTAAGAGTCCCAAAAGGGTTGAGTTTAGTTGACTCTGTTGATCTTCCTGTGGATTGCCTATCCCTTTCAGGGACTGTATACTTGTGTCTCTGTTCTTTTAAAAGCATCAAGGAATCCTCAAAGGAATTAATGCAAAAATTATGATTGATTTTATAGTTTAAACAAATCTATCACTGGATTCTCAATGGAAGAGTCTGAAAGAACTGCTGTTGTGTTTAAAATAACAAGGAAATGGAAATGGTGTAAGGCTATATGTCTGTCAACAATTGAATAGATAATGAAAACTTGATATGTATATACAATGGGAATTTATTCAGATATAACAAATAAAATATCCAAGAAGTTCATGGAACTGGAAAATATTATATTAAATAAGATCAACCAGGATCAGAAGGACAAAATCTATCATTCTTTTTATGTGGGGATCTTAGATTCTAATTCATATATGCATACATAAATTATGAATGTCTGTAGAGAACAGGAAAGGAGAAAATGGCCCATGAGAGGGGGAATAGAGAGGCTTAAATGGCCAATGGTGCAAGCATAATAGAGCCATGTGATATGAGAGTGGAAGAGAAACCCAGGAGATAGAAGTGTTTCCATGGAGATGTGAAGCAGAGATGGGGAGAAAGTCAAGCAAAACTGAGTCTACAAAGGTGCTCTCAGGATACCTGCTAATTAAAATTTTAATTTTAAAATACCTATTCAAATTTAAGAAAAGACAAATAATTTAAAAACAGATAAACGTGTAGTTGTGGGTTTGTGATGGGCTTTAAGGGAAGAAATGATGGAGGCTATAGTTAAGGTGAAAGAATAGAGAATAAAGGACAGACAGTAGCATGAGTGAGAGTCATCAGGTATTCCAGAGGTTAGAATGTGCAAACACAGCCTGCGTCCCCACCCAGAGGGCCCCTCATAAAGTGAGGTTTAGCCACTGAAGCATTGAAAAGTGCAAACACCACTTTTGGTTTGTGTTTTGTTTTGGTTTTTGTTTGTTTGTTTTGTTTTTCTTAGAAGACTGTGTCCCCACCACTATCAACCGTTCAGAACACAACACTGCAAAGCAATAGCTGTAGGAAAGTATATTTAGTTGCTGTTCCATGGGCTCTTTACAGTACTGTTTCCCATTGCCAGACATTACGAAGTTATATCAAGAATAGATCAGATTTGCACTTCAGAAAGGGTAGATGGTCCTGCTGGAAGAGAGAGCATCTCATCAAGAGAGAGCAGTAAAAGGAAGAAATGTATCTAGAGACAAAATGAGAGGGAGTTCGCTTACATGTAGCCCATACACATACACAATGAATCAAACAAATGTATCTAGTGAGTGTTCAAAATACTTTAATAAGAAATCCATAAACTGATACACAGATACCTGCTAGCCTTTTCACACACAGAAAGGACTGAGTTTTCAGTCCTGTAGCATTCTTGTTTGGGGTGGTTTTCTATTGAAATACCCAGTGGTAATATCTTGTAAATGTGAGGGTCTGAACTCAGCCTACTGGTCAAGTTCCAGGTTAATGAGAGACAGCCTAAATATAAGTGGATGGTATCTAATAAAGGGTACCTGATGTTTACCTCTGGCCTCATCACACACACACACACACACACACACACACACACACACACGCACACACACATACACACACACACATACATACACAAATGGGTTACTTTCTTCATGAGCCTATGATGGCCTCTTGCCTCCCTCCCCAGTCCTCTTACCTCATTTGCTCTCTCTGTGCTTCTCTCCTGACTTAGAGAACACTCTTGTGAGTAGCTGCTGAAATTTTTTTAACTCAGTGTCTTTGGGGTCTACCCAAGGCCTCCCAACATGTGAAAAAGAACTGGAGAGCAACAACTGTTCATTAATGTCTGAAAGTCACAACCTAGAGTCAGTAAAGCCGCATCTGTAGCATCAGTAGCCAAAACGCTCAGAGCTTTACAGAAATGGCTATAGGTATGGGAGAGGCTGTTCTAAAAATGGATGGATTTAAAGTTTTAAACCTCTGTCTCCTGGCAGAGGAAGTAAGGAAGGCTCAGGCAGGCAGGGTTGATATAATTACAGTTTTGTTTCTGCCTGATATGTTTTAGTCTGGTGTGCATATTTTGTGTTCCATCCACATTTAAAGATTTAATTAAATGTTTTATTATAGGGAACACAGCACCGAATATCAGCATCATTACTTTTTATTTTTTCATTCTTCAGAAAAGCTGCTTTCTCCTCATTTGGTTATTTTAATACATACCAAGATGACTATACTTGGAAATACTGACATGGGAATCAACACATTCTCTAAGGTCCTTGCAATGCATGCTGCAAGAATACCAAAATACTCCCAGACCCCTTGGCAATAAACCAAATTCTCTAATGACTTTCAAAGTCTCCAACGAAGAGCAATCCATGACTTCAGTGCTTTAGTCTAATGGAACCTTGCCCACTAGAGGATCTGGCTAAGAGAGGGGTTGGGGAGAAGGAAGGCAGAGAATCCAAGATCAGAATATATTCTCTGATGACTGTCATAATCTCCAATACATCTTACTACAGATACTTGCTCATCCATGTTCATCTATTTGCTCTATTCAGAGTAGACAGAATTGAAAACAGTGTGCCCATCAATTGGTGAATGGTTGATGAAACTGTAATACACACAATGGAATATTATTCAGCTGTTAAGACAAGTGAAATCTGTGGTAAATGGAAGGAGCCATATACAATCATCCTCAGTGAGGTAACTCAGACCAGAAAAAATAAATAGTGCCTGTTTTCTTTTAATGGTGGATGCTAATTTTACACTTTAGATATGTGTAGCTTAGTCCAAATAAGTACAGAGGTGAGGTAGTTAGCAAGGAGCCAGAGAGGAAGAGGGGAATCTTTCAAAGAAGATGAGATAGAACTTAGTGTTATAAAGAAATAAATGAGAAACTGATAATCAGAGGACAAAAAAGTGAAGGGAATGGGAGAGAAGTATAAAGGAAGGAAGATGAGGACTGACAGTTAACACTAAACGCTTTCTGAAAAACCATATGGGAACATCTTACTGTAAAAGCTTTTAAAAACATATACATACATGAAACATATATAAATGCAATCACCATATAATGGATGAGGAAATGCCCCAAGTCTTATGCTACCAAATAAAACTATCATTGTCAGGAATAAGCTACCTCTTGGTGAGTCATTGGCCAACCAAGTCCCATAGAACACTTCCACACACCAACAACAGTCTATTATGCCAAGGATATCAGTTGCCCTCCACAATTTTATGATAAGGCCCTGTTGCTGAAGACTCTACTATATCAAAGGAGATGGAAGAACTGAGTCAGTGTCCACCTAGAAGTTTAGCTCTACTGACTTAGCCTCCATGGTCCTGGAAGATGCTCTGACCTTTACTACAGGGAAGAAAGGAGAAATTGTCAATATCATCCAGCTACACACCCTGTAACCTATAACAGCAACATGCCTACAAGGTATATTGCTAGAGAAGTAGCACAAATATTATGGAAGTAACTGACCACTCTCTTATTGGATTGCGGGCACACTCCATAGGATGGAACCCATACCTAACATTTCTAAAGTGGCCAAGAAACTGGGAATAGATAAATCATATACCTAGGAGAAAGCCTATTAGTATTACTCGCATAAAGGAAAATAGCAATGACTCCTGGTGACACGTCACTCTACCTGTAAATCATGAGATCATCACTGAATCCTCATCAGAAAAGCTTCTCCCAGCAGTATGCATTGATTAACACAGAAACCCACAAATTAACAAAGTGCATACAATGAGAAACTTTGGAGCACTAAGTCCTACACGTGGTATCTTTATGAAATCCCTCTACCCAAGTCTTGTAGATCTATGCAGTAGAGGCTGTATAATGAGTGTAAGAGCTGGAAGTGATAGATGACTCCAAGTAAACAACAGCATCCAGGCGCAAGAACACAAAGAGACAGTGACAGTCTGCACAAGACCTGCACAAGTTCCAACCAGACGAAATACCAGCTCTGAGAAGAGGAAGTGGACACAAAAATCATCTCGCTTGCTAAGATATTGTTCGCAATATACTTATTGGGAAAGGAAAACCAGTGTTTTCCAATGGAGACAGTCTGGGCATAGTTGGAGGGAGGAAAGAATATAATCAAAATATATGAAAAAATAAATTAAAAAGTAAAATAAAAAATCTCCAATGAATGATAGCCTAAGACCCCAGTAAATAGTATATAATGCCTCTTTTTTTCTTTTCCTCTTAAAGTGCTGTTTACTAAAGTCAAGGATGGCCAGAAATCTCTGCAAAATAAAAGCAAGATAAAAATCTCATCCCTATATTTCCAGATTCAGTTAATGAACAGTATTATATTAAAAAATCAGAATCCAAATTTAGTTATTTTCATTTTCATTGAATAAAGTTGATTTCCTAAATAAGGAACTTACAAACTTTTTAAGTCACAAAATCTATTTTAGTGTCCTATGAAAACAGAAGAAAATATAGTGTGTCATTGTAGAAAAGCATCTCTTCTCATTAAGGGATGCCTGCTGATATCCTGACACTTTCAACATACGGTTGAATGTGGATGTCTCTGATGGTGGCAACTTGGAGTATATCAAGAAAGGACCTGGCTGGCACATGGCTGGTCCAAGTGGGACAGTTCAGAAGCCTCAAGTTCTAGAGAGTTTGTAAATTAAGGTGTCAGCCAAAGCATGTTTTCCTGTTAAGGAAAGATTATACCTACACCTGTGGTCTGTAACCTGACCTTCACCTTGCCAAGACAGATTGAGAGTCATGGAGGTGCATAGAGGAATTTAGCTCTAAGAGACAGTTTATACCTTGCTTCCAGTGTGCCTCTTTGCAGATATCCCCCATAAAGATGCTGTGGGAGAACACTGTAAAAGAGTATCCCTAAAGACTTGAGAAAGTAGGATGTGGACTCTTTCATATGAGAAGGAAGGCAAACCTGTCTTCAGCATTGTCCTGAGGGTAGGACACCTGACAACTCCTTTATGACACATCTATTGGAAGAGCTCTGTCTAAAAGGAAAGAAAGGCTCCTACTTCATTTCCAGTTTGAGGTGCAGCCAATTATGGTCACTGCTAATTAATCTGAATTCTCCTTCAGAAAGCTGCAATGATTGCTGCAGTGACATATCTGCTGCTATTTCTCTTTATTGTTGTTTCAATCTGGTTCAAGGTTGTTTTTGTAACATTCTTCATGCTTAAATGAAAATGATTGCCTGTCGTTAGTTTTTGCCAACACTATCAACACTCCACCTGCTAGATGAGTAACACTAGAGTAATCAAAGAACTAACTCTTAAAAATCAAGTTCTTTAAAAGAACTTTTTTCAATTGTCCAATTGTGACAAATGAAGCAGAATTCAAAATTAATATCACTACACTTTTACATTGTAGAATTTAAATTTTGTTAAAACTGTGTTAGCACATAGGCAACTATCTGAGTAAAATATTTGCAACTCAAGAAATACAATGGAAACCAGAAACATATTGACACGCAAAGTCACATACTGATTTAAAACATATGGAGTACTGCATGGTAACCAGGATTTTAAAAAAAAAAAGATAGTTTAAAACAAATTTAAAAACTTTTAAGTTTTAATTTCCACAGGAGCCTTCTTTCCAATGCCTGAAGTCATGTGACTTTACAGAAGTCATTTAATATGGATCACATTTTTCTTCACCTATATAATAGGCATAGTGATAGTACAATTTTAAATCAATCCTGGGCAGCAGATCATAAAAACATTGTCCTGGGTGGTTCCGTAGAATTCAAGACATCTGGGTACAGAAATTAAGAAGGGTCAACATTAGGGCCACCTGAGCAAAACTTGCATAATGACCAAACCAGTTGATATTACAGCATGGATGAGGGAAATTTCACAAGGCCATACCTCTAGATAAATGGTACAGACCATTACTTAATGCTAAAGGAGAGAGAATTAGTTTTCTCCAGAGGTGAGCACTGTCTATAGGTTATCTCATTCTCAGTGGTGACATGAACAACACTAAATGGACTCAGTAGGTTATACATTCATCTCTGTATATATACATACATGTGTATGTACAAATATACATATAATTATGGGAGAGGTCACAAATTCAAATGGGAGTGGTGGGGGCACAGGAAAATTTGGAATGGGGAAATAGGACTGGAAATTATTTAAATATATTTATGCATGTATGAAATATGCTAAAATATTAAAAACCAGAGTTTAGGTCATCGAGAACCTCAGACCACAATTTTGTGTGCTGGATTGTCAAAATGTGCAGATTAAATTCTTAACATAGGTACTTCCAAAAATAGTCTCTCTGAAAACAGGGCAATGACAGATGTAATTTGTCAAGATGAGATCATGAGCTTCTTATCCAGTTCAGTGTGACCAATGCTATTATTAAGAAAGAATAATTTAAGCATAAGAGATGGATCATCAGTTAAGAGCACTTGCTGATCTTGCAGAGGAACTAGGTTCAGTTCTCAGCACACGTAGCAGCACACAGTCATCTATAATTTTAGCTCCAGGGATCTCATGCTCTCTTCTGGCCTCTTTAAGCACCAGGGACAAATACAGCACACACATCAACAGGAAAGCAAATACTCAGAAAACACAAACAGATATTAATAAAAAGAATGTGAACACAGACATAGTTACAGAGATAACACTCTGAAGAGATCTGAGGAAAAGGGAATCTATATTTCAAAGAGAGATTACAAAAGATCTTGGAAGATACTAACTCTTCTGGCATCCTAATCTTAGACTTGTAAATTCAAAGCTATGAGACAAAAATAATGCCCTTTTCTCAAGCCATGCAAGTTATGGCCCTCAATGAGTTCAAGGAGACAAATCAGTGCAGTGGTGGGTTATACAAGTGTAATAGAAGTGTAAATGAGATGAAGCCATCTTAGACTCAGATGGACCCTAAACCATTGGAAGCCTCATATAAAGATCACATGAAAAGAGCTGAAGACAGCAGAGATAGAGACTGGACTGATGTCTCCACATGCGACAGGATGCTGAAGACAACTTTTGGCCTCCAGATTTGCAAAGAAGCCAGAATATACCTCTATGGCATCTGCTAGAAGCAACTTTGCTGACTCCTTCTTTGATCTTCCATCTGCCATTTTCAGATCTGTGATCCAAATTGTTGCAGTAGATACAAGCAGTGAATTCAGGGAGTGCTACATAAAGAAGTGTGTGCACTGGTGCAGGGTCATGTGAAAATAGTCACTGCACAGAGGCACCATCATGCATGGCCTAAAATACATGATCTCAAAGAAGTTGAAAGAACAACAATGCTTCCCATTATTGGGAGAAAGAAGGGAGAGAGAAATGGTGAGAAATTGACAAAGAAAACCAAGTTATGGGTAAAGAGGGACAAGAAGCTCTGTGTGGTGTCCAGTATGGTGACTCCTGGCAATGATCCATACTGTCTATTTAAAAAAGATAGAAGAAAAGTATAGAGTCTTTCCAACATAGGTGATTAATGTTTTATCATACATACACATGCATATGTGTGATAACAAAGTGAATTTTCCCCCTAATATCTGTAACTTTTATGTTTTGTGTGTCAATTAAAACTAAATTAATCAAAGGGTTGCCAAAATGGCTCAGTTGGCAATGTACTTGGCATTTTAGTATGAATATATTCGCTTGATCCCCAGAAACCATGAAAAATAGGCATGCCTGGTAGTACTCACAAGACCAGTGTTGGTGACGTGAATACAGAAGTATTCATGTAGCTCATTGGACAATCAGCATAGTGTACCCAGTATACCCTGGCCAGTGAGAGATGCTGTTTCAAAACATAAGATGGCAGTACGACAAACAACACTGGATGTCACTTCTTACCTCAACCCGAATGCATATACACACACACACACACACACACACAGACATACACACACACACACACACACACACACACAGGCACATATGAAAATGCACAAATGTGTACACATAGACCTTAAATTAAAAATTAAATATAAATTAAGTGATTTTTAAAACTCTGTTTAAAAAAATCAGCTTTTGTGATCACATGACTGCTACAGGCTTCAGTAATTGCTCTGGGGCCTCTCAAGACTTTGTCCCAGCCAATTACTCTCTAAGACATGTTAAGGGAGCCCTATTCATCACTGCTGAATTTTTAGCTATTGCAGTGTGAAGGATGAACAATAATTATTTTCAATTGTGTGTCAACTGTTAACCCAATAGATAGCTTCAAACATATAGTCATACATACGGTCCTGAATAAAGTCAGAGTCAGAAAAAAAAAGAGAACAGGAAAAGAAAGGAGAGAAAAGAAAAGAAAGAAAGAGAAAAGGAAGAAAGGAAAGGAAAGGAAGAGAAAAGAAAGGCATGAATGTGAGAAAGGGATCTGTAGAGATGAGAGTGGAATGGCAGGGGCAGGGGGAGTTAAAAGAGTGTCAGAGTGTGTGCACATAAAATGAACTGTATATATGCATAAAATTGTGAAAAAATAAATCCAATACTTAAAATTAAAAGGAAGGCAAGAAAGAAAGGAAGAAGAGAGAAAGAAAGAAAGAAGAAAAAACGAAAGAAAGAAAGAAAGAAAGAAAGAAAGAAAGAAAGAAAGAAAGAAAGAAAGAAAGAAAGAAAGAAAGAAAGTAAGAAAAAAAGAAAGAGAGAGGGAGGAAGGAAAGAAGGAAAGAAGACATTTGTTTTATTTTGGGTTTTTTATCTTCTTGAGTTTTGTGTTTCTTTGTTTTGATTTTCATTTTATCCTTTTACATTTATTTTTGTTTTGAGATAAAGAGAAAGTAAGAACATGAACTTGGATAGGTTAAGAGGGATAGAAAATCTGGGAGAACTTGAGGAGGGGAAAATATGATCAAAATATACACCATGAAAAAATTAAATAATAAAAAGAAAGAAAATGAACTGCACTTCTTTTGTTTAGAGACCTCTGGGAGAAAGAAAAGGAGTAATAAACATAAGAAGATCACTTAAGAGAAAGCACTAACCCCAATAGCAGTGGTGGCCAGAACAGACGTTGATGGTGCTCATGGTGTTCATGGAGTTCATGGTGGGGAAGCCCACAGACCGCCCTGGGAAAGTGGCATGTCAGGAATCACCCTGCTCAGTAAGTAGAAAGAGATGGCGAGCAGCATCTATATTGGATTTGTTTTGAAGCATAACTCTTTGTTGGTGATACATGTCTTAAAATTTTTAATTTCAAGTCTAGTGTCTACAAAAATAAAATTCTACAGGACAAAAATGACCTTTAATGGCCTTTAATCACTTGTTTCAGGAAGCCTGACATGCATGTCAGTAAACAATGGATAACTGATGCTCTCTGAGGACATGACATAAGAGTTTCAACTACTGCCTTTCAGCTTTCAGAAAGCTTATCCACTGCTGACTCAAATATGGAATCAAACTTATGGCTCAAGGTTGATTTTCACTAAACTTCTAACAGTGAATGGATCAGAGTTTATAATTAATTATTTTGACACGGTGCAGTTTTATCGTAGCAAACTGATCGCCAATATTATTTTCTATTTCATGCATAATCCATTAAGGAAAGGACTATTGCAGCTGTCATTGCCTGTTTCTATTGCTTTGAGTCCCTTCATTCTGAAGAAATCACCTCAAAGGAAACGTGGCTAGTTGGCTGTGAAAATATGATGAATCTCTGGCTAAGATACTTGGCCTTGTTTGTTCTCCATTGGGATAAAAAAATGTCACAGCATTGTGATAATATTAAATATATAAATAAGGTCAAAAGTCTACACCATAGGATCATCTTGCCAATGTTAATTCTCTCTGTCTTTCCCATGCCATCACAAGTCGATTAGAATAGAGAGCTGTCAGAAGAGCATCAATCCCACCACCACGGTTACCCATGCACTCGCATCATGTCTCTCCCCTCTACCATGTTATCTTAAATGACAAATGCACATTCTGTGTAGTGCAACCTTCCCAATGATGGTGCTAAATGTTCCCTTTCACTGATTTATTGATACTATTCCAGACATTGTACAATCTTCCATGTACATGTATTTATCTACTTCATCAAAGTAATCCTTTATTTCATCAACTTTAGTCTAGTTACAAAACTAACTCTGTTTTCAAAACTCCTTAAAACAACCATGTATGCTCAAGCCCTCATGTCCTCCTCCCATTCTCTTAGCTTGGTACTCACTGTAAGATAGCATCACTAGACAGAGACTCATTAGTGGAGCTGATGTGCACATATTGTGTGGATTTTCTTACATTTCTTAACTTAGTCAACAACAACAACAATAACAGAATCTTGATTTTCTCCTTCCTATGTTCTGTGTCTTCAATGCTTCCCCTATATTATGTGTTGAGAAAGAGGCTTCTTTCTCATCAGCCTCTGATACTGTTAGTAGGTATTAAACACTTCAGGAAGTAGGGTGTGGTAGAAGGAGGGGCCAAGTCATGAAATAAATACTGGCATTCTTTCTAAGCCAGCTGAGGTGTGCAGGTTTTCTTTCTCACACTCCTCAGTAATGTACCAGTTTACCACCGCCCAAAAGCAGTGGGGCCAAGGAATCATGGATCAAAACCTTGAGCCAAAATAAAACTTTCCCTAAAAGTGAATATGTGATAATTTGTTATAGGAATGGAAAGTTGACGAACACATCTCTCAGCCAGCATGTATTTTTGTCTTTTTTATGTTGGAATATTTTTTTTAAATTAGACCTTGGAGTCTTTGTTTCTCTATATTTATTGACTTTCTTTACCATGATTAATATAGTAATTCTAAAAATCTCAGCATATACCCTTTTCTAAGCATGGTCCATGCTGTTGGTCCAGAACAATGGTTCCTTGATGTTTACCTATGGATAAGTTATGATCAACTCTAATTTATGATGGCCAAAACCAAACAGCATCTTCCTACTATGCTAAGGCCCAAACAATTCTATATTCTTCCCTTTCCATCTTAGTTAATGGAATATAGAACACTCTATGGTGGAAGATCAGGATTTGATCACTACCTATAAGACATTTACCAATAAATGTGATTAGCACACAAAGAAGCTACAATTTCCATTCTCCTGTCCTGAGTAGGTTACTCTCAAGTCTTGATGCACTAGTAGTTTCATTTGTTCTCTCTACATCTCTATATTCTCTTACCACCCTCTCTCAATGTGTCAACTATTCTGTCTTTTAAAATTAAGTCCAAACTTCTTGAATCTCAATGTTTTTCTCCATTAACCCTCCCTTATATGTGCACTCTGAACTGTAGAGTTATATAAGGCAGATCCCTAGCTTTAGATCAAATAGAGACAATCTTGAGCATCCTTTAAAAAATGTTTTCATCCTACACATCCACAGAGCTTCTCCTCATTACTCTGTTTCTTCCATGTCCTCTTAACTCCTATTAAATTAAAGAAAAATTTTCATTAGCTGAGTCCAAGTAAGACATTGTTTTCCTGTTGACTAATGTTGTCTTTGAACTTAGGACAATAATTCCTACACAGCCAGCAATCGATACATATTTGTTAAATGAATAAAGAATTTAGAAATATGGATCCAGAAAGAATATGATTCTGGAATATATTTCTTAATATCATCTTGAAAAATCAACAGTGATAGAAGTCAATTCAGCCCCTATGCTAAACAACCAACCAAATAAACCCTAAAATTGCTAGAAATGGTCTTGGTTTTACTGAAGATGACTTCAAGTAAACACCGCAAGCATAGAAGTCAAATATGTTGGAAATCAGAAACATGCCTAAGCTCTAAGGCATCACAACAGAGTCATCTATAAAGATGTCCACATGATAAAAAAAAAAGCAGAAATGAAGTGGATGCACAAAATAGGAAAGTAAAAATCTGTATTCGTCTCCAGAGAGCTATGGAAATAACAGTCAGCTTCCAGAAGAATTCAAGGCTGCATAGCCACAGAATCAGGAGCCAATCAATTTGTTTGTAGACTGTAGTCTCCTGTTCGTTCTTTATGTGTTTACTGCCTGATATTTGACGACCTCACTTGTTTGTTAGCAAATCTCACAAGACAAAACCCTAGAAACACAGGGAAGCTAAAGAGAGTTAAATCTACCTCTGCATTGCTTTCTAGGGGAATATGCTGGGGTGTTAGCCTTGGAAGTAAAAAAAACAAAAAAAAAACTGCATAGGATTGAACAATATTAAAGTCTGTGAGAGAGCAAACAAAACTCAAAGAATTAAATAGATGAAAGAGTATTACCAGATGAGAGGGAGACTGATGGGAATGGGAGAGAACTGGGGAAGGGAAATAAAGAGAAAAATTTGTAGTGGTACAAGTGTAAAAAAGGGTAAAAGAACATTAACAAAAACTGTAGAAGAAAACAGCAACAGTAAAATCAACAAAAACATTATCAGAATGGACTGTGGGCATGCTTTGCAAATAAGTTGTTTATACTAGCTTGATCAAATTCAATTGATATAAGGTCTGAATTTGTGAAAAATATTGTCAGTGGATAGAATTTAATTTTTTGGATATGTTTGAATGTGCAAGAAAGAAAAACATAAGGAGAAGGAGGGAATGGGAAAGGAAGGAACATGAAAGCAGATGACCAGCTCTGGAGATGAAGATTGACTAGATTCACTGGTTAATGAGGTCGGGAGATTCCTCTGCCTTACCAGGAAGGATTTCAGACACATAACATCATGCCAGGCTGTTCTATGGTGCTTGGAGTCTGAATCCAGATCTGTGTGCTGGTATTACTTTACTGACTAAGTCATGTTTCCTGCATGGAGTGATTTAACATAACCGAATTCTATCTAATAAGTGCTATGGGCAAGAACTATGGTACAATTTTCTCATAACGTTATTGTAAAGATTAAATAGCTAAACTATGAAAACCCTTGATCCTCTCCACATGCAAAACTCCAACTTCTAGGTAACTAATGTGTCCAAGTGTTCTGCAGCAGCATCAAATTTTAATAATTTATTTGTCTTTTCAATTTTTAAATTGACATAACTCTGAAGGCAATGTCTAGAATATCTAGAAAGCAATTAACATATAGTTAAAAGTATCATGAGACGTATAAAAATACATTAAAATGTGCAACAGGAACTTGTTTTAAAACAAAAGGCATCTCTTTGATGTTATTCTTTAAATGTGTTTTCTAACTTCAAATGCAGAGGAGAGTGTTGCAAGAGGTATTTTGAAAATATAATATGACATCTCCTGGAGGGAGAAATTTTTCTTCCTTTTGTACAGATCAAAGAAAAGAAAATGCGTTGTTCTTTGCAAAGTCATTTGAATGTAAGCTCTCTGAGAAGAGAATGCTTTGTCTGCCTCATTTATTACTAACTCACTTGATTACTACATCTTTCTAATTGGCAATTAAGAAATAGTTCTGAGTGAATATAAGATGCCTAGACTATAGTGGGATTGGCACAGGATCCAGGCTCATCTGCCTCTCCAAGTGATGCCATACATTTAAAAGAGAAGAGGTAAATAATGATAAGACGAAAACTAGCACTTGGACAAAGTATAGGACAACTATTACCCAGTTTCTGAACCATTGTTGAGGACCCTCTCTACAACACTGCTCAGGAACTCATAGTCCGGGTTGGGAGGGGAAAAAAAAGAAAGAACTCATAGTCCACGTGTAGAGTATATTTAACGCATTCATAAATAGTTCAGAAATTACTAATAATTTCCTAAAACAATGATATTTTCTTCTCTTTCTCTCATCATTTCTTTTTCTGTAGTTTCTTGAGGCAGGGTACATAAAACACTGGCTAGCCTCCAGCTTACTGTATAGCCACCACTGTATTTAAAGCCTATATCCTCCTGCTCTGCTTCTAACTCCCAAGTGCCGGATGCCAGGTGCTTCTCAGCATAGTTTTATAATTTTCTTAAATTGACTAAAATAAACCTTTCTTTGTAGAAACTAAACATAAAACTAAAAGTTTAGGGAAACTTTGTTACTTCATTAAGTGTCAAATATAAATGTTAGTTTTTATTTTGATAACATACTAGTTGTATACACTTAAATTATTAGTTATTCAGGCGTAGGGCAATAAATCATCAACTAAAAAGGAGCAGGTCTTTTTGTAATTATAAGATATGTTAAGTTCCTAACAAAAGGATTGTTAAATAGTGCTTAATTAGCACTGCATAATAGCAGCACACAGTCAGTGGGCATCTGTAGACATTGTCCCAATCTAATTATAAATTAGCTCAAAGGTTGCCAAAGTAAACAGGCCAGCCTACACAACTCTTTGCCAACTCTCTGATAAGCATGTAGAACCAACAAACCAAGGAATAGAGAAAACAAATCTACTACTAAAGCTATTTTTCTCCATGAAGTCCTATGAGAAAGAAGGTGATATTCTTGCTTGCTCTCTTACCTTTTGGAGCCCTTATCTTTCTTTTCTTAATCACACTTATTTTTATGCATGATGCTCTATTAATGCATTCTTCAGCAGTATCTTTATTTATGACTTCGTGAATCAACAGCTTTGTGATAGGAGGCAAAAGTCACTTAGCTAATTACACATGCTTGATAAGCTGCATAATAATAACCTCGGCCGCATTATACATTAGTCGGAAGCGTGTAAACCACTGCTGCTATTCTCATTTGAAAATTAAGAGAAAACTTTTCTCTAGTCATTTAAAAGCACTCTGTTTCCTCCATGTATCTTCTTAAGCAAACTATGCATTTGACCTAAACTATGGCCTTAAGTTTGTAAAAAATAAAGGCCAAACTCTATGTCAACCAAGTAACTTAAAGCAAATACTTCTGATGGAAGGCTGATAATTTTGTGAACCTAAATATCTTCCCTGTAATGCAATCTCATAAAACAGAATCATTTAGACACTCCCTTTCCCCACAAAGATGCCATAATGAAGTCTGACCCGTGCAGAGAGAGGTGGGATATACAACATTGGAATATTAATATCACTTCTGTAGGAAGATTGAAATTTCTATCAAGTTATGAATAAGGTCAAAATAACACTTAGAAGATTTACTACCATAGGAAATCATACACTCCTATGAGTGATTTACTGACTGTTATATAAAAAGGGAGTGTGGACATGCTGCATTTCAATGAGAGCCTGCAGCTGTCAGTGTCTACATTTGCTCAATCTGGCTAGAGGATGATTTGAAGGTTGATTTAATTGTAGCTTCTGAATCACGTCCTTCCCCATGTTTTAAATTGTTTAACATAAATATATAAATGTTAAAGACATTTGAAGACTGTAAATATTTCACATAAGAACCAAATAGCTGATTTTCTTCTAGAAGAGTAACTAAAAATAAAAACGACTCGGGGATTGGTGGGGGGCAATTACCATTACATAGTAATAGTAACTGCCCTGTAGCTGTAGCCAATTTACCCTTATGGTTGAAAAGTCCATAAGGTATTCCAGAGAATCTAACAATACACCTACATAAAGCAAAGGTTTTGACTGAACTGACCGATTATTTTGAAGTAGGTCACATGTCTCTACATGTTCAGGAAGAGTACATGGACCAAGACGGACCACCTGTAAAGGCAGTCCTGTTTGGGTTCTTTAGGCAGCATAAGAGTGAGGTGTCTTTTTCTTTATGAGCAAAATCTTGGTAAAAATCACATTCATAGGGCCACTGCCCATAAGAGAACACAGGTGCCAGCAAGGAGCTTTCCCAGTACAGTCTGCTCAGCTTGCCCTGGCTCTTCTGACCCATCATTCACCTAACACTCACTCGCCAGCATCAGCAAGGCATCCTTTGGGAGAGTATCGCTCTTCCTCTGTAAACTTATACATCGTTTTCATTTTCACTTTCATACATACCTCCTTTTCTACATATTTTCTTGCCGGGTTTTCTGGCACATTCCTTGGATATTCTTTTTACTGAAAAATGAATAGAAGACTAGAAAATAACATGGCGCTCTAGCACAGACCGCCGGAACATGCAACACCACTATCTAACTTAGTACACTCCTGCTTTTACTGAGTGCCAAAGAGCCCCAATTCGTTGAGCCTGCACATGCAATGAAGAAAACGTTGATGCATCTTCTCAGGAGTCATTTGGTAGGAAATGGAAATTAGGAGCCCATTTCTACCTAAATATACGTGCTGTGGAAGAAAGAAAATGAGTAGGCACAGTGAAAAAATAAGAAGAGATACACTGACACACACAAACAAAAAGGAGCAACATGCAAGCATGTAAAATATGTCTACATGCCAACAGGAAAAGCCATGCATACTACCAGTATGTATGAATTAATATTGTTAGAACTTAGAATAGAAAATAAATACGTATATCTCCCTGTGTTCCTGCAATGAACTCACCATCTTCAGTTGGGACATAGATATTTAAGTATAGGCAGTCTTCACTCTGGTCTTGCACATATGATGAAACCACATCCAAGTTATTAGTGAACCACACAGGAAGCATAACTTCAGGCAATCTGCCATCAATGATATTCTGGGGACATACAGGAGCAAACTGAGTAGCATTCCGGATGTCAGACCAGGGAGATGGTGGTTCTGGAGGCTGAAAACGATGTTCGCCTGTTGGTGGAGCAGCATATGGAACCCCAAGAAACTGAATGACAGGCCCCAAAATTTCATTATTGAGTTCTTTCTTAATTCCCCGTATCTTGCCAAAGTTAGTAGTGACCAATGGGTCTACATCATCCAGCTTTTGAGAGAGTACGTGGAAAGTCTGTAGCAAACATCCCAACAAGCAGAGAGTCAATGGGGCACCCAGTCCCCTGTGAACCACACAGGCCATCATAGCTCTCCAAACATAATTTGGCCACATGCATCTGGGAAGTGCCATGGTCCCACATTAGTTGTCTATTTATCTGGTACAGCGAGGCAAATATATTTGTATCCACTGGAGAAGGATGGAATGATGGTAGAATGCAGCTCCAGTTTCTCAAATAGGAGCTTGTGAAGGATCGCTCAAAGCACTCTTCATGCAGTAAGTAGCTCCCATTGATTTCACACAGACGGATGCCGCATCTTCAATCATCACTATTCATCAGAACATCTCCTATTGACCATTCTGTTTCCCATAGTAGCAATGTGGTGAGAGTGGCCATTGATGTAGATTTCCCTCGTATAAATCAAATCCAGTTAGCTGTGGGTCTATATCCTAGAGAGAACAAAATTAAAATAGATCATCAGTAAGAGTAAGTTAACAGACAAAGTGATAGCTAGATATTTTGCAAAGGATAGAAATGCATTAAGAGCGGTAACTATCAGGTAAGATGAACACCACCAAGAGAAAGTCGTGGCTTGATGTAAACTACAGGTAGAATAGTTACTATTAGGTTACTCAGCAGCCCCCAAACTGACTTTGCATATACTCATGTAGAAACAGGCTTTGTCAAATATAAATGTTTTGAAGCACTGTATGTATGCTACAGTGTCTTTTCAGCCCAGTAGGTTATATGTGAAAATTTCCTCTTCATTGATAATTTAATAGTTTTAAGTAACTAAAGAACCGATCAACAGACCTACTCAGAATCAGGATCCCATAAGCAGACCCTGCAGATTCCTATTTTGAAAATTGTCAGTATATGGGAATGGAAGATCAAGTTGTTAGAATGACTGTATGCATTGAATAATAAATAAAAGGAAGCACCCAAACCCATATTTATAAATAATGCAGGACAAATGTATTTAAGTCCTACTTCCGTGTGAGTTCAGGTTCCCTGCCATTTCTCAGATTTTACAGAAAGTTACTTTAAACTTAATGTCCAGAATTACCAGGGAAAATTGCCATGACACAGCACATGTAAAAGAGAAAGCAATTGCCATTTTTTTAATAGACCAAAGATATTTCCCCATCTAACTATATGCTTCAGCTCACAATTTATTTACAATGTGTAAATAAACTTTTGAGTCAAAGTCAATATGTTTTAAATTACAAATTTTGTTCTTGCTGTCTGTGAGAGATCAAAGGCAGAGTACAAAAGAAGCAGGGTAATTTAAAAGAACAATCACACCTAATTGTGACATCTTGCATATTAACACTCATCAAACATCCCATGCTATTTATTCAATGCAATTGAAGATGCATCCAAACAATCCGTAATACTCAGCGCATTGCTATCCGCAGGCTCTTCTTGCACCAACCATCAGAGCACGCAGCTCAGCAAACTTGTCTTTTCTTGCTCAAGCCACCTTTTAAAGTGCTTACTTTGAAAATAAGAGTGTTGATTTGTATTAGAGATGGTTCGTCCTGTCATAGCAAAGGAGGATCCCTGAGGAAGTGCTGGTCTGGCAGTGATACTGCCCGACTTTGTGTTATTTTAAAGGAGACTGTAAAGCTATTTAGGGCAGTAAGAGATTTGTTTGGGAGGCTGATGCTGCTTTGCTTCTCAACAATCCACCACCGGAGAAAATAAGAAGATAAATGCCTTTCTTCAAGGGTATTCCAGTCTGTGTTAATTCCTGTACTTTGACTGTGAAAGCACATTAACAAACAAAAGGTAAGCTTAGACCCTTCCTCCACATACCCCAGAATTCCTGCATTGACAGAAGATTTAGCAGCAGAAGCTCATGTCTGTAAAGAGTGTATTATGGAAATGTATGCGCTGTGTCATGTCTGTAAAGAGTGTATTTCGCCCATGTTTGCTTTGAATCATGGGGGGCCACAGTGGGGCTGAGTCCTGTTTGCCTTATGGGGTAAGGAGTTACTATACTGACACATAAAGGAGAAACCCCGCGGGAGGCCTGGAACCACTTAGTTAACCATTTTCCTCAGCTTCATTTTCAATTACAACGATTTCCGGACATTCTCCTCCATGAGATTGGTATCTCATTAATAGTCTAAGATAGTTGTTTGGTTATTAACAAAATAACACTCCCCTTTGCACTTACAAGTCTTTACCTTCCTTAATTGTGTTAAGATAAATCTGACTCCTGGTTTTCATTGATATGCTATTTTAATAGAATATTGGAAGAATAAGAAATCTGCATAGCATAGAGAATTTTCTAATTTTACTGAGTTTTGTCCTGGTGGTTCCCAAAATATCCCATGTTGCAATGTGTGCAATTATGGAGAAATATAGTATCTATCTAAAAATTGTTTTCTAGACATAACTATTCTAATAATCTTTTAGGTCAGGTAATGTAAAAAACAAACCTGGTTTGTCTTAGTGAGATCTTGGAAAGTAAGATGCTTTTAAAACATTCACATTTTGAACTTTTTTTTAAAGCATTATTAATGTTTCTTAAGTAGATGTCAAGCTCACAGGTTTAATACCTTTCCATTTTATTCAGTACAATCCTATGAAAATGGGTTCAACCCACAGACAATCGAGGTTCCAAAGGTTAAATATGTTGGCCAACATCTCTGCTTATCAGTAGAGAGCCCGAGATCATGGCCACATAAAAGCTGACCTCCTGACCATTTCTTCTATACTATTTTCAATTTATAATTATTTATGGAAACCCATTGTGGGGCTATAAAGTTGGCACAATAGGTAAAGTGTATATCATGCAAATATTAGGCACCAAGTTTGAAGAGCCAGTACTCTCACCACTTTTAGAGTGGAATGCACTGTAACTCTAAAGATAGAAAAGCAGAGTCAGGAGAGTCCCTGGGGCTCATTGGCTAGCTTGACTGAGTTGATCTTAGCTTCAGCGAAAGACTCTGTCTCAAAAATAGAGGACAACAGAGGAAGATACCCAGCATCTAACCTCCACATACTCACACATATACATATACACACACAACAGCAACAACATACAGAGAGACACACACAAATAAAATTTTACATGATCTCATAGTATTTGAACTTGAATTACCAAAATGGTTTTGGTTTTGTATATTCTTTTAAAATATGAGGTGTAATGAATACTCTAACAACTTTACAGAAACAAATTTTATTTGGTTAAACTTATTCTTAATGGAAGTCTAGTTTATTTTGTGTGGTATTCTATTTTTTAATCATTTTTACTTTACATTCAATACAGTGATACCCTTGAATATACAAAATTGTGATCATTTTATGAAAATATCTCATATTCAGAGAGACTGGAACTTGTTATGTACCACACAGCCATGTTACTGATTCACCTTGAAGGCAGTTGGCGTAATATCCTGCTGAAAATTCAGCCTATTTGTTAACCTGCCTTTAAGAGAACAATGGAACAAGTACCTTTAACTGTCATGAATTTCCATGTAATCAACTTTTATCTCTAAGCTAATGGACACCTTTAATCTTGGTGTGTGTGTGTGTGTGTGTGTGTGTGTGTGTGTGTGTGTATTACAGTGGTGATTTGGTGAGAATAATAAACAGGCTGATAAAGGTCTTATTCAACAAATATTTGCCACAAAAGTTGGAAACCACCTACGATATTGCTTCATGATTGGTCAATTTGCTGTAACTCCCTGTAAACTGTTAAAATCTCTTATAAAGTATCCCTTATCCCTTTTCCCATGTGATGTTTTCTGTGCTGTTCATAATTCCAAAGCAAAGCTCTTTATTATGGATAAGACAACCACAGAAAATAGAAACATGTCAGATACATACCACAAATAAGCTATAGACAAACCAGACACCACAAACTATAGACAGATGGAAGACCTAAGAGAAAAGGTGGAGAATTTAAACTTTTGCTTGCTATTGGTGGATGTAATCCACAGGGAAATCTTGAATTTTTTTTCCTAAATGCAACACTAACACAATTTGGTGCCTCTGAGGTTGTCTTCAATGTTTACTGACACACACACACACAATGATGTTGAAATTAAAATGTGTATGATGACATGATTTTGTATGGTGGTGATCTCTGCAAAGTGTCCCCATGGGCTCTTTTTTCAGACTCTTGGTTAGGATACTTGCTGTCTCAGGATTGCTATCGAGATGCGGCGTTCTTAGAATAAGTGTGTAGTTCTCTGTTTTAGAAGATGCAATATCTCAGCTTGCACAGTGGTCTGTCTGCTTATGTGTCTCTCCTGCCATATCAGATTCACCTCTATATCTGTAAGCCTTAAATAAATGCTTTTTTCATTACTTGTTTCTGATCATAACATTTTATCACAGCAACAGAAAGTAACTAATGTGCTTATCAACAACAATAAGAAACCGCTCAAATTAATGAAGGACTAAATGTGTACAAAGGAATATAAATGAACAACAAAGTAGTCAGAAATTGAAATTCTGTATAAGCATGAAAATAAAAGATCTAAAGTATCAGTAGAGACAGATATTACAGTTTTTTAAATTAAATTTCAAATGAATAGGAAAAGTAAACAGTTATTCAAAAAAGTTAAAAATTAAAAGCAACTATTTATTATTAACAAATGTCTAAATACCTGGTAGCAGGTGAGTTGTCAACACTAAATAATAGGGAGAATAAATGGAATTAATTCTAGTAATTAATTAATTGAAGCCTAAAATGGATGGCCTATGGTGAGATTTCAAAAGGCCAATAATTAATACAGAAAATTTGATAAATTCTGAGTATCTAATAGTGTTGGCTAATGCTCACATATATGGAAAGCTAATGATGAATCCTCCATATTTTCTTTATGTGTTCAACACTTTTGAATGAATAGAATAAAATACTTGAATAAAAATATCTAGGAGATTATGATAAATGTAATATATATATATTATATATATATATATATATATATATATATATATATATATATATATATACTCATGTGAAAATGTCCTGATGTAGCAAATTAACAAATACAGTGAATATACACAAGGAGCATTTAAAAACAAATGACTCTTAGACCAGACAAGTCCCATATTATGAGGAGATTAGTCTATTAGTACAAGAGAGACTAAGATTCTGAAATTCATTGCTAGGCAGTACTTGTTCATAACATTTTCTATTATTTCTTCCCCTAAGCTGAAGCATGGGTGGTCTCAATAAAACAATATAAAAATAATAAATAGTATTCAAGGAAGCATCCTAAATAGCAATATATGTAACCTTCATTTGTTCACTAAAAGAACTGGTTTCTCCACTATATCATTTCTTCGTAGCCCATGTTAAAACAAATTAAAATTATTTAAGACAATAGAGAATAACTATATCCATACAATATTTCATCCACTCAACAAATATTTATTAAGAACTTACAATGTAACTTTACTGAAACTCAAAGCACACATTACACCCCATACAATTATAGTGGGAGACTTCAACATCCGACACTCAACAATGGACAAATCATGGAAACAGAAACTAAGCAGAGGCACAGTTAAACTAACCAAAGTTATGGATCAAATGGATCTAACATATTTATAGAACATTCCATCCTAAAGCAAAAGAAAATGCCTTCTTCTCAGCACCTCATGGTACCTTCTCCAAAACTGACCATATAATTGGTCACAAAACAGGCCTCAACAGATACAGGAATATAGAAATAATTCCATGCACCCTGTCAGATCACCGTGGCCTAAGGCTGGTCTTGAGTTCAAGCAAAAACAACAGAAAACACACACACACACATGGACATTGAACAATGCTCTACTCAATGATAGCTTGGTCAAGGAAGAAATAAAGAAAGAAATTAAAGACTTTTTAGAATTTAATGAAAATGAGGACACATCATACCAAAACTTATGCGACACAATGAAAGCAGTACTAAGAGGAAAACTCATAGCTCTAAGTGCCTCCAAAAAGAAATTGGAGAGAGCATACACTAGCAGCTTAACAACACACCTGAAAGCTCTAGAACAAAAAGAAGCAAATACACCCAAGAGGAGTAGATGGCAGGAAATAATTAAACTCATTGCTGAAATCAACAGAATAGAAACAAAAAGAACCATACAAAGAATGGACAATTTTTTAGATACATACCAGGAGCCAATGTTAAAACAAGATAAGATAAACAATCAAAATAGTCCCATAAGTCCTGAGGAAATAGAAGCAGTTGTTAATAGTCTTCCAACAAAAAAAGCCCAGGACCAGATGGGTTTAGTAGGGAATTCGATCAGATCTTCAAAGAAGAGCTAATACCAATACTTTTCAAACCATTCCACAAAATAGAAACTCAAGAAACACTATCAAATCCATTCTATGAAGCCACAATAATGCTTATACCTAAACCAAAGACCAAACATGGAAAGAGAACTTCAGACCAATTTCTCTTATGAACATTGATGTAAAAATTCTCAACAATATTCTGACCAACCGAATCCAAGAATGCATCAAAACAATAATTCACCACGATCAAGTAGGCTTCATCCGAGGGATGTAGGGATGGTTCAATGTACGGCAATCCATCAATGTAACCCACTACATTAACAAACTCAAAGAAAAAAAAAAAAACACATGGTCATTTCATTAGATGCTGAAAAAGCTTTTGACAAAATTCAGCATCCCTTCATGATAAAAGTCTTGGAGGGATCAGGAATTCAGGGCCCACACCTAAACATAGTGAAAGCAATATTCTGTAAACTGGTAGCCAATATCAAACTCAATGGAGAGAAACTTGAAGCAATCCCACTAAAATCAGGGACCAGACAAGGCTGCCCACTCTCTCCCTATCTATTCAGTATAGTACTTGAAATCCTAACCAGAGCAATTAGACAACAAAACGATGTCAAAGGTATACAAATTGGAAGGGAAGATGTCAAAGTATTACTATTTGCAGATAATATGATCGTATACTTAAGCAACCCCAAAAATTCCACCAGAGAGCTCCTAAAGCTGATAAACAGCTTCAGCAAAGTAGTTGGATATAAAATTAACTCAAGCAAAGCAGTAGCCTTCATTTACTCAAAGGATAAACAAGCTGAGAAAGAAGTTAGTGAAATGACACCCTTCACAACTGTCACGAGTAATATTGCATACCTTGGTGTGACTCTAACCAAGCAAGTGAAAGATCTGTATAACAAGAACTTCAAGCCTCTGAAGTAAGAAATCATAGAAGATATTTGAAGATGGAAGGATCTCCCATGCTCATGGATTGGAAGGATAAATATAGTAAAAATGACCATCTTGCCAAAAGAAATCTACAGATTCAATGCAATCTCCATCAAAATTCCAAATCAGTTCTTCACAGAGTTAGAAAGAGCAATCTGCAAATTCATTTGAAATAACAAAAAACCCAGGATATCGTAAACTATTCTCCAAAACAAAAGATCTACTGGGGGAATCACCGTCCCTGACCTCAAACTCTACTACAGAACAATAGTGATAAAAACTGAATGGTATTGGTAGGGAGACAGGCAGGAAGATCAATGGAATAGAATCGAAGACCCAGATATGAACCCACACACCTACGGTCACTTGATAATTTGACAAAGGAGCTAAAAACATCCAGTGGATAAAAGATAGCATTTTTAGCAAATGGTGCTGGATCAATTGGAAGTCAGCATGCAGAAAAATGCAAATTGACCCGTTCTTATCTCCTTGCACAAAGCTCAAGTCCAAGTGGATCAAAGATCTCCACATAAAACCAGATGCAGGAGAAAGTGGGGAAGAACCTTGAACATATGGGCACAGGGGAAAAATTCCTGAATAGAATACCAGTGGCTTATGCTCTAAGAACAAGAATCGACAAATGGGATCTCATAAAACTGCAATTCTTCTTTAAGGCAAAGGACACTGTCAGTAGGACAAAAGGGCAACCAACAGATTGTGAAAAGATCTTTACCAATCCTATATCCAATGGAGGACTAATATCCAATGTATACAAAGAACTTAAGAAGTTAGACTCCAGAGTGTCAAATAACCCTATTAAAAAAATGGGGTACAGAGCTAAACCAGGAATTCTCAACTGAGGAAACTCGAATGGCTCTGAAGCACCTAAAGAAATGTTCAGCATCCTTAATTACTAGGGAAATACAAATCAAAACAACCCTGAGATTTCACCTCACACCAGACAGAATGGCTAAGATGAAAAACTCAGGGGACAGCAGATCCTGGAGAGGATGTGGGGAAAGAGGGACACTTCTCCATTGCTGGTGAAATTGCAAGCTAGTAAAACCACTCAGGAAATCAGTATGGCAGTTCCTCAGAAAATTGGACATAGTACTACCCGAGAAGCCAGCTATACCACTCCTGGGCATATATCCAGAAGATGCTCCAGCATACAGCAAGGACACATGCTCCACTCTGCTCATAGCAGCCTTATTTATAATAGCCAGAAGCTGGAAAGAACCCAGATGTCCTTCAACAGAGGAATGGATACAGAAATTGTGGTATATATACACAATGGAGTACTATTCAGCTATTAAAAACAATGAATTCATGAAATTCTTAGGCAAATGGATAGAACTAAAAAGTGTCATCCTGAGTGAGGTAACCCAATCACAAAAGAACACACATGGTATGCACTCACTGATAAGTGGATATTAGCCCGAAAGCTCAAAATAAACATGTTACAATTCACAGACCACAGGAAGCTCAAGAAGAAGGTAGTCCAAAGTGGGGGTGATTTGGTTCCTCTGAGAAAGGGAACAAAATATTCACTGGAACAACTATGGAGACAAAGTGTGGAGCAGAGACTGAAGGAAAGGCCACCCAGAGACTGTCCTACCTGGGGATTCATCCTATAAACAGTCACCAAACCCCGAAACTACTATGGATGACAAGAAGTGCGGACCGAAAGGAGCCTGTTATGGTTGTCTTTTGGAGGGGCCCTGCCAGAGCCTTACAGAATCAGAGGTGAATACTAGCAGCCAACCATTGGACTGAGCGCGGGGTTCACAATAGAGGAGTTGTAGGGAAGACTGGAGGAACTGGGGTTGGGGGGTTTGCAGCCGGATGGGAAGAACGACAATGTCGGCCAACCAGACAACCCAGTACTTACAGGGACTAAGCCATCAACCAATGGGTACACCTGGTTCCCGCCAAAAGATTGGCAGAGGAATGCCTCGTCGGGCATGAGTGGGAGGAGGGGTTCTTGGTCCTGTGAAGGCTTAATAGAGGCCCCAGTGTGGGGAAATCTAATGGGGCTCATGGGAGTGGGTTGGGAGGAGGAGCATATTCTTGGAGGCAGGGAATGAGAGGATGGCTTGGGGTTTTCAGGAAGAGGGTAAACCGGGAAGGGGTATAACATTTGAAATGTAAATGAATATATTCAAAAAAAGAACTTAGGATGTGCAAGCTAATGTGCCAAATATTATAGAAAACTTAAGAAATATCTGATGGCTTCTAAGTAGACCATGATATTATAAAGAATTAAGCCACATTAGAAAAGTTTCTGATGCAGGTTCTTACGTACTAGATGGGCAGAGATGACTCAGTGCGTAAAGGTTTTTGCTGCCGGTCTTGATCATCTAAGTTTAATCCCAGGGAAATACACATTAGAAGTCTTTAACTGACTTCCATAAGTTGTTCTGTAACCTCCACATGCACACAATAAATAAGTAAATGTAAATGACTTAATATGTGTTCAGTGGATATATGACAGATAGCGAAAGCAATGCAGCCTGAACAGGCCTCTATCATTATATAGGCTCCCGTCTTTTTGAATAGCAGCATCTATATATTATCTACCCTGCCTTTTTAAAGTCTTTGCTTTTATTTGTTTTATTTCGCAACCAAAGTTTGCACTACTGAATTTCAATCCAAGTAATAATTTAATTAATTTAATAATAAATGTTTCAGTCAATAATCAAATCCGCCTATATGGCAGGCAGGTATCTGTGTGACCAGCTCACTGAGAGTGAAACGCAATGCCACAATGAAACACACTTTGGCTTCATGTTTTCTACTGATAGTGGCCAAAATACAAAGATGCCAAATAAGAGTCTATAGTGGAGGAACACTGAAACCCTAGCATAAACATATGCATAATACATTCCCTTTTCTTTCTTTGTGTGCTGAGTTCTTTGCCTGTAATAAAGGTTTTCAGTGAGCACAGTCAAGTACTTTTACTCACCAAATATTTGAAGACACTAGAGGGCAATTATTTCCCATAGTAAATACAGCAGGATCAATGCCCTGGTCTAAACGTTGTTTGACATGGATAGAAGACACAGGTCTGCTTCTAGTTGGCCTTTGAGACCTCATGATCTCAAGACATTGAGAAGAAGCCATCAAGGATGAATATAAAATTACCCAGGATGGAGAACATGTTCCAGGGAAATTAATAATAATTCTTCGTGGATGTTGCGGGGCTCATGATCCTTGAGCACAGATCAGATACTCAGGAAGGTGAACATGGAATGCTGAGGGTGAATTCTCACACTCAAAGCTGCACATAGGAACTAATAGAAGGAGGAATTCAATGGTATTCCCTTACTTCCTGTTGGGGCTGTTCTCATGGAATGTCCCAATAGATTTCATGCAGACCATCTTCCCTCTCAAAATTTTGATTGTACCCCTCAATACAGAAAACCTGACATGAGACAAAGCAGGGTGAAATATCCCTCCTTTGAGGAGGCAACACTTTGTCCAGAACTCAGAGGATGAATGTTAGATGTGGTTGGCAAGGCAAGCTGGAGCTAAATCATATAAGCCCTTCACTAAGATGCTAAATTGTTTAAATTTTATTTAGATTTCATCAACAAGCAATGGAAATCCATTATATTATAATTCCTACCAGGGGAGAGATATTATCAACCTTACTTACAGAAATATAAACCAGCAGGCTTGTGGAGCAGGTATGGTCAAAGTAAGTAGTTCACATCAAGACAACTATATGTGAAAAAGAAAGGGAATGTTTTTGCTATAGAAAACAGGAAGAAAATTAAAGTAAGCTTTATTACTATGAATATATGATTTAAACCCAGCATCTCCACAAGGTCACTGAAACATAAACCACTGAGTTGTCCTTTGGAAGGCACAGATGTTAGTATATTCCACTGAAGTCACTTTGTGACTGTTGTTCATGGTCAGTGTGTGCTAATACATCAGAGCTTATAAAATTGGGTAATGTTGTTTGTCTTTTATCAAGTTACATTTAAAGCAGACTGTGCCTAAAGGACTGCTGGGCAAATCTATTGCATAAGATAAATATAGATGTAAAGAAATAATAGTAATCACATCATAAGTAAAGAACAATGTCATTAAATAAAACTTTTTCTTTTGCTACAAGATCATTTCTAGCTACAAATAAAAAGATACAAATCAAGAAATACCGAGACAGACATAACAACAAATTAGAAAATGTTAAAGACATCAATTATATAACTTCATAAGGGATTTACATGCATCCCTTTCATCCCATTAACTGTGCTGTATGCCCTGAGAATCCATGTACCTTGAATATTAAAAAGTGCTGCCATCAAGGATTTACAAGCCTTTTAAAACATACCGGGTTTGTCTTCCTTCTGTGGGTAATTCCAGTTGTGTGTATTCCCAGTGTGGTGATATACACATTTATGGGAAGACATATGTATATATTTTATACATTTGAGTGTTTGCTTCTCCAAATACAAATTGAATCATCACAAAGTTACAACCACAACCTTGAGTAGATGGGTTGGATGAATAAAGGAACAAGTTTCCTTTCATATTGAGTGTCAACTCTCAGTGGGGGGCCATCCGGAATGCTGTAAAACTGATACTGAACCTGAATATGGTAGTAGATCACCAAACAACTTCTGAACCTTCCTCAATATATATGTATCCACATCAGTTAGTCCTCACACCAGGCTTATAAACTAAGTATCCTTATTTGAAATGACAAAAAATAATAATAATAACACCACCAACAACAACATCAACAACAAAAAACAAAAACAAAACAAGGCTTTAATCAGCTATATATCATGTGGAAGGCCAAAAATGCAAGGAAATGCAGATTGAAGGTACAAGCACAGGACTGCCCAACTCCGAACATATGTCTAAATGGGTTTGATACAGAGCGCTCAGCTGTGCACCCCAGTGAGACCAATTCAGCGCAGCCATATGCTCACTGCGGCTGAATATTTGAGGAGTGTGGAGCACATGAGACACCAACAGGAAGGAAACAGAAAAAGCTGGGGACCAGCATGCTGGGCTTAATTAATAGGCATAATCTTGAGTGGCTACGAACAGTGTGGTATTGGAACCTTATCTAGAAGCAATTTATAGCTGGTGGCGAAAGGAGATGGTGAAGTAAGGCCTGTGGTCATGGGAGCTAAGAATGCTAGAGTTATAAGGAGCAACAATGACAAGAAAGGGTAATTCTAGTGTGGATATTACCTGTATCAGATGGTGGAGGGAAACAGTACCACAAGCCTTTAAGGGGGAAAATAAGGAGTACATTAGAACACAAAGTTTA
This sequence comes from Tokudaia tokunoshimensis, assembly GCA_036184795.1. Taxonomy (NCBI): domain Eukaryota; kingdom Metazoa; phylum Chordata; class Mammalia; order Rodentia; family Muridae; genus Tokudaia; species Tokudaia tokunoshimensis. The sequence goes on along the minus strand of BTHU01000003.1, from coordinate 132,833,320 downwards.
AAGAAGGTATTTTCTGAGATGTGACTATCAAATCTCAAGACACTCATTGCATACAAGTCTGAGGGATGCTGGGCCAATGCCGTGGCCATTTGAATGTCAGATGGGTGTGGTATTGCACTCCTATAAGCCCAGATATGTAAGGAAGAATTAGGAGCTTCAAGAATTCATAGTCACTCTTGAGTACATATAGTGAGTCTTAGGATAGTCTGTTCTACGTTAGACCTTGATGGTGGGGGTGATAATGATGGGGCAACAAGTGTGTTTTCCATGACCACCTAAAGCATGGATCTTAATTTATTATCTCATTTAACTCACCTGTGCACCATGAGGTAGCCATGAGGTATAGTAAATACCTTTGTAACAGATTGTTAAATACAAGTCAGAAGCAAAGCCACTGGAACCCTTGCCAACAAGACAAGAGCAGACTGAACCTGAAGCCTCAGAAGGAGACATGGTAGGAGGGTTAATGGACTCATTTGCTCTTAGTTTCACTCAGTGCTTCCTTCCAGGAAGAACAGGCTGGCGGACTTCACTAACATTGTGGAGAGAGCCTCCTCCTTTCTCTGCAGAAGCAAAAATGGTTCTCTTTGTTCCTTTTCCCTTGGGCTATCTCTACTATCCACTGCTCCAGTGATATAAAAAAAAATGAAGAAAATCAGATGTTGAGAAAGATAAAAAGTTGACAACATCCAGAAAACCAACCAACAAGGTATCTAAGGTCTGACAACAAATTCTACCTAAGTACACAATAAAGTTTATACCAGGTAGCAAGCCTTCTCTCAGAAACAGATGAGAGGGCAGCATCTCAGAGCAGGAAGAGTGGGCAGGGGCTTGGGGTCAGCTACATCTTCCCTGGAAACTCTTCTCTCTGACAATGTTTGTCTGGAGGAGCCCTGGCTAAAAGCCCCCAAGGCCTGCTGGCAGGTCAGTTCTTTCTTCCTTGATTTTTCTAGCCATCAAAAGAACTCTTTCTCTCCAACTGCCCAAGTATTTACCACCCTCCTGGAGCTGATCCTATTGGACCCTTTTTCACAACAAAACAAAACAAAAAAGTCTCCTCAGTTTGTCTTTAGCTTTACATTCAGTAAACACCAAGTGCAGAAGCAAAGGAAACCAGGCATGCTGTGCTTCTCGTGGGGGCTGGGGTATGATGGGAAATACAGTGCGATTTTGGAGTTTTGGTTTCTAAGAAAAAAAAGCAGAAATGTTATAAGCATATGTTTTCCTTTTAATCCCAGGTGTGAGGCTATGGAGCTGATTTGATTTGCCTCGTGCTCCACCAGAGGTATAGTTTTGACAGCTTCAGATAGTTTCTATGACTGTGCGATGTTTGGAATTATGGGAAGTTTTCAGAAGGAATATGAATGTCAGAGCCTCATAGGGGAGTGATTTTTGGTCATTCAGGGTAGTTGGTTGTGATTTGCTAGCAGTCATGCTCAAAGAAGAAAAATTAGATTCAAGGATCTCTCTTCCTGTCCCCCTCCCTCCCCTCTCTCTTTCTTTTCTTTACTTTTCTTTTTCATCTGAGACAGGTTGGGAAAACAAAAACCTACAAAGTAGCAAAGACCAGCTACAGGAAAAGGCAAACCACATGTACATCTGTTACTCAGACTACTTTTTAGTCATCAGTGATCAGGAGATATTTGAGAGTCTGGAGAGAGATGCAGGATGTAAATTCTGAAGGATGACTAGGAAGTGCGAGTTTAAGGTCAAGGGGTAGACTATGTAAGAGAGATGCAACTAGATCTGTAAATGCCATGGAGACTGAGGCTTCCCAAAGAGGCCAGGAGAATAATAAAATGTGTATTTCAGACTGCAAAAGAGAAGGGTTAAGAACTTAAGAATTTGTAGGCAACTATAGGGGTTAAAGTAATATATATATATATATATATATATATATATATATATATTAATTAATTAAAATAGGTCATGAATTTGAAAGACTAATTAGAGGTATGTGGGAGGGTCTGGTCGGAGGAAAATGAAAGGGTAAATAGTGTAATTATATTCTGATCTCAAAGCAAACAATTTAAAAATTCCTGTGTTGAGTAAAATAAAACTGATCAAATCATTAAAAAACAGCATGGTGATAAATCTAGCCTTACTCATTGAGAATAGAGGTTATACCTTTTGCATTTTCACATTTTAATTACCAGACATGGTTCTATAGGACTTCACAAAGTCCTTCCTGAGTGAGGCACCTGGACTCCTTCTACTGTGTTTCCTCCTCTAGCACCATCCTTCTGTTTGTCTGTGGGTTTGGAATGCCTGCTCCCTCTAAAGACTTCAGCTTATAGAGATTTAAGCAAGAGGGGATAAAATAGTCAGAAGTATGTTAAAGTTCAGTAAAAATATCTTCTTATTCAACAGAGGGGCACATAGACTGCTATAAAAATGATGAATTGCGGTTCAGTAAGACAAGGATTTGAGGAAGCCAAAGCAGATTTTCTGACAACCCGAAGGGAAGGAGATGTCAGCAGCATCTTTTTATAGTTTTTTTCTTTATTGTACCTCTGGATGCTTCTAGAACACCTTTTCACCTGTTGGCTGAAGTTGGAGAGCATCTTACCCCTCCATTCATGATTTTCTATGGAGATGGAGAAAGGCACTTATCATTAACTGTGCAAAAAGAAGTTTTCCTTTCTACTTATTTTGAACCTACTATGAGGTAGCACTTGAAAATATTTATTTTAAAAATCTAGAATCAATTTAGGGATCCTGACTTCAAAATGAGCAGGAAGGTTGAATGAGATGAAGGAGCAAGCAGAGATAAGACAGAGGGTTCTTAAAATGCCAGGGGCAACAGATTTGATGCTTATGTAAAATACTGCAGGACATGTTTTTCAAACCAATGGGTGACCCTGTGATCTCCCAGAAGAAAATGAATAAGCACTCAGGAGCTCAGAGGAGACAGCCAGGTAGAGCTGATTGCTTCCCTTGATATTAAATTGATGCTCTTGTCTGATCGGGCCAACCAGAGGTCACAAGTCATCGCTTGTAGAAGCAACTTAATTATGCTTTCCAGTATCTTATATAGAAATGGGCACAGCCAACACAGTGTGGCATTTCCCATCCTCTAGTGAAGCTTATTTTTGTGAGTAGAGTGCCTGGGAAAAAATGGAAAATGGCCCTTTCCTGGTGTCCTGTTCAATCAACATTCCTTTAAAGAAATCCTTTACTGCTAGAGAAGGACCACCCCTTGGGCGGAGGAAATGTGATGCTAAGTTGCTGGAGTGGCTCCGTGCCAGCGGTGCCAATCTTGACCCCCTCCAGGATGATTAGCTCAGAGAATGTACTTAAGCTTCTGTGCCCCTACTGGCCCCATCTTCTGCTGGAATTGGCAAATACTTAGTGACTATTGTTTATGGAGCAACTGTCTGTGGAGTTAGAGTGAGACCCCCACTTCTATTATACAAGACACCAAACACCAACAATGCCATTGTTGGTGCATGTACATGCCTGTACATGCCTGTACCTCCCAACCTTATGCAGAGTTTGAACAGAGACCCAAATGATAAAAATATTACATGAGCAGTATTCTTCGTGTGAAGACATGTTTTCTATTGTATTACAATGCCTTTTGAACTCCTTACAAACACAAGATTTTAAAAAGCACTCTGTTCATGGACTATTGTGTAGCCCATTAACAAATCAGATATCAATAATAATTTAATATACACATTGGCATAATGAATTATCATGTACTTTCAATAAATTATAAGAATGGAAATAATTCTATTGTTTTAGTAATTCTTAATCCTTTAAATAAAACAAGCTTAATGAGATTATCACTAAAACTTTTAGGATTTTCAAATTATCATTTCTTGGAGGATATAGTACATTACTTTAAAAATTCTGTAATTTCAAATAACAACTGATTTCATGGTTTAAAAAAAAAACAAAAACAAAAGTGAAAAGACTGAGTATCAGTTAAGTAGGACACACCCACCCGTGCTGAAATATCAGCTAAACTGATCAATCCACGCAGAGGAAAACAATTGTCTCCAGTGCTGTGCCCACCAATGAACCCACCCGGCTCCAAGGGATGCTTCCAATTCAAGGGTGAAACAGATGGCCCTGTTAAAACTAAATGGGTCATAAAACAAAAACAAAAGCCATGGGCCTGGGAAAGTGATTGGTAAGCATAGGACTTATTGATAGAAAGGAAAAGGAGATGAGAAGGTAGGAGGGGAGAGAGGACTCCAAATACATTATGCTCATGTACGAAGTTGTCAAAACAGCAGAATTAATGTTTTAAAAGACTACCTTTTAATTGCTCATTATTAGAAATAGTTTATCACTAAAAGTATTAACTAGACCAATGTCAATAAAGAACTCCCTGGCCTGTTCAAACATGAAACATAGGAAAAAAAATATGTTCTATAAACCACCAATAAAGCAATTCTAACATATAACAGGATGGGACAGTTAGTAAGTGAAATGGCTCATCAATAGAAATATAGGAAGGCTAGAATAATGTTAACTATCTGTTGGACTAAATCCAGTCCTCTTAATAGGACAGTCAAGGTGGTCATCTTGACCTCTCACAGAGGAAAGAGATGACAACTAATAAAATAAGAGAGTAAATAAAATCACAATATATCATATGTATATACACATGAAATTATTTTAAACACTATATTTTATTTTAAAAATAATCTATAGTTAGTTCATAGCTCTACGTGCTGGGGAACACCCCAGACCTTTGCCGTTGTGAAGGTTGTGGACACTGATATTATGGGGTCACTTGAACATGTAAAGGGGTTTCATCCTGGGATGTTGTTATTAAAGACTACAGCTCTAAATTGTAGAGGGCTATGGCATCCTCAGAACATGTGCATTAGGACACTTGGCACAACTGAAGAAGTCAAGAAAGTGGTGATGTTTTTACCCATAAGAAAAGGATAGATAACATTGTCACTTGTGTGTAACGTTTTGGACAGCTACGTAATACAGATTTAAATCAAAAATGACAGTTACACTGACTCAAAACATAATGGCTGCTGAAGTGAACCTGTATGCCTGTCGGGTTAACTGTTGAGTGGCTTAAGTATTGCTTTCAGGGGCAGAGAGCGTGACAAGTTGTTGGTCAATGCTATAAGCAGGAAACAGTGTTTATTGCTCAGGATTCCCTGGGGATGGTTTGTTTTCCAAAGGGGAATCTTTAGGCTGCTGATGACTGCAACTTAACTTGTATTAAGTTGATATTCCTTGAATGACTTTGTAAGCATAGTGAAAGTTCTGTAAGCTAGAATAAAATAATTAGCCATGATTTTGTCAAAGAAAATTTAATTTACCTTCAAGTTGTGCATAAACAGTGGAAAGAAAGAGAGAGAGAGAAAGAAAGAAAGAAAGAAAGAAAGAAAGAAAGAAAGAAAGAAAGAAAGAAAGAAAGAAGGAAGGAAGGAAGGAAGAAAGAAAGAAAGAAAGAAAGAAAGAAAGAAAGAAAGAAAGAAAGAAAGAAAGAAAGAAAAAAGAAAAGAAAGAGGTAGGGAGGGAGGGAGAGAGGGAAGGAAGGAAAGAAGGAAGGAGAGAGGGATGGAGGGAGGGAAGGAAGGAGGGAGGGAAGGAAGGAAGAAAGAAAGAAAGAAAGAAAGAAAGAAAGAAAGAAAGAAAGAAAGAAAGAAAGAAAGAAAGAAAGAGAAAAAGAAAAGAAAATATAATGGCTCCCAGGTATGGAGGAAGAGAAGGTTTACTGTAGATACGTAGGAGAGCATAGCCAGAGTCAGGAGCCTCTAGGATAGTCCAGAGTGTACATGTCCAGCCAGAGTTGTACCATGTCAGGAGAGGGGGGAGGAAAAGGATGAGGGGAGAGAGGAGAACCAGGTGCAGCTGTCATGATGCCCAAAGATACAAAAAAAAAAAAAAACCAGGGTCAAGCAAAATGGTTGCATTATATATTGGGAAAAACAGCTCAGCTCCCTGGCCTGGGGAGTTCAGGGTAGGGGTAAGGTATACCAGTCAGGAGAGCCCTGTAACAGGTAGGGGCTAAAGTACTGCAGGGAAACCCTGGTGGCCAGGTCCACTTTGATAGGTTAAACAGACACCTCAGCCATTTGTCCAAGGTTTGAAACCTAAGAATTTGTATGTTTAACATTTTTCCTGAAAGTCTAAAAATACAAGTATATCAAAAACAAAAATGGGATTGCTAATGTTACATAAAATTAGTGATAAATATTAATACAAAAGAGGAGTCATTGTAGCACTAAAGTGTTTTCAAAAGTAGCTAATGATAAACACTTCTTTGACTTTAGACTGTATCTGTTCTTCAGATAAGAGAAAATATAAAGAACCTACATTTAGAGAAATAGTTGACTAATATTCTATATATACCACAACTTTTGGTTCCTGGCCATATATCTACTATCACCTCCAAATAAAAAAATATAGATAGATAGATAGATAGATAGATAGATAGATAGATAGATAGATAGATAGATAGATTGATAAAGTGATGAAGCTATTTGTTTTCTAAACCATGCAATAAACAAATGAACTATGGAAACAAATTGGTAGGTGTGCAGTTCGTTGTGAGCACCACCCACTGTGCCTCCAAAAGGAAGGCATGAGTCTGAATCTAGCAGTTGTCATCAGCATCATTAGAGAAGTATAGTCCAGATAAAAAATAACAAGAATAAAAACGAAATAAACAACATTCCATTGCCTTTCAGAAAGGAATTAGTACCAAAACAAAACCAACACAGAATAAAAGCACAAAGAAAAACACTGAGTCTGTTTATGTGGGCAAACTCCTCAGCATAGGGCCTGCCCTGGGGTGTGCTTGATTTGGGGGGAGTTTGGAAAGAGGGGCAAATACGGTCAAAATACATAATAGAAGAAAATTTAAAGCTCATAAAGTTTTTAAAAGAAGGAGGAGAAGGAGGGAAGAAGAAGGAGGAGGAGGAGGAGGAGGAGGAGGAAGAAGAAGAAGAAGAAGAAGAAGAAGAAGAAGAAGAAGAAGAAGAAGAAGAAGAAGAAGAAGAAGAAGAAGAAGAAAAAGAAGAAGAAGAAAAAGAAGAAGAATTAGCATTAAGTACTAGCTAATGGTGCCATACAAATCCATAAAAAGTAAAATCACTTTTAAAAAATTAGTATATATTTCACCAGTTCCATAAAAGTTTCAGGACTCAAAGTTAAGTCATACCACGACAACTGTATTTGGGTTGTCCAGTCTCAGCCTGAAACTTTATTTGCTGTGATGTATCACTGCGATTGTTTATTTTACATCTCTAGCACTAACTTAACTTGTATTTGTTCCAGACTGAATTTCACATTTAACTTGTTTCCTTAGTTAAACTTTCTTTATCAGATCCTAGAATGTGTGTTACTAAAACTGATTATACATATTTACACTTGACGTCCATGTTTGGCTCCACCTCCATACATTGAATTGCTTCATGGCTATATGTACGAAGAAAATTAAATAATAAATATGGAGACTGGAACGTTTTATGAGTGTCAGGATGAGAGAGTGCCTGCAAGGCCCATAAGTTTTCACACAAAAGAGGCATTACGGCTGACTCACACCTGCTGACACATCCCTCATCTATAAACTCTGCAGTAATGGCAGTAGTAAAGTGCCCTTCCATTGAGTAGAATTTCTCTCTTACATGCAATGGGAATAGGCACAGAAGAGATTATATTGACTGCTATAAAAAGAATTCAAATAAAACTCCCCAAAGTTTAATGTCTAATAATTCCAAATGCCTCGAGTGATTTATATGTTTCCTCTGACTTCAGTTAAGCTTGCACTTGGCAGTTTTTACCCCAACAGATATGCTATCGAAAAGGGAACATAAGTTTAGTTCTTCTTTACTTTTCTCTCTTCTGCAACACACTTTCATCTCCACTAGACTAAGTACATCTAAAACAATGTCTTACTATTAAAGAACACTTCCTGGAAATAGCTGGGAATCTCAGGGCTGTAAGGACTGGCTATCCCCATGATATTATAAGTTATCTTTTAATAATAATAAAAGCATGTTCTACATTTGTTAAGGGTATTCATTAATTCCATCTTTATTTTTCTGCACCTTGTACATTTTGAAGATTAAACACTGAAGCTTCAAATTCATGTAATGGGAGGATTTTTATTGCTGGTCCCAAACAGCAAAAGAGAGAGGTTTTGTACTATCGATCTTATGTTGGATTTTAGTCACACAGAAAAGTAAACTCTCCATTTCACTATACTTCCACTTAATAGCAGGTAGAATTTCATCTTTTAAAGAAAAATGGGGAGTCACAGTGAATGTGGTTAATTATATCAGAACCATGAGAACCGCAGCCACTATGTTAGTAATATCTGGATTTTAGGCCAGTTAGACCATATAGAAAATAGTAATAACCAGGGGAATGTAATATCAATACCTCACACCAATAGCTTTGGGGAATCTAATACCTATGTCTTTCACTTACATTAAGAATGGCATTTGCAATTTTTCAGCATTAATTGTGAACTTTTAACCTTCTTGTCCAAATTACAGATTTTGTGAAACTGTAATATAAAATAAAAGGAACCAAACAAGGACACTGTGTTCCTTTGAGAAATCATTATAATATGTGTGCTGCAGAAAATAGAACAAAATGTAGTTAATTTATCAAGTGGACTCTGTAGTGAGTCCCCAGTCCTGTAAGTGATCCTCTCTGTTTGTCAACTTGTGCTGAGTTTGTATCCATTAGCTGGGTGTGACTATAAATTTTGAAGTGCTCTCTATAGGCTACATCCTTTACTATTGGCTGTCAACATGGACTTACCTCATATAAGGTTTATCAGAACTTTGTGTAAAGATTTACTGTAGAAACATCATCAACCCTCCAAGCAGATTATAGAAAGAGAAGGTCAAAGCTTCCTTTTCACCACCCAAAAGGAGCATAATGAAGCCTTGGAAAATATCAGCCACTCTTGACAGAAAAGGATTTCCAAGCAAGCTATTGTAGAGGTGTGTCAACTCACTCACCTTGTCATCAGTCTGAGACTCTCCATCATCACTACTTTATTAATGTTGGAATATGAAATTAGTCTTTTAAAGGACCCCCATCTTATAGTTTGGATTTCTAATTACCTTTGTGTCAATAATTATACTCTCAATTAGCCTAAAGAAAGAAATATAACCCACCTATCATTCAACATGCTTTATTGATTTTGTATTATCAGTTAATATTGTTTGTGTTATTATTTGGATGTTTGATATTCCTGGACTCTGCGGCTAGGAGCAGTGACTGGAATGTATCACACACAGAACATCCATTCTTTGCTTTCTAAGGCACACAAACCACGTGACAGAGAGGCAGTGCCAGCTTCACAAATATCTGCAGAAAATGAATGAGCTTGTAGAAAGTCTTCCTTGGAATCTATCATTGTAGAAAGAGTTAACCCAAGTACACAGAAATGAGAAGCAGGCAAGTTTTCACTTTAAGATTCCTGGGACACAAAAGTTTTCAACTTGGCAATTGCATCTTTAAAATACAAATTTCATATTCTAGTTTCAGAATTCAGTTTAAAAAACACATGGGCAAATCCAGGGGGATAGTTTTGTAAGGCTCCTCTTGTCATACCCAGAATGCTATCTGAAGTATTTGAAGTTTGTCTCCGTAAGTATGGGAGGGGATGGTGAGCTCAGATGACATTGAAGAGATGTCTCTCTGGTGAGTCCAGACTTAAAGGAGAGTCATGTTAAAACTAGAAAGGTGTCTTCGCACATTTCACAATGTATCCACACAAATCCTGGGAAAATGTCTAATGCCTGCTTTGGGAAACTAAAATAATACCAGATGCAACATTTTATATCATTTTATACCTTTCTTCATTTTATTTCAGTACATTTGAGCAGTTGCTAGTTTAAAAGCAAGTGCTCGGCCTTAAACAGAAAAGGCCAACTTAAAGAGTCTAAAATGTCAAGGAATGTGAGGGAGTTTCCTCAGTCTGAGCCATCTATAGACACTTCTATACAATTCATAAACACTTATGTATTATTATGTAAATATAATTGTGCTGGATAGCTGTGAGGATTTCAAACTTCAGTGAGAATAGTGTCCTTTTCGGATTCCAAAGCAACTTTTACTTCCCTAAGTCAATTAACATTCACGCATTTGAGAGATTAATTTTAATTACCGCTGGTGCAATCGATTTCCTTCTGCGAGCACAGAGGAGTTCCCCCCCCCCGCCCCTTAGAGGTACAAAATTTCTTTAACTGAAAGAAAAAAAAATATATATTAACCTAAATTCAGTTGCAAGAAAATCGCTAAAAAACGCAAGCACTCAGCTCCCTGGGAAAGAAGGACTAGGAGTCAGTCAGGAGCAGAGCGAAGCAGGCTAAAAATCCCAAAAGTGGCTGGATGCCTGGTGCGCTCAGCCTGGGCCCTGGGCTGAAATACTGCACAGAGGCCCATCTAACTCAAGAAAGTTAAGTCGGACTGTATTATGCAAAGTCCTAAAAGGTAGTCGCAAGATAAGCTGTGTGACAGAATCCTACTTCTTTCTCCTGGATCAGATGCAGCGACTCTAACCCTTTAGTGCCCGAATGAAAGAAGGAGGTGGTGGGGAAGGGCAGAAAGAAACTGAGGGTGGGAACCTCGGAGCTTATGAATAAGGCCATCCTCTTGCAGACTGCATCCCCAGCGAAATTCTCCAAGAAGCTTAGACAGCCTAGGAAACTGGGCCGAGGCAGCACAATGAAGACCGGAGCTCTCCCCCAACCCCCAAGCAGGATTTTCTAAAGCACTGGCTGCCTCCTCTCCTTAAAGTATCTCTAAGAGAAAAATCGCCGGGTCCAAGAGGAATCTCCTTGCTGAGAGATTTTTTTTTTTCAAGGCAAAGTTGAGAGGCAGAAGGCTTCTTGGCTTCCCCACTGACGCCACAAAACCCAGGTTTTGAAGCTCGGTGAGAGCGGAGAGGTCGCAATGCCTGGGAGATGCGCGAGGTGGGCTTCCAGCCTACTCGCCCCATTTCTCCGGCGCCGCGTCCACAACCCCTTCCGCACAAGGATACCCAAACCCGCAGCCCTCTCCCGAGGAAAGAGGCACAAACTTACCCTCAGGAAGACACGTCCACCGAGGGAGCCCCCTCATCTTCCCCCAGTCTTCTTTCAATTATTCAAGGAGACAGTTTTTACCAACACTCCACCGTCAAATTCTAGCCAAAACGGTCAAAGTATTTTTACCAGTTTGCAGATGCTTTCTTTTCAACCTCTGGAACTGTGTAATTCTTGTTTCAGAATTCAAGATGCTTCCTTTATTTATTTATTTTTTCCTTTAAGCAGCCGCAACCCCAGATCCACCTCCCCCTCCCTCGTTATTCACCCACGGACACTTCCTAAACGTGTGGATTGATGCTTTTTTTCTCTCCAGATGCTGCCACGATCCAGAATCCTGGAGAACCAAAGCCGCATCCGTGTAATTCTGATCATCAGGCAAGAAATACAAACGATCAAACAACGTTACTTCTTTGAGCTGCGATCAAATAATCCTACTAATCCAATAGATTTATCTCGATTGGAAATTGACCTCAAAAATGAATTCCCAGTGCTGGTGTCCAGTAGAACGATTCCATAGCCCTATCCGGGTTACCGAAGGGCTGTGGTTTCTTTCTTTCCTTTCCTTTTCTTTCTTCCTTCCTTCCTTTTTTATTTTTTTTTAAATCTTTTTGGATTCTGTGTGCACTGCTCGCAAAAAAAGGGGGGAAAAAAGAAAAGAGACGAAAAAAATACCGAGGACCCTGGTTTTCCCCTAATACAGGTTTCTACTCCAAATCGGTGCGGAATGAAAAATGATACAAAGGTACCCCTAGTGGCTCGAGGCAATATTGCAGGGAATTCACTTTTTTTCCTCCATCCCTTTCACCTTTTCCACCCCCCTCCCTAGTCCCCTGGCATCTAAGGATAACTTGTTGTTAAAGTAACCAGGGGGTTAAACTCCAATTACTACTAGTAAAATGACGGCTGTATAAACAGGTAGGATGGCTTTTACCTTTTACTGGAAAACTGAAGGTCAGTGTTTCTGACTCTTCAGCGCTTTTTCCCCAATAGCATTTAGTATTTAATAGGTCAACTTAGGGAAGCACCATGATTTCAAAGAAATGTATTTGTTTTCTAAACACCCGTAGTTGTAGTTAGTAGTTAGCACACACACACACACACACACACACACACACACACACACACACCAAAAGTCTTGTTCTTCCTGAAATGTATTGTTTTCAGAAAACCATTTAACCTTTTGTTTCCTTTGAATAAATTTAATAAAGGATATGGATTATGTAGATAATATTTTATCATTTGGGATTTTAAAATATCTTCAATTAAATCTATTTTTTTATCTCTGTGTGCATGCAGAAAACACAAATGTCAGAACCTGTGTATGGAAGACAGAGTATAACTTTCAGGAATCTGTTCAGTTCCCTCAATTTCATGGATCCTGGGGCCTAAATCACATCTTCAGGTTTGATGTTGAGCATTTTCACTCACTAAGCTATCCTGCCAGCTCTCATTGTGGAACGAGATTTATTTGTAATATATGTGTGTGTTTATCATTTTACTTACACATATGTATGTGTGTATGTACCTATGCATATGCTCCGTGTGTGTGCAGATTCCTATGGAGGGCAGGAGAAGTTGTTGGATGCCCCAGAGCAGGAGAGATAGGTTTTTGTGAACCATTCAGCAAGCATATTAAAATTTGGGTTATCTATAAAAGCAGTAAGCACCCTCATTGTGAAGCCATTTCTCCAACCCATTATTTTGGATTTTTTATGTCTGTTCAGAAAAGCAGTCATGTCTCTGAGTGCAGTGAAATGGCAACACCTAACCATCATGATCCAGGTCTCCACGATGCTCTCTTGAAACCTTTAGAGTTCAGCGGCCTCTGCATCAGCACCAGGAGTTCTAAGAGGTTTCAAAGAAAGGGATCAATGCTGTGAATTTCAGGCCTCTTTTGCAAAGCAGTATTTCACATAGTCTCACAAACAGTGTCTATCAATAAGCCAACAATCTTTTTAAAATGAAGATTCTCGGTCTTTAGGACTGAGATTCTCCAATTTTACCAAGCCCTCTGAGGACACTTTGATCATCAAGGGCCTGGTAAGATACAGAAGTTGGATTCTCTTTCATGCTCATGGGTTCTGTAGCTGCAAAAACTGGAAAAATTTTTCTTAACTGACTAAATAATTAAGCCTTTAAGTGTGTGAACTCTTAAAGAGTCAGGAGACATTTCTTCTACCACTAGCTTTGCTGTTAATTGGCTATGTGACTTTGAGCCGTAACTTTGCCTATGGTTAATTTATCTATTAAAATTCAAAATAAATCAACAAATGCATATGCTCCTAGATGGAAGATTCAATATCATAAATTAATCTATAATACAAATAAAATTATTATTAAAGTATCACTACAGTTTATTCACAGAACTTGAAAAGTTAGTTCTGAAAAATGTATGCAAAAGCAAAGTGTAAAAAAAAAACTGCTTAAAAAAGCAAAAATTAAAACCAAAGGAGCAAATTTCACGGAGTTTCAATTTGAACCATTAAGTTTTAATCCAGAATGGCTTCGGTTAAGGTTTAGTCATACAAACTAGCTCAGGGGTATAGATAATAAATTCCAGAAATCTTTACATACATTTATGAAAACTGGATAAATACCAGGTACCATTAGAAAATAATAAAAACATATGAGCTATTCAGACACGGTCTCATGCATATGAAAAAAATTAGATTTTTAACTTCTTATCATACCTGAGTTTCTATTTAAGAAAGCATAAAGGACAAAAAATGAAATGAACCAGAAGGTACTTATATATTTCTCATCAGCGTATTTTAAACAATAAAGTAAAAATACATCAGGCAGACAAAGATTCGCTTTCCTCGGGAGAAGTGACACGATTCAATATGCATCTGAGAAGACACTGAGCAACCTCTGGTCTTCAAAGAAATTCACAGCTCGATGCTAAAGTCACACTACACAGCCACGAAATTGACTAAAATCACAAATCTAGTAGCCCCGCATAATGATGAAGATATGAAGAAGCTGTGGGGAGTAGAGTGGGTGAAGGTTCAGAGAGTTCAAAAAGCACCGAAAAAAATTCACTGAATAAACTCACAGCCTACAAAATTATCTTCCTGTTCTTAGAAAAAGTCATTACAGAATTGCTTTAGAAAACTAAAAGTATAAAGTCTAACGACTTCTGAGTCAATAGAATATTAAAATGTTATAATAGAAATATAACAGAGATAAATGGAAGTCTCTTAGATACTTGAGTTGCCATGGATAAATCTCAAAAATATTGCATAGAGAACAACATTGGCTATTGCCTAAGATGTCTAATGGATATTAATTACTAAATCTATGTATTAAATATAATGATACTAGAGAGATGACTTATAGTTAGCATCATTTGCTGCTTCAAAGAAATTGGGCTCAATTCTCAAAACTCACATGACAGCTCACACACTTCAGTAATTTCAGAGATCTGGTGCCTTTTTCTGGACTCCATTGACTCTAGTCACACATGGTGTACATACACACATGCAGATAAACACTCAAACTCATACTAATAAGAAATAAATATAAGTGAATCTTGAAAGTATGTGAAAATAGTGAGTCTATTAATTTGGGGAACATGAGTATGTAGCTCCAGTTTTATTACCTGAGTAAGAGAATAAGGAAAATTCAGTGCCAAGATTTCCTCTGGGAAGGATTGAATTAATGAATTTTCACCAGCATCCTGAATATCATCACCTGAATCCGTAGTACCTTATTTCCCATGCTGTATCTTGAACTACTCTTTCATATAAATTAATTCTATAGCTGAAATGTTTCATTAATATAAAATACTTAGACTAGATACTTTCTGTGAACCCTTATAGAATTATATATTTTTTAATTATAAGTTGAAACTTTCAGAGGGAAATAGCTTAATGACTTTTGAGTTCAAGTTAAGAAAATCATTTTCATTTGGTAAGAAAAATATAGGCATAAAACATAAGTCAATGAAGATATTTTAAAAATGTAAAAACTCAGATTTTTTTTAGTGAAAAATATTCTTTCATACAATTCTTCTAAATACATCCTAACCACATGTTCCCCTCCCTCCACTCCTCCAAGTTTTCCTGACTGTCCTCTACCCCAGATCCACTCCTACTACACGGTTTCCTCTTCAGAAAAGAGAAGAAACAACAACAGAACGAACAGCACAGGATACAATAAGACAAGATAAAAGTGCTCATACGCAGGATCCACAAGGCATCCAAATAAGAGGCAAAAGAGTCAGAGATACGTGCGCTCCTGTTGTTAGAACTCCCACAAAATCACCATGCTAACAGCTAGAACATGTACAAAGAAGACCTGATGTGAACCCAGCGGGTCGGTGCTTGAGTTTCTGTGAGCCCCTATGAGAACTGCTCAGTTGATTCTGGGGGCCCTGTTCTCCTTATGTCCTGCATCCCTCTGACTCCTATAATCTCTCTTCCACATCCAGGGTTCCCTGATCTCCCAGGGGAGGGATCTGATGGAGACCTCAAATTTAGACCTACCTACTCCCCCCTCTCCCAACAAAATGTCTGGCTGTGGTTCTCACCGACTCCAATCTAATGACAGAGAAACCAGAGGAAGCCTATCTGATGATGACTAGACAAGATACTGATTTGTGACTATAGAAGAGTATCACTAGGAATCGTTTCAGTTATTTACTTTAATTAATTAATTAATTTTTATTTGGTCAGTTTTGTTTGGTTCTATCTTTGGTCTCTGGTCTATCCAATCTCCAGTTTCTGGTCATCCCGGGCAGTATGGGGCATGGGCTCTTTCTACTTGTGTGAGCCTCAAGTTAAAACATTGGTTGACCGCTCCCACAAGTTCTGTGCCACCATTGTCCTAGCACATCTTGAAGGCAGGACAGACTGCAGGATTGCGGCTGGGTTGGCGTTCAGGTTTCTCTTTCTGTAGCTTGCAGAGTACCTTCTTGTGACAGAGACTAGACTGTATGCATAAAAACCTCATGAAGGCACCAGCTCAATCTCACTGTGGTCAGTGAGCAGCATGGATGTTGTTATTGACAATGGGGCTTTGATCACTTTTCAGAGAATAATTTTCTGTCCTAGCATCAGCCTGGGTTGTTTATGCATCGCCATAGAACCTCCCCAACAAACAACTAAACAGAATGTAACCCAGTCCCACCACTGGAAGCCGTGGTGGCTACAAAACATAGCCAGTTAAGACTCCTTATCTTTTGCTACTAGGAGTACTGAAAAGAATCGCCTTATAGATTCCAAAAAAATTCCACTGCACTGTTTCCACATTGTACCCAATTCCCATGCCCCTGAAACCCAGCCTTTTCTTCCTGAACGCTCTCTCCCCATCCTCTCCACACAGATCCCTCCTGCTCCCACCCCTACCCACCCCCAGTTCACCTGCAGAGTCTATTCTATTTCTCCTTCCTAGGGATATCCATATTCCCCCTCCCTGAGCCCTCATTTTCACCTAACCTCTCTGAGTCTGTGGATTGTAGCTTGATTATCATTTACTTAGCAGTTAATATATCCACTTTTAAGAGAATACACACCATATTTGTATTTCTGGGTCTGGGCTACCTCACTCAGGATGACTTTCTAGTCGTATCCATTTACCTGCAAATTTCATGATGTCATATTTTTTAAACAACCAAGTAATACTTCATTGTATGAATGTGCTACATTTTCTGATTCCAATCTTCAGTGGAGGGAAAACTAGTCTGTTATCAGTTTCTGGCTATTATGGGTAAAGACATAATGAACATTGTTGAGTAAATGTCCTTGTGGTAAGATGGAACATCCTTTGGTTACATGCCCAAGAGCAGTATAGCAGGCTCTTGAGATAGATTGATTCCAAGTTTTCTGAAGGACCACAATATTGACTTTTATAGTGGATGCACAAGTTTGCACTCACACCAGCAATGAAGGAGTGCCCCTTGCTCCACTTCCTTGCCAGCGTGAGCTGTCATTTGTATTATTGACCTTAGCCATTCTGACAGGTGTAAGATGAAATCTCAAAGAAGTTTTTATTTGCATTTCCCTGATGACTAAGATGTTTAACATTTCTTTAAGTGTTTCTTGGCCATTTGATATTCCTCTGTTGAGAATTCTCTGTTTAGATCTGTATTCAATTTTTTTTTAATTTGGATTATTTCATTTTTTAATATTTAGTTTCTTACAATATTTATATATTTTGGATATTAGACCTTTATTAGATGTTGATTGGTGAAAATTGTTTCCCATTCTGTAGGCTGCCTCTTTGTCCTATTTGACAGTGTTCTTTGCCTTACAGAAGATTTTCAGTTTCAAGAGGTCCCATTTATTAACTGTTGATCTTAGTGTCTGTGCTATAGTTGTTCTGTTCAGAAAGTTGTCTCCTGTGCCAATGTGTTCAAGGCTGTTCCTCACATTCTCTTCTATAACTTTCAGTGTATCTGGCTTTATGTTGAGGTCTTTGATCCACTTGCACTTGAGTGTTGTATAGGGTATAAATATGGATTTATTTCTATTCTTCTATGAGGGATCCAGTTTGATGCACCATTCGTTAAAAATGCTTTCCTTCTTCCAGTGCATATTTCTTCCTTCTTTATCAAAACTCAGGCATTCATAGGAGTGTGAATTTATGCCTGGGTCTTCAAATCAACTCTACTGACCAAACTTTCCCTTTTTATGCTGCTACCATACCGTTTTTATTACTGTGGCTCTGTAGAATAGCTGGAAATCAGGGATGGTGATAACTCCAACAGAGAACTCAGAATTTTATTAATGCTTTCTATGGAGAAATTTTCAAATCACACAGTTTTACATTTCTAGGGAGTAGAAATGGATTCAGAGTTATTTCTTTCTATAATGAATAATAGAATTTTCAGATAGCAAGCAAAATTCACCATCAAAATCAGGTGAAAGTGTGGCTAAAATGGAGAAGCAGATAAAACATAACTAGAACATTCTTTCATTTTCCTTTGATCTCATAAACACTATTAGGGCCTCTGAAGTGGTGGGAGGGATGATCAATGAATCATGCTGTGTCTCACCACTTACGGAGAATCTAACAAAGCCCGAGAAACCTCAAGCAAAACTACAACACATTTTTTTTTACCAGAACATTTCGAATATATATGTGAATTCAAACCAAATATTTGTCCATATGACAAAAAGGAAATGAAAATTTCATTTCAAAGTCACCTGGCATTATATGTGGCCACCCAAAGAGAAGGCACTAAATATTTGGCAACATTTATAAAGCTAGTTTTTCAGGTATGACAAGCAGCATGTGATGCATACTCTCTACTCTGGCTGGGCTGGAGAATTATGTTTTAGTTAATTGGGGAGCAATCAACTTCCACCATTCAGACTTTCTTGGAAATAACTAAAGCATTTTTGGGATGATTAAACATTGAATGAGGTGGCAATTTAATATCAACAGAACAGGCAGGGAGGAGGAAGGACATGCAATGTTTATAAAATCTGAAGAGGCTGACATATTTTTTTTGAGCCACAGCATATCAAAACCTTCTTGCATTTTGGAAGTAACCCTAATAACATCCCAAGAGCAGTCACTTTGAAAAGGCTGACACTACAAATCCTAAGTAGGACTTGACCATTGAATTCCTGGATGTAAATAGATAATTGAACTATTTTTAGCAACACTATGTCATCCATGCCAAACAAGTGTTAGATATTGGTACTGAACTGAAGGCTTAGTCTGTGACAGAAAATGAGAGACAGGAAAAGTGGGAGGAGGTTGAAGAGTACAGAAAAGAAGGTTAACAAAGGAAAGTGCACATAACTGCAGGTCTTTAAGAAGCAGAGAGAAATGCACTTGATTTAGTATCCATTATGAAACAAATGTTTAGGGAATGAATGAGTTCATAGATCAAACAAGGATGCCAATTGCTATATAAAAATAATTAATATCTGCATTGGACGGATTGCTAATCTCTTCAGAAAGGGAAAGTAATAGAGGAGAAAAGCAAAGAATTAGGATGATTGCTACTAGGGAAGACAAGCCAAAATGAGCCGACCTGAGGGCTGTGGCAACTCCAATTGGACTATACCACTAAAATATCAGCCGTGGGAAAACGTGGGATAAGATGACATATCCAACTTTCACTTTTGTACCGAACAAAAAAAGTCATTGTTGATTGATTAAGGCCAAATGGAAAATGAAGAAATGATTAGCAAGGCGTCATTAAAAAAGAGATGACATTCCACTGTTGTTTTTAATATGAAGGAAAGCTATGCTGAAAAGAATCAAAATGGGTGTTTTTGCAAATTAATGTAAATAATATTTATTTTTGAAAAATTTCATACAATATAATTTGACCCTATTCTTTCCCCTTCCCTCCAAATCCTGAAAGATCCTCAATAATTTCTGATCAGGTCAGGTGGTTTAAGCTCTAACCACTACCAAATGTATTAGGATAGTGTTCTCACTGTAAGAAAGGTAAATAGCATCTACATGGAAAAACCAGTTTCTGAAGTAGTCTAGAGGAGAAACATTCCACTGCCTTTCTTTAAAATTCCTCTGTTGCACACTACTACCATGTATTTGAGACTTGGGTCTAAGGGAATGGCATTCTGGAATTATAAAAGGTATAAAATAAAAAACCACCCCTGCATGCAATAAGGACACATGCTCCACTATGTTCATAGCAGCCTTATTTATAATAGCCAGAAACTGGAAAGAACCCAGATGTCCCTCAATGGAGGAATGGATTCAGAAGATGTGGTATATTTACACAATGGAATACTACTCCGCAATTAAAAACAATGAATTCACGAAAATCTTAGGCAAATGGTGAGAACTGGAAAATATCATCCTTAGTGAGGTAAGCCAATCACAAAAGAACACACATGGTATGCAGTCACTGATAAGAGGATATTAACCCAGAATCTTAGAATACTCAAGACAAAATTCACTTATCAATAGATTTCCAGGAGAAAGGAGAGACCCCTGGTCCTGGAAATTCTGGATGTAGGGGAACGCCAGGACAGAGAAGTGAGAGGGGGTTGAATGGGGAACAGCGGGAGGGAAGAGGGCTTATGGAACTTTCGGGAAGGGAGGAAATGGGAAAGGGGAAATCATTAGAAATGTAAATAAAAATAATATAGAAAATAAAAAAAATTAAAATAAAATCTCAAAAAAAAAAATCAGTGCAATGTTACAACTGCATCAGACAGTCCCCGCTTACAACCCGTCTCCTTCTACTGGTAGCTGTGCACAGCACATGATCCTGCTTAATTAGAAAAGACTACTTTAAACACTTGACTGATGTGGAATATTTAAGGTAAGCACTAAGAGAACACACCTGCTTAGATGCTAAATATACCAGATGCATCTTTAAGTTTCACCACTGAAGACAGCTAATGCAAACCAAGGCATAATTGACGAAGCCTAGATATTTTAGGATGAGATCATTACATCAAGATTGTTTAAGAGGGAAAGGTGTGTGTGTGTGTGTGTGTGTGTGTGTGTGTGTGTGCACGTGTTGTTGTTGTAGTAGTTGTTGTTATTGTTGTTGCTGCTGCTGTTTTCTGAAACAGTGTCTCATCCTGTAGCCCAGGTGCTTGACTCAAATGCACAGCATTGATCCACTGTGAACTTTTCCTTCCTGGATGAAACATATTTTTAAAGTACTCTGAAGTTGGGAAAAGCTGGAAATCTATCTGGATCTTTCTAAACAAGCTCAATAATCTTTTTGACCAATTTAAAAATGTTCCAAATATTGGTGTCATTTTACTACTAACTAAGGTTCTATTATGTTGACCTTTGAAAGATTTATAATTTACATATTTATAATTTGTACTAGTATTATGTGATAGCCCTTACTTTTAGACATATAGATATGCATCTTTAAAGATTTTAGCTGACAATAACTTAATGTTATATCTTTGTGGGATACTTCATTGTTTTTAATGTTTGTTTTTATATACTATTCATAAAATAGAATAATGATTACACTGAATCTTAGATCATGGCCTGTAATTATTTGTGCATACAAGTGTGTGTCTGTTCACATGTGAAAAAACATGCATGAGGATCTAATAGTACAGTCCCAGGACTCAACCTTCATGAATGCCATCTACCTTATTTTGACACAGAGTCTATCACAGTCCTTGAATTCCCCAAGTAGGGTTTGCTAGATAATGACCCCCAGGTAGCAAACATGGTCTCTCTCTCTCTCTCTCTCTCTCTCTCTCTCTCTCTCCTTCTTTCTTAATGTGCATTCTGAGTAAATACAAATACCTTACCCACTGAGCCATCTCTTCAGCCTAATCTTGATATACTTTTTCATACTATGAAAGACCTAAATCATTGTTTCAAAATCTAGAGTAAATTAAATTATAGAAAACCATCTTAAGTATAACCTTCGAATAGCATCCTATCAAATATCACCCATTAGAGTGTTCACAAGATATTAATAAATTTATGTTTTCAATATTAAAATTCAAAATCTTTGAATTTTGGCATATGAGCAAGTCCTGTTAGAATTAATTTCTGTATTAAGCTGGTAATAAATATCAACTTACATCTCAGATGAATACTGTCTCTCACAGACAGGGAATGTATAGCTTCCTCTTCTACATAGAATCCTATACTAATTAAAAGACAGCACTACTCTAGACCCTCATTCTTATTCCATGTGTGATTTAATAAGCATCATCTACTTGTCTTGAAATATTTAGTTCTGCAATTTCCAAATATATGTAACAGAAGTCTATAAAGGGCAACTAATGAGCAGATCTCCACTTCTTAATTCTGTTATCTTTGAATCTCTGTCTGTCTTTGAATATACAATTACTAGTTAAGAAATATTTTTTTAATTATTTGCAACAGATTGCAGAATATCAGACATGTTTCAAAGAAATAGATTTTGTGAAAACCTTTTCAATTTGAGCTTAATGTCAGCCTTTTGGCTATGTATGAATAAAATAGTATCTAACAACTGGGAAACAAACAAATAAAAGAATGTCATGACATAGAATTGCAAAATCATGACATTCAATGCAGACAAAGCTTAGTCTTTGAACTGTCCATCCTAAAGTTTATGCTGTTTAGAATAAATAGTCTGAGTGTTGTTGATTTTTTTCCACAAACATTTCCAAAACCTCCTATAGGGCTCCTCAAGCTAAGAAACTGAGTTTTTATATTGGAGCTGTCATCCGGAGCATAATTGTGCATAAAGGAATGGAGAAAGGAAAGAGGGAAACAGTACATTTTCAAAGTATTTGCTTATGTGCATTATGCAAAAAAGTCATATCAACAGAGTTTGAGGATTTCTTATAAATTAGCAATGTTGACAGAATACTAAAATAGATAATTACATGTTACTAAGAAGTCCCTTCGCTCTACGATGGTGTGAAAGAACCACTCATGGCTTATTGCTCTTTCACACTCCACTTCTTCATCACTCCTTCATCTAGAGACCACAAGAAGACAGTTCAGAGTAGCAATTCATTCCCCCAAAGCCCACACAAGCCATTATACACTCACAGTATGCTTCAATGGCAGCTCAATGAGGAGGAGCTCTGGAGTGCTTCTGTATACTCCATAGATTTCCATTTACCACATAGGGAAAGGTAAAACCAGAAATGTCCGAACTAAGGCCAGCTTGAGATCAGTGGCATCAATAAATGAGAAGCTTTTGTGCCACACTGCTTCAGACTTTTGTCTTTTTCTTTGTCTCTTGCTATTAACAAGCTAGTTGTTATTAACATATTTGACACAACTAAACTTTAAATCATAAACAATAAACAAATATAAATATGAGTAATATGAAACTTGCAACCACCCATGCACCACCGGGAATGCCCAGATTTGAACCTCTTGGTGAATGTCACTCTGCATAGCAAAGAACTTTGTGGATATGATTTAATGAGGGGGGTCTGAAGACTAGAGAAGCATCTCAATTTTCTGACTGAGTCCAGTGTAATCACAGATGTGTATTAAAGGAACATAGACAGATCAGAGTTAAGATGAATAACAAAATCAACAGAAATGAGAGAATCTTCCAGGTGCCTCCTCTTCCTTGAGGTGATACAGAAAGAAGACGCAGTCAATGCAGAGGCACTTTTTGACAATCTGAGGATTCTTTGAAAGGAACATGCCTTGACCGGCCTGTTCCAGGTTTCTGTTTCTCAAACTGTAAGAGAATAAATCTGCCTTGTTTTAAGTCATTAAACTTGTGGCCATTTTTTTTTCCACCATGATCAGGAAACTAATGTACTTTATTAACATATGTAAGTTATTGTGGAAATACAGGGCTGGAAAATTGCAAGGTGCTTCAGAGTACTGATTGTTGTTCGAGAGGACCTGGGTACCATTTTTAGAACCTTTCTGAAGACACAAAACCATCTGTAACTCCACTTTCAAGAGATCTGATACCCTCTACTGGTACCAACCACATTAGTACTACACAGACATACATTCAGTCAAAATACCCATAAACAAACTTGTTGTAGGTGGCCCTAGTGCTGCTTGTATTTTGATGTTAATTCCGCTTTCCCAGGAGGGGCTGTCTCAAACAAAGAATGAGTCATATACTCAGGTGACTTCTTGTGAACCATCCCCTAATGAATACAGGAACCAATCACTGGGCAAGTAGGTGGGACTTCTGGGTTGGAGAGTGGGAAGAGAGAGGAGGCAGGAGAGGGCTAGGATCTTTTGGACTGTAAGAAGGAGAGGACAAAATGTAACTGCTAGTATCTCCCAGTTTAGATGGCAAAACTGCCAGGATTCGCCACCAGAGGATTTATATTTAATATGGCTCATAAGATTAGGATTCTAGTTGTTGTGCCCAGCGATTGAGTTACCACTGATTCTGAACTAAGTTTGTGGGGTGTTTTTCCTTCACACTAAGGCTCAACTGGGTTCCAGAGAGAAAGGTATGGAGGCAAAGAGTGGGTTTGACAGTTGTGGACCACAAAGGCCATGGGGATTTTGAAGCACGGAGCTGGTGTGGTATTGACCCGCCAGCGGGAATTTAGTGAGCTGGGTGGAGAGATTTGTAGCTCTGAGTCAGAGTCTCCAAGAGATGAGAACAGGCCAACCACTGCCTGCCAGTGCCTGGCCAGCCAGCCCACTGGCATCATGCTTGCAATAGCGTGGATTGTTTTTTAATATTTCCCACAACACAAACACAACTTGTTGTTGGTATAGTCAATACTTCCCACAAAAGTATCATGTGAGCCTCAGGTTTAACTGTAATTTTTCCTGAACAATAGTTTTTTTGTGATAACAAAACAAAACAAAAAGTGTGAAGTCAAATAAAGTGCAATGATATATTTCATTTTCCTGAACATATCTATTTTTAACTTGTTGTCAGAATCAAACAATATTAATATTTTGAAACATTTGCCAGAATGTCTTCAATATATAATACATAAAATTCTATGATATCTTAATTGGGACAAATTCCATTTTAAGAACTCAAATAGTCACATAGATAGAGCAAGGACTGCACTGGATAGTGTAGCTTGAATGGTAAGAAAGAAGTTGAACGATTTTATACATTATTGCCCAGGTATTGAAATACAAGTAAAAATAATAAAGGAATGACTGCACTGACAATTCTCTGATAACTTGGTGTTTGAAATTATTTTCTTAAAGAAATAGCCAGAGAAGTAAAATACAAAGAACATAAGAACCATGACTTAGACACCCCAAATTGACTGCTCTTTGTAAAAGATGCTGATGAAAATAAGATTTTCGCTGGTATTTTCTGAACAAAAAAGATAGCCAAGTAACCAAGGACAGAATAAAAATAACATTGCCTGGGGCCAACTAGAGAATATGAACAAACGACCAAGAGAAAAGGAAAACTATTAAACTCTACCTTGCAATTTCTCCATGAGAAGAGTGATGTTGAAGCCAGAAATGAACGGGGACGCGAGAAAATGATGATAAAGCCGGAAGGGGAGTTAAATTAGCTTCGAGATTCCAGGTCTGAGTCTGTTAACCTAATTTAGTCCATTAAAAAGACTTGGAGATGGGTTCTGAGAACTATTATCAATTATCTGTACGGTTCTGTGGGAAAGAGTCCTGGATATTCATGCTGGCTCCGACTTTCACACAGGATTCTAGAGTCTAAAGTTTACTAATCTTGACATTAACGGAGCTTCTGGAACTGCTTTTCACAGGTGTTCAGAGTAAATAGCAAGTCAGGAAAAACACTGTGAGAAATCTAGGAGTGGGAGATCAAACATTGCTTCTGCATTCTTTCCCTGCACTGTTCAAACCCTTTGTAAAAAGTGGCTTGCTCCCACTTTTCCTGTGGACAGAGCTGATGCAGTCATGGGTTGTGAACACAAGTCTCCTGTTGGGTCCAGTGAAGACCCTTTACATCCTTTCCTATTTCCATTTCTGAGAGACTAAAGTTTCTGAAAGAATTTAGTTTAAAACTGGGCAGTGGTGGTGCACGGCTTTAATCCCAGCGCTTGGGAGGCAGAGGCAGGAGGATTTCTGATTGCGAGGCCAGCCTGGTCTACAGAGTGAGTTCCTGGACAGACAGGGCTATACAGAGAAACCCTGTCTCAAAAAACCAAAAAAATAAAAAATAAAAATAATAATAAAAAAATTTAGTTTAAGAGTGAGTACTTCAATTAAGCTAAATAGCTAATAACATAAACAAGAGTCACTGGCAAGAACCGTCCTAGATTCCAGAATTCATATAAGATTGTTAGACCCATCATCTGTTTTAGAAAATGTTATTTTCCGTGCCCCTTCTCAGTCGACTTAGAGTATGGCTTCACTCAAGTTTTCTAAAGAGCTAGCTTATCCTTGTTCTCAACTGCAGTAGAACGATCAGCATCTCCTTACACTTAGCTTAATCTCTGATACAAATTGATTTAATTAAGCAACCACATTTTGCTACAAAAATATTTCTTATGATAATCTTTAATCAAATTACAAGAATCTCACATTATAAAGTAATCTAATAAAAGCTTCAAATTAACAAAATTTAAAATAATTAAACCTCAATCTTAATTTCAGCTAGTACATTTCAAATGAGTTTTTATGTTCTCATATTGAGATCCTTTTGTTTTGTTTGACTCCTAATATGGCACATTAGAATACATCTGTCCCTTCTCTTTCCAAATACATCAAAATAAATAAAACAGAAAGCAAATGAAATAGACAAAAGCAATACTGAAAACAACATAGAAACTAATGAGTTTCAAGGATAATCTGCCCACTTCTGTTCTTAAGCCCTGTCCTTCTGTCCTCCTATGTTTTGCTGTTTCGATCTATATGTGATATGATTATACTATATGCTATTACGCACAGAGTAGGTTAAATTCAATGATCTGAGACCACATTAGCTACTGAAAAGCCTAAAATATTTACATATACATTTGCTCTGGGAACGGACCTGAAAAGACACAAACACGAATGAGAAAAAATAACATCAACTCTTTTGTTGAGACAGCTACAACTGGATGGTGCTTACCTTTAATCCCAGCACTTGGGAGGTAGAGGCAGGTGGATTTCTGAGTTCGAGGCCAGCCTGATCTACAGAGTGAGTTCCAGGACAGCCAGGGCTACACAGAGAAACTCTGTCTCAGAAATACAAAAAAAAAAAATTCTTTTGTTGAATGCACACCCTATACTTATATTTAATTTATTACTACTTATGCACATTTGTATATTTGTTATAACATGTAAAAATCTTTCAAGCATAAAAAGCATACAATCTTTCCAACTTGGTAAGTCAGAATACTGAACCTGACTGGTAATATTTCTTGAGTTGATGCCATTAGGTACAGATCCATCTGAATGGATTAAGTCCCAGGCACTTGCTTTTCACCTCAAATGATGGAGAACCTGTAGCAATGATAATGAATGCTGGTAGAATGGCTGCATGGTCAGGAGTTGACACAATTGAAATGGACAGTTTGGGCAACTATGAAACTAAGATTGCCACCTACCGGTGCCAATGCCTTTTTGAAAATCATAAAGAAAATCAGGTCATGGGGTAGCTCGAGCCATCCCACGTCTCAAAGGGCCTGTGTTGCTTTCTCTGCGGACAGCAGATGGTGGGATGTCCTTTTGTAGGGACAAATAGATATTCTGTCTATTAATGAATCTGGGCTGTACGAGAGGAGGACAAATGGTGAGCGTGCCTTGCACACTCTTAGAAATAGCAAAATCCTCTTGAGATGAATTAGCCTATAAATGAAGCCACCAAGACCACTGAGAGAAGACTCTTAGTTCCCAATAGAAGAGGTTTTCACTTCATTACCTGGGAATGAGGCTTTAAATCTTACAGAGGACCAATACACAGAGGGTAGATGGGTAGGCACATCGCAGGTGTGTGTTTCGTAGAACAAGGCAACAAAGGAGCTTCACTACCTTATTGAAGCAATCACCCAATATCTGACAGCATGATTCTGTACACAGACGTGCCAGTGACTAGGAATTGTGAGCACATACTTTGTTGGTTCCAGTCTATGTGTCATTCCAGCCTGCTTTCTGGACTTGCCACATATGACTCTCTCCAATCTATATTCTTCACTGAGAACAAAATGATTTTTAATAATAAAAATCTGGTTAAATCTTGTTTTTGTTCATTTCTGGAAGTGATGATCCAACTAAAATTGGAATTTCTGGAGTTAGGACCAGGTTAGCAGTATGCTTCAAAGATAACCAAATTATTCTTATCTGTATCTGAATAAACATGGGAGATGTAATTTAGACTCTGTTAGATGGTAAAAGTGGTTCTTGAACATAGGCATGCTATCCGAGAGTAAAACAAACAGATTTTTTATCTCATTGACTCGGGTGACAATTAATCAGACTATGTCTTCTGAGTGTTCATATCACAGAGGAAGGATATATTTTCTTTTTGTCCAGTATGGAAATTGTTATGATAGCCAAGGAATTTTTTTTCCTTTCATTCCCATTCCCCACTTTAACTTAAGAAATATCTCTTAACAATTACATGTCATTGATAATAATCAGCATTAGCAAGAGAAAGAGTATGTTCATAAATCTTCTATTAAAATACCACCATAGCCCAGCATGGTGGCACAGGCCTATAATCCCAGCTATTCAAAAAGCCAAGCCAGGAAGATCTCACATTCAATGCCAGACTGTGCAACTTAGTAAGATCATATCTCAAATTCAAAAATAAAGGGCCATCTAGGAATATACTTCTGTGTGCATGTTGAGCATGTGTAAGGCCCTGAGTTCAGTCCACATGCCGCAAAATGAAAAGAATAAAATAACAGTCTAGAGCAGTTCTCTAAGGTTTTGTTGAACAGAGGCAGAGTCTATATAATCCAACAACTTTCTCCAGATCAGTCAAAAACTCTAGGGAAATGCTTGTGTTCAGGCTGCCACTAGGTCTAAAAAATAACCAATAATGTTCAATTTTAAATATGCCAGACCCATTTTAACGAACCTGGAGAAAGCTGTTGATTATAGAGATTTTTGTTCCATTTCAGAATTGGGAAATTTGAGTTAAGAAATAGGTTGGGCTCTCTGATTTGTCTTTCCCCCTCCCTCCCTCTCCCTCTCCATCTTGTCCCCTTTCTTGCCCTTACACTCTCTGCACCCTTCTCTCCATGTGCTCTTGACCAACACCTCCACTTCTTTCTCTCCTCTCTTTCTGCCTTAGTATCTTCCTTAGAAACAAGAATTAACTTGTAAAATCCTTTATGAAGCTCACTAAGAACTTCGTCATAATTAATTTTATTTCTCTGCTTTTTTAACATTTAATTTTTTACATTGTTTAATTATGTTAGTTTAGTTTAGGAAAAATAAACTTTTGAGGCAAAAAGGGTAAAAAAAATTTGTCTCCTTTTATAACTGTAAAACTGACTAATAAGGAAATATGCCTTCTTGTAATAACATGAGGATTTGTGACCTATAGAAATCAAACCTCTGGTCACTCCTTGTTAGAGTAATTTGTTTTCCTTAAATTCGTATGAGATACAGGGAAACACTAGGTAACTTAATTTTATAACTTTTAAAATATATATTATGATGGTTAAGTTTTTTTAAAGCAACCCCACGAAATTTGTAGCAGACAATTTGAATAATAGAAGAACTACTTACTAAATATGGAGAAATCAGGGCACAAGAATTTTGTCTGCATAGCTTCTCGGTTCCCAAGAGTAGCATCTTAGCACTTATTGGACTATTGTTTAAGAACCACTCACTCTTTGAACAAAGAAAAAAATTAATGATTCAATCCATCTTAAGCAGTCATAAGCTCCAGATTTCACCATCCTCTTTGCCTCCATACTTAATCTACTCCTTCTACCACTTTATGGTGCCACCTAGATCTTGTGGCTGTCATACTTTCAAGTCCTGCCTTCTCAGTGGTCACCTGTTTTCCTTCCTGGCTTTATTTCCTGCTTCTAGATCTTTTCTACATGAATTCTTTCCATGCCCTTTCTTAAGGATTTGCCCTTTGCACAGTTGCCAGTCTGTTTAGAAAGCCTCCTTCTTAGGCATTTTCCTTCCCAGCTTTCACTTGCCCGAATTTTTATCAAATCTTACCTTACTGTGTGATGACTCCTATGGCACCATACACTGTACTCCTACACTCATTAGTGTTCCTCTCCCAGACTAGCTCAGGGACGAGTTAATTAGCATTTATACTGTAGCTTCTCCCACATAGGTACTACTAGTAGCCCCTGTGAGGGGAGAGCTTCACCTATGTTTTCTACCTTTTGAACATGCTTAGTCATACTTGCAAGTATTGTTTTATTGTGTAAATGTAGAACAGGGAAGTGTGCCTCCAGGAAAATGGGTCCCAGTCGTACCTCCTGCATCTGCTAAATGATGGCTGCCACACTCAGAAGCACCTAATGCTTGGGTTCTAAAGACATTTGTTGTCAAATAAAGAGGAAAAATTTTACCATGCTTTGGAGACTTAAATGTAAAGAAAAAGGATGAAATCAAAATTTAATTTATTATATTTAAGGTGACTGAGAAACTACTATTTTAAAAAGTAAACAGAGGTTTCCTCAAAAACAGATCTGTAGGAGAATGGAGTTCCTTATAGGATTTGAATACTGAAACGAAAGTGACTCATAGGAACCTAAGTAACCAAATCCACACAGCCCATGAATACCAATCAGTCCATAAATGAAGGACCAGCAAATAATAAACTAGAGAGACACTTATGTGAGGTAACCGTTCTAGACTTTTCCTTAGCTTCTTCTGTTGTTTTTAAGAAATACTTTAAAATACAAATACTTTAAAATATTGTATTCAATAAGCATGTATAAATAGTCTTATGAACCCCTTGATAGGTTATATAATCCCTTGTGGTCTGCCATAAACACATGTAGCTATGAACAACAGTAAATAGACTCAGTAGGTTATACATATACACATACACATACATATACATGTACATACAAATATCCATTATATAATTAAAGAAGTAAAAATAAGTATATAAGGTGATAAATATGCTAATTAACTTGAGTTTTCCATTTTACAGTATTTATTTATTTCATAGTTCCCTATAAATGTATACAATTTTATATGAATTAAAAATAATGTAATAAGACAAGTCTTGTGATCATCCATGTATTATCTCAAGTCATTTGTTTGCAGTTTAATTCAGTTGTAAAGATTTGATGCTCAAGAGCAGATTCTGCTCTTAATAATGAGTCCCTTTTCCTCCTAGATGTTTACTTGGCTAAGCCCCACTCAGCAACTTACAATTTCTCTACAACTTGATCCAAAAAAACATTTAAAGAGGAAAATCCATATATATAATGAGATACACCTTTTAGTAATTTGTAGTGGTAAACTTGAGAATAACCAAACATTCAGTTGTTGTAAGACTATTTTAACCAAACTTGTACAAGTTTAAGAATTGAAAACTAAGATAATTTTCTATATTTTCTACCCATATCTAAATTTTATCTAAGCTAGTTATTTTTATCCGTTACTGATTAACAACAAAATGCATAGATGCCTGTGAGATCCAGTAAGGTTTCTGAGCTCTTGAATCTGCTGTCCACATTTTGTCTTACAGAAGGTGATCATCTTCAAAATTTTTCATAGACATACTAAACAATTTTCTTAATTTATTCACATTATTATTCAGATTTTAAACCACTGATGTTAAAGCATAAAGGAAAATAGATGTTGTAAGATGAGTAGATGTTACTAATTTTAATTAATAAATTTAACAGGATAAGCAAGGTTCCCCAAGGGAATGGAACTGGGTTCATTTCCAACCCTTTGTTCTGTGTTATTGTCACTCCACAACACCATGCAATAGGAGAAACATCTATTACAAGTTAAACTAATAAAGGATAAATTTATTTTGTATGTTTTCAAAGTATAATAAAATTTTAATTCTTTGCATTTAATTTGTTCCTCCCAATATTCCACAATAAAAATTTGAAAGCACTTTATGTATATGTCAGTCTGTTCTGTGATGGCAGTGAAGAGATATTGAAGTACATTGCACATGTATAGGATGTGTAAAAGATTTGCAGCCTAGGAGGTGCAATACACAAAAAAGTAATCAGGTCTTAGTCGATGTGGTAGCTCCTGTGACAAAAATGTTGATGTCTTGCAGACAGGGATGCTATACTATCTCACATCATTAAACAATCTTCCTAATGCTGTTGAACTTAAGGTTCATAAAGTTCAAGAACAATGAGGAACAATTAAAGATTAATGGATAAGCTAGACTCAGCAGCTTGGTCTCCATCCCAGAGCCCTTCTCCATCAACACAAAGATGCATGAAATCCTTGGATCATTTAACCCATTTATTCAAATGATGGTTGATAGATACCTTCAAATTCTTTTCAGAGTTATTTGAAATTCTAAAGTAGTAGTGTGAAAAAACAATCTGATTTCAGACTGTGAATTAATAACAGGCTTCCATCTTTCCATTAAAGCTTACTCATTAAAGGACAGTTCTTTTATATAATCTCTCCAATTCTATTATAGTTCTCTAATAATTTCTGTTTGCTATGAGTTTGAAAAGCAGGAAGATACTGAGGGATTAAATCTGTATTCACAATTAGTGGGGAAATTGGTTTAATTCACTGAATTCTTATATGCTTAAAACAGCTTTAATTAGTATTATTTTCTTTCATTCAAAAGGAATGCTCCTCAATACCTACATCTATGGTCTTAGCAGAATCCTCATTGTAGCATCTGCTTCATCACCATTCCAATTAATTCTGCTCAATTTGAAACTGTCAGGACTGTCAGAACACGTCAAGAACCTCAGTGGTAGGATAAATCAGTTCATTTTTCAATGGGAATACCTCTACCCAGGAGTTTGAAGACCAAGTTCTGAATTTACTCTGTGATAAAGGCATCTTACACTTTTCTTAGCAAAATAATAAACCTGTATTCTTTGGTAAACTGTCTGTATAGTAATTTTATCTTTTAATCTGTACCAAAAATTCATCATAATTATGCAAAGCAAACATCTAGAATGCACACTTTTTTGTTTTTTGTTTTGTATAGTACTGTTGCTAAGAGTGGGACTCAGAGCCTTGGACATGGGAGGCAAGTGCCGCTTGCTAGGTCCTTGAATGTCCTGCAGCTCTTTTTCATTTTTCATAAAAGATAACAAGTGAAATTGTAGCAGACTGCATTCTTTGGCCGGATTATGTCATTGTCATTTTGCTGCTTGGCTCCATTGCCCTTGTACTTCTGTTCTGTATATACCCTCCCTCCTCTGGGCACCATCGCCAAATATTTGTTTTTGCCTCCACATTAATTTCCTCGCCATTTGCTTTGTTTGGTCAACTTGCTGGATCAGGAACTCACCATGGCTGATTTTCAGAAGGGCAGAGGACTCAGCAAAAGCTGTGCTAGCTCCGCACCCCCACGGTGTCTGTTATCCAGCTGTCTTCTGTGACTTTGCCCTGTACCCATTGTCTTTCATTCTTTTCCCCAGCCAATTATTCTTTTTGTGGCAGGATGTTAACCTCTAACCCCAATTCTTTCTGCTAAACACTTGACCTAACTTCTAGACTGAGTAGAGAGGAATATTTGCTTATTAGTATTTTTTTAGTGTCTAAATAAATTGAGTAGGAAACTTTATTTATGTAGCCCTGGCTATGTAAAGTTGCTAGGTAGAAATAGCTAACGTAGACATTACAGAGATTCTCCTGCCTTTACTTCCAGATTGATGGGATTAGGTGTGTTTCCTGCCTGTCAATGATTAATGAGAATAGTCACTGAGTGAAGGACATATTTTCTTGTGAGTGTGAGCTCCCTCTCTCATTCTAGACTATCATCACTAAGCATAGAAAGAAGAAAAATTAAAAAAACTGTTCAACCTAAGTTATATTTATTTACACCGCAATAGTAACTTTTAAATCTATGTCACTTATAAAAATAAAGATTTTCATCCATATCTATATCTAAAAGATGTCTAACATCATCAATTATTAATTCTGGTTCCCAAGGTCTACCAAGGTATCAGAGAGATGGAGGTTGAACATTCTAAGGAGACAGTCACCTCCTTGTAAGTTCAGAAGAACTGTGAAAGAAAAAGCCACATGACACAATCAGAAGATATGTTAACATTTTCTCATTCAATGACATTCAGACCTTACGATGACTATGGGAGAGTAGCTTCTCATGACACTAGATGTACTAGAGAACTGGAAATATGCAGAAAATATGATTTCATTTTTTATAATTAGTAATAAATTCTTATATATTCACATAGTCTGACATATTTGAATTTTCTGATCTATATTTAATTATACTTAAATAATATTCTCATATATTTACATTTTCTAGACAGATAAGCCTGGTTGTAGTAAATACCTTCCTACCTCAACAATGCATATGATTGGAAAGCATCGTTCTTTGTCATTCAACCTGTATTCCATGTCTCCTCTAATTATATTTGGAAACAAAAGAGAGACAGAGACAGAGAGAAGTAGTGTTCAAATAGCTGGGAAGGAAAACTGTCCTTCTAAGTAAGAACCACAGTAAGCACGGCATCCCTGTGATAGGTTCAGCCTGGGATGGTACAATATTCACAGACCAAGAGAGGAGAGTAGGCATGAGAGAGCAGGATAGCATCGTGTATGAAATGTCTTTGTTTGCCATTGTAAGGACCTCAACAATTACCATGGGGAACTCTTTGCAGACTTTTAAGCATGTATAAGAACAGAAGAATAATTTTTATTTTGTTAAAACTTAGCTTGAGGACCAATATCTAAAATATATAAAGAATTTTTTTTAAAACTGGATATCACAAAAACCAATAACTCAATTAAAATTGTGATACAGATCTAAATAGAATTTTCAATAAAGGAATCTCAAATGATTGAAAAACACTTAAAGAAATGCCAACATCCTAGTCATTGGGGAAATAAACCTACTTTGAAAGATTTATCTTCTATTGTCAGGAAGGCTAATATCAATAAAACAAATGACAAGTCACTCTGGTGAGACTGCGGAATAAGAGGAACACTCATTCACTGCTGATGGGTGTGCAGGCTTATATTTCCACTATGGAAATAAATGTGCCAGTTCCTCCGGAAGATGGGAATCAATCTACCTCATGACCTGGCTCTGCTACTCCTTGGCATATTCCCCAATCCTACCACAGAGACCGTTGCTCAACCATGTTCATTGTTGCTTTATTCATAATAGCCAGAAATTGGAAACAAATTAGATGTCCCCTAACAGATGAATGGATAAAGAAAATGTATATTTACACAATGGAACATTAAAAGTAGCATCATAAAATTTGCAGGTAAATGAAAGGAACTGAGAAAAAAAATCATCCTGATTAAGGAATCCTA
Organism: Tokudaia tokunoshimensis; assembly: GCA_036184795.1. NCBI lineage: Eukaryota > Metazoa > Chordata > Mammalia > Rodentia > Muridae > Tokudaia > Tokudaia tokunoshimensis. The sequence continues at coordinate 132,798,557 of BTHU01000003.1, read as the reverse complement.
GATGGAGAAAAGCAAATGTGATATGTCTCTTATATGTAACTATTAGCTTTTAAGTCATTGATAACCAGACTACAATCCATAGAATCACAAAGGTTAGGTATAGAGTAAGGGATTGGGTGACTGTGGGGGAAGGAGACAGGTAGAGCTCCCTGGAAAAGGGAAATAGAATGAATAGTTTGGGCAGATGGTTGGAGGAGATAGCTAAAAATTAAGGGCCATTTGAGGGGTAGTGTAAAAACCTAATGTAGAATTTTCATGAAATATATGCATATATGAAACGTATTTAAATAAAATCATCAAATAATGAGGAGACAGATTTCCAACTGGACATCTCTTGTTACCAAATGAAACTTTCAATATTACAATTGGGTTACATCTAATTGAGTTGTTGACCTATGGCAACCCTCACACAACTCAGACTGTTGACAAAAACATATATATATGTATATATACATACATACATATATTTTTATATATATATATATTTATATGTTTGTGTGTGTATGTGTGTGTGTGCGTGTGTGTGTGTGTGTGTGTGTGTGTGTTATTTTCTGCAAACTGACAGCAGGGATTCATTGCCAAAGACAACACCTATACCACTCATTGAATGCAGAGAAGTTGAGCTAATGCCCACATAGAGTCTTCACCATATGTGCTAGCATCTTTGACACAAGAAGGTTCTCTACATGCTCCTAGAGGAGAAAGAAACACCAACCACGCCATAAACACTTTGATTCTTAATGGTATCCTGCCTGCAAGATATGTTAGTGCAATGGTGGCACAAAGCTTGTGGTAGTAACTAATCAACGTCTTATTTGATTTAAGGTCCACTCCACTTGATAAAGCCCATACTTGGCACTGATAATTTGACTATGTGCCCAAGAAGAGATAGCACAGGGATCTAGGATAAAACTAAATACTTGTTCTAAAAGAAAGAAAGAAAAAAGAAGGAAGGAAGGAAGGATGGAAATAAATCATGCTGTGCTCAAGAATCATTAGAGAAGATTCTTCCTGCAGCAGATGAGAACAAAAACAGAGACCTACAAGAAGAGATTATGCAGAGAATTAACCTTAGAACACTGAGCTCTACACAGAATATCTAAACCAAATCTCTCTCTCCTCAGAAACCAGGGAACTCCTTCAAAAATGAGGCAGAAAGAATGGAAGTTTCAGAGGAGATGGTGGACACCAAGAAAACAGCACCCTCTAATTCAACAGGATCAGTGCATGCACAAACTCATAGAGAATGGACCAACACACAATGGCTTTGCAACAGATAATGTCTTAGAACTGAAATAAGTTGACACGCACTCCTGTATCTAACTCAGAAACTATTTTCAATTGATTATGACTTGCAAATAAAAATTTTGTTTTCTCCAAGGGAGTCTCACTAGAGAAACAAACTACTTTTAAAGGTTAGCTTCATGCCCAGCCTGGAAGATCAACAGAAATGAGTTCAATGGTATCACTGAAAATTTTCCTGTCCCATTATATTGTGCCAGGACTTTCTCTCTTTCTTTCTCTCTTTCTTTCTTTTATTTCCTTAGCTTTAATTTTTTGAGTTTATTTTTATTTTATTCTTTCTTGCTAGCTTTTTCTCTTTCTTGCTCTTTCTTTCTCTTTCTCTCTCTCTTTCTTTCCCTGTCTGTCTCTCCCCGCCCTCTCTCCAACACATAGAGGTGTATATATATATATATATATATATATATATATATATATATATTTCTAGTTGAGTGTTTTTATGGGATTCCTGAGTGTGCAAATAAATTGGTCTCTGCATCTATATTCCATGTACCTTTTCTTGGACCTTTTTCTTTTTTTTTTTTTTCTTAAAGTTTTTATTTTATTTGTATGAGTATTTGGCCACAATGTATATATATGTATTGTGTGTGTCTGATGCTCCTGGAGGCCAGAGGAAGGTTCTGGATGCTCCTGGAACGGGAGTCACAGATGGCCTGAACTGCTATGTGGGTGTTAGAAATTGAAACCCTCTGCAGGAGCAGCCAGTGTTCTTTTTTTTTTTTTTAAAGATTTATTTATTATTATATGTCAGTACACTGTAGCTGTCTTCAGACACACCAGAAGAGGGCGTCAGATCTCATTACAGATGGTTGTGAGCCACCATGTGGTTGCTGGGATTTGAACTCAGGACCTTCGGAAGAGCAGTCAGTGCTCTTAACCACTGAGCCATCTCTCCAGCCCCGACCTTTTTCTTTCTATTTGTCTTGTCATATTCCATATATTAGTTGCTTTATCTTATTATATTATTGACTATGGGAAATAGTAAAATAGAAGCAAGAACACTCAAGAGAAGCCAATTGCAGAAGTCCAAATGTGGAATTCTCAGGCATATGAGTGCAAAAGTAATACATGTTAGGAAAGGACAGATTTGCAAATACAAGACAGGACCCAAGGAGTTTCTTCCTGGTATGAGGGTGCTGAGAAAGAAATGGCGGACTTCAAATTCTTTGATCTTGTAAAAGAACATTCTCAGATATCCTAAAATGTTGATAAAATGTCAACAGAAAACAGGTAAGATGAGGTCAATTGAATGTGAATCTGCAGAAATGCTGAATTATCCAGTGAGATAACATTTTTCACTTCCAATCTTTGCATCAACCAATCATTCTGCTGCTTCTCTCTGTAGTGGATACAATTAATTTTTTCTTTGGGTTTTAGGCAGATTTATTGATATTTAATCCTCTCAAATTTCTAACATTTATGTGTCAATTCCAAGCTTCTCGTGGAAGATTTGTAAGGAAGATGAGATTGGTTTGAAAAGGATCATTGATCTTTATCAACTAGAAAGCTCATTCACATAAAAATATTAGGCTAATTAGTAAATGATGATCCTGATGGTAGATCAAGCATTACCTCCTATAGCAGCGAATTCTATAAACTCTGTGAACTACAATGTGCTGTGTAGAAAAAGTTGTTATTGTCTTTAGAGGTTGAATTAAGCTCATATCTAGCATTCTTCATGGCAAACACATGCATGCACGCACGCACACACACACACACACACACACACACACACACACACACACACACACACACACGTCCTACCTCTACAGATTATTTGTGACTGAGTCAGCTGCACCTGCCTTTCTTTACTTGGTCATCCATATCAATAAGCTCTCCTTTCCTACTAGGGATTATGCAAGCAACTCTAGAACTTAGGCACTAAAAAAGGGGAAAAATCCAGAAACTGACTTATTCTGTTTTGTCATGGTCTAATTTCTCCAGTATTTTGTCATACACTTAAAGCAAATGAAATCATACAATCTTAACATTCTTTCTTCAATTTTCCATAACTCTGGTAGATAATATTCCGTTCTCTGTTCACTAATGTGGATGCTTTATCTGTCCTACTAGATAGTAAATACTTTATGGATAAAGATAATATCCTTGGAAATTCTTGTATTCTTTACAGCATCATATTTAATTCTGTTTCTATAGGCTATTGCAAAATTTAAAAATCCACTTGATTTAAACAAACATATACTTATTTAGAAATGTCCTACATAGTTTACAGAGAAAAGTATTCACCTAGCATTTATATTTATTAATATACAATGTTTTTTACTAGAAGAAAACACTTGTCTTGTACTACTTGAGTATTGAAACCTATATTGAGAATGGTCTAGACTTCTTTTGATATAAGATTTAAAAAGAAAGAAAAATCAAACTGGCAAATATATTCATCCTTTGAAGATGATATTACTTTAAGAGACATAAATAGTATTCTTTGTTTTATTTCAATCTCAAAAAAAAGGATTTCTTAGAAATGCCTATAAATATATTTAAGATTCTATACATGCAATACAGTTGTTCTTCAGCCATTTCACTACTTGCAAATTCTGCTCACTTTTACACACTGAGTGTACTCAAGTCACTAAAGCTTGCTGCAAATTTTACAAGTTTCGGCAATTTTAATTTAATCCACACATAGATGCCTACAGGAAACTGCCACTAACCTAAATTTAATGAGCATTTGAAGGCACAACATTTTTTTTAATGAAACCAAATTTTTGTTAATTATTTTGAATCTACATGAGTAGCCAATCGATTAAACCTTGATAGTTTCATTTGTGTTCTTCAGCAATTTATCCCTGTATACCTTCTCATTCCCCTTTTTTCCTTCTCCCTCTTCACTTCCCCTTTCTCTCCCAGACTTCTTTTAAACTTATTGCTAAATATTCTTATTTTGAGTCTGCATTTCTATCCTTAGAAATGTAATAATACTTGGATTTACCTGGATAACCCCAAGGAAACAGTATCTTCTATATACAACAGAGATGATGAACTTTCAGAGACTGAGACCTCATGCAAAAGACACACCTAATATAGACAGGGTCCCAGCACTGTGAAGGGAAAGTAGGCACAAAGTTCTATTGAGAACCAAGAAACTACTTGAAATGTATACTTGATGGAGGAAGGAAGATGGACGGCATGTGACACCGGTTATAGCATCCACACTCTAGGACAGGACTTATGATTGGAGGATTGGCCAACACAAAACAAACCCCATGCTCTGGCCTGCTTCATTTGTTTGTTTTCTTCTGTTTTAGTTTTGGTTTGATTTGGTTTTGAGAGAGAAAAAGAAGATTAAGTTTGGTGGGTAAGGAGAGGGGAATGTCTGGGAACAACTGGGGATGGGAAAGAATATGATCAAATATATTGTATTACAAATTTATAAAATTAAAACTTAAAAAAAAGAAATAGCCTAGACAAAGTGATATCATCACTAAAATCATATAGGAATCGATGTTGTTTTCTTTAATAACCACTGTGTTCATGAAAGCATATGAACTGTCATAGTATTCAGTGCAGTTAATGAGGCAAAGTAGAGAGTAAACAGTCTCAATGAGACAAACTAAAGAAAAATGCCAGCACATAACCATTGAGCCCTGAGTGTAGTCTTGTATGGTCTGAGTTCAGTGTTTATGCGGGGTGTGGGCAAAGAACAAGATACTAGTCACTCACAGGTAGTTCTTGGGTGGGTCCGAAAAACACCCACATATGAACAAAGAAGATAAGGTCAACGCTTCCTGGTTTTCTTTTCTTTCTATTACTTTCTTGTTCTTTCTTTTCCTTTCAGAAAGCAGAAGAGGAAAAGAAGCTAGGATTTGAGATCGATAGCATGGTGCATGCGTGGTATGGTAGAAATCATTTTAGATATGTGAGAATGCACAAAAAAAATGTGATCATATTCAAAGAAAATTCAGCCAATTGAAAAGATCCACAAGTGATCCATGTTATTCACACCACCAATAGCTGTTGTAACCCTATAAAAATACAAGGAGAAATCGGTAAAAGATTGTAGAGATGATTGTAGAGATGAAGTGTGTTGAAAGATAAATAGAAACAACAAAAAAAGAAAGACATTTAAAACTTAGTCCACTAGTTGCACTCTAAGGAATACCCTGCAAAGGAGTCAGTAATTTGGAGAGAGATTAACAGATACTATTTGGAATGAAGCAAGGTAAATGATTGTGACTGATCGATGATAGATAAATAGGAAGTTAGGTAGGTAGACAGATGTATGTATGAATGGATGGATGTCTGGATGAATGTCTGGATGGATGGATGGATGGATGGATGGATGGATGGATGGATGGATGGATGGTTGGATAGACAGACAGACAGAAGAATGGTAAATAGGTTATGTGTACATAGATAATAGATATACAGATAGCTTTATGATGTTTAGGTGATAGATACATATATGATATCAAGATAAATAGATAATAGATGGATGATCAATAGTGAATAGTAGATAGGTGTTATGTGATAGATAACAGAGAGATTACTAGATGGATGTTAGGTAAATAAATTAGGATAGTCAATATATGATAGACAAATGATAGGAAAGATAGATAAAAATATATAACTAATATGTAGGTATCAAATAAACTATATGAAGATATATAGATGTTTTATTGATATATGATAGCTAAATAAGTGGGAGGAAAGAGGAAAAGAGTCTGCCCTGTGGGATGATGGTATGGAAGCACCTTGAGGCAAGAGGAGAAGCTATACAGAGGGTAGTGTGGAAACAAGTGAGGAAATGAGCACATGTTTTCCAACTTAATGGAATGCACTCACTCGAAGAAGGCAGACAATACACAAAGCACATCACTATTAAGAGTAGAAGGGCTGAAGTAATGATAAGTGAAGGGAAAGTGGAGATTCTATTAGAAAAACAACTAAGGCATCCCAGGCATCACTCTAACACAGGTAATGCAGCCAATGACAGTCAAGCTGTATCTCATGGTGTTAGGAAGGGATAACGCAATACTATTAGCCCAAAATCCTATAATCATGGCCAAACTATTTTAATTTTTAAAAAAATAAAGTCATGTTGATATAAATGAATGTAAAAGTAACTTGATAGTAACAAGTATAAGCTGCAGAGTGCCAAAATCCTTGAGACTGTTCTGGTGACAGAAATTGAGAGAAACAGTACCAGAATGGGCTAAACCACCATTGACTAAAGCTATCATAGCAGCATCTTATGTGGTTTGTTGCATAAATGGGTGATATGGCGCAACATGAAAATAGGGTGGTCTGGAATTGCATATGACATGAAGAACTATTAATCCACAATAGAATAAAAATATTTTTACTTCTACTTTCAATCAATTTAGGAATATTTTTATGCCTACCATCTTATCTGTATAATTTTTCATGAAATAGTCAGTTTTAACGTGTTTTTCTATATATTTCTTGAGTTTTATCAGAAATATTTTCCTTGTAGATTTTCAATTTTATCAGAAAATGTTTATAATTCCACTTTCAATCAACTTAGGAATATTTTTATGCCTACCTACCATTTTATCTATATAATTTTTCCATGAAATAGTCAATCTTAACATGTTTTTCTATATATTTCTTCAATTTTATCAGAGATATTTTCCATGTATATTTATACAATGGAATACTACTCAGCAATTAAAAACAATGAATTCATGAAGTTCTTAGGCAAATGGGGAATAGTGGGAGGGAAGAGGACTTATGGTACTTTCAGGGGGGTGGGGAACCGGGAAAGGGAAAATCTTTTGGAATGTAAATAAAGAATGTAGAAAAATAAAAGAACTCACATTGTAGTTTCTCCAGTAAGCCTTAAGCACATAGACAAGTACCCCTGAGAGGTTGACAGAAGATAGAAAATGGAAAACTAAGATGTGTGACACTTCTTTGAAGGTTGAAGAGAAAAGATGAGCAGAAGAATGAAATTGACACAGGGAAAAGAGGAAACGTATCCAACACAGTCTTATAAGTATTCCTATTAAATGTAAGTGGACTAAATAATTCAAAGACTAGATTACAGAATGATCTGAATGATGAGATGAAACATATGATATGTGCCGCAGATCCCTTAAACAGAAATGCATACATGTAAAATCATGACAGAATCACATAAACAATGAAATGGTGACCAACTGGAGTTGGTGTAGGTCTGATCATTACTGAAGGATAGAATTCAGGACAAAAAGTTTTAGCAGAATTCAAAATAATATGGCATAAAATTAGATCTGTTCATGAATAAGATACAAGTGAAAATGGATTATCTAATAAAATGAACATCATCACTGGTGGTGATGCAGTCTTGGAGGCAGAATTTACAACTTTCTCAATAATTGATAGAATAAGGATAAGCCAAACAAATACAATGTCTAACAAAAAGTTAACAGACCTATTGAATGTACGGATATTTATAAATATTCTAGTAAAAACTATAGGTATAGGAAATTATTACCATTTCCAAAATCAAAATAATTTCATTAGATTAACTGTCAACCCTCATCAAAGAAGCTTCATGCAGACAGAGCAATGACAGAGACTCACAACTGGTCAAAATACAGAGACCAAGGGGCTGGGGGGTTCCCAGTCTGAATTAGTACATATACAATACAGCCCTTCCCCTAAGGCTCATAGAACATCATAAAGGAGGGGAAAAACAGTAAGAGCTAGAGAACCAGAATGCCTACTGAGAGAGTGTCCTTGAACCCTAACAGGAAAATTACATCTAGGAAACTTTGAAAATATGGTTGCCTAAACAAAACCTGCTCATTGACCAAAGCAGTTGGCTTGCCAACATGGAGGGGATAGCATTACAAGGCCCCATCCTAATGAAGTTCTATGGACAATCAATGGCTCCTGAGAGAGAGAGAGAACAGCTTTTCTCCAAGGATGAGCCCTCTGATAGAATATCCAATCCCAAATGGTCAGGCACTAAACACATGTCTGTATGAGCAATACAAAATATGCTCAGTTGGATTCTGTGTGTGTGTGTGTGTGTGTGTGTATAAAACAACACTAATTATATAATAATATGTCATAAACTTAAAACCAAGTGTAGGAGAGACCCCTGGTCCTGGAAAGACTGGATGTAGGGGAACGCCAGGACAGAGTAACGAGAGGGGGTTGAATGGAGAAAAGAGGGAGGGAAGGGGGCTTATGGGACTTTCGGGGAGGGAGGAAACGGGAAAGGGGAAGTGATTTGGAATGTAAATTAAAAAAATTAAAAAATTTAAAAAAAAATCCAGATATTAGAAAATTAAACTGTGCTCCGGCTTGAGTCCATGCTCTGGCACAGTGCACCATACCCAAGTGGCACAGGGAGGCAGCTTAAACACCCAGGAGTGCGGAGGGTGCTGCTTGCACAGGTAGAACCATGCCCACCGCTCAGAGGATCACACCCGGAACCCTCTGGTGGAAGCCCTCTGATTTCTGTCTCTAGCTTGGGACCAACCTCTGCCACAGTGCACCATATCCAAGTGACACACGGAGGTAGCTAACTACTCAAGAGTGCAGAGAGGCCAGAAAGCACAGGTAGGACTACTCCTGCTGCTCAGAGGAAAAAGCAGGAAACCCTGAGGACACAAGAGCCTAGGAGCAGCCTGGGACAGAAGTCTTTCGATTTCTGCCTGCATCCAGAGTTGAATGGGACCACAGACCTACATACCCACGTACAACTACCAGAGAGTGGGTCTCAGAGGAGTACCTCCTTGCCGGTTTACACAGAAAGAATGGGTATCCCCGGAGCACAGATAAAGAGGCTTGCATAACAGATAAGTCACAGTCAGAGACAGCAACACCAGCTAACACCGGAGATAACCAGATGGCAAAAGGCGAGAACATTACCAATAGGAAACCAAGGCAACATGTCACCATCTGAACCAAGTTCTCCCACAACAGCAAGTCCTGAATACCCTAACACACCAGAAAAGCAAGACCTGGATTTAAAATAAAATCTCATGATGCTGATAGAGGATTTCAAGAAGGACATAAATAACTCTCTTAAAGTACAGGTGGAGAAAGAGGAACACTCCTCCACTGCTGGTGGTTTTGCAAGCTGGTACAACCACTCTGGAAAGCAGTCTGGCGGTTCCTCAGAAAACTGGGCATGACACTCCCGGAGGATCCGGCTATACCACTCCTGGGCATATACCCAGAGGCTTTACCTGCATGCAATAAGGACACGTGCTCCACTATGTTCATAGCAGCCTTATTTATAATAGCCAGAAGCTGGAAAGAACCCAGATGTCCCTCAACGGAGGAATGGATTCAGAAGATGTGGTATATTTACACAATGGAATATTACTCTGCAATTAAAAACAATGAATTCACGAAATTCCTAGGCAAATGGTCAGAACTGGAAAATATCATCCTTATTGAGGTAACTCAATCACAAAAGAACACACATGGTATGCAAGCACTGATAAGGGGATATTAACCCAGAATCCCGGAATACCCTAGACACAATTCACATATCAGTAGATTTCCAAGAAGTTGGAAGGAGAGACCCCTGGTCCTGGAAAGACTGGATGTAGGGGAATGCCAGGACAGAAAGCAAGAGGGGGGTTGAATGGGGAACAGAGGGAGGGAAGGGGGCTTATGGGACTTTTGGGGAGGGAGGAAATGGGAAAGGGGAAATGATTTGGACTGTAAATAAAAAAAATATAGAAAAAAAAAGAAGTACAGGAGAACATGAGTCAACAGGAAGAAGCCCTTAAAAAGGAAACGCAAAAATCATTTAAAGAAATATAAGAGAACGTGGGTAAGCAGGTAGAAGCCCATAAAAAGGAAACACAAAAATCACTTAAAGAAAAACAGGAGAACATGAGTCAACAGGCAGAAGCCCTGAAAGAGGAAACACAGAAATACCTTAAAGAATTACAGAAAAACACAAACAAAGAAGTGAAGGAACCAAACAAAACTATCTAGGATCTAAAAACGGAAATAGAAACAACTAAGAAATCACAAAGGGGGACAATTTTGGAGATAGAAAAACTTGGAAAGAAATCAGGAGTCATAGATGCAAACATCAACAACAGAATACAAAAGATAGAAAAAAAGAATCTCAGGTGCCTAAAATACCATAGAAAGCATTGACTCAACAGTTAAAGAAAATACAAAATGCAAAAAGCACCTAAGCCAAAACATCCAGGATATCCAGGACACAATGAGAAGATCAAACCTAAGGATTATAGGTATAGAAGAGAGCAATGATTTGCAACTTAAAGGGCCAGTTAACATCTTCAAAAATATTATAGAAGAAAACTTCCCTAACCTAAAGAGAAAAATGCCCATAAATATACAAGAAGCCTACAGAATTCCAAACAGACTGGACCAGAACAGAAATACCTCCTGTCACATAATAATCAAAACACCAAATGTACTAAACAAAGAAAGAATATAAAAACCACTAAAAGAAAAAGGCCAAGTAACATATAAAGGAAGACCTATCAGAATTACACCAGACTTTTCACCAGAGACCATGAAAGCAAGAAGATCCTGGGCAGATCTCATACAGACTCTAAGAGAGCACAAATGCCAGCCCAGACTACTATACCCAGCAAAATTCTCAATCACCATAGATGGAGAAACCCAGATATTCCATGATAAAACCAAATTTATATAATATCTTTCCTCAAATCCAACCCTACAAAGGATAATAGATGGAAAAGGCCAATATAAGGAGGGCAACTACACCCTAGAAAAAGCAAGATTGTATTCTTTTGACAAACCAAAAAGAAGATAACCACACAAATATAAAAATAGCATCAAAAATAACAGGAAGCAACAACCACTATTCCTTAATATCTCTAAAGATTAATGGGCTCAATTCCCTAATAAAAAGACATAGACTATGAGACTGGATACATAAACAGGACCCAGAATTTTGCTGCATACAGGAAACGTACCTTATTGTCAAAGACAAACACAACCTCAGAGCAAAAGGACGGAAAACAGTTTTCCAAGCAAAAGGTCCCAGGAAAAATCTGGAGTAGCCATTCTAATATTAGATAAAATTGACTTTCAACCAAAAGTCATCCAAAAAGACATGGAAGGTTACATATAAAGTATTTTGGTGTGACTCTAACCAAACAAGTGAAAGATCTGTGTGATAAGAACTTCAGTCTCTGAAGAAAGAAATGGAAGAAGACAACAGAAGATGGAAAAATCTTCCATGCTCGTGGGTTGGCAGGATTAATATAGTAAAAATGGCCATTTTGCCAAAAGCAATATACAGATTCAATGCAATCCCCATCAAAATTCCAACTCAATTCTTCATGGAGTTAGAAAGAGCAATTCTCAAATTCATCTGGAATAACGAAAAACCCAGGAGAGTGAAAACTATTTTCAACAATAAAAGAAATTCTGGGGAAATCAGTATCCCAGACTTCAAGAAGTACTACAAAGCAATAGTGTTAAAACTGCATGTTATTGGTACAGTAACAGGTAGGTAGATCAATGGAATAGAATTGAAGAGCAAGAAATGAATCCACACTCCTATGGTCACTTGATCTTTGACAAAGGAGCTAAAACCATCCAGTGGATAAAAGATAGCCTTTTCAACAAATGGTGCTGTCTCAACTTGTGGCTAGCATGCAGAAGAATGCAAATCAATCCATTTTTATCTCCTTGTACTAAGCTCAAGTCCAAGTGGATCAAGGACCTCCACATAAAACCAGATAGACTGAAACTAATAGAAAAGAAACTGGGGAAGAGCCTTGAGCACATGGGCACAGGGAAAAATTTCCTGAACAGAACACCAATAGCTTATGCTCTAAGATCAAGAACTGACAAATGAGACCTCATGAAATTACAAAGTTTCTGTAAGGCAAAGGACATTGTCAATAGGACAAAACAGCAATGAACAAACTGGGAAAAGATCTTTACCAACCCTACATCTGACAAAGGACTAATATCCAATATATACAAAGAACGCAAGAAGTTAGACTCCAGAGAACCAAAATAACCCTATTGAAAAATGGGGTACAGAACTAAACAAAGATTTTTCACCTGAGGAATACTGAATGGCTGAGAAGCATCTAAAGAAATGTTAAACATCCTTAGTCATCAGGAAAATGCAAATCAAAAGACTCGATGCTGCAGTGTAGAGGAATACTAGGACAGGGAAGCGAGAGAAGACTAATTGTGGAACAGGGGAGGGGAGATGGGTTATTAGATTTTTGGGGGGCAGGGCAACAGGAATGGGGACAACATTTGAAATGTAAATAAAGTATATATCTAATAAAAAAAAGAAAATTAAACTATTCTCCAAAAGTTTGCTGCTCAAATACGAAATCATGCCATAATATCAAAAGTAGTTGTCATGAAGTAGTAATAAAAGAATAATCTATGAAAATGTATTAGATTCTTTTAAAATTGGACTTCAAGAGAAACTCCTAGCTGTTGATCAATGACTTAGCAAAACAAGAGGAAATTAGGAGAAGTGCATCACATTTAAAGAAAGAAAGCAAAAAATACAGAGAAGCACTAGTGAGAAACACAAGGGAAAAGTTTGCAAGACAAAGGCAATAAAGAGTTAGCAATTACATGAGTAAAACAGAAATGAACCATAAACCACCAGGTAGTAAAAGGAAACACATGATCATTATGGATAAACATGAGCAGATATAGAGAAAAATTGTTTAGAAAATAAGTAAAATAATAATTATTCTAAAGACAGAAACAGCATAGTTTATTGCAGCTTACATCTGTACATGGGAAATATCTAATCAATAAAGATTATCAGATTTAAAAATTAGGAGAATAACTTTTGGAAATAATTTTAGAAGTATCTCGATCGATAAAGAAGAATAGTTTTAGAGTCATGTGTATTTTGGTGAATTTTAAAATATACCTCAGCAAAGAAATGATAAAAAGTGATTTCATTTGTTTACCATCATGATCTATTTAAATACATACATATGCATACACACACATATAATACTATTTGAAGAGATAATTAACTGAAGAAGACATTCAATTAGTACACAAAATATATGTTCAATACTTCCAGTTACTAATTAAACTTACACTGAGATCCCACTTCTCACCCTAAATGGGATTCATCTTATAAACAGTCACCAAACCCCGAAACTACTATAGATGACAAGAAATGCGTACTGAAAGAAGCCTGTTATGGTTGTCTTTGGAAGGGGCCCTGCCAGAGTCTTACAGATCCAGAGGCGAATACTAGCAGCCAACCATTCGACTGAGAGCGGGGTTTACAATGGAGGAGTTGGAGGTCAGACTGGAGGAGCTGGAGGTGGGGGGAGTGCAGCCCCATGGGAATAACGACAATGTTGGCCAACCAGACAACCCAGGGCTCCCAGGGACTAAGCCATCAACCAATGGGTACAAGTGGTTCCCGCCAAAAGATTGGCAGAGGAATGCCTCATCGGACATCAGTGGAAGGAGAAGTCCTTGGTCCTGTGAAAGCTCAATAGAGGCCCCAGTGTGGGGAAATCGAGTGGGGGTCGTGGGAGTGGGTTGGGTGGAGGAGCATATTCTTGGAGGCAGGGGGTGGGAGATTGAGGGTTTTTGGGGAGGGGGAAACCGGGAAGGGGTATAACATTTGAAATGTAAATGAAGAATATATTCAATAAAAAATGGTTAAAAAAAGAACCAAAAATAACAAGGATTGACAAGAATATACAGTAATGGCCCCTCTTAAATTCTGCTTGAGGATATAATGTTTGATTATTTAAAAGCAAAAACAGTTTTAAAAACTTTTTTTTTTTTTAATTTTATTTTATTTTATTTTTTTAATTTACATTCCAAATCACTTCCCCTTTCCCGTTTCCTCCCTCCCCGAAAGTCCCATAAGCCCCCTTCCCTCCCTCTTTTCTCCGTTCAACCCCCTCTCATTACTCTGTCCTGGCGTTCCCCTACATCCAGTCTTTCCAGGACCAGGGGTCTCTCCTTCCATCTTTTTAGAAATCTATTGATATGCTGATGCTACAGATAACTCAAGAAGCAGAGAATTCCACTCCTTGGCACTGACAAAAGATAAATTAAAATTTCACTTAAGCTTTACTAAAAAGTTAACTGTCCACCATTAAGGAAACTGATATATTGTGAAATACTTCTTATCAGTGCAAAGGAATCACCTGCTTATAAACACAACTGGATAAACCTTTCAGACACAAAGAAACCAAATGCAATTTTCTAGCAGGAAGTTCAAGACAAATCAAGACCCAATTAAGTGCAAAATAAATCAGACTGGATTCTTGGGCATAGGTGACAGAGATCCACATATTCTGGGAGGTATAACCAGAATTCTGTTCAGATGAGGACTGGAAATGCCCCAACCTAGAAATGATGGAAGTGTGGAATAGTGCATCTCATGGTGTTCCCATGTGCTGAACCCTACACTGTTATTCCTCATCCTGACAATGATCATTGCATCTCCATTTGTGATTCAGTATGAAAACACAGTATCGCTATGCTTACCAAGCAATTGGCAACATATGCATACCAAGCAATCCCGCAACATTGTATGCACCTACAACCTGTACACCTCAGAACAGATATAGGAGGATCAGGAAATCCAATGTCTCTCTTAACTACATGAGTCACCCTGAACTACATGAAACTCTGTCTGAAAAATGAACAACATACACTCACTCTCATGTGCACACATATACACAAACACATATGCATGTACACACACACACAAGCACACCACCCAGAAACATAAAAAGACACTCATGAGAGGTCCATATCTATTCCTTGAATTGCTCTTCATTTTCAGCATATGGAGCTGAGAATAGCTTGTTAAACTGTTTAGAGCCATTATCAGATTGAGACTTCAGCATAGTTATTGAGAACAAGTTGATAATTTTTTAATTTAAAAATAAAGTTATCTGTCACTGCTCATAGGACAACCACTAAACCGTCCACTATTACAAAGATAATACAAAGTGAATTTTTAAAATCATAACAAATGATGGCTCTGGGATCATCTCAATCTACTCACCCTGAACGTGCTCAGCACCTCTCTCTCTTATTCATGTAGGAACCTCATTCCCAGGGCAGAACAGTTTTTTTGTCATTTCTGAGGAAAAAGTAAGTGATAAAAATCAGTGCCTGATGGGTTATCAGCCAGCAGAGGGCTCAAGGAGTGTATTTTTAAATCCAAATGAAAGAACGCAGAACACCTTCTTGTACTGGTTTGGTTAAACATATAATTTGCCTCTTAAATCCACACAGGATGTGAAGATCATTATTCTTAGTGGTTAACCACAAGCTCTGCCTATGTCCATCAGAAAATTCTGTTTCTCTTATCATAGAGACCCAACTAGTAACAAGAACTTGTTACTCAAAGTGGGCGGCATTCATTTCTCTAAGCAAGGTCAGTTCAAATATCTTTTTTAAAAAGCTTCCAAAATGGCCCCGAGAGATAAGTGGGTAGCCTGGTTTGTGGAAGAGAAAGAATTGGGTAAAGTTTATGAGGAAATGCTGAACATTTCTATATGCTCAACTGGCTGTCCTTAACAATTTTTTTCCTTATCAATTTCATCTGTCACAATGACTCTTGTCCTACAGGAAGTCAGCTTATGTCCTCATTAAGTGGACAGCCCTTCATGTATTTAAGCTTATTTTTGTCATCACTTGGGATCTATGTAAACAATCTAAATTTCTTTTCACATATATCTTCACTCAGTTTCGTCTTCTCTAGAGTTATCTCAGGAGACAAGCTAAGCTAAGTGTGGTGGTCCTGTTCCTTTGGAAATTTTATGTGCAAAGAAAATTAGTCAAGCATTGCAAACTTAGAGACCTAAGGATTCCCTGAAGCAGAAACAAATCTTTGATCTAATCTAATGCCTTCTAAACTTGGTGTGCACTGGATTACCTGGAGATCTTTGTAAAAGGCAGTGCCTGACTCAACAGTTCTGTGGCACTGACTGAACATCTGCATTTGGGACTGTCCTTGTGACTGGCCCCAGAGTCACATTTCCATGAATACACTGCCAGCAGATTTACTATCACATAACATTTAAGTTACAAACACAATAGTATTTCTAGACACCATTGCTTATATATAAACATATAAATAAGGTAATACATTCATGTGCAAGTATAAAAAACAATGGCATTAATGTCGTTTGTAGAAAATCTTAAGAGATGTTTAGAGAAGCTCATTACTAATAGGAATTATCAAACACATAGGTGCCTCACACTAGAAAAATTATTCTCTTCAGTTATTTTGATTTATTTAGAAACAGGTCATTTTTCAAAACCTCTGCTGTAATTAAAGCTACCATAACTTCTTTTGACCTCATACCTATTAATTAGAAATTGGATTTCCATAAGCTGACTTTCTCTACTCCCTAGTGGTAAGCTTTCACTATTCCCATGAAAAAGACCTTTGCATATTTCTATGAGGGTGAAAATGAATTCCTTCTCAAGGGATTGGACACACACACACTGCAGAAAGGTTCTCCTGATCACATTTTCCGACATCTACAGTGAGTCCATTTTAACACACAAGAAGCAATTTTCTCTTCTCCGAGGGAAGGGCCTACCATTTTTTAACAGTTGTCACTTCGTCGCTTCCTCCCGAGAGCATTCTCCATCACTGCGGACATATACCATGCATTGTATTTAATTCTTTACTGCTTACTAATAGATGCCTTTGAAGAGTTATTTAAGAACAGCAAAGCAATAAGAGCAAACAATGTGGTTATATGCGAATTCTGCTATTTTCACATCGAATTATAAAAAATCAGACTGTAATTACTGTCATGATATAAGTATTAAAATGGAAGTTCATGGATGTTCTGTAGTTAGGGGCTATGTGTTAAGCCATGTGGTGGTCTACAGACTCTGGGGTCAAGATCATAGTGTAAACATGCCTGTCTTTGAGAATAGATTCACAGAGTAAAATTGCAATTACTGGATTCTAGAAAAATAAAATGTATTAGTAGATTAAAGAACAAAGACATGGCATGTGTCTAGAATTCCAATATATAATATGATAGCTACAGTCAATAATTTGTACTTGCTAAGAACATTGTATTTTACATTGAACATACATTAAAGAAAGTTTAGGTGTTTCTATTGCATAATCTAAAAAATTTGAAGTTAAACTAAAGAAAGAGAGTTCCTGTTAACATACAAAGTGTTCCTCTTTAAAATTTATTTAATATATTTTTAAAAACTTTTTATCACCCTATATCCAGAATACATGTAAGACACAAAAGGATCTTTTTTTAATGTGTACACCCAATCTTTTTCAGATCAGAGACCATTGAAAGAAATTTCTGTCAGATGCAATATTTTTAAAAACAAAAAACAATCACGGTAGCTTTAAAGCTATTTAGGCTCACATATTAACCAGATGGCAAAGAGCTTAGAAACACCAATCCTCAACCCAGACCCCAGCAATGCAAAAAGTCTCTGAATCCCATGTAAGCTAGCGGTGATGGGGCCCAACTTGGATGGCTGTTTTCCTATTTTTTTTTTTGTCTCTTCTTGTTTTTATTTATTTGAGGAAAAGGAAGCTTTTACTTAAACCTTGAAAATTGCATAATTTATCAACATCAGTCCTCAGATTACAGCAGGAAAACTCTTCCTTCTCATTTTTACATTATTTTCCTGCATCGTCTCTGACTTAAAAGCTGAGAAAGTTTAAGTGAAGGTCAGATAGCAAGGAGTGAGGAGAGGGAGGAGAAACTTTGCAGACAAGACGGTAATAAGAAAGAAGGTAGACCCCAGAGAGCCAAATAACCCTATTAAAAATGGGGTACAGAGCAAATCAAAGAATTTTCACCTGAGGATTATCGAATGGCTGAGAAGCACATAAAGAAATGTTCAACATCCTTAGTCATCAGGGAAATGCAAATCAAAACAATCCTGAGATTTCACCTCATACCAGTCAGAATGGCTAAGATCAAAAACTCAGGAGACAGCCAGTGCTGGTGAGGATGTGGAGAAAGAGGAATACTCCTCCACTGCTGGTGGGATTGCAAGCTGGTACGACCACTCTGAAAATCAGTTTGGCGGTTCCTCAGGAAACTCAGCATAATACAACTGGAGGACCCTGGTATACCACTCTTGGGCATATACCCAGAGGATTCTCCAGCAATAAGGACACACGCTCCACTCTGTTCATAGCAGCCTTATTTATAATAGCCAGAAGCTGGAAAGAACCCAGATGTTCCTCAACGGAGGAATGGATATAGAAAATGTGGTATATTTACACATGGAATACTATTCAGCTATTAAAAACAATGAATTCACGAAATTCTTAGGCAACTGGGTGGAACTGGAGAATGTCATCCTGAGTGAGGTGACCCATTCACAAAAGAACACACATGGTATGCACTCACTGATAAGCAGATATTAGCCCAGAAGCTTGGAATACCTAAGAAACAATTCATATATCAAATGATGTCCAAGAAGAAGCAAGGAGAGGCCCCTGGTCCTGGAAAGGCTCAATGCAGCAGTGTAGGGGAATACCAGGACAGAGAAGTGGGAATAGGTTGATTGGGGAACAGGGGGAGGGAAGAGGGCATATGGGAATTTTGGGAGGGGGGATCCAGGAAAGGGGAAATCATGTGAAATGTAAATAAAGAATATATCTAATAAAAAAAAAGAGCCTAGAAGAAATCTGATTAGAGTTATAAAACATGTAAGAAGAAAGTTTGAAATGGCAACTTAAATAAGAATGATCCATTCTGTGACACAGTGATGTGTGAGTAAACACTGTGTCAGAAGCTGACAATGTCCAAGATGTTCCGGGGGTAATATGTAAACTCATTTCCTCTTGAAGTCACTGGTCTATAGTAACGTCTCTGTCAGTAATGTTCCTGCCACTAAGTAGATGGGCAATGGTCTCGAACAGACATCATATTTCACAGCATCCATTCCCACTTTTCCAGCTCTTAGGTTCCTTTATTTCTAGATGTTCTTGAGCCTTCACGAGGGTGCAGTGGAAGTCCCATTTGGGACTGTGCACTCTGAGTCACTTATTCTACACACTTTCACCACATGGGTCACTGCGTTTAACCACTGTAAAATGATAAAATATAATATAAAATAAAATAAAATAAAACAAATCTTCTCTGACTAAAGTTGACAGTTGAAGGGAATAAATAGTGTGTGAATATGATCATAAGGCATTTTTCCGTGTGTTAGATTACTCGAGAATAAACAAAAAATATGTTCAAAGGTCATTGCAGGTTACAAATGTGGTTCATAAGTTGTGATAGTTTTCGGTCCCTAGTGAGTGATGAGTTTCCAGTAATTTTAAGTCATATGCTTAAAACCCAAAGACACATGATGGCTCCTGGGACACTGACAAGTTTTGTGATATTTGGGTATATTAGAGGAAGTGTGATATAAATATCTAACAAGTCTTAAGGATGAATCTTTAATTTATCTCTGCAAAAAAGCAATGGAAAGTGTAATAAGACTGGAGGATTCTACCTTAATGTCACGCATGTCTGCTGAAGCACACTAAAACACACCTTCCATGGCATCTCACGGGAGAGGATCTGTAGCTGATTTTTGTTCCAAGTATCTGCATTGGTTTAAAAGACTTTCACCATTTAGCTATAAAAATACTGTGTGCTTCCACAATTCATGTAGAAACATTCAACAAGATTACTAAAGAAAAATTACAATAAACCTCAAGAAGGGCAGCTGAGAGAGGTTCAGTTGAGACATTAAAAGTCTTATCTTGCCTGAACGAGCAATGGGATTAGTGACACCATCTCCATCCTTTACAGCCTAACTCAGTTGATGCAGACCTTCACCATCTCCCATCGCTTTGAGTCTTTTGAAAACTACCATCTGCCAGTGAACTTTGGATTCATCACCGAAGTGGAAGATAGAGGTTATGACACCAGTAATATCCCACTGAGAAAAGTGAGCTTTTAGGAGAGACTCAGTGACTCACGTCTATAAAGGACTGAGTAAGGCTAATGACTTGCAAGCAGAAGAAATCCGAAATAGTGCACAGAGGGAGGGATTGTCCTCCAAGTCCTAAGTATTTGTGTTGTAAGACAACTAAATCCAGTGTAGAAATCAGATGATTACTTCCACTAGTAATTTATGTGTATAAACAATGGGTTAAAACCATTAGGCCACAGAGTTTACATGGTTTAGCATCCCCTTTATAAATAAGTTAATAGGCCTCAGATTTTACATGATTTAGCCTCCCCTTTATAAATAAGTTAATCTAATAAAAGAGAGGAAGTATTTTCGCTGAGAGAAGAGATGAATTTTACTGTAAATTGAGAGGTTACTTTATTTTATTGGCACAGCAGTATTGGCCAATAAACAGGAAAAAAAAATCTGTATGCCAGCAGTGGAAGCATACTAAACTCATCTACAAGGTGAAATATGTATGCAGTCATTCTCAATAATCGATATTTGAACTGTTTTCTTCTGTTTTTTCCCAAAGAATATTTATAAGTCTTAAGTGTGTTGTGGTAATGCCCAGCAAATAGCCTTTGATTTACTTGGACATTAGATAAAAATGAGTGAAGGCAAATTTTCAACACTCGTTTTTAAAATATAGTTTATCTGGATTTGCTCTCTAGTTCGTGAAAGAGGAACAGTTACAGATGATTTCAATCCATAATGATAGCAAATATATTTACAGATTCACCCATAAAATGTGCTGCCTTTCATGTCCAGGGAAGTCAGAAGCAGTGGTTTAAAGATGTGCCCAGTGCAAAAATGTGCCTGCTGATAAAGTCTTCCTTTCTTTCTTTCTCTTTCTTTCTTTCTTTCTTTCTTTCTTTCTTTCTTTCTTTCTTTCTTTCTTTCTTTCTTTCTTTCTTTCTTTTTTGTGTATCAGAGCTTTATTTAGATTCTGTTCTTTCTAAATGAAATATTTTTTTTTTTGGAGCATGAACTCTTTTTTTTTCTATATTATTTTTATTTACATTCCGAATGATTTCCCCTTTCCCGTTTCCTCCCTACCAAAAGTCCCATAAGCCATCTTCCCTCCCTCTTTTCCCCATTCAACCCCCTCTCTCTTCTCTGTCCTGGCATTCACCTACATCCAGTCTTTCCAGGACCAGGAAAGACTCTCCTTCCATCTTCTTGGAAATCTATTGATATGCGAATTGTGTCTTGGGTATTCTGAGATTCTGGGTTAATATCCCCTTATCAGTGACTGCATACCATGTGTGTTCTTTTGTGATTGGGTTACCTCACTAAGGATGATATTTTCCAGTTCTGACCATTTGCCTAGGAATTTCGTGAATTCATTGTTTTTAATTGCAAAGTAGTATTCCATTGTGTAAATATACCACATCTTCTGAATCCATTCCTCCATTGAGGGACATCTGGGTTCTTTCCAGCTTCTGGCTATTATAAATAAGGCTGCTATGAACATAGTGGAGAACAAAAGTGTAGTGGGAAGGACAGAATGTAGGGATGCACATTTAACTTCTCAGTGAGTCACACAAATCACTGTCTTTCAAATTGTTGTGTATGTCCAATTCTGTGCATGTGAATGGGTTGGGAACAATTATTTTTTTAAATAGCATAATTTTTAAAAGAGGAGAATTGAATATATTGAAGGACACTGCACATGGCCAAAGAAGCCTTGAATAACAACATCTCTGTCACATATCATATGCTAAAGCACACATGTACACACAAGTACACATGTGCATACCCCTAAACAAACAAACAAACAAACAAACACACACACACACACACACACACACACCTCTGTATGCCTGTATATCTATGATCCTGATATAAAATTTATAAATTTCTTCCATGAGCCTTGGTGCAAAAATGGAAAACTTGTTTCACTAATATCACTAACAAATTCTAGTCTTTGTCATCAAACTAAAAGAAGATACTATGTGTTCCCTTAGAAATTTGTCTTACAGCAGTTGTTGGCAAGGATGTGGAGAAAGAGGAACACTCCTCCACTGCTGGTGGGATTGAAAGCTGGTACAACCACTCTGGAAAGCAGTCTGGTGGTTCCTCAGAAAACTGGGCATGACACTCCCGGAGGATCCGGCTATACCACTCCTGGGCATATACCCAGAGGCTTTACCTGCATGCAATAAGGACACATGCTCCACTATGTTCAAGCAGCCTTATTTATAATAGCCAGAAGCTGGAAAGAACCCAGATGTACCTCAACGGAGGAATGGATTCAGAAGATGTGGTATATTTACACAATGGAATACTACTCTGCAATTAAAAGCAATGAATTCACGAAATTCCTAGGCAAATGGTCAGAACTGGAAAATATCATCCTTAGTGAGGTAACCCAATCACAAAAGAACACACATGGTATGCAGTCACTGATAAGGGGATATTAACCCAGAATCTTGGAATACCCTAGACACAATTTGCATATCAATAGATTTCCAAGAAGATGGAAGGAGAGACCCCTGGTCCTGGAAAGACTGGATGTAGGGGAATGCCAGGACAGAGAAGCGAGAAGGGGTTGAATGGGAAAAAGAGGGAGGGAAGGGGGCTTATGGGACTTTCGGGGAGGGAGGAAACGGGAAAGGGGAAATGATTTTGAATGTAAATAAAAAAAAACTTAGAAAATAAAATAAAATTAAAAAAAAACAACCCCAGTAATCTGCAGACCTTGGCAGTTTAGGGCACATGGTTCTGGCTTTAAGTTAAAGGCTATAAGAAAGGGGTTGTAGGATCTCCCTCTAGTCTAAGAGGCCTCTGATGCCTGGCATGTGTCAGGAGTGCCCCATATGGAACCCTGGGGAGGTTATTGTGAAGGTTGTGAAGGTAAAGCCTGGATTGCACTGGAGAAACCAAAGTGCTGAAGATGCCAGGGCCATGGGATACCTGCTGAGGAAAGCTAACAAAGAGTAGAACCAGTCCAAACGAAAGAAGTATGCAGCAGTCAATAGAATTGAAAGGAGTTGGAGATCTTAAGACTACCCTGATCAGATATGGAGATGTAGAGCTTGGAGTTTGGCCAGCTGGTTTTTGGGCTAGTATTTCCACACTATGCTCTTTTTCCTCCCTCTGGAATTCTGGGTTGTTGTATGCCGGAAGTATGCAATCTGTTTTTTCATTTTGATTTTGCAGGGGATTACAATTAAAAGATTGCCATGTGTCTCAGAGGAGATTTTGAACTTTGGCCTTTTAAACAGTCCTTTTGGAGAATGTATGTCCCACAATGCTGATAATGAACTAAACCCCTGAAACTGTAAGCAAGACCTAATTAAATGTTTTCCTTTATTAAAAAAAAAGAAAAGAAAAGAAATTTATCTTAAAACTCATGAATTCCCTTTCTTCTTACTGGTGGATTGCATCATTCCTATGAACACTAGAGAATGTCACATTAAACAGATATGCCTAGAGAGAAAGTTTCAGAATCTGGCTTTGTGTGGCATGCCTAACTCCCAAGCAACATCCAGTTTCCTCTAGCTTTCTCATATTTTCTCTGTCACTCTCTCTGTGTGTGTGTGTGTGTCTGTGTGTGAGTGTGTGTGTGTGTGTGTGTTTGTGTGTGTGTGTGTGTGTGTACAAATTGTAGGCACACATATATAGTTGCAGAAGTGCAAGCACATGTATTTGGATGACAATATGCACACATATGTACATGGAGACTAGGACATGGCATCCAGTCTTCAATAACTCTTGAAGTTATCCTTTGAGACAGGAACTGCAACTGAAGATGGGCCTCACTGGTGAGTTCCAAAGCTAACATCCCATCCCCCACTGTGAAGTTATAGATGTGCATGGCTTTTAACGTGGATGCTGGGAATCCAGCCTCAGGTCCTCATGTAGTAGTGGAGGCACTCTCCTGAACTTTACGTTTATTATATTAAACCGTGCAACACCTTAAAAGTTTAACTAATGGATTAAAAGCATTGTAGAGCTTTATTACACATATTTCTTTCTAGTTTACATAGCTGTTTTCAAAGGGTCAGTTTTACAAAGCAGGAGAGATTTATAGTAACTACTTAAAAGTCAGTAAATTAAGGGACTAGAGAGATAACTACATTTCAGACTGAGCATGGGGAACCCAATGGAAGAGCTAGGAGAAGGACTGAAAGAGCTGAGAGGGATTGCAACCCCATAGGAAGAACAACATTAACTAACCTGACCACCCAGAGCTCCCAGAGACTAAACCACCAATAAAAGAGTACACGTGGAGGGACCCATGATTCCAAATAGATATGTAGCAGAGGATGACTTTATCTGACATCAATGGGAGGGGATTGGTCCTTGGTCCTGTGGAGGCTTTATGCCCCAATAGTGAGGTGGGATGGGTGAGTGGGTGGAAGGGCACCCTCATAGAGGCAATGGTGTGGAGAGGTAAACAGGAAGGGGGATATCATCTGAAATGTAAATGAATAACATGATTAATTTTTAAGAGAAGAAAGTAAATATTTTGCTTGCAGAGAAACTGATTATGGACCCAGTTCTATGTTGATCATTTTATAGCTATCTGTAACACCAGCTCCAGAGGTACTGGATGCCTCTAGCTTTCATGTGCATACACACTCACACGCACAAACACACGTAATTTTAGAAATAATAGTAATAGCAATAATATTTGAAAAGCAGTAAGCCAAATAGTCCAGGTTAGTAAGCAATGGCTGTATGTCAAGTGTAATTCCTTCAAGGGGTAGTTATAGGATCCACCATAGAGACAAAAAGAGTTTGATTTTCATGCACTAAGATTGGGGGAAAGAAAGGAGATGGGAGCTCGGTGAGTTTTACAAGTCCTTCAATGTTGGAAAAGTAGAATATGAACAAAGAAACTGAAAAATCGAACTATGGAAGAAAATGATTAGAAAGAAGGAAGGAGGCAGCTAAACTTTCCTGGGGATAATACTCCAAGGGAAATGCTCAGTGTTTGTTTAAAGAGAAATCAGATGGAGCCAGATTTTTATTTTGGCCTGTGCAATAGGAATCAAACTCCTTCCTGTTGGGCTGGAGTGGTAGCGAGACCACCGTCACTTCATATAGACCCCGAGAGAGCACTAGCAACTTGAGATTGCTTATCGCCTGGGAAAGTGTCAAACACAAATCCATTGTCTGTAAGTATTTTATCCTCATCCTAATGTCATAAAGAATACAATTCTCTAAAAGCTGACACATACATACTGCCTGCCAGGCGGAGTTCTTATCTTTAGTGGCAACCTGAGGAAAACTAAGTGCACAAATCCAACAAGGAAGCGTCCGTATGCATCACTGGAGATCGGGGAGTATGGATCATAATCTAAGATGGGATAAGTTGATACTTTTGAGGCAATCGTGGATCAGAAGTTGTAACGGCATTTTTCAAACCAGAGAGACCCTTTAGGGAAACCCTGAATCAGAAGTGGGTTCATCTATCAAAGGAGTACTGACCCACCGATGTTCTTTGGCAGACAGTCTATTTCCATTTTAAAAGATAGGCACCTGTGCAACTAATTAGGGTGAAGTACCTCTTCACGGGTTGAGCCATACTTCTATTGAGTAAATAAAAACTGCACAATGGTGTGGGTCAGAGGGAGAGGGAACCCAAATGGCATGTAAAGGCGCGCTGTGCTATAAAATTACAGTATCTATGGTGATTCAGGCTAAGATTCTCCAGGGTGAGCGTTAGAGAAAATAGGAAGTATACCCAAGAAAAATTTAAATAATGAAAGTCATTCTGGGCTGATATTTAGTAAGCAAGTGCCTCAAAGTAGTGAAGTTTCTCTAAATCTGTCTTACAAACCCAGGGAACACTTCTAAACAGGTAGTTTCCTCTAGTATATAAAGAAAGGGTATATGGTAACATTTGTTTTTATTTTAAACTTTAAGTTCCACACTTATTATACTGAGTGGGGCAGGGCTGGGCAGGCACAGCATGAGGCCAGAAAATAACATGCAGAAGTAAGTTCCCTTTTATTGTAATGTGGATCCCAGAGACAGAAGTAAGATCATCAGGCTTGCTGTAGAAACCTCTTTACCCATTGTGTCAACTTACTTGCTCTATTTCATACGTTTTAATTTGGTACTGTTTTCTGTCTTTGCATGTATTATATTTTCCCATTTCAAACAGCATTTATAAGAAAAGAACATTGCTCATTAATGACAGATGTCAGATCTTTGTTATTTTACTCTTTATTCAAGCTATAGAATGTTTGTAGGCACTCATCAACTCAAAGGGCAGAAGTAAAAGTTTGTATAAAGATATGAGATTGTCCATTCTCTCTTAGTTGTCAGATTAAAAATAATGCATGAATTTCATGACACAATTCAATTGCTCTAACTTATCATACTTTCCGCAGAGAAAAGAGTTATGGTGGATCCTATAACTACCCCTTGAAGGAATTATGAATCTTAGAGATTTCATGGGACACAGCTTATTTGATTTTTCTTTTACTGTAATTCATGCCATAAAATCTCAACTTTTGTTCAAAATTAATCTATTACTCGATCCATCTTGGTTTATAGCTACCTGGGGAAAGGCTGGAGATACAGTCAGTGCCCGCATGTTTCTCTTCCAAAAGCATCGTTGTCTTCAGAGCTTCATGGAGGACATTACCTTCTGATCCTTCCACCTCCAGTGTCTCCCCTCTTTTCAGGCCTGGGTGCCTTCCCCCTCCTCTCCATCTTCTTCTTTTTTATTCCTTGACCATCTCCTTTTGATCCTACAGTTCCTTACTGAATGATGTCATAAGCATTGTGGCTTCTTCTCCTACTCACATGCAGACACATTTCAAATCTATACATCTAGGACAAATATTTTTAAGTGTATTCTTCTTACAAGCTACTGAATATTTCTATTTGAATGATCCTCGGGTAGGATTTTTTTCCAAATGGAAAAATTTCCCCCTTGTATTCCCCCTTTATCCAGTGACACAGACACATGCGATTCCATTTTGAATTATTTCCCGTGTAACATTCTTTACTCATTATGTCAAATCAGTTACCAGATCACAACACATTTTCTATGCCTCCATTGCCAATTTCTAATATCTCACAGAGATAAATGCATTCTTCTTAATAATCTTGCCTCAGTAGACTCTCTATAAATAATTTTTCCACACAGCAGCCAGAGTTTATTTCCCCAACACCTCTCTCTCTCTCTCTCTCTCTCTCTCTCACACACACACACACACACACACACACACACACAAACACACCCCTATAATACACAGTGGACTATAATCATGGTGCTCTCACAAATGCATGAGCAATCCACAATCCTGTTACTTAGAATGAAGGAAATCAGTTAATTATGAGTTGGTATATTATTATCTCTTTCTAACTTATTCTACTATTATCTCAGATTTTGGAATTGACCATTCAAATTGTCATTATTACTCAGTTATGCATGTTTCTGTCTATATTTCACAATGTTTCATGGGTTTTCTACATAAAACATATTTTGTTCAATTAAATGCCTGGATTATATAGTTCCCTCCTCCATTCTTCTCTCCCTCCTCCTCCCCTCTTCTTCCTCTCCTTCCTCCTCCTCTTTTACTTCTTTTTTGCTCCTTTTATTCTAGCTCCCCCTGCTTCTATCACTGTGTGAAACACCCAGCCCTGTGTAACCTATGTCTCATTCACATTTCAGTTAAGATATTGCATTCTGACCTTCACCCACTTACAGAGTGTTGGTTTATTACCACCCATCTATGTTCACATGGAAAGTACACGTAATTCTGCATCTCTCAACTTATACTTAGACAGTTACTTGTCTCTAATCTTCCATGAAATTATTTATACTGTCTAATGTAATTATCATAAATTTAGAGTTCTATCAATATTTAAATTTCATATATAAATGAGACTAATCAAGTGTTACTCTCAAAAAAATCATTGACCATTCTGCTTCAGAAACTTAACTACTGACACCTGACTGTATCTAAGATCTTCTGCTCATGGTTGAGAATATGACATAAGGCTAGGAACCTTGCTCTTTCCTGATAAGTCTTTCTACTCAGGAGACACAGCACAGTCATCGTGGCTTTTTAGGGCAGTTACTCCAAGGTTGTTTCACCCAATAAACATGCTCATCAGACACCAGAGTTTTTTGTGCCACTCTGATAAGGCAGAACAGTGCTGGAATGAGTCATTAACTTGAAAATGCTGCAAGTTTTTAGTGTGTTGTGCCAGGGAAGCTGAGCTTCCAAATGACAGATTTCATTAGCAGCACATCCGTTTTGCTATCTTTGTGGAAAATTATTGAGTGCTGTGCTATTAGGCAGAAGTAGAAAATCGGAACATATGTCATGAAATTAGCTGGGAGATGTAAATGCAAGGTTTTTTTTCCTAGGAGAAGAGTTGGGTTCAAAGATATATTTTATGACATTTTAATAAGCAAGAACAGTCTAGTACATGATGCTGACATGGAGCAGATTCAGAGATGCTGTGTGTTCATCTAGGCAGAGAAGCAAAGGAGATAGAACCTGAGCAGTGAGCAGTGAGAATCATTCAGGGAGGACTGCTAAGGCACCTTGTGTGAACCAACAGGTGAAGGCATGTCATGTCACCTGGATATGAATGGTGGGAAATTTAGGGGAAATATTCAGAATACACGAGTTACAACTACTTGGTTGAAAGTACACATTTTTTTTCTCACTGAAAATGGAAGGTTTGGCCAAAAAAGGGGCCAGATGTAAACAGAGCAATAATAAACACATACAGGAACATTATATTTAAAACTAGACGATAATTGTTTATGAATAGTATAGGGTAGAGAAGGAGTAGGAAAGAGGAGATTAAATGCAAAGCTCTAAAAAGAAATCCTTATCCAGCAACACTCACAACACTTGTACCATGATAAACAAGCCAAGAAAAATGGTTCTCCTCTCAAACATCAAAGGACAGCTCACCCCAAGGCATTTGTGACCCTTGATAATGGATTTAATTTCATAATAAGAAAATGAATGATTAATTCTGTCCAGAATTAGAGGGCTTCCAGGGATTATTTTCTTGCCATTTTTTTTCCTTTTAAGATTTTGTTTTTAAATAAAATCGCTGTTTTCTAATTAACTCACAAATTAAAACATCACATAAGAACCTAAGTAGTTTAAGAAAGTCATTCAAACATTTCCCATGCATGTGCTGTGCATGTGTGTGTGTGTGTGTGTGTGTGTGTGTGTGTGTGTTAAGATAGTTAAAGCATAAAACCTAAGAGGAACTCTGAAGTTTCAGAATGCTGGTGCTAAGTCTACTGATGATCACTGAGGTATATTGCTTGAGCCGGTGAATTCCCTCATTTCTAATTATAAAATTAATCAATAATTAATTAACATTCTATGAGAACTATGTATGGGAGATGGAGGAAAACATAAGCAAGTGGAAAAATTAAAAATAACTCCAATGTATATTATGAGAAAATCTAAATTAATAATACTTTAAAAGTATTTCTGCCTACATGAAACAAAAGCATTTAATGTTAAGGAACAATAAACAATCATTAAAATAAAAGTAAAATTTAAGAAAATGTCCCCCAAAGGGGACAAATATACTAAAAAGATAAACTAAATAAGAAAAATATCTAAGTAGTGCTTCAGCATGAAGCTCCAGCACCCAATTATCCACAATCAAAGAATGAGGGAAAAACTGGGGAAAATATAGTGGAATTAGGGGAGTGATATTATAAACATTTATGGGTGCAGGAGAAGTAAATCAGTGGTTAATAGCAGCTGGGGTTTTCTTCTAAGCACACACGTGGCAGCCCACAACCTTCTGTATCTCCAGTTTCAGTGGAAGGGAAGTCCTCTAATATTCATGGGCACATATTTAGTGCACATACAGAGAAGCAAGCACACACTCACATAAACAAATATACACATTATATGTTTATGTATACACATATATGTGTAAAGGAAAGATCCAATAAAAATGACCAGTTACCTAAAAGAGAATATTGTTTCTTTGTTCACATGTTTCTTGTTTTGAAAGAACAGATAAAACATTCAGGAAAATAATGAAAAAAAAAATACTCCACAGTGAGATACACCCTTCAGAAAGTTAACATCAGTTACAAGAATGAGATCACAAATTCTTAAACGAATATAAACAGGTTAATAATGAAGCAAGTATAATCACATTCCCTTCTAGTACACAACACACATGAAAGCAAACGGAGCGAAACCCTTCTCAGTAACGGACTGTATTGTGAAACAACGCATTTCTATGAAGCAGCCATTGAGTGTGGGGGCAGAAAAATGACAAGGTTAGAAGACATAGTTTTGAAAGGAAATGGAGCTGCATGCTTCTTCCAGTTTGTCTGCCCACTTAAATGTAATTAAACTACCACTCTCAGACCCTCAGTTGGCATATCAACCTCTTCAAAGATTGTCGACTAAATCTTCCCTTCAAATGCCATGAAGTATGGACCACATAGATTAGCTATTATCCTGTGAAAATAAGAAGCATATTAAAAACCCCAGATCCCCTTGCCCTCACTTGATATATTCAAACTTTCATGCATTTGCATTTATATTTATCTAGGCAACCTTTTTATTTTCAAACATAGTAAACAATGATTATCAGAATGATGATGGAACTAGAGGATGTTAGAACCTTCCATCAAACATAAGGATAATATTTCATCTCCTTATAAATCTAATATCCTCTGTGCTTCTATAAGGGAGAAACACTTCAATGTCAATTTAGAAAGAACAGTGTGCTTTATCCCTCCACCAAATACCTTTCCCACAGACTCAATTTTGTTTGGGTCCTAAAGCAGTTTTGGGTATATTAGGTCCCCAGTGTTTTACTGTAGTCTTCCCTCCAGAACCTCTGTCTTCCTGCTCTCTATGACTCACCACTGTGTTCATAGGCTCATAATTCTTAGAACACACTGTTTAAAATCATGAATTTATCTTCAATTAGTTTCCACTAAAAATAAGATAGTGGGGAAGCAGATTCAGTGCATGAAAGAAGGGAAAACTTAATGGTAGGAATTCACCAATTTTTAAATTCCACACAAGGGAATCAATGTGTAGTTTCAAACAGCAGATTTGTCAACATCTTTTAAAATATGTACCAAAGAGGCTAGAACTAGAAAAAATATCTTTAGGAGATTCTAAAGGCTGGTACTGCT
The DNA here is from genome assembly GCA_036184795.1 of Tokudaia tokunoshimensis. Lineage (NCBI taxonomy): Eukaryota > Metazoa > Chordata > Mammalia > Rodentia > Muridae > Tokudaia > Tokudaia tokunoshimensis. The sequence goes on along the minus strand of BTHU01000003.1, from coordinate 132,767,254 downwards.
TAGTATAATATCAATCCTCAGTCTTGTTCATCAGATACTCCCAGCTCTCTGACCCCTGGGATAGAGGCAAGATTGCCCTTCCTAGCCCTCTTTGAAATTGCTTTCATCTGTGTAACTAGTCACTGTCAAGAACATAGGGTGGAAAGTGGCTTGTGTTATGTCCATGTGAGCCTTTTAAAAACTTGTGCTTTCTCTTTTTACAACCACACATGAGGCACAGTGTCTCACAGAGCAATTCATAATGAGGAGATGAAATACTCGCCACTTTTCCTCTGGGTTACTTCTCACAAGTCCCCAAAAGGTGCTAGTTTTGTAAGAGGTAGATAATAGTAGGACAAGGACGGCCAATACAGGCCATTGAGCAAGCTTCATTGTCACTGAGCAATGTGGTCTGTTAGATCTAGTGGCATTTAAAGCAGCAGTGTCAGAGAAGCATCCTGTTTGGAGATTTCAGTTGACATTGTTGTATGTTACAGTGAAGTTTCTTGGGACTTGGGGTCAAAGCCCTGCAAACCACTATCTTTTTGAAAAATCAATATAACCTTTTCTTAAGCCCACAAAATATGATGCAAAGCAAGCTCCCTATTGGTTCTTACTTTTGAAGAACAAATCACAGAAATCAGCCCGTCATTCTCCAACATTGTTATACCAGAGTAAAGCATCTAACAGTTTCAATAAGAATTACTATTACAAAAGAACACACATGGTATGCAGTCACTGATAAGGGGATATTAACCCAGAATCTCGGAATACCCTAGACACAATTTGCATATCAATAGATTTCTAAGAAGATGGAAGGAGAGACCCCTGGTCCTGGAAAGACTGGATGTAGGGGAACGCCAGGACAGAGAATCGAGAGGGGGTTGAATGGAGGAAAGAAGGAGGGAAGGGGGCTTATGGGACTTTCGGGGAGGGAGGAAACAGGAAAGGGGAAATGATTTGGAATGTAAATTAAAAAAATAAAATAAAATAAAAAAAAGAATTACTATTACACTTTGTTAGTTGATATATTGTACTTGTTTTCAATATGCAATAGGGGTCATACATTTTTATGTTAATATTTTTTACATTATTGATTGTGTGTTGTAGGCATGCCTTGATACATGGAGAGGTCATGCATTCACCATGGGCTTTTAAGGGATCAAACTCAGACTTGAGAAATAGCTTCTTTATCCACTCAACCCTCTCAGAAGTCCAAATTTATATTTTAAAAGCAAACATATTCTGATATTGGTAGTTCTCAGATATATGCAATGCTCTAGTATGCTTACTATTAATATATTGTGGTTCATGAGATTATTGTCCTCAAATATTTATGTGTTATTTTTCATAGAATAAAGGAAATCAGCATGGAAGCTGTGTTGAAATTATATAAAAACCACAATTAAAACAGAATTAAACCTTGATCATTGATGATTGTTAACCATCTAAGAACTCATTTTCCTTAAGTTCTACTGTCAAAGTTAAGTCTAGTCACCCAGAAATCAGCAGACAGATAAATAGGCAACTGCATATCCCTCAAAATCCTAGTAGGCCAGGTTGGGGGTGGGGGCAGAGAGAGAAACAGCTTTCCTGTGTGAAATAGTTTCCTAAGGTCTCTCTTATACACAAGTTTACCTTATGTTTTCATCCCAAGGAAGGACTTCTGCTACTACTTAGCTACAAGGCTTTGCTACCTTAAAGTTTTGAGACCAGGGCCACATTATTTTTTTCATGTTTTTTTGTTTTTATTGGATATATTCTTTTTTTCTTTCTTTTTTTATTAGATATATTCTTTATTTACATTTCAAATGATTTCCTTCTTACTGGATCCCCCTTCCCAAAAGTCCCATATGCCCTGTTCCTTCCCCCTACTCCCCAACCAACCCACTCCCGCCTCCTCTTCCTGGCATTCCCCTACACTGACACATTGTGCCCTTCCAGGACCTTCCTTCTTGGGCATCATTTTATATGTGAATTGTTTCTTGGGTATTCCAAGCTTCTGGGCTATTCTGACTGGTGTGAGGTGAACCAGAAACACTGAAACTAATAGAAAAGAAACTGGGGAAGAGCCTTGAGCACATGGGCATAGGGGAAATTTTCCTGAACAGAACACCAATAGCTTATGCTCAAGATCAAGAATTGACAAATGGGACCTCATAAAATTACAGTTTCTGTAAGGCAAAGGACACTGTCAGTAGGACAAAACAGCAACCGACAAATAGAGAAAAGATCTTTACCAACCCTACATCTGACAGAGGGCTAATATTCAAGATATACAAAGAACTCAAGAAGGTAGATTCCAGAGAGCCAAATAACCCTATTAAAAAACGGGGTACAGAGTTAAACAAAGAATTTTCACCTGAGGAATATTGAATGGCTGAGAAGCATCTAAAGAAATGTTCAACATCCTTAGTCATCAGAGAAATGCAAATCAAAACAACCCTGAGGGCTACACTTTCAATTAGAATTTGACTCTACCAACCCAATGAGTCATTTTCAGACTAAATAAGATAATCTGATAACAGCACATACGTTCTGTCAAACCATGCTTGTGATTGTTTTTATTATGTGTTCTATTCCAAAATATGGCACTCCATAACCACCGCCGGACTAGCAGTTTTTTATTTATTTTGACAATAGAAAACCAAGGGTTTACCATAGTTACTGGATAAATGATATTGAAATGTAAGCATGTCTCAAAACAATATACAACTAAATTGAGAGTGATTTTACTAATGCTCCCCAAAAGTAAGTGAGTCAATCTTTGGCTACTTTCACACTGTTTTGACCATCTCATCCAAATTTGAGTGTCTGATGAGGTTAAAAAACTAGCAACAAGTCGGCTTAGTTGGGTTTTAGTTCTTAACTTGCAGGTTGCTGACATTCAAATTAGGCTTAACCAGCCAATGTTGAAATGTACTGGGGGAGAAGATAGATGTTTGGATGGGAGACAGGATGCACACTGCTTAAGTGGCTTCTACTGTGCTGCTGATTTACAACCCAAAAGCTTACCGTGTATTCTTAGCATAGTAGCAATTTTATGGATGATGCTATTCACAACTGTAAGAAGCATCTAGGTGTGTTAACAAACTTTCCTTGTGCAGGAAAAATACTGTGCTTCAGAACAAGTTGCATGTCTACTGTACTGTAATGTAAGGATATTGCCATCAAATTTGAGTTCTTTTTCTATTCACTGCCTAAGAATATTTGAACCTTACCCTTGTAAGTAACATATTCTTATGCTCTCTGTTTTGTTTGTTTGTATAATTATTTTGACTGTGATTTTCCCTTATGGCAATTTTGTGCATTTTGCAAAGCCACCTGAAAATATAGTTAAACTTTAAAGTATAATAATATAGATGACTAGGAAATATATTATGAAAACCATATACACAATATAGATAAGTCAGATCTTTAAAAAGAAAAAAGCTCAAGGTTGTGGTATAATGGGTTAGAGGTTACCTCAAGCTACCACGTCCAAAAGCCCATGCCAGCCTGCCCCATAACTGGGGAGAGATAAGTCACTGTACTTTAGTTGTTTTGCGAATAACATGAGTTGTTCATGAATAAAAGTATGTTTCTTAATACCATTTGAACTTATTCATATTTTAATCAAATTTTTGACTCTAGACATTATGATGAGTGTCCCAAAGAAAGACTTGTGGATTAGATTAACAGGCTGTGACAGTATATATACACAGTTGTTCAGAACACAACTATTAGACACAGGCCAGCTTGTACTTTGAGTCATGGGTTTACAGCTTTCTATTCATAAGGCCATGGATACTTAAGGACTTAACTTCTTATCTTCATCCATAAACAAGAAAACACTGTACTTGCATTTTGTGTCTTTCAGAGATTTTAGTTGGTAAAAAAAAAAATAGATTAGCTAATTTTAGTGTGGATCTTATTTTCCATTCATTTTATTTAATTCTTAGAATGGTTATTGTTGTTCTAAAATCCTAAAATTTTATAGTCATAGTCATGTACGTATAACCATAATTCAATAGCATATATAGGAAATGTCATAATGAAAGTATCACTTAAAATGTGAGGAAAAGAGGGAAATATACAGAGAGATGAACAGTTTCAATATTGAGCACAGAAAGAGGCAATTGAATCTTCTATGAAGACCGAGAACGTGTGTTAAAGTCACATGGAGACTGAGTGAAGAGGGTATACATGTATACTGGAACAGGGTATGCATGCTCGAAGTCAAGAAAAAAGCTAACAGGAAATAACTAACAATAAAATCACTTTAACAAAGGATAATGCTATCAGGACAGGAAACTACGTGACAGTTCTTTCATTATAGTCAGCTTTGACGTGCAAACAATATGTATGAGATGTCAGTTAGATATGTGGCAATCCTACATGGTAAGAATGACCCCACTTCTCAGGGAATAAGGCAAGGTTAGTACTCTCTTTAAAGTCATTACAAAAAAACCAAAACACTAGCATGGAAATGCTTCTTTCCTGACAGAATCCATCCTCTAGAGCCTACAGTACCTGACTACAATTGGTGCAATCACATTTGACTTAACAATTGCACCTTAAGGAATCCTTCATGATGCTAAGGTCAAAAACACAGGTTCAACACTGTCACCATGAATTTCTAATTTCATGGCCATCCTCTGAGATAGTCATAGGTGAATTTGAGCAAATATAATAACAGGCTTCACTTTGCAGAAGCAGGTGACCTTAACACTAGTGTTATCTCAGGAACAAGGTAGTTGCCACGACACTCATAAGCACTGTGTTCTTCCAGTGATTACAGCTCCTAACAGTGCTAATTGCTATGCTAGTCTCTGCTAGATTGGAACTTCACCTTTGTAGTCAACAGAATCATACAGAAAGGAAGATAAATAAATAATCTGTAAGTAGAAAGGATGACTCACAACTCTTCAATGTTTGCTTTCCCAGGGTGTAGAATACACATCCAACTGAACTGTAACAGTTATGTGTGGCCTGCTTAATCATAACTACAATTTAGGCAAAAATGGAAAAATAATCCAAAGTAGTTATACAGATGGAATCATATTATAAGATAATTATTGTATTATATTATAAAATTATTGTATTGTGAAAATACTATGCAAGTAGCATTTCTAGAGAGTGAACTATATATAAACAGGCAATAGAGATCATTTGTATTAAAGGAAACAATTGGGAAAAATTTTTTTTTTTACAAAATTTTCTAAGAGTCACCGGTGGCAATTGCAGTAGCCTTCTTCTTCCTGAATTCCTCTCTTCTGTTTCGACATTAGTACTCCTTGATACTCTTGCTGTGCTGACCATGTGGCTTTTTCTGGCCAGTAACCCAGGATTGGAAATGTGAAATGAGTTATCTTCACACTTCAGTATCTCACAGTTAATACAAAATTATCCAAATACCTATCTCCTGGTAGACTCTAAGATGGTGTTTGCTTTGTCAACTGAAGTTTTGGAGTAAATGAATGAGGGGCAAAATATTCAACTCTCATCAGTATGAAACACAAGGGAGACATAATCTTCTGTGGCTACCAATTTCTAGGTTTGTAGCTATGACCACAGAATAATTTAGACAAACCATCATGGTCCATTAAAAATAGTGTCAACTACATATGTCATCTAAAATTGTATAGCAATCATATTTGCAAACACAAAAGGTAGGGCTATGGAGATACCTCAGTGAATAAAATACTTGTCAAGCAAGCATGAAGAACAGGGATCCCATAGATCCCACTTAAAGGCTGGACAAGTATGGTAGTTACCTTTCATTCCTGAGCTGTGAAGGTCAGACAATCTGACTCATTGAAGTAGCCAAACTCGTGAGATCTATCTAGGTATGGTGAGAGTGAGAGACCCTATTTTCATTTATAAAGGAACCATCAAAAGAATATACAGAAAGTCAACTACAGACCTACAAATGTGGGCTGACACACTGTGCCCATGCAATCCTGTATACACAGGCAAACATCATACATGAGTTTATTTCCCCCCACAACACAAATACAAGAAGGAGCACATAGAAATAAAATGTTTGAAGTACTTAATAGTCATATCTGGCTAGTAATTTCTCTGTCAGATTATATATGAAGTTTATTCTGATGAGTAGACAATTCATAATATTCATTCAATCATATTACTTAGAAACACATGTATATTCAGTAAGAAATGTGACTGAGAATGAAGAAAATGTTGATAAATTCTGGATTGCTTCCATATGTAAATGGATTATGATAGCAATATCATCTGGGCACTGAGAAAACATGAAACAAAAATAGCATGGAGCATTACACATATAAATGTAGTTACATTTAATTCTCAATTTTCCCATCTCTAGAAACAGGCATGCAAAAGACTGAGCTGTACCTTGAAAAACCCAAAGCTTAGTCTCAAGAAACCAAACTGTACAAATTTTTTTGTTTGTTTTAATTTAAAAGATATATATTAAAAAGCTAATAGCATGTGTCTACTCTTCTAGACTAGGATCTCTGAGGTGGTTAAAATGTAGCAGAAATGAAGACAGGGGTTTTAATATTTCTGCAGTCATCCAGAGTGAAGACAAGATCAGAATAAAGAGCTTTGGGATTTAGTGAGAATGATTAGTAGTGACATTTGAAAACGGAGCTTTGTGAGTTCATGTATTAAGGGACCAAATTAAAGGAAATTCAAAGCAAATCTAGTGAAGAAAAAATTGGACCAATGAGATAAGTGGAAGGGCATGGGAAAAGAAAAGAAGAAAGCATTTCTGTAGGATAGCACTCCCTCCCAGTGGAGGGGCTATGATAGTCAACAGAGGAAACATTCATTTGTGGATCTGTATTAAAGCCAATGAGGAAAGGGAACTTTGACAAGGAGAAGGAAGGCTCAGGGTTCCAGTGTCCGTTCTGCATGCTCAAAGGAGGATCTCTGAATATCCAGCTGTGGTGAGACTGTCAATCAAAGGTAAAAATCTCTGATGAGCTGAGAATTGAATGCTTAAATAATTGGTTACTTTGACTTTCATTGAGTGAAAGAATGGAGTTGGTGAGTAGCCGGAGTTTAGATGGAATAAAGACAGTGAGAAGTTACCTGATTATTTATATATAAATGGAAAATGATTACACTTTATAGAAAAAATGCATCAAAATAAAGTATGGAGTATAAACTAGAAGCAGTCTTTACAAAAGAGGAAAAAATGTTATTAACGAAAGCAACAGAGCTTTGAAAATATTTATAATCTAAGTATCTGATAAAGAAAAAGTAAAATAAATATAAAGATAAGTCTAAGAGTAATGTTGGATGTATTTTCTGACTTAAAGAAAACATAGAAAAACAAAACAACAAAAATAGCAGCAACAAAATCCCAAGCATTTGCTTAGGATAAACACAGATTTCTTTTTTTTTTTTTAATTTAATTTTATTTTATTTTTTTAATTTACATTCCAAATCACTTCCCCTTTCCCGTTTTCTTTGAGGTGAACAGTTAGGTCACTAATTGGACCAATTGACTAATGCCTTGAGTAACAGCTCTCTAATGTTTTTGTCTGGTGACAGGTGGACAGTGCTAGTGATTATCAATAGAAAGTATTAATACAGATGATGTAAATTTATAAAGATGATGTAAATTTGGATGGCTAAGTAGTTAAGTGACCAAACTTAGTTTTCTCATGAAATTACCGTCATAAATAACTTCTGTGGGAGAGCTCAAGACCTACTGATTTTTAAACATATTTTTTCCATAAATGACTGCCATCTTTTCTGTTCATTCTCTGACTCACTTCTTTTAATGTGCAGAATGATAGCACATTCAACTTAGCAGTGTGTTCGACCTCTTCCCTATCTGAATATGTAATACAAAACCAAGAGTGCTGGTGCTCTCCTGTAATCCCATCTACTCACTGAACAAAGCAAGAGCAGTGTAAGTTCAAGGCCAGCCTCAGTAAGGAACTGTGACCATTTGCCATAACATGAAGTAAAAAGTAAGCTGAGAGGTAGAGTTGAGTGGCAGAGTGCTGGCTTAGCTCTCAGAAGTTTCCATATCAGTTCCAGTTCTCCAAAAGAAATGAATAAACAAATACTATCCAATGTGGATAGGTAGGTGGTTCAGAATGAGGGAGAACTGCCAAGCATGGTGATACAGAAAGAGCTTTAGAATCAAAGATACCTGGGCTTTCATTAGGCCAACTCCAGGCTGACTAACATCCGTAATGCTTTGTTAATTTACAAAATAACCTTGACACTCCACTGCCTCTGAGCCACAGTGAGAATCATAGATAAAAGGTAGGAGGCACATAGTACAATTTGGCACAGATGCAGTGGCTGTGAATCCCATTAAGATCTAAATCCAAATTTGGCTCTAACTTGGAAGCTTTGCAACTCAGCACTGAAGCCACAGTGAGTTCATCCACATACAGCTAAGGTCTACTGTACTGCAGTGCATGCAGCAGTTAGAAGAGTGGTAAGCTATAAGTGCTGTGAAGGAACTGCCATTGCTATTATCAATAGTATCTAAGTTTGAATCAATCTAGGAAGTTCTGGAAACTCAGCATTAAAGCAAAAGAGCTCAGCTATTCTATGGATCAGGGTCAGGCAAAGCTAAAAGGATTGGAAAGGGAACTTATATTTCATGAAAACCAAGGTGAAAGGCAGAGGAACAAGCCTGGGTTAACTAGAGACAGGGGTACCCTAGCCTGCCTTTGTCTGTTTGCAATCTTTGACCGTACGCATTGGTTTTGAGAACTGGTATTTCGTGGATGCAGCTCACCAGGATGGGAGTTGATGTCTCGAGGCACTTCTCTATGTAACTGTGGCTTCCTGAAAACCCACACTAGCATGTCTGAATACAGATTAACTTCATGTGGCATTACTAAGTTTATTTTTCCTGGTCTACTTCTTTCTTCAATTCTCAAATTATTCTCTAGCACTAAACGAACAGGACTTTTTTCTTATACTATGGTTGGTTTGTTTTGCTTTGTTTGTTATCTCATACACAAGAGGACGCTAGAAGACCACTTCCCTTTATTCAGTTCTCTTTATATATTTGCCAAACACATCTAAATCATTTCAACACTTTTACTCTCTTCCCAATACATCATTCCAGCTTTGAATCCTCTTTCTTTTTCTTCTAGTTTTTTTTATAAGCCATTGAATCCAATTGGTGTTGGTTTCTACTCTAAACTTTATCATTTGCCAGGCTTGTGGCACCATGGAGGGGAGGGCAGGAGGATTTCTGGAATTGATTAGGCAACCTGCCCTGTTCAGTTAGTGAGCTGAAGTCTCAAGGAGACATGTTGACTCAAGGAACAAGGTGGAAGTGGTAGAACACAGCACCCATTTAACCATGCCTCCATATGAACATGTAGAAACACATAAACATAATAAAATGCACACAAATTGTCCTGATTAAGAAGTTCATAGGTGAAGACTATATTAAAATATCTGTAAATAAATCACAATATGGAAACCTAACACAGAATCAGCAGCATCACAAGAATGCCATTTCAAGTCAATGAAAGGAATATATATCAACAATGGATGATTCTGGATTATCTTGAAACACTTGAAAAAATAAAAGTTGAATATGGTCACACACCTGATAACAAAATAAAGTTCCAAGGCTGGCCCTTCTCTTCATATCTAGTTAATACAGTACTAGAGCAATAAGGCAACTAAAGGAAATCAAGAAGATTTGAATTGGAAAGGAGAAAGTCAAAGTATTTCTATTCATAGATAAAGTGATAGTATTATACAGTGATCTCAAAAATTCTATCAGAGAACTACTACAGCTGAGAGACACCGTCAACAAATTATCTGGAAAAGTGATTAAGAAAACAAACAAACAAAAACCCTCAATAGTCCTCCTATATACAAACAATAAACAGGCTGAAAAAGAAATCAGGGAAGCAACACACTTCACAATAGACACAAATAACATAAACTATTTTAAGGTAAATCTAACCCAGGAGTGAAGACCTGTAAGACAAGAACTTCAAGTCTTTGAAGAATGATTTGAAGAAATATCCTAAAGTGAAAAGATTTTCCATGTTCAGGGGTCAATAGGTAGGATTGGCATAGTAAAAATGGCCATCTTATCAAAAGCAATCTAAAAATTCAGTGTAATCCCCATAAAAATTCCAACACAATTCTTTACAAACCTTAAAAGAACAATACTCAACTTCATACAGAAAGACAAAAATCCAGGACATCTAAATGATACTGACCAAAAAAGATCTTCTGAAAGTATCACCATCCATGATTTCAAGCTGTACTACAGACCTGTAGTAATAAAAACACACATGGTGTTGGCATTAATGCAGACAGATTTATCAATGATATTGAATCAAAGACCTAGATGTAAATGTACACACCTATGGACACCTGATCTTTGATTTTGAAAAAAGCCAGAATTATTATACATTTTCAAATGTCCGACTGGATGTCTACATGTAGAAGAATCCAAATAGATTCTTGTCTATCACCCTGCAGAAAACTCATGTCCAAGTGGATCAAAAGTCTCAACATAAAACCAGAAACACTAATCTAATAGAAGAGAAAGTGAGGAATAGCCTTCAACTCATTAGCACAGGAGACAACCTCCTGAACAAAACACCAAAGTCTCAGCCTCAACAATTGATAAATGAGACTTCATGAAACTGAAAAACTTCTCTAAGTCAAAAGACACTGTCAATAGGTCAAAAAGACAGCCTACAGAATGGGAAAAGATTTTTACCAACTCAACATTTGACAGAGTGATAATATCTAAATTATATAAAGAACTTAAGAAACTACATGTCAATAAATGAAGCAATCCAGCTTTAAAAAAATAGTGTAGAGATCGAAACACATACTCAGCAGACAAATCTCTAATACCTGAAAAGCACTTGAAGAAATGTTCAACATCCTTAGTTATCAGAGAATTACAAGTTAAAATAACTCTGAGATTCCATCTTGTACCTCTCAGAAAGGCTGAAATAAAACAAAACAAAGCAAAACACCATTAGTGACGGCTCATGTTGTCAAAGATGTTGACAACATGACCAAACAAATATAAGCTAAACAGAGATGACACCAGTGAACATGCCAAAGTGCACAGGGACAAGTCCATGAAGTCTCAACTTTATATGAAGAACTACAAACAGGTGAGCAAATCTGGAAGTAGAAGAGTTAGCCCTTTACATGGAAGAGCATACTAGTTATCAAGTACCAAATGGTCATCCCTGAAAAAATACATACAAATAATATTACATGGACTCAATTGGTTGTATTGGAAATATCTGTACTTACAAATATGTAAATGTCTGCAATAACTGATGGAATTTGAAGGAGAGTAGAGGAGAATATCAAAAGCTTTAGAGAGAAAAAAAGGAGTATACTTATAAGACATCTAGTAGGTCCACACAAAAAACACTCATCTACACTTTTATACACACACTTTTATAATCTATACCATATGTATGTAACTAGAGCTTCATATGTACATACTTACAAGCCATTATAATTACAGAAATGATGATTATATAATTTTTCACATATATAGAAATAAATATATAAATTTTATTTATTTGGAGATAAATCTAACCAAGTCTTAGAGCCCTGATAGAAAATCCTGTGAACTGTTTGTCCAGAAGCAGCAGAAATATCCACAACATATAGCTCTTGAGTTTAGAGAAAGAAATTTATTTCTGTCATTAGGTATACAAATTCAAATATTCTTACATATTTTATTTGTATATTTGAGGCATACGAACTAAAATTGATGCTTAAAATTTTAAACATCAATTTGCTGTAATCAAGCTGTTGCAATAATACCTTTCCTGATGGTCTAGTATTGATGCCATTGCCCAGAAAGGCAAATAATGACTCTCGGACACAAGTTTAAACAACAGAATCTATGACCCAGTCAACTTGGAAGAAGTATTAAGATTGAAATTTTCCTTTCTCACACCTAACACTTACAAATTTATGCATTTGTTTTCTATGTGCAAAGGATGCTTATATAAGTGGTCCCTTATTATAGAAAATTATTCAGAGTATAATTGTTTTCATGGTAGAGTGGGTTAAATAAAATGTAGTGTATAGAAGAATTATACAAAGGCATAAAGGCTCAAGCAGCAAATGAATGTGCATATCTGCATAGATAGATAGATAGATAGATAGATAGATAGATAGATAGATAGATAGATAGATAGATTGATTGGTTATAGGTCTATCAGTAATTGGTAGATGATAAAACTCTACACATATATAGCTGATACATTAAAAATGATATTGAATTATAGATTAATAGATGATATTGATAGATGATCTATAGCTGATGCATATAGATGATATTGATAGATTGATATATAATATATTCATAGATGATATTAATAGATTGATAGAAGATAGAACTATAGATATTTGATACATATAGCTATTTGACACATGACAGAGAAATGATGTATCTACAGATTGTACATAGACAAATAGTTGACAGGTAGGTGATAGATACATAGATGATACATAGATGACATATTAGTACATAGATGACAGATTGTGGTTAGAAAATAGATAATAGATAGCTAATATAAAAATCACAGTAATCAGCACTAAGGCGTGCACAATGCTGCTAATTGCATAAAATACTTTAAACAACCATATAAAAATAACCGTGTTAGAATTAGACTTACAGATATGTATTTGAGAAGATAAAGCAGAAGTAATTAATGGTGCATGTTCCAAGCATGGACACTAAAGGTCAGACAGAAGAGGAGACACAGTGATTCTGTTTTCATTGTCCTCATTGGTACACTTTAGAACTTTGTATCATGTATATATGGATCTGTTAGCTAAAAATAAACTAAACATGTTTTAACTGTCCAAAATAGAAGAGTTTTTCTCTTCTCTCCAATCTTTCTACATGGGATCCTCCATTTTTTTTTCACCTTGCTTCCTTCTTCACCAACATCTCCTAAAGTAGAGTCTCCTATTCCATTGAAATACCCAAAATCTTACAAGGGAGAATTGCCAACCAAATAAGTCATTCTCAGTTACATTATTTTCAGTTGAGTTAGTTCTTATTCCCTGACTATGAAAAGGACTTAGTTACCTACTGCCTGAGATTCCTCATATGGGATACCAGGAATGCTGTCTTAATAAGAAATGATGGAGTACTATAATCTCATGGATCATGCAGTCTAATGAAGAAGGCAAATAGGTTAATGCAACAGTGTCTGTCACAAAACAATGCACCACAAAAATGGGGGACCCTGTAAAAGAGATATCTTTCCCAGTTTATACTTACAAAATGATATGTAAGTTGAATCAGATGGGTCGAAAGAATAAGTTCCATTAAAGGAAAACAAAGTGACCATACTCTTAAGGAAGGAGAATCCACTGCCCTTTTCTGAAGAAGTATGACTGTCATCCAACCCTGACCACAGCCAATCCCATCTGAAATAAGTTCAAAGTCATTCATATATCAACACAGACTTCTCATAAGTTTGATAACAGATGCATTTTTGAAAACAAACTAGGAAGAAAAAGATAAACTGGGGAGTAATGGAAGCAGTTACATACCAGAATGAGAATGACAGAGATTTTTAAAGATGATAAAACTCAAAGAATTAAGAGTTTAAAGAGTTTGTATAAATGATAATTTCTTCTTGATTGGATTCAGGATATGGGGAAGGTTACTAATGTCTCTGTTAGAGCAACATGGTGTGGAAATGTCTCTGGCAGAGCAACATAGCATAGGAATGTCTTGATAGAGAAGCATGGCATGAAATTATCTCTGTTGGAGCAGTGAGGCATTTGCTTGACACGCATAACAGTGAGGTTTTGTTATAGTAGTAGTTACCAATGCTATATGTGCATGGTGGTGCCGTGCACTGAGACAGAAGGACAGAAGAGCTAATCTTTGGATTTGGCATGAGTGGTAAGTCTGGATGTCTCAAAGCAATTCCTACAGAACTGTCCAAGGAGTGCTCAGAGAGTCTGCTGTGTATTCATAAATGTAGATCTATGCAAAAGGTATAGACATGGGAGTTATAATAATAAAAGTTAAAATTCAAACCATGGAAGATGGCATGATTGTTCTAGGAAGGTACACAGAGAAGAAGAAATTTAATGAAATGTCATGAAAGCATCTTTGATTTATGAAGTGAGAGAGGAGAAAATGTCAGAAATGGGAAAACAAAGAAAAAATAGTGTATGCATCTCATTGTATTTGAAGGATATATGAAACACAAAAATTAGTCCACGTTATTAGCATCAAGCAACTTCATCAAAAGGCAGTGTGATTGGCATTAATGCATAAGTTGTTGGGAATTAGGAATAATGGCAAACAGAGAACAAGGAATGAGATAAACCTTTTCAGGATGGGTGAGAAATAGATGCTAGCAGTCAGGAATAAACTTTTTCCCCATGAAATGTAGCTATAATTATTTTTTAATTTCTAACTTCTCCTCTCATTGATTTACCTAAAGACCATGATAACCTCATAGTGGATGAGTTAGGTGATTCAAACAACCAGCAGCAAACCAGTACATATAGACCCTTCTTATATTACCATACTACATTCTATAAATAAATTAATAGAAATAGCTAAAGTATATTGCTTGTGCATAAGAAAGTCACTGTCAGGGATAATTTCATCAATAAATATACTGATTGCCAACTGACAGAATTGCTACTGAAAGGTATCTGAATGAATTAAAGACAAACAAAGTAGAAAGACAGTATGTATGTCCACATAAAGCATCTTAAATACTCAACAAAATCACATGAGGTAACTGATTTTGTGTGCCTCATCATGGCAAAAATGTAAGAACTAAGTTTTCAAATCAGTTCTCTTTGAATTTAAAACTATTGAACAAAATCAAAAGGTCAATTATGAGTATACAAAACTATAGTAAGCTGATATCTAATAAATAAACTGAAAACTTACACTGAAAAATAGAAAGCATTTTCAGCGAATAGGTCTGGGAAAACTGTCACACATGAAAGAATGAAATTAGACCTGTATCTTCCAACTCATGTAAAAAAAAAAAAAAACAAAACCTAATTCCAAATGAATCAAAGACCTAAATGTGATCCCTGAAACTGCTAAAGGAAAATATAGACAATACTGTGAAGGACTTAGATGTAGGAAGAACTTTCTGGATAGTAATCCTTTTGCCCATGAAACAAGGCCAAGACTAGACATGTGGAACCTCAAAATTAAAAAGCTTCTGCACAGCTAAAGAAACAATCAATTCAGAGAGAAAGCCCAGACAATGCAGAAGAAATTTTTCCAGCTATACATGCAGCAGAGAGTAGATATCAGGATTATATCAGTAACTTAAAAATATTAGAGTTGAAAATAAAAATGATCCATTCAAAAATTAAGAACTGAACACAAAAAAAGTGAAAGAGGACATGAGGGTGGGGCAATAAAATAGGAAATAGCAGGATCCGGCTTATTTAAAGAAGGAAATGGGGAAATGGGTGCTTCTCTTAGAAAGGAAGAGAGATAAATTCAGAAAATGAAGGAAAGAAAGTAAAATGATGATGAGAATATCTGAAAACATCATAAGGTCTCATCTTATCATTTATTTCTTCAACTGCCACTTTAATAAACTAACATAACCCAAAGCTACATTATAAGGATTTATACTTATATCCACAGATACGTGTAGTTCCCAACCCTTATCAAAGAATCTTTTCTTTGCAACAGATAGAGACTATTATAGAAATCTACAACTGACTAAAAGACATAGAAAAAGAGATCATGTGGATCCCAGTGCCACCTGATACATCAACAACACAATTTCTGCATATGAACATCAGGAATCATTGCTTAAGCTGTGGTAAAAAGACTGTAGGGGCCTGAGAAACAAGGTTTCTTTTCAGTCATGTCTCCTACAAATATCAGAGAAGTTACATCTATGAATCTCATCAGAGCAGCTGTCAAAACAAGAGCAGAGCAAGGAAATCAATAAACATGCTAACTTTGGAAGGGGAAGATCTCATAGACCTTAACCCGATATAAAGAATTGCAGACAACTAAGAAATACTGAGATATGAAAAAAATCTGCCCTAGGGAAGAGCACTCGAATTGGTTATCCAAGACCAAGTGATCATTATATAGACAGAACAGTATATATTTGTACCCTGTGTGTGTGTGTTTGTGTGTGTGTGTGTGTGTGTGTGTGTGTGTGTGCGTGTGTGTGTGTAGAGAAAGGGAGAGTGATAGATTGAGACAGACAGACAGAGAAAGAAAGAAAGAAAGAAAGAAAGAAAGAAAGAAAGAAAGAAAGAAAGAAAGAAAGAAAGAAAGAAAGAGAGAGACAGAGATAGATATGGAGAGACAGACAGAGAGAATACATATATCACAACAATTAATGAAAAGAGGTCATGTATTTGAGAAAGACCTTGGAGATTACACAGAAGGGTTTGGAAGGCAGAAAAAAGAAGGAAGAAATGATTTAACAATAATTTAAAAAATAAGAAACTATTATAAGAAAGAAAATAAAACAGTAAATTCCTAACACAAGTGAACTTGTTCTATTTGGGAATGGCATATGAGAAAAAGTTCTAGCACTCTAACTCATGATAAAATGTTTATAGTTTCCTGCTAACATCAGGACCAAACTAAGGGCATTTCACACATTTTTAACTATTGTGCTGCTCATCCTTGCTATTAAAACAATGCAAGAAAAAAACCCACAAATGAGCAAAAAAGATATATCTCATTGTTTACAGGTATTTTTATAGGTAGAAACTCTGAAAGAAACAAAAAATCCTTACAGAAGCTCATTCGGTACTATGCAAGAATTAATACTGAACATTAACAAGACAGAAGGTTAGAATAAGAGAGTCCATCTTGTTTTCATTTGGCTTTGTTTTTTCCATTTATCAAATAATTAATTTTGTTAGCAATTCCTATATGCATCTATAGTGTGTTCTGGTTATTTTCTTCTTCAGTCTTCTCTTATTTCTCTCCCATCCCTACCAAATCACCTCTTTCCTACCAGTCCCTTTCCAAGATTCATACTTTTTGGTTGATTTTTGATCCATTTGGACCTATCTCTATGACCATACTGGGACTATAAATTGCAATTTCAGTGACCTTCATAGCCATCTTAAAATTAAAGTTTAAATATTGACATCACTATACTTAACGTTTATTATGAAACTACAGCAGGAAAAGGAGGGTATGGTGCTGGTATAATATAGACAAATGTGCATCAATATGACATAACAGAGAACCTGGAAATCGATCCCCATAGGCATGCTTAGCTGACGCTTTGGCTGAGCAGTAAAGAACGAACTAAGGTTCAAGTATTCCTTGCATCCAGAGGTTCTAGAAACATTGGACATCTGCATTCAAAACACAAAAGATAAATCCTACCAGAAAATGCAGATATTCCTGGTATGGGAATGTATCACCAAAGATCTGACCCATGAAAGGGAGGACTGTTAATGTTGCCTTTATTAAAATTAACTTTCTGCCATCTTGGCTCCTTTGACTGAGCAGACAGGTGCAGACAGGTACACAGGGAATACCAGAGTGTAAAATTGCTTGGGACACGGCCCGCCAGGGCTCCACCTGCACGCAGGAGCTGGACAGCGCCACAGCAATCTGTGCACCTATCCTGCTAGGGGACATCTTCTCTGCAGGGAGTCCTGTAGTTGGAGATGAGACCACCATCTTAACTCCTGAGACTGAGCAGGTTGTTACAGCCAGGAGTGCAGAGAACACCCGAGTGCAAGATCACTTGAGACTCAGTGCGCCAGGGCCCTACCTGCACCCAGGAGCTAGGAAGCCCCACAGCAATCTGTGCAGGGGAAAGCTGGTCACCCAGGGGTATTGAGATAGGCTTGCAGGAACACAGGAGGGACAAGAACCAGCCAGTGACAGCAGGACCAACTAACACCAGAGATAACAAGATAGCAAAAGGCAAACGTAGGAACATTACTAACAGAATTCAAGGCAATATGGCACCATCAGAACCCAATTCTTCCACAAAAGCAAGTCCTGGATACTCCATCACACCAGAAAGAAAGATTTGGATTTAAAATCACAGCGCATGATGCTGATAGAAGGCTTCAAGAAGCACATAAATAACTCCCTTAAAGAAATACAGGAGAATACAAGTAAACAGGGAGAAGTCTTAAAAAACTACAGGAAAACAACAAAACAGGTGAAGGAATTGATCAAAACCATCTAGGATCTAAAAATGGAGGAAGAAACAATAAAGAAATCACAAGGAGAAACAACTCTGGACATAGACAATCTAGAAAAGAAGCAAGGAGTCATGGATTCAAGCATCAACAATGGAATACAAGAGATAAAAGAGAGAATCTCAGAGTGCACTCTGCCATCTTTGCTCCAGCATCAGAGCAGTTGGGACCTCCAGGCTCAGAGACAGACAGGCATAATATCGCTTGGGTCTCAGGCAGCTTGTGTGTACCCTGCTCCCAAGACATGGGCAGATCTGCAGTAACTGGGGTGCCAGCTCTGCTGTGGGACTTCTGCCTTGCAGAGGGACCCCTCCCCGCACTGGAGCCTACCAGCTTCCCTTTGGCGAACTCTGTTCCTGGGTCGACTGCACTGAGGAGACAGGTATCCAGGTTCTCCCCATTATAACATCGCTTGGGACACGGCCTGTTGGGGCTTCCATCTGCGCCCAAGAGCAGGAAAGTGCTGTAGTCATCTGGGCGCCAACTCTGCTGTGGGCCATCCCCCCTGCAGGGTGACCTGCACAGCCTAGAGAGTGCAGAGTGCACTCTGCCATTTTTGCTCCAGCACCAGGGCAGCTGGGACTGCCAGGCTCAGAGACAGACAGGCATAATATCGCAAGGGTCTCAGGCAGCTTGTTTGTACCCTGCTCCCAAGAGCTGGGCAGGTCTGCAGTAAACGACATGCCAGCTCTGCTGTGGGACTTCTGCCCTGCAGAGGACACCCCCCCCCCCTCTGGGAGAGATCACACACAGGCGGGAGCTTACCAGCCTCCCTTTGGCGACCTCTGCTCCTGGAATCAACTACGCTGAGCCTTTGGATGTGCAGGGATTCCCCAATATAACATCACTTGGGGCAAGGCACATCAGGGCTCCAAAGTCACTCAGGAGCAGGGCAGGCCCCAGAAATCGGTGCCAGGGGAATCCCGGTAATCCAGGGGGGTCAGAAATAGCTTTGCAGGCTCACAGGAAGTCCAACCAACGGCCAGTGTCAGCAGGACCAACAAACACCAGAGGTAACCAGATGGCAAAAGTCAAAAGTAGGAACGTTACTAACAGAAATCAAAGTAATATGGCACCATCCGAACCCATCTCTCCAACAGCAGCAAGTCCTGGATACCCCACCACACCCGAAAGACAAGATCTGGATTTAAAATCACTTCTCATGATGCTATTAGAGGATTTCAAGAGGGACACAAATAAATCTAATAAAGAATTACAGGACATCATGAATCAACAGTTAGAAGCCCTTACAAAGGAAACACAAAAATCGCTTAGAGAAATGCAAGAGAACATGGATCAACAGATGAAGGCCCACAAGGAGGCAACACAAAAATCGCTTAAAGAAATGAATCAACGGGTAGATGCACTTTCAAAAGAATCACAAAAATTGCATAAAGAAATGCAGAAGAATATGGGTCAACAGATGGATGCCCATAGGGAAGCAACACAAAAATTGCTTAAAGAAATGAATCAACGGATACTTGCCCTAATGCCAGGACATAGAAGCGAGAGGGGGTTGAATGGGGAAAAGAGGGAGGGAAGGGGGCATATGGGACTTTCGGGGATGGAGGAAACGGGAAAGGGGAAATGATTTTGAATGTAAATAAAAAAAACTTAGAAAATAAAATTAAAAAAATAAAACAAAAACAAAGGAAACACGAGAATTGCTTAAAGAAATGCAGGAGATGATGGATCAACAGATGGAAGCCCATGAGGAGGAAACACAAAAATCGCTTAGAGAAATGCAGGAGAACGTGGGTCAACAGGCAGAAATCCTGAAAGAGGAAACGCAAAAATACTTTAAAGAAATACAGGAAAATACTAAACAAACAAAAGAAGGAGCTCAGCAAATCCATCCAGGATCTAAAAAAGGAAGTAGATACAACTAAGAAATCACAAAGGGCAACAACTTTGGAGATAGAAAACCTTGGGAAGAAATCAGGAGTCATAGAAGCAAACATCAACAATAGAATACAAGAGATGGAAGAAAGAATCTCAGGTGCTGAAGATTCCATAGAAAGCATTGACTCAACAGTCAAAGAAAATGCAAAATGCAAAAAATGTGTAACCCAAAACATACAGGAAATCCAGGACACAATGAGAAGACCAAACCTAAGGATTATAGGTATAGATGAGAATGAAGATTTGCAACTTAAAGGGCCAGTAAACATCTTCAACAAAATTATGGAGGAAAACTTCCCTAACTTAAAGAGAGAGATGCCTATGAATGTAAAAGAAGCCTACAGAACTCCAAACAGACTGGACCAGAACAGAAATACCTCCCGTCACATAATAATCAAAACATCAAATGTACTAAACAAAGAAAGAATATTAAAAGCAGTAAGAGAAAAGGGCCAAGTAACATACAAAGTAAGACCTATCCGAATCACATCAGACTTCTCACCAGAGACTATGAAAGTCAGAAGATCCTGGGCAGATCTCATGCAGACACTAAGACAGCACAAATGCCAGCCTAGACTACTATACCCAGCAAAACTCTCAATCACCATAGATGGAGAGACCAAGATATTCCATGATAAAACTAAATTTTCACAATATCTTTCCACAAACCCAGCCCTGCAAAGGATAATAGGTGGATACCGCCAATAAAAGGAGAGAAACAACACCCTGGAAAAAACGAGATAGTAACCTTCTTGCATCAAACCCAAAAGTAGATAACCACTCAAACATAAAGATAGCATCAAGAATAGTAGGTGGCAATAATCACTATTCCTTAATCTCTCTTAATATCAATGGTCTCAATTCCCCAATAAAAAGACATAGACTAACAGACTGGATATGTAAACAGGACCCAGCATTTTGCTGCATGCAGGAAACGCACCTCAGTGTCAAAGACAAACACTACCTCAGAGTAAAAGGTTGGAAAACAATTTTACAAGCAAATGGTCCCAAGAAACGAGCCAGAGTAGCCATCCTAATATCAGATAAAATTGACTTCCAACCTAAAGTCATCAAAAAAGACACAGAAAGACACTACATACTGATCAAAGGAAAAATTCACCAAGAAGAACTCTCAATTCTGAATATCTATGCTCCAAATGCAAGGGCACCCTCATTCATAAAAAAAACTTCACTAAAGCACAAAGCACACATTGCACCTCACACAATAATAGTGGGTGACTTCAACACCCCGCTTTCTTAAATGTATCGTTCAGGAAAGCAGAAACTAAACAGGGATACAGTGAATCTAATTGAAACCTTGGACCAAATGGAATTAACAGATATATATAGAACATTTCATCCTAGACCTAAAGAATATACCTTCTTCTCAGCACCTCATGGTACCTTCTCCAAAATTGACCATATAATTGGTCACAAATCAGACCTCAACAGATACAAGAAGATAGAACTAATCCCACGCCTCCTATCAGATCACTATGGAAAAAGGGTGGTCTTCAATGGCAACAAAAACAACAGAAAACCCACATACACATGGAGGCTGAACAATGCTCTACTCAATGATAACTTGGTCAAGGAGGAAATAAAGAAAGAAATCAGAGACTTTTTAAAATTTAGTGAAAATGAAGGCACAACATACCTTAATTTATGGGACACAATGAAAGCGTGCTAAGAGGAAAATTCATAGCCTTGAGTGCCTCCAAAAAGAAACGGGAGACAGCATACACTAGCAGCTTAATGGCACACCTGAAAGCCCTAGAACAAAAAGAAGCAAATACACCCAAGAGGAGTAGAAGGCAGGAAATCATCAAACTCAAGGCTGAAATCAATCAAGTTGAAACAAATGAAACCATACAAAGAATCAACAAAACTAGTTGTTGGTTCTTTGATAAAATCAACAAGATAGATAAGCCCTTAGCTAGACTAGCCAGAGGGCACAGAGACAGTATCCAAATTAATAAAATCAGAAACGAAAAGGGAGAGATAACAACAGAAACTGAGGAAATTCAAAAAAATCATCAGATCCTACTGCAAAAGCCTGTACTCAACACAAATAGAAAATCTCGAGGAAATGGACAATTTCCTTGACAGATACCAAATGCCAAAATTAAATCAGGATCAAATAGACCATCTAAACCAACCTATAACCCCTGAAGAAATAGAAGTGGTCATTGGAAGTCTTCCAACCAAAAAAAGCACAGGTCCAGATGGTTTTAGTACAGAATTCTATCAGACCTTCAAAGAAGACCTAACACCAATACTCTTCAAAATATTCCACAAAATAGAAACAGATGGAACACTACCCAACTCGTTCTATGACGCCACAATTACGCTAATACCAAAAGCACACAAAGATCCGACAAAGAAAGAGAATCTCAGGCCAATCTCTCTTATGAATATCGATGCAAAAATACTCAATAAAATTCTTGCCAACCAAATCCAAGAACACATCAAAACGATCATTCACCACGATCAAGTAGGCTTCATCCCAGGGATGCAGGGATGGTTCAATATAAGGAAATCCATCAATGTAATCCACTATATAAACAATCTCAAAGAAACAAACCACATGGTCATCTCATTAGATGCTGAGAAAGCATTTGACAAAATTCAGTATCCTTTCATGCTAAAGGTCTTGGAAAGATCAGGAATTCGAAGCCCATATCTAAACATAGTAAAAGCAATTTACATCAAACCGGTAGCCAACATCAATCTAAATGGAGAGAAACTTGAAGCAATCCCACTAAAATCAGGGACTAGACAAGGCTGCCCTCTCTCTCCACATCTTTTCAATATAGTACTTGAAGTTCTAGCTAGAGCAATTAGACAACAAAAGGAGGTCAAAGGGATACAAATTGGAAAGGAAGAAGTCAAACTATCACTATTTGCAGACAATATGATAGTATACTTAAGCGACCCAAAGAACTCCAACAGAGAACTCCTACAGTTGATAAACAACTTCAGCAAAGTGGCCGGATATAAAATCAATTCAAGCAAGTCAGTAGCCTTCCTATACTCAAAGGATAAGCAGGCTGAGAAAGAAGTAAGGGAAATGATACCCTTCACAATAGCCACAAACCATATAAAGTATCATGGTGTGTCTCTAACCAAACAAGTGAAAGATCTGTATGACAAGAACTTCACGTCTCTGAAGAAAGAAATTGAAGAAGACCTCAGAAGATGAAAAAATCTGCCATGCTCATGGATTGGCAGGATTAATATAGTAAAAATGACCATCTTGCCAAAAGCAATATACAGAATCAGTGCAATCCCCATCAAAATCCCCACTCAATTCTTCATAGAGTTAGAAAGTGCAGTTCAAAAATTCGTCTGGAATAACAGAAAACCCAGGATAGCTAAAACTATTCTCAAGAGTAAAAGAACCTCTGGGGGAATCAGTATCCCGGACCTCAAACTGTACTACAGAGCAATAACGTTAAAAACTCCATGGTATTGGTACAGTGACAGGCATGTAGATCAATGGAACAGAATTGAAGACCCAGAAATTAATCCACACTCCTATGGTCACTTGATCTTTGACAAAGGAGCTAAAACCATCCAGTGGAAAAAAGATAGCCTTTTCAACAAATGGTGCTGGCTCAACTGGAGGTCAACATGCAGAAGAATGCAAGTTGACCCATTCTTATCTTCTTGCACTAAGCTCAATTCCAAGTGGATCAAGGACCTCCACATAAAACCTGAGACACTGAAACTAATAGAAAGGAAACCAGGGAAGAACCTTGAACATATGGACACAGGGGAGAATTTCCTGAATAAAACTCCAATAGCTTATGCTCTAAGATCAAGAATTGACAAATGGGACCTCATACAATTGCAAAGTTTCTGTAAGGAAAAAGACACTGTCAAAAAGACAAAGTGGCAACCACCTAACTGGGAAATGATCTTTACCAACCCTACATCCGACAGAGGGCTAATATCCAATATATACAAAGAACTCAAGAAGTTAAACTCCAGAGAGGCAAGTAACCCTATTAAAAAATGGGGTACAGAGCTAAACAAAGAGTTCTCACCTGAAGAATATTTAATGGCTGAGAAGCACCTAAAGAGATGTTCATCATCCTTAGTCATTAGGGAAATGCAAATCAAAACAACCCTGAGATTCCATCTCACACCAGTCAGAATGGCTAAGATCAAAAACACAGGAAACAGCAGTTGTTGGAGAGGATGTGGAGAAAGAGGAACATTCCTCCACTGCTGGTGGGATTGCAAGCTAGTAGAACCA
The DNA here is from genome assembly GCA_036184795.1 of Tokudaia tokunoshimensis. Classification (NCBI taxonomy): domain Eukaryota; kingdom Metazoa; phylum Chordata; class Mammalia; order Rodentia; family Muridae; genus Tokudaia; species Tokudaia tokunoshimensis. The sequence goes on along the minus strand of BTHU01000003.1, from coordinate 132,742,938 downwards.
CTCTGGAAAGCAGTCTGGTGGTTCCTCAGAAAACTGGGCATGACACTCCCAGAGGATTCGGCTATACCACTCCTGGGCATATACCCAGAGGCTTTACCTCCATGCAATAAGGACACATACTCCACTATGTTCATGGCAGCCTTGTTTATAATAGCCAGTAGCTGGAAAGAACCTAGATGTCCCTCAACAGAGGAATGGATTCAGAAGATGTGGTATATTTACACAATGGAATATTACTCTGCAATTAAAAATAATGAATTCACAGAATTCCTAGGCAAATGGTCAGAACTTGAAAATATCATCCTTAGTGAAGTAACCCAATCACGAAAGAACACACATGGTACGCAGTCACTGATAATGGGATATTAACCCAGAATCTCAGAATACCCTAGGCACAATTCGCATATCAATAGATTTCCAAGAAGATGGAAGGAGAGAACCCTGGTCCTGGAAAGACTGGATGTAGGGGAATGCCAAGACAGAGAAGGGAGAGGGGGTTGAATGGGGAAAAGAGGGAGGGAAGGGGGCTTATGGGACTTTCGGGGAGGGAGGAAACGGGAAAGGGGAAATGGTTTGGAATGTAAATAAAAAAACTTAGAAAATAAAATAAAATTAAAAAAATAAAATAAAATTAAAAAAATAAAATAAAATTAACATCCAGGAAATCTAGGACAAAATGAGAATACCAAACCTTAGGATTATAGGTATAGAAGAGAGTGAAGGCTCCAACTTATAGGGCCAGTAAATGTCTTCAAGAAAATTATAGAAGTAAACTTCCCTAACCTAAAGAAAGAGATTTCCATGTACATAAATCAAGCTTAAAGAACTCCAAATAGATTTGACCAAAAATGAAATTCCTCCTGTCACATAATAATTAAAACTCCAAATGTACTAAACAAGGAAACAATATTAAAAGCAGTAAGGGAAAAAGGTCAAGTAACATATAAAGGAAGACCTATCAGAATTACACCAGACTTCTCACCAGAGACTGTCAATGACCACTCCCAACCAAAAACTGCACAGGACCAGATGGTTTTAGTGCAGAATTCTATCAGTCCTTCAAAGAAGACCTAAAACTAGTACTCTTCAAACTATTCCAAACAATAGAAACAAAAGAAACAGTACACAACTTGTTTTATGAAGCCACAATTACGCTAATACCAAAACCACACAAAGATCCAACAAAGAAAGAGAAATTCAGACCAATTTCCCTTATGAATATCAATGCAAAAATACTCAATAAAATTCTTGCCAACTGAATCCAAGAACATATCAAAATGATCATTCACCACGATCAAGTAGGCTTCATCCCAGGGATGCAGGTATGGTTCAATTTATGGAAATCCATCAATGCAATCCACTACATAAACAAACTCAAAGAGAAAAACTACATGGTCATTTCATTAGATGCTGAAAAAGCATTTGACAAAATTCAAATTTGACAAAGTTTTTGAAAGAACAGGAATTCAAGGCCCATACCTAAACATAGTATATGCAATATACAGCAAACCAGTAGCCAACATCAAACTAAATAGAGAGAAACTTGAAGCAATTCCACTAAAACCAGGGACTAGATAAGGCTGCCCTCTCTATATATATTTATTCAATATAGTACTTGAAGTTCAAGCTAGAACAATTAGACAAAAAAAGGAGGTCAACGGGATACAAATTGGAAAGAAGTCAAATTATCACTCTTTGCAGATGATATGATAGTATACTTAAGTGACCCAAAAAAATTTCACCAGAGAACTCCTTCAGCTGATAAACAACTTCAGCAAAGTGGCCAGATATCAAATTAACTCGACAAATCAGTAGCCTTCCTATACTCAAAGGATAAACAGGCTGAGAAAGAAAATAGGAAAATGTCACCCTTCACAATAGCCACAAACAATCTAATGTATCTTGGTGTGACTCAATCCAAACAAGTGAAAGATCTGTATGACAAGATCTTCAAGTATCTGAAGAAAGAAATCAAAGAAGACCTCAGAAGATGGATAAATCTTCCATACTCATGGATTGGCAGAATTAATATAGTAAAAATGCCCATCTTGCCAAAAGCAATCTATAGATTCAATGCAATCTCCATCAAAATCCCAACTCAATTCTTCTTAGAGTTAGGAAGAGAAATTTTCAAAATCATCTGGAATAACAAAAAAAAAACAAAAAACAAAAAACAAAAAAAAAAACCACTAAAAAAAAACAGGATGGCTGAAACTATTCTCAACAGTAATAGAAATTCTGGGGGAATCAGTATCTCAGACCTCAAACAGTACTATAGTGCAATATTGCTGAAAACTGCATGATATTGGTACAGTGACAGGCAGGTAGATCAATGGAAGAGAATTGAAGACCCAGAAATGAACCTACATACCTATGGTCACTTAATCTTTAACAAGGGAGCTAAAACCATCCAGTGGAAAAAGATAGCCTTTTCAACAAATGGTGCTGGTTCAACTGTCAGCCAGCATGCAGAAGAATGCAAATCGATCCATTCTAATCTCCTTGTACTAAGCTCAAGTCCAAGTGGATCAAGGACCCCACATAAAACAAGACACACTGAAACTAATAGAAAAGAAACTGGGGAAGAGCCTTGAGCGCATGGGCATAGGGGGAAAATTTCCTGAACAGAACACCAATAGCTTATGCTCTAAGATCAAGAATTAACAAATGGGCCCTTGCAAAATTACAAGATATCTGTTATGCAAAAGTCACTGTCAATAGGACAAAATGGCAACCAACAAATTGGGAAAAGATCTTCACCAACCCTACATCGGACAGAGTGCTTATATCCAATATATACAAAAAACTCAAGAAGTTACACTCCAGAGAACCAAATAACCCTATTAAAAGTGGGGTACAGAGCTAAACAAAGAATTTTAACTGAGGAATATCAAATGGCTAAGAAGCACTTAAAGAATGCAAATCAAAACAATACTGAGATTTCACCTCACAACAGTCAGAATGGCTAAGACCAAAAACTCAGGAGAGAGCAGATCCTGGTAAGGATGTAGAGAAAGAGGACACTCCTCCACTGCTGGTGGGATTGCAAGCAGGTACAACCACTCTGGAAATCTTTCTGGTGGTTCCTCAGAAAACTGGGCATGATACTACTGGAGGAACCCGTTATACCACTCCTGGGCATATATGCAGAGGATTCCCCAGCATGTAATAAGTACACATGCTCCACTATGTTCATAGCAGCCCTATTTATAATAGCCAAAAGCTGGAAAGAACCCAGATGTCTCTAAAAGGAGGAGGAATAGATACTGAAAATGTGGTATATTTACACAATGGAATACTACTCATCTATTAAAAAACGGGAAAGGGGAAATGATTTGGAATGTAAATTAAAGAAAAACTTAGAAAATAAAACAAAACAAAACAAAAAAAGATAAAAACAATGAATACATGAAATTCTTAAAAAAAATGGATGGAACTGGAAAATATCATCCTAAGTGAGGTAACGCAATCACAAAAGAACACACATGGTATGTACTCACTGATAAGTAGCTATTAGCCCAGAAGCTTGGACTACCCAAGATACAATTCACATACCAAGTGATGCCTAAGAAGAAGGGAGGAGAGGCCCCTGGTCCTGGAAAGGCTTGATGCAGCAGTGTAGGGGATACCAGGACAGGGAAGCGGGAGGGGGTTTATTGGGGAAGAGGGGGAGGGAAGAGGGCTTATGGGACTTTCAGGTAGCGGGGAACCAGGAAAGGGGAAATAATTTGAAATGTAAATAAAGAATTTATCTAAGAAAAAAATGAAAGCCTGTAACTATCCTTAAAAAATAAAATTAACTTACACTAAGAAAGACAATATCAAGTATAAATGATACAAGGCACAGCATTGAGAATGTAGTGTGGAAAAGACAGTTTGTAAAGTATTGTAATCAAACATAAAAAGGACTTCCAATTTAATAAAAATAAAAAGGTCAGGCCAATTAAAATTTAATCAAATAATAAAAATAATGAGAGTGGGAGAAGTTGTCTCCCCCAGGGACAAGCACTTAACTGGTTATGTAATGTTCAGCTATGAAAAAGTAACATTATGTTAACTCAGCTGCCTGTATTTTGGAATACTTTGTATATGCATTACATACACTCACATAATCACAGACAATAACAAAAGACATGAATTTCAAAGAGAGCATGGAGGAGCATATGGGAATGTTTGGAGGAAAAAGGAAATATTTTGATTATATTTTAAACTCAAAAATTAATGAGCTACATTTATGAAAAGACCTTACCCCAAAAGATATGCAGATTAGAGGCACACACACACACACACACAAGAAAACTTGTCTAGCAGCAACATCATATATCATTTAGAAGAGTTGCTACTCTACCTATGAGAACAGTCTAGACTCAAAATCCCCAATGTAAATGAGGATGTGAATGTGGGACAACAGAAATCACATCCATTGCTGATAGAAGTGGAAAAGTTACTCCTGGAAAACAGTATTGCTGTTTGTTGCAAAATAAAGCATATCCTTATGTTGGAATGTCCATATAATATTAACCATCTTGGTAAACATCCATAGAGACAAAGTTTATATTTGCATAAGAGTCTGAATATAGATAATATAGCAATTTTATTCATAAGTGGGAGCAATTAAGGTATTTGTAAGTAGATAAATAAACAAATAAACTCAGACATATCTAAACCATGGAGTATTTATTCAGCAAATAAGAATACCTGAGCTATCAAGGTATAAAAAGACATGGAAGAAACTTGAGCATGTATTTCTAAGTATAAGACTAATAATGAATTGGTTCCATGTGCTTCAATAATAAGAATATGGCATGCTCATAAAGCAAAGCTATGGAAATAGTGGAGAGGGAATTTGCTTATGATTGATTGGGAAATGTCCAATAGTCTGATGGTCTAAAAAAGTTTGAGACACTGTGGCTCTTTTGTCTGACTTTGTAAGGCTGATGATATACCAGTAAACAGCTGTTGACACCCATAGAATGCAGACGATCGTAGGCAATGATAATGGATTTTCATAGTGGTGATGTGCTGCCACAAGATTTCCACTTGGAACAAATGCAATTCTGTCATTCAGAATGCCTATTGAGAAGTGGGGTAATTGTGGGGTTGGGGATTTATGGAAGAAAGGGCCTACTTCATTAGAACCACTTTACAAGATAATCTGAATTTAGAGCCACTTTACAAGATAAATTTAATTTAATAACAAAAAGCCTCAGTCAAAGTTGATCTGATACTTTTCACATGGACTCATACATGCATGTACACTTGTGCTCCCTAGCAAGTGTGGAAGTCAGAGGACAACTTTAGAAATCAGTTCTTCCCCTCTGCCTTGTAGAGTCAGGGACTGAAATCAGGTTGCAACACTTACTTTGTAAGTCTTTTACTCCCTGAGCCATGTTATTGGCTCCAAATTTCTTTCCTTTTCTTTCTCCTTTTTTAATTTGTTTTTTTTTATTTTTAGTCCAGTGCTACAGCTGTTTCTTAGGGTGTTGCCCATGCTAGGTAGAGAATGTACACCCAGGCCATACCCTTACCCCTTTGGTACATCATTTATCAGAAACAATGTTTTGAAGAGAGAATCTGAGATTTTTTCAAAATACAATGGTAAGCTCTGAAGGCAAATATTTCCATGAATCTCTTATAAACTAAGTCAATAATCATGAAAATTCTGATACTAACGTACCTGAGTTAGAATGTTAAGCTTCCTCCTTTCTTTTGAAAGGATGTAAAAGAGTACATTTCTCCATGATGGAATTGACTTCTGGATGTAAAATCATTTACTTTGGGTAAAAGGAAAGTTCCCTGCTGCAAATGTGTGGTGATCCATCATGTACCAAGAGATAACAATGAAAATATTAGACCCAGTGTTGGGTTCTTTCCACATTAATTTCAAGACAGGACCCACAGCACACATGCTACACATGATTTGTGAATGGAAAACTCCCTGTACTCTCTCTACAGCCTTCTCATCTCCTGCCAGCCCAGTGAACAAGATGAGTTTCTTTTTATAACGACAGGGCATGGAGATAATTTATCAACTGGAGAGCACAAACAATCCTTTATTCAGCAGAATGACAAAAGGTTATTTAGCTTCTGGCATCTACTATCGCTCTTGTAAGATCCAGGCCCAAGAGCCAATATGATAATTAATAAATTTCCAACATCTGGGCAATAAAACAATTTTTTATGAATGTTAAACAATGCCAGTAGCAAATGAAAACCTCCCCTTCTCATATTTATCTATCTGAACCTTCATTGCATAGACAAATTCCACCATGTTCTGGCTATAAAAATGGGGATAGCAATGACATCCCAGGAAGATATCACACAACTGTGGAAATCCATATTGCTAAGTGTCATTTAATCATATGGACAGTGATGACATTACCCACCAAAGCTAATGGAGACTAACTATTGCCAAGAATGGAAAATTCATCTAAATGGCAGGTGGGTGACATCAATCATTCTAGTGACTAAGGAATGTAACTCTAAAAAAATAGCAGAAGTCTCAGTTTCTCCCACTGTCTACCATTTTAAATTTTCATGAGAAAAATGAAATAACATTTGTGCAAATGATGTGGTTTGAGGATTGAGATAAGTGATAACATATATATTATCATGCTAATGTATTATGTATATAAAACATGTGTGTGTGTGTATGTATGATATACCAAATTTATAGGTTTATATTTTTAATTATTGGGTCACCCACATAAACTCATAGAAATCATTTGAGTGTAATAATATTTGGAGGTTATTTCTATTTCACAGTGATCACGTTATAAGACTATAGAGTCCTCATGAGTGGGATAATGCTTTTGTAAAACAAACCACAGAAAAAGTATTTGTCCCTAACCTTGTCTGAGACAATAGTGAGATATAAACTAAGGAGGAACAGGAAGGAGGTCCCTATTAAACAGCAAATCTGCTGATACTTTTTCACTATCAGAGCCTCCTCTTTGAGAAACGTTTCCTCCGTGAGAATCTTTTATCACTCTTAAGCCACAAGTTATAGGAGATTTTAATAACAGCATGAAGTAAGATGGGGACATGAAAAGTTTTAAAGTATCAATTTTTAGAATCAAATTCAGCACTAATCTATTTGAAGTTTAAGTTGTAGTTCCTAACACAAAGTCATCTATAAATATGCCTCTGGTTATGTGAGTTGGGCCATACACGCTCCTGGAATTGTTAAGGAGAAATAAATGCAGCCTGTGGTATTGAGAATATTTTATGAGACAGTGGAACCAGCACAAATCATAAATCCTGCTTAGCATACACTGCAATTTATGAAGTAATCAATAGATGCAAATTGAAAACAACATATCTTGAAGTAAAAAGTGGTTGTATTTAATTGAATTAAAATAGATTAGCAAGAGTAAATGTGCTCACATGTGTGACGTTGTTCTTTGCTGTTTAATTAACGTGTCTGGTGGAAAGCAACGACTCTTCACCCATTTTTACTGACATCCATCATTAAGTATTTACACACAAAAATATATTTTTGTATACAATCTTTCTGAAATTGTAAGTTTTAAAGACCTGTTTTGACAAATTTGTAACTGTATGGGGGAGATATCAGATGATTCAACACAGTAGCATTTTCCACTACAATGCATGATTCATGAATACACTGAGAGATAAATTAGTTTTATGTGAGAGAATAAGAGAAATTTTCTTTTCCTTGCTGATATACTATTTTTAAATCATTTAAGCTTTGTTTACATAATTGTAAATTCATTAATTAGATGCTATATATATTTATGCCCTTGATTGTATAACACTGTCAATAAAATATACTTAAATGAGTCTATGAACTGTACCCTGTCCTGTGAAAGGTCTGGGTTAAGAAGAATAATCATTTACTCATTTGCTTTTCATTCAACATATTCAGATGGAATCATTTGAAACTAACAGTATTTAGTCATCCCTGGCCCTACAAGAACACCAGTCTCTGGGTTAGTCTGATATTTACCAAATACATTGTATGATCAATTATCATTCTAGTTGCTGCTAAAGACAGAAATAAGGCCATGGCCTAAGGCATAGAAATGTTCCTAAGATGTTTGCTCTAACAAGGTGCTAAACTCCCTGGTATTGAACAGAAGAGAGAATGCTGGAAGATGATTGGATTCCTATATTGCTCTGTTGCTTTCTCTTCTAAATTGAACCACAAGTGTTAGCATCATGTACATATTTTTTTGTACTAAAAACTAATATTTTTCTTAGATCATTATTCCGGGGTATAAAACAGGAGAATTTACTAAGGTTGTAGACTCACAAAATGACACCAGCTTTAGTATCCAAGCTAATGGACAAGTGAGTGCTGTTGACAGACATTGTGACAAGTGGATAAATCAAAATCTTTTCTCAGGCTGGTTTCTAAATTTGTCCTTGATCAAGTCTCTATGTTAGACATTGACCAAAAGTATTCTCTATAAATGAATAATCATTAAGTCATTCATTTGTCTCCAAAAACAAACAAAAGCTTTCAGAGTTTTAGTAAGTCAGTTTTATCAAAAATAGTAGACATTGTGTCAAGAACAGGCAGTTATCAATCAGTTATAGCTCTAGAGCTCTCATCAGTGTGTAGAAATTTGTAACAAAATTTCTGTTAACAAGCTAGGTTGTCTCAGAATCACACAAAGTCTCTGGTTTGAAAGCTATATTTATTTTAAGAGATTAATTCTAACTCATAAATGTAAAAGAATTATACAAGAGCTCTTCTACTTATAGCAACTCCTTCCCAGAAATGAGTATGTAATGGTCTCCAAATTACACAAATGTGTTCTGAATGTTCCATGTATATCTTTCACATATCATTACCTTTACATTTGTTTTTTATATATATCACACTTGAGCACAAAATGTCAGCCAACAGTCGCAACGTATATCATTCACAGGTTGATAACTAACCACTGCCCTAAAGATCTGCTCAAGGAATACAAGCAGGATTTATGTCACATGTTAATCACTGCCTTCCACACTGGTGCTGAAGCTCAGTTTTTCCTGCTGCATGTGCCTTAGTGGTCCATGCCTCTTTCTTCTTCGATAAGATTCTACTAGGGTTCTGACATCCTTCATTACTGCTACTCCATAGAATTTAAAAATTCATTATATTTGTCAAAGAATAAGTGCTTCTTTTTTTTTTTCTAGGTCTGTGGGTAGCTTTTTTTTTTAATTTAATTTAATTTTATTTTTTTAATTTACATTCCAAATCACTTCCCCTTTCCCGTTTCCTCCCTCCCCGAAAGTCCCATAAGCCCCCTTCCCTCCCTCTTTTCTCCGTTCAACCCCCTCTCATTACTCTGTCCTGGCGTTCCCCTACATCCAGTCTTTCCAGGACCAGGGGTCTCTCCTTCCATCTTTTTAGAAATCTATTGATATGCTGATTGTGTCTAGGGTATTCTGAGATTCTGGGTCAATATCCCCTTATCAGTGACTTCATACCATGTGTGATCTTTTGTGATTGGGTTACCTCACTAAGGATGATATTTTCAAGTTCTGACCATTTGCCTAGGAATTTCGTGAATTCATTGTTTTTAATTGCAGAGTAGTATTCCATTGTGTAAATATACCACATCTTCTGAATCCATTCCTCCGTTGAGGGACATCTGGGTTCTTTCCAGCTTCTGGCTATTATAAATAAGGCTGCTATGAATATAGTGGAGCATGTGTCCTTATTGCATGCAGGTAAAGTCTCTGGGTATATGCCCAGGAGTGGTATAGCCGGATCCTCCGGGAGTGTCATGCCCAGTTTTCTGAGGAGCCGCCAGACTGCTTTCCAGAGTGGTTGTACCAGCCTGCAATTCCACCAGCAGTGGAGGAGTGTTCCTCTTTCTCCACATCCTCGCCAACAACTGCTGTCTCCTGTGTTTTTGATCTTAGCCATCCTGACTGGTGTGAGATGGAATCTCAGGGTTGTTTTGATTTGCATTTCCCTAATGACTAAGGATGATGAACATCTCTTTAGGTACTTCTCAGCCATTAGATAGACAAATGGGACCTCATTAAATTACAAAGTTTTTGCAAGGCAAAAGACACCGTCAAAAAGACAAAGCGGCAACCAACTAACTGGGAAATGATCTTTACCAACCTTACATCCGACAGAGGGCTAATATCCAAGATATACAAAGAACTCAAGAAGTTAAACTCCAGAGAGGCAAGTAACCCTATTAAAAAATGGGGTACAGAGCTCCACAAAGAGTTCTCACCTGAAGAATAAGTGCTTCTTGAGTGACATTACTAAACATAAAGAAATCTTTCAGATAAAAATACAAAACAAAAAGTACCATAATCTCATTTATAGGAGGCTCACAGCTAAGTCCTAAGAAAACTACAACAATAAAGAAAAGGTCTACTCCCTGCACAGCTAACATCAAACCTACTGAAGTCTACTGATGTTCCCACCCTGGATGTGAGGAGCTTACCTTGATAGATTGCTCCTTGAGAAAAGTACTAACAGATGCATCCGTAAAATAGAAAACTGTGCACACTCCATGTATTTATCTGTTTTGATATTATGAGTCATTGGAACACTGAAATTAAATATTTCCCATCTTTATAAGCAAATCCATCCTCCTAAACTTAGCATGATGGGAAACATGTCAATGTGATTGATTTAGAAGTCTAGAGAAAAGTATCCTCCACAATAATATTTAAAAATTCACAATATATATTAGAAAAACTCATATTATTAGATGCAATTTCTTTTTTTTTTTTGAGACAGGGTTTCTCTGTGTAGCCCTGGCTGTCCTGGAACTCACTTTGTAGACCAGGCTGGCCTCGAACTCAGAAATCTGCCTGCCTCTGCCTCCCAAGTGCTGGGATTAAAGGCGTGCGCCACCACCGCCTGGCTTAGATGCAATTTCTTATGCATTCAGATATTCCTGAGTTTTGGCATTCTTCTTATCTAGCTGTGACTTCTACACATGCATCTAGATTTGTTGTTAGACAAAAATATGCAAATCTGTAACTATAGCAATATAATTTATAAGTCAGATACAAAATTTGAAATAAAAACTTGATTGAAGTAGAAAATATCAAATCTATAACAAAAATACAGACTGTATGGAACAACTTCAAATGGAATAAAAATGTATCTTAAAGCCTCACGTCAAAGTATCTAAATGTTAAAAATTCTGCAATTTGTTTTATTCAAGTACTTATATCTTTATATAATATTGAAAAATTTGCAATAGCATTGTTCTATCAATCAGGGGTGAATAGGTTATATTAGATGTATGAATAGTAGCCTTTTTAGTAGTAGAGGAGTAAATTTTATGAGAAAATAGTTGATGAATTTCCTGTCCATACTCTTTATTATTAATAATATAGAAGAATTTTTTTTTGGTTTTTTGAGACAGGGTTTCTCTGTATAGCCTTGGCTATCCTGGAACTCACTCTGTAGACCAGGCTGGCCTCGAACTCAGAAATTCACCTGCCTCTGCCTCCCAAGTGCTGGGATTAAAGGCGTGCACCACCACCGCCCAGCTATTATTTTTTAACATATTATAGAAATGTCATTTTCCTAATGCATTTATGATGACTAATAAGGCTGGAAGGTCATCAACTTCCAAAGAACATCCATGTGTTCTTTTAAGAGCGAAGACCCCTGATGGGAGTGAGCTGGGTGGGCACCAGCAGTAGGCAGAATGACGGGATGAACATGATGAGTCAGAGCCACAGATGAAGATGAGCAGACAGTCCCAGGACAGACATAGCCATGAGATACTTCACTCATCGCTTCATCCATCACCACTGGTTACTGTCCTGATTCCTTCAAATGCATCTTATCACTATCATCTTGCAGAGTAGAATTACATGTTACTGGAGAACATATGCCTATAGAAACAAACGGAAGCCCTGTTGATTTCTGTCTTAAAGATGATAAGAATGTGAAATACGGAATTCAAACAACAGCACATTTCTTTAGTTATCAGTGGGCAGGGACACAGAGACAAACCCCGAGCAGAGATCTCCAAAGTGAAAACAGAGCTACAGACAGTTCCAGGAAAAGTGATCATGTGTCTCTACTCAAAGTCACTGTGCCTGACTTACCTCGTTACACAGTTAGGTTCTCTGTTATGTATAGCCTCTAAAGCTTTGGTAAGATTGAAAAATTACATTGGAAAGTAACCCTGGATTGTATTACCAACTTACAGTAGTTTCCGACATCTAAAATAATAAGAAGAAAATAGAAAAAGTCCCTAAACAAAATCACCCAAGACACCAAAGAATCTATAATAAACATAATATGTACCATAATGATTCATGATGTGACATGATTATGATATGAATACAATTCATTGATCATACAAGAAGTGTCCACCATAAAACTAAATACTTCGACCAAAAGTACACAACAAGGAAAGAAAGCCAAGGCAAAATAGAACTAAGGTTACAAATATTCTTTCAGTAGTGATGTGTGAGCCACTAAAAGGAGACAAAAGAGCACTAAAGTAGTTCTTCTGTATTGGAAAAAACACTAGCTTTCCAGTTGTCCTGAAGATAGAATTTTACAACATACTAATTCTATCACTACCATTTATTAGTTATCTGATATGTACCCCTCAATGTATATCCACTTTTTCCTTTAATCAATGGGGCAGCATGAAGTACCAATGACACCCTCTTTTACACCTGAATAAACTGACTTATGGTGGAATAAATTACCTGCATTCTCAAATGCTGTGTTGAACAAAAGGGCCAGAAATCAAGTCCGGATGCACTGCTTTCATACCATTGTCTTCTTTAACCCATTTACTATCCTTTATGTAATTTAACACATACCAGGAAAAATGGATCATAATTAAGAGAATATAGCTATTAGGATCACAATGAATTCATTGTAGAGTATAGACAGGAATGCATAAGTAGAACATTTTTATAAAGGCAGGAAAATATACACTGCTTTTAGAAATAATTCCAGTAAGACGAAATGAAAGTATATGACAAATAATAATGATGGGTAACTTTCTGCAGACACCACATTACCCTGTTAGAATAGCTACGTTTAGAAAACTCCCAAAATAACAAATGCTGGCAAGGATCCAGAGAATGGGAATTTTTGAACAATGTTAGTGAAAGTGAAAATTATTAGGTCATTAAAAAGAACAGTAAGAAGATTCTTCAAAAGCCACATGATTCTGAAATTTCTGTATTTCCAGAGGAAATAAAATCATCACATAAAAAAAACTACTTTCTCATGTTTTTTAAAGCACTAGTCACAGTAGCCAAAAAATAGAATTGACATACTTATTCAATGATGAATGAGGGCTTCAAAGAAAATGTGGGGATCAACAGTGTCAACCAGTCAGACGCCCCTGGAACAGGAGCACCAACCAAAGAATACACATGGAAGGACCCACAGCTCCGGTCACATTTGTGGCGGAGGACTGGGTGTTCTATGCCCCAGTATAGGGGAATATGAGGGTGGATGGTTGGGAGAGCACCCTCATAGAGGCAGGTGGAGGGGGAATGGGATTTGGAGTTTCCAAAGGGGAGACCTGTAAAGGGGAGAACATTTGAAATGTTAATAACTACAATATCCAATAAAAATATGACAAGAAAAAAGAAAAGAAACGGTGGTAGGTACTCAAAATACTATATCCACATAGAGAAGACTAATATCTTGAAATTTAACACAGAATGAATTTAGAAAGATCAAGTTACTTTATTTAAGCAAAATGAAGAAGAAATAGGAAGGAAATTTTAGTGCTTTCCCTAGTATGTGTGAACTAGGAATGTGTTCACAAAACAGAGATCTGCTGTTGGTGAGGATGTAGAGAAAGAGGAACACTCCTCCACTGCTGGTGGGATTGCAAGCTGGTACAACCACTTTGGAAAGCAGTCTGGCGGTTCCTCAGAAAACTGGGCATGACACTCCCGGAGGATCCTGCTATACCACTCCTGGGCACATACCCAGAGGCTTCCCCTGCATGCAATAAGGACACATGCTCCACTATGTTCATAGCAGCCTTATTTATAATAGCCAGAATCTGCAAAGAATCCAGATGTCCCTCAACGGAGGAATGGATTCAGAAGATGTGGTGTATTTACACAATGAAATACTACTCTGCAATTAAAAACAATGAATTCACGAAATTCCTAGGCAAATGGTCAGAACTGGAAAATATCATCCTTAGTGAGGTAACCCAATCACAAAAGAACACACATGGTATGCAGTCACTGATAAGGGGATATTAACCCAGAATCTCGGAATACCCTAGAAACAATTCACATATCAATAGATTTCCAAGAAGATGGAAGGAGAGACCCCTGGTCCTGGAAAGACTGGATGTAGGGGAATGCCAGGACAGAGAAGTGAGAGGGGGTTGAATGGGGAACAGAGGGAGGGAAGGGGGCTTATGGGACTTTCGGGGAGGGAGGAAACAGGAAAGGGGAAATCATTTGGAATGTAAATAAAAAAATACAGAAAATAATAATAAAAAAAAAACAGAGAAGATCTGAACACTCATTACCAAAGACTAGAGAGAGGGAAGAGGAGGGAAGGTGGTGGAAATTGGGGATAAGTATTAAAAAAAAATGAGGAATTAAGTGATATGCACATAGTATATAGATGTACTAAAACATATTGTTTTCAATTGTTTTTAAAAACATTACTGCTAATCGAAAAATAGATTAATAATTAGCTAAAGATTACTAAACTATTGAATAATTGCCTAGTGTTTACAGCTAAATGCTGTGTTGGAAATATGAATACAGGTCATAGGCATTTCTATGCAGTAACTATAGGATTTCAATTGTCAATTATTGAGGATTGTTTGTAGCCATAAGAAGTGAAAACTTCTTGTATAAACAGCAGCTAAGTTCTGGCTAAGAGACTGCTACATATGTGATTGCTTTTGTATCTTATCTGAATGAATTCAGTTGTCCCTTACCAACCTCACAGAGATGCCCACATAACTCCCTGTCTCTCAGTATGCTAAAAATGATAGCAATGCTTTCTAGAAACCCCTTCGATTCAGAAGCATAGATTCACGTGGTCCAGAATGGAGTATGCCTAAGGTCAACTTTTTTCTCCTCATTAGAATGTATGTGTTTATTCTCTGTGGTAAATATAAAAATAAATACTTAACCCAAAAGAATTAGTTCTCTTCCAAACAATATGAAGTTTCCCAGTCCTACTTCAACACAGCAGTTTCAGCTTCATAAAAGATGAATTTAATCCAGGAGAGCACAAGGTCAAAGGAAATGCTTCACCGAGAGCACAAGAACACCTGGGAACCAAAAGGTTGAGTTTGGTTATCAGACCTTTTTCATTAAGACCCTTATTTTAGAAACTATAAACTTTCTTTTGTAGTTAAGAGTTTCTATTGCTGTGATGAAACACCATGACCCACTTGGGAAACAAAGGGTTAATTTTGCTCATACATTCACATCTTATCACACCTAAATTCATCACTGAAGGGATCAGGATAGGAACTCAAACAAGGCAGGAGCCTGGAAGCAGGACCTGTTGCAGAGGCTATGGAGGAATGCTGCTTACTGGCTTGCTCCTCATGGATTGCCCAGCCTGCTTTCTTCTAGAACACATAACCACCATCCCTGGTCTAACACCACCCTTAATAGGCTGGGTCCTCTCCCATTAATCACTAATTAAGAAAATGACCTACAGATTGCCAACAGCCTGATCTTATGAAGGAATTTTCTTAATTAAGGGTAGCTCCTCTCAGATGACTTTCTTTTGTGCCAAATTAGCATAAAACTGTACAGTATACTTCTTTAAAAAAATTTTTCCATGTACCTAACACAGTGACTTAGTATTTGAAAAACTCAGGAAATTTTAGGTTTCTTTATGATTTTGTGATATAAACTCATTGCCATTCTGGTCAAGAAGAGTTTTAATTCATCAAAAATGAACAAAAAAACTCTAAAATTCCAAAGAAACCAAACCTACTTGTCAATATTTTAGGACAACTGAACTTGTCATGAGGTAATTTATGTGCCTGTTAGCACAATAGTAAGATAACATATTATGGAGTGAAATATCTATTATGCAGGTAAGTTAGAGATGACCTAAAACCAACATTGTGCAATATCAGCACCGTAAATTTATGTGAAATGCACATGATTTGTATAAACAAAGATACACCCAGAGTAAGAATAGTATGGCATATTGCTAAAATTCATATTATAGAGAAATGCTACATTCAAGCAAAACCTGAAAAATATTTTCCGTGAAATCTTTGAAGTTAAAAATGCTGAACAGTATGACAAAAAAAATTAACTCAAGTTAAAGGTTTAAAGGTTCATTCAAATTCACTTTGTTAAAATACTTAATATGTAGTATCTCAATGAATTTTTCTCTTAGACCTATAATTGCTACCACTGGCTTAATATGCTGACCTATGAACATTCTTGACTACAGGAGCATATTTTCAAAAAGAGAGAAATGCCCATTTGTTATGGTTGGAGAGATGCTTTAGCAGTGTAGAGAATGTTCTCACTTTGCAGAGGACCAAAGGGGTCCTCAGTATGCATGGGAGGGTATGAGTGCTACTGCTCAAGGGGATCTAACCTCTGGGGCACATGCACTCCTGTGTAAGTACCCACAGGCACACACATACACTTAAAATAAATCTTTAAAAATGAAAAATCAGTTTCTCAAAACTTGAGATAGCAAACCTTATTTGCTAATAAAGTTATTGCTAATAAACTAATCAGGATTCAGAGCTTAATGTTGAATATTATATAAGCACAGGAATTATCTCTAATTTTAGTACATTCACTAATCTATTGTTAAGATACCTACTGTATGCTGATTGTTTTATAAATACCATAACTAAGTTACAATTGAAAATACCTCTTGTTACAGAAATCACTTAATGCATATGCATAAAATATTTCTCATTTGAGCTATTTACATGGGTGTGGGGATGTACAACATAAATACACTTCTTTGTGAAGCATGAAATATAACAGATGAGACAGATTTCAAATTGTCATTGAAACTATTTCATGATTGTCTAAATTTCAACAACAGAGAAGAGATGGCCAACAAGACTTTACAAGAGGATTCTGAATGATTAAGAAAGGACTGTGAGGAAGTAAAATCTTCATTGAGCTTAGAATAATATGCTGTTACTTCTTAAGTGAAGTGGGAGGAGACAGGACAAAATGGATACAAGCAACATCAAGAGAGGGGATGAGAACATACAAGATTCTAAGAAATTCCAGAAAGAATCTGGATTAGCACACCCTAGAGATGGAAAGGTTACAGAGATTAGATTCTATATAGTATCCATGGTGACAGGAAGCTCTTCATCAGTAGCATAAGAGATACCCCAACACAACACAAGGTTTTAAGTACTATACTGCAGGATGGAACTGTGATATTCAATGATCACACTGTGTGCAATAGGAGGGCTATTGTTGGTTCAAGGAGCTCCCTTAGGATCTAGATATTCACTAACTTAAAAAAAAGATGTCAAAGCAACTTCAACTCAGATTATGAGACTGGAAAGGAGAAAGAAGAAAATTTCAGGAGGATTCATAAATAAAAAGTGACCATTGTAGTGAGGATGACAAGAGTTAGGTAATGAATTTGTTTCTCTGTTTTGTAACAGCAGTAGTTGAAAAGAGTTGTCATTTACTGAAACACAGAAAAGAGCCGAAGGTTCTGACACAATAGTGTCATTGTGTGAGTCAAAGGCTTAATAAGATGGAGCCTCATCAAGGGGAGACATCAAGCAGGGCCTAGGATTTATGTAGCTGTTGTTCAGAATGGTGACCCTTGACTCTCAACACTACCGAAGTTAGTCTTGAGGAACTCTGACACTAAATACCTGGAAGACATTCTTTAATATTAAAGGGACTTGGTGAAAGAAAGGTGAGAGAAAAAGAAGCAGGCAAGAGTTACAACAAAGAGGACTGTGTGTGATATCAAGTCCTAGGGCAAATGGTCTGGGTGCAGTTACTCTGGAAGATGAACAGAGAGGGAAGATGTGCAAATCCTATGTCTATAAAGACAGGTCTCTGTAAATATTGCATGACACTTGGTCAGTGTAGGTGTTAAGTGAGATGCTGAGAGTTTCAAGCACCCTCAATCCACAGAGCAGCTACATTATAGGAAATTATATATCCACTCTAGTTTTGTTTTTTTTAAGGTGGCATTTTTAAACTAGCAGTTGATAGAAAAGGAACTGAAGTAAAGTTGATGCTAGAGAAATAAAGATGTTAGTGATTTCTGGGGCTTCCCAACCTCACATATGAACTATATCAGCTTAAAAGTTTTAGAAGGTATTCCATTTATTTCCTCAGGGATCAAGCAAATGCTTCATGCATGTTGTATATCACGGACAAATGGTAAGTGTGTTGGTCACACTCATTAACTAGACACAGCATTCCTGTCTCCAGTAAACACCTTCCAGAGAAGGGAGAAGATGTGGCCAGGGGAAACATAAAAACAAGCCAAGTACGGAGATCATTAATGCTTGCCTGGATCTACTGAAGAAAGGAAGTAGTGGCAACTGAATTGATTGTTTCTTATCATCAAGATTAATTGGCAGTTTGTGACACATACAGACCATTACAGACCTCCTAATTACCACATCTCTGATGCTGCCACTGTTCTGCCTTGCAGCCAAAAATTCATGTGTGTTATTTCTTCTCTTTTGAACACAAAAGAAAGGAAGTGCTGTGAATGGAGGGTAATGAGAAAAGGAGAAAAGTATCTCAGTCGGGGTTCCCATCTAGACACTCTCCCAGACTTTCTCATAAAAGATGAGAATTGCCAACAAGTATCGGATTTACAGTGCTACATCCCATAGCACCTTGGGAACAGCATTAAGTCATTCAGGATAATTAGAAACTGGTAAACTAACAAATTAATAAGTTATCCCCAGGTGGTCTCAAAAAGATAATATGGTTCCTGCGAAGTGACAAGAGCTCCCAGGGAAACCTGGAGGCACTAGGGATGTCAGGTACCATGATACCTTAGTGGTCTGAACCCATCAACAATCTTAAAATACAGGAAAACAAATACTTTAATTCCCAAAGCAAAATATTTTTCAAAAAACATATTTATAGAAATCGTTCTCATGGACAACTTCATTTTTATAAATTATCAGATGACAAGAATAAGCCTCTGCACATTATCTCATGCTGCTTGGTGCTTGGCTGGAAGCCCAGAAGAGGGTCATGCCTTTATAATGATGAAAACGCAACTATAAAACATCCAAGGCTTTCGAAAGTGCTGCTAAGCGCCCGGAAAATGAGGTTCCTGCACTGTGCTGAACACAGTAGGCACTCAGCAAACATTTGCTAATGAATTTATTTGCTGCTGTGTTGCTTAATTTTTGTACGTTTACTCGATAGACCTTAACAACGATTCTAAGTATCCATGTCACTGGACAAGAAGTTCAGCACTTGTATGGCACCAAAGATTAGTCCTGTGATTTCTTTTCAGTTTCTGACCTGTATATATATAGTGTTTATTATAATATATATTCAAACATAAATCAGTACATAAACATATCATGTTAAAGGTGAGGAACAAATAAGATATTGGTGTGTTTCCATTAATTTCATAATATATAATGATTATATATATATTGTGTATATAATATGTAAATGGTTTTCTGTATGTGGTGTGTGTGTGTGTGTGCGTGTGCGTGTGCGTGTGCGTGTGCGTGTGCGTGTGCGTGTGTGTGTGTGTGTGTGTGTGTGTGTGGTTTTTCCAAGACAGGGTTTCTCTGTGTAGCCCATGCTGTCTTGGTACTCACTCTGAAGACCAGGCTGGCCTCAAACTCAAAGATCTGCCTGCCTCTGCCTCTTAAGTACTGGGATTAAAGCATGTGCCACCACCACTGGCCATATATTTTTTATATAATTAAAATTTTATTATAATTCATATGTAATTAAGTTTAAGTTTTTTGTCATAATAAGCAAAAATTCAAACCTAATTTGGAACCAAGATCTGGAAGAATATTTAAGCTTCTGTGACAACCCTGACCATACTTCTCAATATTTAAACAAGGAAAACTCCACCCCCACTGCGAAGGTGTTGAGAACATAAGGCTGTAAGACCCAAGATTATATCTTGCCAACATATACTTTTATATGCATTCAGTATGAATCAGCAAAACATGACTGACACCATACATGGGGGCGTATGAGTCAGCACATTATGGCTTACAGCAGATGTCCAGGGAACCCCAAAATAAATAATCAAATAATCTGTTATACAATTATTTTGGGTAGAGTACCACTTTTGTGTGATTCTGCATACTTAGGGCCTTGAGGTCAAGAACTTCTAGCCTGAGTTGGAGTTTTGTCAGCCTGCCTAATGTGTTTGTCTGTAGGCCAGGCCAGCTTGTACTTGGGTGCCTGCCCACAACTGTCTGCCTAGTGACCTGTGTGTTGGTGAATAACTTATGTTTTATCAGTGGGTGGCTCCTTACAGTTTCGAAGTTCCAAGCTTTCCACTACCCTCCTTCTTTCCTGGCACAGGAAAAGCCATATGGGAAATAAGTATTGATAAAAGATAAGGTATCATTTCTAATAAGACAATGCCATTTGCTATTTTTTTCCTAGCTTTCTATATGAAGTACTTATATGTCAAAACAAACTAATTCTGTGCTTGATGAAGAAAAGACAGTTAACATGAAGATGAACTGCATTTAATTGGCAAGTTTGAACACTACATATATTCACACACATGCAAAGCTGAAACATTGTATCTGCGTAAATGAACCATTAACTAAAACTATGTACACTACCCATGACAAAAATAACTATGACCAGAGCTCCACATAGGTCCACACTTGCACAAACCTAAAGCCAACTTAATTGTGTCATTTAAGAGTTCACACATAAATAAAGGTATCGCATTTCATTAAAATTATTCCTTTAATCTGGAACATGTATGTGTATACTTTAAAGATTTGGGAATACAAGCTTTTCTCACCTTAATTCCCTAGGAAAAATGCCAGGAACTAGAATTTAATGTTCATAGACAAAAAATTCATAATAATTTCTGAATATGAAAAAAACTAAATATTCTTCATAATAAAATTTAATTGATGTTAAAAGGAACAACTTCCTACATGAGAGGTCTACACATGCAAAAATATTTGTGGGTTAATTCATTACAGTGTAACCTATTATAGGGCATTATAAATGTCTAGTAAACTCGAATCGAGATCATGACCTGCATTATTAAATCAGTTGTGATTGACAGGTTACCATGTGAAGATCTGCCATGGACTTAAGAGCTGTGCATTCTGCTTTACATGTGCCCATCATTGTGGGTCAAGAAGAGTCGCATTCCTGGACAGCTTTCTCAGCTATACCTTCTTAGCTGATTGTTCACCTGCCATTTAATGCATTTGATACGAATAAACTTTTAAAACATAAATGTCCTATCTGTATTTATTATTTACCAGTTTTTATGCATTGAAAAAATATAAACACAGTATTACCTAGACCATAATTTATTTCCCCCATTCCTCAAAAATAGTTCAAACTATTCAAATCACTAATAAGAATGATGACATAGGTGGTAATTAATGATGACAGACACATTAGAATTTGAAAAAGATGAAAATTAAAAATGAACAGTAATACCAATTGGGAAAAAATAAAGCCATTATGTCTATACTTATATAAATTCTAACACATAAAACAAAATATAAAGAAAAATAGAGTAAAACTAATAATGGGAAGAGTTAATAAAATTGCAGAATCTTTAGGTAAGGAAGTAGAATATGTTTTTTATAGTAGATATCCTCTGTTTAGCTATTTGCCTACGTTTATTGGGTAAGTTTTTATAACACTTCACATTGTGCAAGTTTTTTCATAGTCTTTGAGATTCCCATTCTATTTTTAAAATATTTATAATGCTTTAATATACATTCACCTTTCATTAATAGATATTTTTCTTATACAATGTATTCTGAGTGTAGATTCAACTCCATCTATGACTCCCAGTTCCTCTCTATCTCCCATCCATGAGGTTCTACTCCCTTTCTGTTTCTCATTCAAATACACAAGGCTTCTAAGAGACAACAAACAAAACAAAATAGAACATAAGAAGACAAACAAAAACCATCACTTAGGTATTGGACAAGGCAAACTAACAGAAAAGAGAGACCTGAGAGACGTCACATGAGTCCCGCTTGTTCACTCATTAAGGAGTGCCTTAAAAACACAAACTGAAAACTGTGCTATCCACCTGGGGCAGACCTGTGTACACCCTATGCTTGCTGCTTCAGTCTCTGTGAGCTCATATGAGCTTTGCTCAGTTGACTCAGAGTGTCTGGTTTTCCTGGTATCCTCCATCTGCTCTGGCTCTTACACTCTCTCTGCCTTCTCTTCCTCTGGGGTCCCTGACCCTGAGGGGAAGGATTTGATAGAGACCTCCCATTTAGAGTTGGGTGCTCTTGGTTTCACTCTCTGTGGCTGTGGGTGTCTGTGTTTGCTATCATATGCTGCAGGAGAAATCTCTTTATGATGTTTATTTGCCTTTTTAAAAATATTTGCTGGTTCATTACAAAGTAATGATTGGTGATCACTATGGAAGAAGGAGAGACAAGCTCCCAGCAGTGATTCTACTAATCATTTCAAAGTTTGAGACATCTTGTTAGAAAGAATCAAGCAAATGGAGGCTGCCATTCAAAAGGAACAGCCATAATCATGAGACACCTATAAAACATTACAGAGATTTCCTTTCCTGTCTTCCATGGACAAGGCTATGGTAGAGAAATGTAAACCAGAAACACTGGTTCATACCACATATTCAGGACACTCCCAGAAAGCCAGGAGCAGAGGCAGTTGATTTACTGATGCCATATCATAAACCGGACTTTCTGAGGGGAAAATGAGAACACACATCAGGACAGTGCTTGGTAACAAGCAGACAAACCCACAAGGTGTAATTAGGGTTACGTCTCTGTGAAAGTAAAATCATTCAAGCGGATGAAGTAATTTAATTTAAAAGGGTTTAGGGAAACAGACATCCATCACCCTGTAAATAGGAATGAAAATGAACCTGATTTTGAGAGGAAACAAGTCGTTAGGTCACCTAATAAACAGTGTGATTATCTTCTAAACAACAAAGAAGTTTATATTTCATATCCAAACAATCCAAAAGATATGGATGTATATTTATTATATTATTGCACATACAGGAGTTTTTCTAAAGATGATAAGATAAAAATATGTAGGTCTTAATCACTTGAAAGCAAACATTAAAAAGAGGTTATATGATTTTTCAGTGTAAATGCTTGCCTTTTATGGATGAAATGTAGTAAAATGTTGACTTTTAAACTGCCAACTCTTTTCATCAGTTGACAACCGAGAATTCTTCAAATGAGAAGACTGATTTGGCGATACTTTTCTTGACTTCCAAATCAGCTATGTCTGTTTAGTAATGTAAACATTCGCTATTTTGTTTGTTCTGTGAATATATGCTATGAAATACATATGTATCTATAATTTTAGCCCTGAGATGAACACGGAAAAAGTGTATGGCATCTTGAGAGTTGATCTGTATATATGTACCCATGTTTAAAGGACGACCTAAGTAGGCTTTCTGCAAAACAACAACAATAGGAACAAAAGACCGTTGTGTAGAGAAAGGAATTGATAGTCATATAAGATCACAGGTGCTTCTTTTCTATCTTTATTTTTTACTTATTCACTTTATATCCTGCTCATCGCCCACCCTCCCAGTCAGTACCTCCCACAATCCTTCCCCCATCCCCCTCTCCCCTTCTTCTCTGAGTGGGTGGGTCCCCCCCTGGGTAGACTCCCACCCTGGCACTTCAAGTCTCTGAGAGGAGAGACACTTACTCTCCCACTGAGGCCAAATAAGGCATGCCAGCTAGAAGAACATATCCGACATACAGGCAACAGCTTTGGGGACAGCACCTGCTCCAGTTGTTCAGGACCCACATGAAGACCAAGCTGCACATCTGCCATATATATGTGTTTATAATGGGGAAATGTTTAGTAAACAAGTCTTCACCTCTGCCTGACACCCAAGACTATTCTAGAAGGTTGCTACCCAAGATGTCAATGTTGAAAATGCAAAACCAGCACTGCTGCAGAAGGAGGCATGGGTGCAGAAGCCTGAATCATTCACTCTCTCAGGCTGGATTTTGGTGAACATTCCAAGAATCCATGGGAAAGCTGACAAAGGTCTTTGAAATATTCACAACCCCTTTGGGGGCGGGATATCAGATATTTACATTGCAATTCAGAATAGTATTAAAATTACAGTCATGGAGTAGCAACAAAATAATTTTATAGATGGGGCTCACCACAACATGAAGAACTATATTATGGGGTCGCAACATTAGTAAGGTTGAGAACCACTGCTGTAGAAGAACAAAGTGTAGAATAGCAAAGTGTTTACAGCCATATCACTTACCAGATCAAGAACACTACTGTAGAAAGATACATTAAACAAATGTAAGTAGTTAAAAATCAAAAGATACAAAGGTGAATCTAGAACAATTTCAGGGACATAAGGATTTAGATTTTAATTTAATTTAAAATTTAAAAGATAATGAGTGAAAATAACTAAGTAAAATCAGTAATATGTTAGGAAATGTTAAAATGGTTATGCCTGTGTTAACAGAATATTCAATGATATAGAACTAAAATATTAAGCAAATCACTATATATTAATTATATTTAATAATTATAGAAATGTAAAAACTAAAAAATTGAAATTATCAATGCACAACCTAAATCCCAAGGAACATGAAGAATGATAGCAAAGCATCATGGGGAAAATCCTTAATTATAAGTTGCTGTCAACTCACAGTTTAATGTGATTATCATTCATATGTACAACAGGATATTGGGGATACATTAATTATACAGAAAGAAATTTCAAGAATAATCTTTTGGTGATCAGAGAATATGGAACTAAGAAAGCTGAAAAATTGGGAACTGCCTAATGGAATGGTATAGGTAGCTAAGAGTGCCTGGATTTGCAGATAGATTAGTAGAATGTGATTTGCAATGCAGATTAGTTTAGCAGACAGCTAGTGTGACCTGGGTGAGCATGGCTTCAATTTAATCCCCAGTATAAACACTACTTTTACCTCTACATTATAACAATAAGGTTTTGCAACCTGAAGAAAGTCTTAAAAGTATATGAATTATGGTATCATAAACATGTTACTATACACTTGTGGAGGTCATAAGGCAGCTATGAGAGTTAACTATTTCCTTCTACCATGTGAGTTTTGAGAAGAATAAATAACAGACCAACAGGTGTGGCAGCAAGTGCCTCTACATGCCGAGCCATATCGACATCCCAGAGAATTCTTTTTAATAACAAACTCTGAAAAGGCCCTAAGTACAATATCAAATATATATCTTGCAATAACAGTGGGGAGACAAAAGGGGCTAGCATTTTAGAACTAGTTGCCAAACACTTCCCAGTTTTGTGAAAGATAGAGATATATATATTCAAAACACCTAGTAAACTGCACTCAGTGTATACAAATAAAACCATACTTAGACATGCACAACGATAAAGTTGTAAATGCATATAGAGAAAAACAAGGCATTGAATGAGGGATTAAACCAGTTCAAATGACTACTGGGTGCTTCAGAAAGTGTAAATCAAATATGTGTGGTCTTGGATCTGGGAGGGGGTTGAGAAATTATGTCTCTTAGTTACACCCTTGACGTTTCACCAATGTGACTGCATAACTATTAACTTAAAAAGGACAATAGCAACAGACAAGTCAAAGTAGATAGGGTAAAGCCTGTGGTCTCCACCCTACACAAAAAGCTACACACAACTCAGAAATACCGAGAATGAAGTTCTTCTCCAGGGAAGAACACACCAACTAGCTATGCAACTAGCTATGCAATACCATGTGGCCAGCCTTGACAACCTAGGCAAGTGGTTGGAGGGAGGAAAGAGAAGGTGATACAATCATATTATTATCTCAAGTTAATAAAAGGAAAATAATTTTAAAAGTGTGAGTGTTATAAAACAGTGGGAACGAACTAAAATTCTGAAAAAGAAAGACAGCGTTACCCCAGAATTCTGTATTAAATGAAATTTTCTTTTAAGAAAGATGTTAAATCAATGAAACCATATTGTTATCTAATCTACAGTTTTTTTTCCTTTCCAAAGTTTACTGAACTTCACAGATCATTACACAGACTGACTAAAAACAAAAAGAATACTACAAGCACATAATCACAGTTTTACTTTTAAAAAACCTAAATAAAAGTTTTTCAAACTAAAGTGATTTTCACCAAATAAAAATATGAAAACCTATAGATAGTAACTAAAAATATCTAGGTGAGTTAAATGAAAGGTATTGTTTATTCTTTGTGACTTGTCTAAAATGCAAATGAAAATGCATCTTTGCATTGAAAGGTTAGTAACCTATGGAGATATAAAATACAGATGTATGTTATAGTTGTAGCTAAGTATTGAAAAGATGGGAAATGTGTCTAAATAGACTCAAGATATCTATAGTTTTTATAATGATACACAAGTTGGAGCTCATCATTGCTTCACTATATCTGATCAAGAAAGGATCATGAGGGACTATGTGATATTAATGGTCATGAAAGAAAAAGTATCATTCTCTTCATTGGTGTGGCCACTTATTAGTTTTCCATGTTTCAGTAAATAACCCCCGAGTTATACAAGCAACCAAAATTTAGCACATATAGGTCTCATGCAAACACAAGAAATGTAAGCATGGAGTGGAGATGGAGCTTGTTGGCAAGAAAGGTCTCTGTAGAAGAGAGAAGGGAATGAGAAAGAGGGTAGGGGATGAAATGATCAAATTCATTATGTTCGCTTATGAAATTGTCAAGGAACAAAAAGTTCATAGAACCAAAGCCCTCGAATCTAAGTGTCTACCTTAAGAAAATGGAATGGAAAAGGTTGAATTGCAAATATGAAAAAATAATAATACAAAATAACAAAATAACAAAAAAATAAAAAAACACAACAAAAATAAAAGTAAAAGCAAATAATCAGTGAAAATAGAACAAATTTAAAAAATTAATAGTGAGAAAAAGGTATATCTTTAAAATTATTAATAAAATTACTGAGCATGCAGTGATTCCGGAATATGGAATGCATTTATAAATAAGGTGTATCAGGAAGAAACACATGTCATCACTAAGGTGACAACTGAACAGAATGGAGAATAAGAGATCAATACACCACATGATAGTACATGCGCCAACACAGAAAACACCACTTACTGCAAAGACACATTCAAACAAAGGACCCTTTAAAATAGGTGCTTTTAAATAAGATTAATAGGAAACATTCAAAATATGAAAGTTCAAAGCTATGTTTTTATGCATGAATTCCCTTAAGCAGTTACAGATAATAAAAAGGAAGGCATTCCAACAACAACAACTTCTAGTAATAGGAAAAGAAAGAATCTTTACTATTTGTGGGACAAAATTTACTGTGCCCCCCCCAAAAAAAACCAAAATAAAACCTCACTATAATAGAAATCTTGGATTAGTATCCTTTACTAATACTGGTAAAAAATCCTTAGTAAATATTACCTAAGTGAAATCACCAATAACCTAAGAAAGGAAAGCTCACACAAGGAATCCAAGATTGGCTTGATAGTTGAAGTTTATCAGTGGGTACTTTATCATATTAACAATGAAGACTAAAAGGGGATGCTAGTATTCAACATATTATTTTCAAAAATATAAAATGGTTATAAAAAGAAAGCCTATGACATAAAACAATAGAAAAAGTAATTTATACTACTATAATTTTAACTCTGTCAAGCCAACCAGATAAACAAGTGTTAGTCAATAACTTGCTTTGTAAAAAGACAATAAACCTGTAAATAAGTTTCTTATATTGAAACAAATGAGCAAGGTATAATGATTATACACTTGTGATTCTAACTACTTAGGGGCAGGTGGCCAACTTGACACCACCCAGTGAATATAACAGAACCTTGTCTGAAAAATCAAACAAAATATGTAGCTTATAATCTACATAACTGTACAGATAAATTATGAATATTGTCCCTTAGTCCTAGGAAGAAACAAGTATATCTGTTTTGGTCCTGTTATTTTATGCACAAATTACTAGTTAATGTGATAAAGTAAGAGAACGAATGTAATCACATGAAAAGAAAGGGATGACATAGGGTTGGGTTATTTATGATGAAGCAAATCATCTGAATTAAGAAGCAGAAAAGGAATCTATGCAAAAGACAGTGTCAATATCTCTAGACTAAAAAAAAAATAGGTACTTAGTTGGTAATAAATACAAATAAGATTCATTATGAAAGCTTCACTATGAGGAGTATGAAATGGTAAACTTAATGGGAGATTTGAAAAATTTGTAAAAACAACATTGAAATCTTCACAAAAAATAAAAAACAGACCCACAAAAAACAAAGTATATAAGGCAAGACACCGTGTCTATGAGCTGGAAGACATCAGCTTTCTCAAATCAATCCTTAAGGTAGGCACAAACCAAATAAATTCTCTGTACCCTTTTCTATAGAAATTGATAAAGAGACTATGAAATCTGTTATCTATATACAAAGGGCTTTAAACAGCTGGAACAGTTTGAAAAATATTGAATGGCTTGTAGAGACTGATTTTGTAAAGACAATCATCAAAAGGGTATTCAACCAGCACGAAGTTAGACTTATAGATCAATGGAATGCAAACGAGACTTCAGAGATAGATTGACACCTTTTCAGGCAATTGATTTTTAGCAAAAGTGACAAGATAATTTGATAGGGAAACAGATGGCCACTGCAAGAAATGACATTAGACTAATTGCATATTCAAGGAGAAAATGCTGTCTGTGAGCTGTACCTCAGGAAAAGCAGAAAACTGTATACATGGTTCTAAGGTCAATGCATAAAATGAAACATGAACCCTACAATATAAAACAAGATAAACCCTTTTGATTTTGCATTAGGAAAATCTTTCTAAAGTTGAACATCAAAAGGAGAAAACTACAAAAAAATTATAAATTTTACATACTGAAAACCAAAATCCTGTCTATCATGCACCAATGATCAAATGAAATTCTGGATTGAAATTTCAGAACAAAAATGAGCAAATAAATAAGTAAAAACTTCAGTCTTCAAACTTTGCTCTTTGAAATATACTTTTGGGCTATTAAGATATCTCAGAGCAAAGTGCTTATCTTGAAAGCTTGAGGACCTGAGGTCTAGTCTCAGAACTCTGCTTGGTTTTTATAATCTTTAGTTATTTGGTTACAAGTGTAATCCAGGAGGCTGGGACACAGAGATAGGCAGGCAGGCCGTTCCCTGAGTCCTACTTGCTGAGCCCAGTCCAGTGAGGGACTGTCTCAGAAACAAGGTAAAAGGCACTGGAAAACTGAATGATACCTTAGCCTGCACAGGCTAGACAGAACCACAGACAACCTCGGAATGCTAATAGTGGCAGAATATTTTTCCCCAGTGAAGACTGAAGCAATTGGTTATTTAATCCCAAATGACCATAATATTATGCAGATTTAGCAGACCACACTTTTGTTTTTTTGAATGTGTGTGTGTTGCATGTGTAACATATTACATGTGGCATGCACATACACACAAATAATTACAAAAGAGAGGCCATGAAGCATGAAGATGACAGCAAGGAGGGAGGGATATACTGAGGGTTTAGAAAGAGGAGGGGGAAAATATTTTAAATTTAAAAGAAATATAATGAATGAAGATGCTCCAGACTCTTCTATAGAGTCTCAAACTCAATGATTCCAATGGCACGAAAGTTCATAGATTCAAGGAAATGAAGACAGAAAACTTAGCTGTGATGTGGGTTTTCTGTATGAGTTACAAGAGAAATTAGATTAATTTGATATGTAGAAGATCACAGAAGTTTATAATTCCTTGATTTGTTGCTCGTGATATGTGAATTAATATACTCAATGATTTCGGAAAATCTCCCAAACATTCTTGGAAAACTGAAGAAAGCTTTCCTGGCTGGATAAGTATATCCCAAATCCTACAATTCATATAAAACAGTGGCAGAATAATGAATAATTCCTCCCTAAAATCAATAGAAAATGATTGGTACCTATCTAATTCAAGTTTCTTGGAGGCCTGTGCATTGCAGTAAGATGAAACAGAACATAGATAGACAAAGAAATAATAAATATAGGCATATAATAAATGATAGAAAACATATAAAATGTAATAGGTAAATATAAACAATTTGTATTTAATAGATTATATAGCTATAAATAGACAGATCAACAGATAGATAATAGATGAATGCTAGATTAAATAATTGATAAATCCTAGACTTATAGATGAGGATAAAGGAGAACAATGAATGTTTACACAACTTAAAGATAAACGAAAAGCTCTTAGGCTGATCTTTCAACACAAGCTAAAAAGGAAAAATAATTATCATACTTCATTAAGGAAAATTTCTTACTTACTAAAGAAAACCATGACTGAAATGAATAGGAAGTTAGTAAGCTGAGGAACTCACAGTGGGTGAAATACTGCCATTGTTAAAACTGGGATGAGAGATACAGGAGCTTATTACAGATTCCTTCCAACATTCACCAATATGTAGAAATTATCATGAAAAGATTAAAAGTACAAATATAATATCCAAGAAATGGCCCAAGTGTTTTTAATAGATCACTTACACTACATGTGTTGAATATTTCTTATTTCTATTGATCCAGCTGATTGGTTGTCTATATTCTTCCACATTCCTGATGTCATTTTGATCTGAATTTTTTACTTTATAATATTAAGCTTTCTGTGCCTCAATTTCATCTTAGTATTTTGTATTATATGATTAATATATCTTTATACTATTTGAGTAATAGGGTAGTGTTACATGTTTTGTTGTTAACATAAAGAGCTTAGACAATTTAAATGATTGAAATTTGCCTACTACATGGTAAACATTAAAAAAACCTTATCTATTACAATATTATTGCATATGTACACTAGCTCACACATATCAGTCAGTCTAAATATATATTTCAACAGGCCAGTATGAACAGTAATTTGGGGGTAGCTAATATCCATTTCCTTAGCTCTTGCAATTGATGAACGCAAAGTGCACTTTGTCATAAGTCTTTGTCTATTTGATATTGAAATGAAGCTGTTTTCTATTCTTTGTACCAGAGAACATGTGCGAATGAATCTCGTCACTACTCAGGCCAAACATGGAACACATCCAGAAGGCAAACTCTCTGGTTCACAGCTCGTGAACACGCCTGGACTGAATTCTCAGGCAAGTGACTAAGCAGCTGTGTGACCTGAGGCTGATATTTAATGTTTCTGAGCTTCAGTTTCTTCATTTAGAAAATGAGGTTATAGCACCCCATGGGTGTGTACTTAGGAATAAAAGAAATTTACTATGTTTAAAACTTCAGGACTAAGTACAGCACATAACATAAACTCAATAAGTGAAGTCCTTTTTTTTTTCTTTTTTTTTTTTAAGCTCAAGAAATATTTACTGTTCTAAAAGATGTCTCAAAAACTGTTGGAACGGCTCCAGGATATGTTCTAGGAAATGCTTTGTTGGAGGGGAACATCTAGTTAGATGTTTTCATGCCATGTCAGGCATGAAACGCACGCCAAATATATTTTTTAAAAAATCAAAACAAGGCTTCATCTTTTCCAGGCAAGCCTCGAACTCACTTTATGGCCAAGGATGATGTCGACCTTCTAACATCCCTGCCTTCTCCTCTGGAGCGCTGGGGTGACAGTTCTGCATTCCCTTGCCTGGTTTCATATTCCAAATTTTAAAACTAAATCAAAGACTCTGAAATTATCAAGAAAGGAATAAAAGTATAAATATAATCACCAAAGAAATAATATAGGTATTTTCAATGAATCACTTGAACTACGTGTGTCAAATATTTCTTATTTCTACTTTTCCAACTAATTGGTTGCCTCCATTCTTCCATATCACATCCTGGATAATATCATTTATATCAAGTATTAATAAATCAGTAAGCACTATTTAGTGAACGACTGTAAGTTCTTCATTTTGTACTTTCCCAATGCATTCTACTTTTCTATTTTCCTCTTTATTCATTATATTGGCCCTTGCAGGATTCCTGATTTGGTATTTTATTCAAAATGTTCTCCTGCTAGTCACATTTCTTTTATGTGATTATGTTGCCTTATTATAGCCAAACTTCTTTCTAATTTATTTAATTTCAGGACAGACATGAACAATACATATGCATGTGTATTTTACAGTGACTTAAAAATATGCAAATACACAGGAAATCTTACAGGTAGCAAATGCTTCCATTTAAAACTTTCATCTTTATCTGCTTTCCAATTTTGCTTGATTGACTCATAAGAAGAACATGTCTATCCAC
Organism: Tokudaia tokunoshimensis; assembly: GCA_036184795.1. Lineage (NCBI taxonomy): Eukaryota > Metazoa > Chordata > Mammalia > Rodentia > Muridae > Tokudaia > Tokudaia tokunoshimensis. The sequence goes on along the minus strand of BTHU01000003.1, from coordinate 132,710,603 downwards.
AATGCTGTGCATGGAACAATTACCATGCCTAGTACTCTAATCATAAGTGAATTATGCACCATATCTAAGCAGGTTAACATTAAATGCTTAGGCTCATTAAATGATTATGTGTGACAGCTCCCTCTTACACAGAGGTGTTGTTGGCAGATGCAGAGACCGATTCCTAACAGTTATAGAAGTTAACATTGCTTGACAGCCACCATATGACAGGCAGGGCATTAAACACTTCTCATGCATTTTGTCCTTAAATACTTCTATCAGCTTCATGATGTGAATATTACCATCTCTACCACTTTATGAGGCTTTGGAAATTTTCATAAAGACAGAGATGTGAGTTAAAGCCTTTGCTTCTACTCTGACCCTGTCATACTTAACAGTGAAGAGAAACTTCAGAGACTGACTATAGAAAAGGGCTAAAGCAGCAAATAACTAAAGAAAATTCTACTTAAGTAGAATAAACAGGGTCTGGTTACTGGTGCTGCATACAGAAATTAATCATGCATTTACTTTGATTTTAGATCTAGATTCTACCAGTGTTTCTACGGAGAGTACTCAACTGTGAGATATTCTAGAGTTACTGCTATGAAAGTCTGAATTCAAGAACGGGTGCAAGCAAAGCTGAGGAAAAATGTTGTACGTACAGACACTAAAAGCCGAAACGTAGGCCAGAAATAAAAAATACTTAATATGCAGGCAGAAAAGGAAGCCTGAGAAAGGATTAAAAGGGATACAAAGTGAACCAGATACTTGAAAAAGTTCAGATGGAGGAGTTGACATATTAATGAATAAATGTCCAAAGATTTAGCAAGAATACAAAAATATGTAGAGAAAAACAAGGAGGAGCTCTAAAGAAAAGTAACAAAAAAAAGAAATATATATATATATATATATATATATATATATATATATATATATATATGCTCTGAGAGACAATGTGGTTATCCTGAAAGGCCACACTCAACTCATTAGAATGTATATTTTCAGATATATGAAAGCCATAGTGTATCACATGCACTTTCATGGAAAAAAAGAAAGAAAATTTCACTTTAAGAAGAGAGAATTTAAGGTGAAGTTCCAGAAAATAAGGAATCAGGAACAGCAAAGAAATAGAAAAATATGTTGTACATAGCTGAAAACTCTTTGATGCTTAAAGCACACTGAGAGACATAGACACGCAGAAGCACACACACACACACACACACACACACACACACACACACACACACACACGGAATCCACTGATGTTTAGTTAGACCTAAGTTTGAAACAAAAATCCTAAAACATATTAAAACACTTGTATATAAAATACTAACGTGGATAAAAATCTAACTCAAAGCAGGTCCTTTGACTCATGTTGTCAGACCAGAAGATGTGACTATTGTTTAGTGTTGATATTATTTTAGCCAGAATAAAATTTTAATACTTATTTTAATATTAAAAATATACACAGGATCTATAATGTACAAAGCAAAAAGAACAAACAAACAAAAAGTCATCAGTCAGGTAGAAACTTAAAAAACAACAATGAAGAAGAAAACCAAAAACAATATCTGTCAAACATATTTTAAGTTTACAAAAAATTTCAACGGGATCACTAGCCACAAGGAATATGCTAAAATCGCAAGTTCAAAAACAGAAAGAACATATTTAAAAGGGCAGATGCATGTTACTTAACACAGAACTAGAATTTAATGGCAATCCTCTAGAAATAAAAATAGAAACAAAAAAGAAAACCAGAAATGTGGCCACAGCACTGCAAGCTTCAGATAAGGCATTTCATGGCATAGGCAAGTATTGGAACAGCGGAGGGAGAATCACAGACATCAAGCATTTCTGGCAATAGTGATATTCCATGCTTTACTCCAAGCACCAAATAAAAAACATAGAAATATTGGAATTAAATTGGGAGATTTTGCTGGGCAATAAAACCTATGCTTTACTAGGTAGATTTTATAATTTGCTTGCATGTTCCTAAAAGTATTGGTGTAAGAAATCTTAGTTTGTAAGGAAAAAACCACAAGAAGGAAGATGGAGTTTGAAAACTTTAACCCAGGAATCCCAGTATTTGAGACATTAAGAATGTAACAGAAGGACCAGGATCTAGAAGACTTGGGAACGGTAAATAATACCTAATTGTTATATACAAAATTCCATATACAGCAATTGGTGGATTAATATTATTTCAAATACACATAGGTCTATGATCTAAATATAAAGGACACTTTGGGAAATACTAAAGATTAATATTGTGTATTAATTTCACCTTTAAAATAAATCTAAATAAAAAAGTAATTCACAAGTGTGAAAATTTGTAAGTATAGCCTTAAATTATTCTTAAGTTAAATAAACTGTAAAAGAGTGTAATAAAATTATGAAATGACAGTGAGGAGAAAAGGCATGTCTTGTGGGCTACTTCTAGAGCAGCACTGAGAGGAATGTTCACAAATTTAAATGTATTTACCAGAAAATAAGACAGATTACAGTATAGATGTTTCTCAGGGAAAGAAAAAAGAAGGAAAGAAGAGGAGAGAGAGAAGAAGAGGGGGAGAGAGAGGGAGAGAGGGGGAGAGAGAGAGAGAGAGGGAGAAAGAGAGAGAGAGAGGAAGAGGGAGAGGGGGAGGGAGAGGGAGAGAGAGAGAGAAAGAGAGAGAGAGAGGAAGAGGGAGAGGGGGAGAGAGAGGGAGAGAGGGGGAGAGAGAGAGAGAGAGGGAGAAAGAGAGAGAGAGAGGAAGAGGGAGAGGGGGAGAGAGAGGGGGAGGGGGAGAGAAAGAGAGAGAGAGAGAATAGTTTTAGCATATACCTATATTCAATCACTCCTGGAACTCCAAAGGTAGCCAATTCAACATGTCACAGGATAGTTACAAATCGGTGATTATTTGTAATAGTTAATATATAGAACCAATCTACTTATTCAAGAACATACGAATAAATAGAAAAAAAATGTAGTATACATGCACAATGGGATTGTGTTTTAGCCATAAAGAAAAATGAAGTTATACCATTTGCAGAAATAGATACAATTAGAGATAATGATATCGAGTATATTTAGCCAGTCTCAGAAAGGCAAGTACCATATGTCCTCACATTTGTGGCTTCTAGATTTTATACAAATATATAAAATCATGTACAGGAACATGACATGAAAGTCAAAGTGGAAGTCTTTAGGCGAACGAGAGAAGCCAATAGAAGCCAAGTGGAATGAGGTCAGGGCAGGTAGAAAGACATGGGAGGTATGCCCAACATGCTCTTGCATAAACATGTTAAACTCACAGGAAAATAAAACAGGTTAAAATGGTGAATGCTATTTCTAACTTGAAATTTTTCTAAAGCAATATTAACTTAAAAGTACTCAGAGGAAGGAAGACTTCCTTGAACATACATAAATGAAATAAATATGTCCTTTCAATGTACAGGATAAGTAAGTCAACATTTGATGATTTGAAAGGAAAGTGAGAAAAACAGAAGCTTGGCACCTGAAGAGAAGTGCTTTGTTCAGGAATAAGAGGCTGCTGGCCATAAGTGTGGGTGGGAAATTGTAAAGAACAATTAGAAATATGTTTCTGCTTCCCTCCCACCACTGCCTTGAGCTGAATGAGGCCTGATCTGGAGCTACAGTGGCTCAGAGCTCCGCTCCAGCTGTCTGCAGAAATAAATCAGGGTCGGAGAGAGCAGAGTCCTACCCATGTAGAGACACAAGAGAACAGAAAAGAAAGCAAGCTTTTTTTCTCCAGTTTTCTTTTCCTCCAAATTCTTAAATTTGATAATTACAAGCTAATGGCCTGAACTTCTCAGTGTGTTGTGAGTTCTGTTGCTTTCTAAGTTTAACCTGAGGGCACTTCAATTCTGAGAAATTCTAACATTTTGTAATGTACTAGGTGACTTTATTTCTTGAAATTACATTTGTTTTTATTTCTTATTTTTTAAGTCATAATATAATCATAGCATTCCCTCCTTCTCTTCCCTCCCTTCATACCTTCCCACATCTCCTTGCTCTGAAGCCATGGCCTCCTTTTACATTAGTTGTTCTTACAATCATGAAAATTTTCTCTTGGAATTCAAATATAAACAAAATAGAAAGTTTACACAAACTTTAAAGGACAAGATGTGAAAAATATACTCAACAGGAAACAGAGTATAAAAATCTAAGAGAAATTACTAGTGTCACCGCGAGACTAGACAATACAAAATAGAACAAGAACTTTCACAGTCTACCTGTGTGTTCTACAAATATGGGAAGCAGTGGACTAGAGCTGCCTGTGAACAAAGATGCACTTACATCATTACATAACAAAAAAGTAACTGCATCTTTGATTTCCAATAGATAATACAACCACAGCCACTGAATTGAAGAATTGTATGTAAAATTCAAACCTTGATAGGTTTTACCAAAACTACTTTTTTGGTCTTGGGGAGAGATTCAGACAGATTTGGGATTTTTACTCCTTAGTGTTGTTGTCATTGTTATATAAAACATTAAGACAGTCCATCCATAAAGGAAATAGTGAAAATGAAGAATCTCAAAATGCTTAACACATTACATATGTTTTAATACATTACCTATAAATATAGCCAGTATTCATTTCCTTATATGCATATATTATGCATCAATCAAATCCAACTGTCTGCCATTCTTACATCTTCATTCTTCCTCATTCTTTCATCTACAACTTCATTCTTACATCTCCCTGCCACCAGTTTCCTTCCAAATGCCTGGTAGTTCCTCTTCTGCTCATTTTTGTTTGAGATTACACATAGAACATGCAATGCATATCTTGATAGCCTGATTTCCTTCAGCTCCAACCATCTTTCTGAAAATGATAGGATTCCTTCTTTTTGGCTGCATGATGCGAAACTGTGGCAATTTTTAGCTATCAGCTCAGACCTGTCACACCCAGACTGATTCTCCACAACAGCCCCAATAAAGAAACACAGGCGTGCACAAGTATCTCCTGGATGCTGCTGCCACCTTCTGTGGCTATACAAGCAGGAGAAAGATGATCCTATAAAAAACAGTTCTATGTGCAATTTTGTGAAGAAACTTAGCCCATTTTTCCATAAAGAACAATGTTCTTACTGCCAATATCTGAAAGTGAATCCATGTTGGCTCTGGTCTTTAAGCTTACTCTCACTCTTTACTTTTTTGTGATAATCACTCTAATTGGGGTTCCAGGGAATTCCACTGTGGTCCTAATGTAAACTTCTCCAATTGCTAATGAAATTGAGCATTTCCTTGTGCTTGTCAGTTTTTTTTTTCTGTAAATAGTCTCCATTCAGATCATTTGACATTTATATTTGGATTAAATGGGGTTTTGTTGTTTCTTGTTTATCACAGTTTATGGTTTTAGTTCTCCACATATTCCTAATATTAACCCTTCATCAGATAGATAACTGTCACACAGCTCCCGATGATGCCCGTTAGCTCTTTGTTCTGTCGAGTGTTTCCTTCGTGACACATTTGTATACATATATATATATATGTATATATATATATCCCACAAGCAAAACTACAAAATCCTCCCCAGAACGAATGAACATATGTTTAAGGCATATTACCCTTAAAAGCTAACCAAAATATTTATAGATAGACCCTCCTACAAATCAATAAGAAATCTATCCTAAATAGAGTGTGGAAAGAAAACAAAAGACACAATAAAATTGAGATGCTCAACTTCAGTAGAATTATAAATGGTACAAAAAGGGATTGCAAGAAAGTTCTTGGGGTAGAGGAGTCTTCTGCCATGCTCAGCAAGCTGAGTTCAATTCCTGAGACCCACAGTGGAAGAAGAAAACCAATTCATACAAGTTGTCTTTTGACTTCCACCCATATGCTATGGTTCACATACATAACTTACTTACTAACACATTACAATTAAAATTGTAATTTTAAAAAGATCCAATGATAGAAAGTTGAAATTGGGGAAGTGGAGAGAAAGAATTGAAGTGAATTATTTATTCTAATGTTAACTAACCCCTGATGGACACTAGCAAGGGAACTAAAAACAGGCATCATCTCTTACTCCAGTCCATTTACATAGCTTAAATGAACTTAATAGGCTTTAAAAGCTTCAGAAATAAATATGGGGCTGGGGTTATAGCTAGGTTTGCAGAGTGCTTGTTTATTGGGGACTGAACACCCTAAGTTCTATCACTAGCATAGTATACGCCTAGTGTAGTGATGCATGCCTGCAAACACAGGACTCAGGAGGCAAGAGAGCCCGAAGTTCAAGGTTATCCTTGGCTACATGGTGAGTTCAAAGCCAGTCTGGGCTTCAGGAGGCCCTGTCTCAAAAGACTAAATAATTGATTTTTAAATAGATTAAATACACTTTCTCACGTTTTAAAAGTAAAATTAAATGAAAACTTTTTTTTTAATTTTATTTTATTTTCTAAGTATTTTTTATTTACATTCAAAATCATTTCCCCTTTCCCATTTCCTCCCTCCCCGAAAGTCCCATAAGCCCCCTTCCCTCCCTCTTTTCTCCATTCAACCCCCTCTCATTACTCTGTCCTGGCGTTCCCCTACATTCAGTCTTTCCAGGACCAGGGGTCTCTCCTTCCATTTTAGTTACCATTATCTATGTCTTCAAATGTTTGTATATTTTATCTCTTCTCATTTAATAATTATTTCTCATTTACATGTTGAGTGAATTTGTATTTGCTTCTAGTTCCTTTTGCTTGGATAGCTTAAAGAGGAAGATCACTGAAGCCCAGAAATTCAGTCTGCATGGGCAGGATAGAGAGATCTGAGCAAATATTTTAAGCTTTTAAAAAATGAAACGTAGTCATTTAAATATAAGTATATTTTGTTTTAAAAGTTACCATCATTTTATGTAAAAATTATAAGAACTTTAATATTATTAAATTTTTGTGTTAATCATAATATTCTATAGAGTTTGTGACAGTAATGTTGAACTGTTTAGACTTTCTTGAAAGTTCTTTTTAGGTCAGAAAAGGTTGGAAAGGTAATTGTTCATTTCTAATGGAAAAGATGGCATTGCCCTTATGCACTGATATGGAAGTAAGAACCTGTTTAAAGCTTTTTACTATAATATTTTATTAATTCTTCGATAGTTTCTTACATATGTAAAATGTATTTTAATCATAGTCACCTCCCCTACCCAAACTTATTGAGCTTCATGTTCTTCTTAACTTAACTCTGACTAGATTGCCTGGAGTTCAGACTCTGAGCCTCAGCTCTCCAGCATATCCACCCAGCTGAAATTATATTCCTCCACCATTGCATCTAAAATAGCCTACAAGAGATATATTCGGAAACCAATACATCTCATTCAAAATACCAGAGGAAGGATTCAGCCAAGTTTAATTGCAATTGCCATGTGATATTTGAGATATTTGAGAAATGTTCTTATAATTCACTTCAACTGGAACCATTTGTGTGTGTATTAGGGGCATGGAAATGGGGAGAACTGGCATGTGAATTTGAGACTACATAAATCAGAAGACTTAGAATGATGTGGAAATAGTCAGTATATTTCTTCTTGTTTTGTAAGCATCATAATTTCAAACATATTTTAAAAAGAGATATGGGAGTCTCCCTCAAAGCTGATAGAAAGAGAAATTCAGAAGTGTTGAGTTGAATCCGTGATAAACCAAGAAGACCCTGGAATCTACAGAGACAGCTACAACTGGATACTGAGGAACGTGTTTCTGTACCTATGATCATCATTGTAAAAATAGTACACAAACGACCATTTTATCTGACTGTACCAGTGAAGTGTATTCAAATATCCCAAACTGAGAGATCGATGGCAATATTGAGAAAAGTGGAGAGGAATTTGAGGAGCAAGTGTCTTACCAGGAAATTAATAAAAAGGAGAGAAATAATAAAGAACTCCAGCAATTCATAAAAGAAAAAACAACAACAAAGTGTTTCTTCTTGATAATATCAAAGCATTGAAACCATGCACCCTTGAAATATAACTTTTCTCGTATCTGAGTGTCAAGACTGCTCAAAATAAAATATTCATGCTAATTAGCGTGTGATGAGATGGATATTTTCGCACTCTATAGCGAACATAAACTTGTACCATAATATTACTGGAAAGCAATTTTGAAGTATCCTTTAGAGAGTCTTAAAAACCCTTCACATGTTTTAAGTGAACAATTCAACATCTAAGTGTGAAGTTATTTTTTTTAAGATTTATTACAATGATCAACATATTACTACTCACAATAAAAATTACTGGTAGTCACAGAGTATCCAGGAACAACTTACTTTATTCAGATAAATCTATTTGAAAGCATTGTACCAAAAATCAAATTTTATTTGAGACTTTGTAGGACAGCATAGTCTTAATGTAGTATTACATGGGAGAAGTCAAATATTAAAATGTATTGAAATTTTAATTTAAATTTTATAAAATAAAAAATTTAGTATAGTGTCATAATAAGGATGGAAGAAAGTAGAGCCAAAATATAAACATTTTTATCAATTCTAAAGTGTATTTTATGTACAATATTTAGTATCTTTTCAGTCCTTTTCAAGACATGAATGATCAGAAAAGAAGGGCATGCTATTGTGACCTAGTAGGTCCACTACTGTAAACCTTTCTTTAGTTATTACATGCTGTTACTAAATCTTACCAACTGTGGAAACTTAGAATCCTCTGTAAACAGCCACCCTAAACCAGCACATGTGCTATAGAGTAATTAGTCATAGAAGTACACCATCATTGTGTGCATACACTCTAGAATCATAACAAGTTGGCTTAAATGACAGATTTCCGTGCTTTAATTTATTTGTATGTGAGTCTGTGTGTATGTGAATTGTGTGAGTGTGTGTGAATGTGTATGAACATGTGCCTGTGTGTGATAGTATGTGTGTGAATCTGTGTGAGTGTGTGAATGTGTGTGTGTGTGTGAACATGTGTGAGTGTGTGCATGTCCATGTAGGTGCACACAGGTATATTGTCTGAATGTGTTTATACAGACACATCCTTACAAACAATGAAAAGCCAAACAAAGACACTATATATCCTACTATATTACCCTCTTCCTGATTCTCTTGAGAAAGGATCTTTTACAGAAACTGTATCTAGGAATGTAGCCAGCAATTTTTCCATAGTCCTATAGTTATAGATGCAGAAGACCATGCTTGGTCTTTTACATGGGTATTCAGAATTTGAATAGAATTCACCAACTTTGTGCCACAAGCTTTATCTTTTGCTAAGACATCTCCATAGTCCAACTTTGAGCCACAAGCTTTATCTTTTGCTAAGACATCTCCCTAGTCCCTGCATTAATATTGTCATCCAAAACACAAAAATACTGAAGGCCTAATCGTAATAGTATTCATCTATTTTTAAGTATTTAGGGAATTAATACGTGTGAAATATTCAGGTTAAAAATTTGTTACAATTTAAGAACAGGAAAAGGGAAGAAGGATGGGAGGAAGGAATTTGTGAGGGGAGAACTGGGAGGGAGCAGTGATCAGGATTCAAAATGAATAAGTTAATTAATGGAAAAGAGAAAAAGATAAAAAAGATAAAACAAACCTTGCATTCACATACACATGCAAGGATATTGTACTCAATAAATACTAATCATTTAGTGGTAAATGATCTTATTTTACTTCTCAGGATAAACAAATCAACTAAGTAGTCAGTGTGGATTTGTCTTAGGAAATGTGAAAGGACTCTGGAGTTGCTAAACTCAGGTCACATTTATCCCAGGAACATAAATACAAAGATAACTGATTAACTAGTTGAGAGGAATAATTAAAAAGCAAGAAATTTCACCTAGCCTAATTAAGTAACCATTTCCCACTGATAAATTACAAATTTTACTACTTTTACTACCCATTAAATCAGACTAAATCCTGTTGCTCTCCTTCAGTGGGGGCAATGATGTAATAAGACAGAGAAAGCTGCTGCTGATGTAAATCTATAAAGTATCAGTACAGACCCCATGACTGACAGCTTGGCCTCATGTCTCTTTTTCTGTTTGTTATCTGTTTAATCTAAATAGGTAAGTATACTTAATACCTCTAACATGTCAAGCTCATTGCCAATGTTCTTGGTCTAAGAAAGGAAATTTGGTTTACTGGGATCTCTATTCAGCAAAAGGCATCAATTTAAAGTGGAAAAAAAAAAGAAACATTCCTCGTGTCCTTTCTGTAAAACAAATCATGTATTTACCTCCTACCCCATTTTGATGTCATTTTTCTGATTCTGAGTCTAAAGATCATGTCATGGAATCAAACTCATATGTACAACCTGCAGGAACCTACAGACATATCCCAGTCCTTCTAAACCAATTCTGCATCCTTCAATTATAACATATGTTCTAAATTTTGCACAACTATTTGTGTTCCTGGGTTTACTTCTTCTCCAACATTCTTCAGTGATAACTGAGGATCTTCAGTCTGAAGTCCCTACCTAAGCACCAATCTCCTTCACTTCAACAATTTGGATTTCTACTTCATTCATACACATTAAAATATAAAAATAACAAAGGTAAATGTGAAGATGTCCATGCTTCATTCCTTCAGACTTAGATTATATCACTAATGCTTCTTTCATTATCCCAGAACCTTCTTCCAGTTCTGCAGCCCCATGGCCTGTGTTTCTTATTGATTCTTGCTATGGGTCCCCATTCTCCTCCTGCCTGTGATTCTCTCATTCTCTCTCTCTCTCTCTCTCTCTCTCTCTCTCTCTCTCTCTCTCTCTCTCTCTCTCTCTCTCTCTCTCTCTCTCACACACACACACACACACACACACACACACACACACACACACACACACACGGCTGGAGAAGGCCATGCAGAAGGTTTCTTTGGATTGATGCTGGAAGAGAAGAGTGGAATCTGTTCCCCTGACTGTAATTCCATCTCACATTCAGTGAAACATATCTGTAGAGTTGTGCAGAGTCATGCAGGCCCTCTACTTCACAACCGAGGTTTCTATCATCTTTTGGGTCTAGTCCTAAAGATCTTGGATCCATGCTCGAGCCATTCAATTATCAAAGTTAAAAAATGGAAACACTTGTTTTCTGCTTCTGGGATTTGGGTTCTAGAGTCTATATTATACCTGAGCCTCATTATCTGCCCCTAGCCCCTACCCAGCCCTTACTGTTTTACATTCTTCATTCTTCTTCACTATTGCTCAAGGCTAGACAGAAATCCCCTGAATTCTGGACTTTACTTACTCCACCTCCATACCAGACAAATCATCCCATTCATCTGGACCTTCTTATCTGTCTCCAAATAAAATCTCTCTTTGAAGCAGTTTACCACTGCCTGCAAACACAGACATTTTGATTTGTCAGAAACAAAAACATCTGGTTTGTCCCATCCTGTTCTGATCTCTTCCTCTCTCTGCTCCTTTTAAAAGAGTGTTAAAAGGAGAGTTTGAACTCATTTCCTCCAGTTCCTCAGCTGGCTTCAGTTGTAATTTTTCCACTGAAATGTCTCATGCGGAAGTCAAACAGATAATGCCATGTTTTCAAATGTAACATTTACTTTACGTCTTTGCTTTACTTGAACAATTTGGGGTTCCTCAAGCCTACTCATCCATTGACCTCAGCTCTCTACTCTGTGTTTTTCTCTTGCCCTAGTTGCTTCAGAACCTGGCAAAAGCTTGCTAATATTCCTGTCTCTTTAATGCTACCAATGCTTGGGGCTTCGTTAATAACCTATTTCACTTTTTATGTCTTTACCTACCACCTAGAAGAAAATAAAACATGCATTGCTGTGTTCACATTAATCATGCTGACTCTTCTTTATGCACTGCTTGTAGAAATGATGTCTACAACTGTAATCTAGATTTCTTTACTGATATATAGATATAGATATTGATATTGATATTGATATAGATAGATATATAATATCAATGGGTTGGTAAGTCTAATGCCATTAATATAGTATAGATTATTCATAGTGAACAGAACAAATGAAAGCAGGAACTGGTCATTATCCCCCACATCCTGTTCTTCCTTTCCCCTTTCTTACCTCATACAATGTCATCACTATCTTTTCAAAGGTTCTCATACCTGGTAGATTTTTCTTCATTTCTCAAGGTCCTAGTTATGACTGAGGATGTACCAGCTACACTCAAATAAGTGTTTGAGGTTTTCTGATATATCAAAACAAATGCCTCTCAATCTTAGGTAAAGACTTATTCACCCACACTCCATGGAGATGGCAGAATGAGATTTGAGAATGGAACCTTGTCACTTAACTGTAGCAATGGGTAGAGTGCACATCCCTTCTCTGGGCACCTAGAGATTTTACTTTTCTGGATGTTCTTTGCCCTGGAGTCTCCTCTGTATTGCCAAGGAAACAACTCATTACCCAGTTCTCCAATTGCTCCAGATTGTTTTATGCCTCCATGCTTCTGGCCTCCCCATTTGTTCTTTCTAGAAACCAGGACCTTAATGTTAAGCAGACTCACAAACCATAAACAGAATTTTCAAGTACCATTTTCAAATGAATTTTGTGTAGACTTCTAAGCAGGCATATAGTTATCTGGCATAATTGTTCATTTTCTAAAAGCTATTCACATACTACTCAAATCTATCTTTCAGGTAAATGTCAGTAACAACAAAATGATTTTTATATAACATGTTACAATTTTCTTGACTGTTACTGGTACCTTCTTAGGAGCCTCCTCTAATTCTAGCAGTAGAGCCATCTCCAGAAGACAGAATTCCTGATCAGTCTGTGCTTTGCCAGTCTCATAGACTTGATACCTTGCTTCTGAGCTGAATTATGTCTTCTGGCCACCAGGGTATTAGTTGTCTTCTTGGCATTCTCTTAGCAAACTCTGTAGCTTATCTCAGTATACTCTCAAGTAATCAATATTTATAAGACACTAGAGGCAGAGAACTACAGTCATAAAATACCATAATATCATGTCAACTCTACAAATTCCTTAGTGAAGAAAATGGCTCCCATCCTTCCTTTAACACCATTAGCACGACTAAACACATCTTTCCAAGTGTAGCACTTGTCTTGCTAATAACTATACCCAATTAACGGAGTTCCAGCAGCATGTAGAAACTGTCTCTGATGCAAGCATTAAAGTATCTACATCTATTGAAAAACATTCTGTAAATTTTATTAAGAATACAATGCTTAATGAAATGATAGAGCACGCAGTCGAGGGTTGAGAGTAGTAATTGCTATGTGCTATGAAAATCTATCATTCAATAACTAACATCACAAATAATTATTGAGCTCCTACTATGTATCAGTTATCATTAAGATCTGGGGACTCAGAGGGGGACAGGATGAAGTGCTTGCTCCCATGAAGGTTTATTTTAATAAGTAGTCAGATATGTAAGCAAAAAATAGCATATTATACAAGATATGTTTTTAACTCCTACGTTTAGTTGCTTATTTAGAAATAAATTAATAAGTAACACTACATTTGGTTATAAAGTATAAGTGAGCTGATTGATTGGTTGCTGAATAATTATACAGCAATATACATACAATATATGTTTACATAGTGTACATATATCTATAGAAATGTACACCAGAGTAATTTTGCAACAAGGAAGTATCCCTTGGGTTTTTTAATTTTTTCTCACAAATAATTCTGAATATTTATTTAAATGCTATATTTTTCAGTGTGATAGATACTTGTGTATGTGTGTGTGTGTGTGTGTGTGTGTGTGTGTACATATAAAGATATAAAACTTTAAGAATATAAACTGACTGGCTGTTTGTTTGGGCTGGTGCCAAACTTCATGAAATAATTGGCAATTTCCAATGTGCAAATTACAGTGTCATTTGTGGATTTAATTTTATTATTTTCAAATATATTGAAGCCAAATTGTGTGTGTTTCTGTATGTATATACATTATATATATATATACATATATATATATATATATGAGATCATATCTCAGACTAATTAAGACTGCTAAATAGGAACAAGTCAGATTTTTAAAAATAACAACTAAAGGAAAGAGGATAAGAAAAATTACACACACTACTATAAAGTTCACCTGAGACCTGAGCTGGACCATCACCATATTTTATGTCCAGTTGGCCCTGTGTCTGAGGCTAACAATGACACTTTCAACTGCTACTAGAAGACATTTTATAAAAGAAAGGCATCCCTGTGCCAAATTACCGCAGAGAGAGACATTCTTAATTTTCTGAGGTATGAAATCTGCTGCCTCATTAAAGGGAGTGCTGTGGTATTCGCCTTCTGGCATCTCAGCAGCTGGAGAGCACACAGCAAGCTGCTCCTCCTGACCAGCGAAAAGATGCTGGGAAGCTGACTTTAGGATATTTCTTTCAAGAACATATTCTTAGAAAATGAAGACTAGAGGGTTAGGAGGGGTGGATCCACATGGGAAGGGAGGTGGAAGGAATGGGGAGGAGTAGAGGGAGGGGAAATTGTAATCAGGATATATGAAAAAATGAAACTGTTTTCTATAGAAGGAAATAAAAGAACAGAGTAAGAACTCTTTCCTGGTGCCTCCGAACATCTTCTTATTACTCAGTACTTCTATCCATAAACTGACAGTAGGAGTTGGGGACAACCAAAGGCAAAATTGCGACCTCTATGGAAGAGAGCCTGATTTATAGTCTGGAAGGCCTGTCACTCAAGGCTTGCACACTACAGTGCAATATTCAGACATATGTTTAAAGTTCATATTTGGAGATTAACATAGAACTCTTGTTTTCAACCCAGACATTTCTCTGCAACTTGGCTGTTCAGCGCTCATTTTGCACTACAGGAACAGCATCCCCACATTTAACCCAATGCCCAAGAATCCAGCTGGAGAGAAAATTGTCTCTTCTGTAACGTGCTGCCTTGATGTTTGGGAAGAGGCCAGCCTAGTTCGGATATAAAACTCACAATGATTATCAAGACACTGTTACTCATATAGTAACCTTCATGGAATTTGCATTTTTGTCGAGTATCTTAACATGAAGATTTTTTTCAAAAGCCAAACAAGCTTTGAGAGCAGCTCCACTGTTAGTTTATGAACACTAGCCCATCGAATAACTCTTCCATCACTTTCCCTTTTCTTTTTTCTTTTTTGTTGTTTTTGGTGTTTTTGGTTTTGCTTTCATTATTTTTTTATTTTCTAATTTTTTTTATTTACATTCCAAATAATTTCCCCATTCCTGGTTCCCCCCTCCCTGAAAGACCCATAAGCCCTCTTCCCTCCCCCTGTTCCCCATTCAACCCCCTCTCCGCTTCTCTGTCCTGGCATTCCCCTACATCCAGTCTTTCCAGAACCAGGGGTCTCTCCTTCCATCTTCTTGGAAATCTATTGATATGTGAATTGTGTCTTGGGTATTCCGAGATTCCCTTTTCAATATTTGTATCTATACCACAGACCTGGGCTGCTTACGACCTTTATCAAAAAGCTTTTTTTTTTTTACAGTGGAAAGCAATCAGTTGGAGAGATTCATAACTACTTAGTCTGCTGGGAACAAGATACAGATATGCAGCCCTAAAGGAGACCATCAATTGTGTTCACACCACCACCAAGGCTCAAGGAAAGAGGAGGTGGAAAGGATATAGGAGCCAGAGGATTGGGAAGAAAATTATGAAACCTTGTTTTCTAGACATGACATGATTATCACCATCAAGAACTCAGAGCAACAGTGATTGCCTACAAAAAGTCTATGTAAAACCAAGCCAGCAAAATCCTAGCAGACAACTAAAGAGTAGATGATTTCCAGATCCTGCCCTTTACTGAAGTGCTACTGGCAGTGGATAGAAGCAAAATATAAAAGGATAGTGCATTTTTATGGATACTATCACTGGTACACACATAAAAGAGAGGAAGTTGGGAGGTTGGCATGTTCAAAAAAGGTATTGGAAGTTAAAGGGAATGGGATATAGATGTGATTATAGATCACTATATAGATAGGCAAGAACACTTCAAGAATCAGGGAAAAGTTTTAAAGAATTTTGATATTTCATTACATGGAAAAAATTCTTATATTTGAAAATAGGTTTTATACATGATAGACAGATTTAGTCTATCTTTTGAAAATTGAGTGCTAGTCTCTCGGATATTGTATTTCTTGTTTAATTTAGAAGCCAAAACTCTTTAATTATTCATGATGTACAATCCATCAAACCAAGAGACTCCTAAAACTGCAAATGAAAACAACACTCTTATCTCACTTGCATCTAACACTGATAATTGGAAAAAATGACTTACATGGTAGACACAACAATGCTTTCAAGGTTATGATTGAAGTAAGGTAGAGGTGATAAGAAAAAGAGATGCTAGGCCCACAGTAATTAAAATCTCCAAGCACTAATGTCATCATGACATCTTGTGTGTCACCAGCCCCAGGATGAAAATATTCTGTTATTAGCAAAAGTAAAAGAGCAAAGTATAATTTCAGTCAAAATTATTAAATAAGGTACAGTCTAAGTAAATCCAAGGAGGATTATCTTATCTATTAATGACTGCTATTCAAGCCATAATACTGGATATAGACACAGAGTTCCTCAAAGTTACATAATATGAGCTTCTTAATGTATGTCCTAACTGCACATTTTGCTGTAGAAATAATTTACTCTTCTGAAGGGATGTGGCTCAGATGGGTTCACATAAGGGAAGATATAAGGAAATCAAACAAATCATTCCTGAAGATCATATCAATAAGAGGAACTAGAAAAGACAGAAAACTTTCTAATATAGCAAACCTTGAGAAAGGAAGAAGATAGAAGGGAGAAGGTAAAGTACATTCATGGGCACAGTAAGAAGCTGAGCATTCTCAAACATCTTTTTATTGAGTATAAACAGTGTTCTATGTCCATGTTTGAGAATTGAGATGGCGATGTACTTCATATTGCATATAATTACTCTCTTTAAGAAAAGACAACGTGTCCCCAAAATTCTTTAATTCTACATTGTCTCTACGGTCCCTCTAAGTGTTTTATTTCCAATGAGTTATGTATTAATCTCACTACTTCTACTTAAGAATCTCATTTGAATTTTTGGAATTTATTCCTCTTTCTCAGAATGTCAATACTGCTAAATTTTGCAAACCTGCCTACTTCAGCAAAGTTTCAGTTCCCGATTGGTGAATAGTCATTTACTGTTTGACTGGAAATTTCTCCAGCACACAAGAATATCTATTACCACATAAGCTGGAAGCACCATGTATGTTTCCTCATGGCACTGAAAGAAAACATCGAAAGAATTCCACTGAAGCCATAAGACCCACACAAAAGTGGAAGACAAACATTCTGTCTCTATTTGGGTTTTGATTTGTTTTTGAGGAATACTTTCACTCACCTGTACAGAAGCTGGAGAGAACCTCAAGAAAACCTACTGTCTATGCCTCTTAAATGCTAGAATTACAGGTATGAGTCACAATGTCCCACTAAC
Source organism: Tokudaia tokunoshimensis (assembly GCA_036184795.1). Lineage (NCBI taxonomy): Eukaryota > Metazoa > Chordata > Mammalia > Rodentia > Muridae > Tokudaia > Tokudaia tokunoshimensis. Next base: position 132,693,263 of record BTHU01000003.1, on the reverse strand, counting down.
ACTCAGCTTTAAATACACACCAAACACATCTAAAAGACTCTTATGCCTCCTTGAATGTTGAAATTGGCCACTCAGTATCTCAGGTGGTAATCATATTTGGATATAAGCTTGGGTGGTTTGAATAGATACGGTCCCCATAGACTCATGCATTTGAATGCTTAGCCCATAGGAAGGGACACTATAAGGAGTTCTACCCCTATTGGAGGAACTGTGTCACTGTGGGGGTGGGCTTTGAGGTCTCCTATGCTCAAGATCCTACTAGTGTAACATACACTTTCCTTTGGCTGCTTGTGGATCAAGATACAGAACTCATGGCAACTCCAGCACCACGTCTGCCTTCATGCTCCCAGGCTTCCCATCATGACAATAATGGACTAAACATATGAGACTGTAAGCCAGCCCCAGATTAAATATTTTTCTTTAGAGAAGTTGCTGTGACTATGTTGTCTCTTCACAGCTGTAAAACTCAAACGAAGGTAATGCTATTTAGTGGTGTAATTTGTTAGCATGAGATTATATGAGCACAGAATGGGCCTCTCATCCAAACTAAGGTCTCTTTAGAAGCAAGAATGAGTAGGCCACAGACACACAGAGGGAGCACATCACTGAACATGAAGGCAGAGGTGAGGTTAACACATTTAAGAGCAAAGAATTATAGGCCCTAGGAGCTGGCGAGGCAAGTAGCAGATTCCTCCTCCCATTTCTAAGAAGTTGCCAAGGTGGTACCATTATCTCAGACTTCTAGCTCCACCATCAACTCCCCTGTTTTAAACTTCCCATCTCGGTGAATATTATAACAGCACCATGAAACTCAAACGCCTAAGATTAAATTTGAAAGATAGTAATTGTCTGATTCTGAACTATTATTGTGATGAATATGAATATTTAACCTGATCAGTGTTTCTGTCTCTTTAAATGTCTGCCAGGTTCAAAATACAACAAACAATTACTAGAAATTTTCTTCATTTAAGTTTATCTAATACAATAGTGATGTTTTGAAGTGTTCGGTCTTAGTTCAATCGATTTCTGGAAAAACACAGACTTTTATAATTTTGTATTGTAGATTTTAAGAGGTCAACTTATTGAAAGTGCTGGTTCAACTGGCGGGTAGCATGGAGAAGAATGCAAATCGATTCATTCTTATCTCCTTATACAAAACTCAAGTCCAAGTCGATCAAGGGCCTCCACATAAAACCAGATACACAGAAACTAATAGAAAATAAAGTGGGGAAAAGCCTCAAGCACATGGGCACAGGGAAAATATTCCTGAACAGAATGCCAATAGCTTAAGATCTAAGATCAAGACTTGACAAATGGGACCTCATAAAATTACAAAGTTTCTGTAAGACAAAGGACACTGTCAATAGGACAGAAACAACAACCAACAAATTGGGAAAAGATCTTTACGAACCCTCCATTTGACAGAGGGCTAATATCCAATATATACAAAGAACTCAAGAAGTTAGACTCCAGAGAACCAAGTAGCCCTATTAAAAATGGGGTACAGAGCTAAACGAAGAATTTTCAACAGAGAAATATCAAATGGCTGAGAAGCATCTAAAGAAATGTTCAACAGCCTTAGCCATCAGGGAAATGCAAATCCAAACAACCCTGAGATTTTACCTCACACCAGGCAGAATGGCTAAGATCGAAAACTCAGAAGAGGATGTGGAGAAAGAGGAATACTCCCCCACTGCTGTTACAACCACTCTGGCAATCAGTTTGGCAGTTCCTCAGAAAATTGGGTATAATACAACCAGAGGAGCCTTCCATACCATTCCTGGGCAGATACCCAGAGGATTCTCCAGCATGCAATAAGGATACATGCTCCACTATGTTCATAGCAACCTTAGTTATAATAATCAGAAGCTGGAAAGAACCTAGATGTCCCTCAATAGAAGAATGGATACAGAATATGTGGTACATTTACACAATGGAATACTACTTAGCTATTAAAAACAATGAATTCATGAAATTCTTAAGTAAATGGATGGAACTAGAAAATATCATCCTGAGTGAGGTAACTCAATCACAAAAGAACACACATGGTATGCAGTCACTTAGATAAGTGGATATTAACCCAGAAGCCTGGAATATCCAAGATACAATTTGCTGAACAAATGAAGCTCAAGAAGAAGGAAGAGCAAAGTATGGATACTCTGGTCCTTCTTAGAAGGGGGAATAAAATATGCACAGGAGGAGATACAGAGACAAAGTGAGGAGCAGAGACTGAGGGAAAGACCATCCAGAGACTGCCCCTCCTTGGAATCCATCCCATATATAGTTACAAAACCCAAACACTATTGTGGATGCCAACAAGTGCTTGCTGACAGGAGCCTGATATAGCTGTCACCTGGGAGACTTTGCCAGTGCATGACAAATACAGAGGAGGACACTCTCAGCCAACCATTGAACTGAGCACAAGGTCCCCAATGGAGGAGCTAGAGAAAGGACACAAGGAGCTGAAGGGGTTTGTGGTGCCATAGGAGAACAACAATTTGAACAATCCAGTACCCCCAGAGCTCCCAGGGACTAAACCACTAACCAAAGAGTACACATGGAGGGAACCATGGCTCCAGATGCATATGCAGCAGAGGATGGCCTTGTTGGACATCAAAGGGAGGAGAGGCTCTTGGTCCTGAGAAGGCTGGATGCCCCAGTATAGGAAAAGGAAGTGGGAGTGTGTGGATTGGTGAGCAGGGCGAGGGGAGGATGGGTTAGGGGATTTTCAGGGGGTTGTGTGACCAGGAAAGGGGACAACATTTGAAATGTAAATAAAGAATATATCTAATAAAAAATTTAAAAAAAAGAGGTCAACTGATTCTCTCAATTCATCTTTCTACTAGAGAAAAAGGAAGATTTATTTGCTTGTTACAGAGTGTATAAGAAATTGTGAGCAAAGAATTTCTCAGTGCCAATTTCATCTTCAATTTTATTACTTGGAGATGTGTTCTGTAAACCACTATGGGGGAAAGAAAGGTGTTTCCTACGCAATTACCAGCATCTCTCTTGATGATTGGCTGGAGAGGTGAAGATTAATGGCCAAGGGTTTTCATCATTAAGGACCTATAACTTAGACTGGAAAGGTGAACAACTTCTAAAATCATTTGCTTCTCAGGCATAAGAACCTAAGTTCAAAGATCCAGGCACTCATATAAATGCCGAGGTATACCTTCATCTGAACCTACAACCTACAACTGAGAGGCAGATATAGTACGGTTGCTGGGTGGTGGGGCATATATACAGCCCCATATATGCTTGACAATAATTATAATTGTATTGAACTGACTATAGCAAAAACCATAGTTAGCATTTTATCTTGTGTTTGCTGTCTCCCACAGATCATAGGCACTTTGGTTAGCACATTTACTTCTATGACAGTCACTAGCAGGCAGTTACTATTAAAATTTTTTATTGAGCAAACACAACAGAAAATACACTGCTCAAAATCACCTTGCTGATTAGTAACAGGTTCAGGTTCAGACCAAATTAGGCTTTTACATGGTCACTATACAAAGGGTCATCATAGTGGATCAAGGGATAAAGACTTTGACATCAAACTTGATGAGTTAAATCACAGGGATCGACATGATAGAAGGGGAGAACCAACTAAGGACTTTGAAAGTGCCATATGAAAACCTATTTCTCTAAAAATTTTTTAAATATATGCACATATAATAGAGGGTTAGATGTAGTTACTCTGTAATGAGGGAGGCCATGCCTCTCTCTCTTTGCAACAAACATAGATAACTTCACAAAATCACAACCAATCAAAATGCACAGTTGTGAAGGACAGTCTCAATGGACACATCTGCAAAATACTCCTGGATCTAAGGCTTGGGGAACATTACAGATAAAGTGGGAAAAAAGATTGTCAAAGCAAGAAGATCACGGAGTTTGACTTGAAATGGCATTTCCAAGTATGATAGAAGCTATACTCGTAAGACTCACCCATATGACTCTTTAGACAGGAGCTGACCAAGGACAGCACTAATGGACATGCTAACGTGGACAGGGAAAAGCCCACAAAGCTTCAATACTACACAAAGAACTATAGTGAACTGAGGAAAGCTGGGAGCAGGAAGAGATAGCTCCTCCAAGGGGAGAACACCCCAATTGGTTGTTCAATGTCAAATGGTCAGCCATGAAAACAACATAATGTGGGCCGAGTGGGTTAAAATTAAAAAATACATGTATACACATATACATATATGCATGCAATAACAACCAATTTTAAAAGGCCTTTGTGCTGGTTTCAAAGAAAATAGCCCAATAGGTCCATAGGGATTGTCCCTATTAGGAGGTGTAGTCATGTTGGAGTAGGTGTGGCTTTATTGGAGGAAGTGTGTTACTGTGGGAGAGGCTTTGAGGTTCTTGTATGCTCAAGCTATGCCTAGTGTTGCACACAGTCTTCTCCTGCCTGCCAATCTGGATGTAGAACTCATAGGTCCTTCTCCAGTACCATATCTGCCTGCATGCTGCCATGCTTCCCACCATGATAATAGTGAACTAAACCTCTGAAACTATAAGTCAACCCCAATTAAATGGTTTCCTTTATAACAGTTGCCATAGTCATGGTATCTCTTCACAACAATACAGCCCTAAGTAAGATAGCCATAATTTTGAAGCAGAATGGACAGGAATAGGGTTGGATGGGAAGTTCTGGAGAGAGGAAAGGGATTGGAGAAATGTAATCATATTATAATCTCAAAAACTTTTAAAAGGAAAAGAAAAAGAAGAAAAGAAAGGAGATGGTGATTAGGTAGGTATAAAAGCCCAAAGAGTCTGTTGTAGCACCACTTAGAGTTCCTGTCCACAACTGCAAGTTTGGCGGAAAATTTACAAGGTTGTTCCCTTTGAAGAGACTTCATGATGTTTTGCCTAGTATGAACCTTAATAAATCATTTGAGAATAAATTATTGTTCTTTAGGAAACCATACATAAATAATGACTGGAAAGGATTCATTTGAAATGAATATAGTATAGTATTTCAAGTGTTAATGTCTGTAAGCTTTTCTGACCTTTTTATTTGTTGTGAACACTTATTCTTACCTAATCAGAAATCCTTAAAACGAAGTCAAACAAGACGATAAAGTTAACAATTCAGCTGAGAACACTGTCTAGACAAGGTAGACCCAGAAGGAATGAACCCTTGGTTTTGAATCCTAGTTGCAGTCCAGTCCCTCAACTATACAAAGCAAACTGTGTTTTCCAACTGTTCACTGGATTTCTATCACATTGGAGAGGATCACATTCAGAGCAGACTTTCATTTCCAAGTTGTTCAGTCATAATATGAATTGAACTCAATTCATTATAACTGTACTCTACTTTTTTTGAATGAAATTGGCAAAATCTTGATATCCTAAATAAGAAAATTTTTGTCTATTTTTGTTTCAAAGATGCTGACCAAAGAACATAAAATATGAGACAATATTGACTATGAATATGCATTACACTACTGCTGAGGGAAGGATTATTCCACACAGTAGGACAATGCATGCTTGGTATTTTGGGCCTTAGAGAATCAGCCACATTAATTTATAAATACACATCATTCATTGAGATTGATTTATTTAATGGCTTCAACAACACAGCAAAAAAGCAATGGCTCAGAAAGTGAGCAATTGTATATAAAAGCAATGTTATTGGCATTTCTAAGCTTAACTTCTAAAAAATGCATTTTGTTTTTTGGTGTTTTTTTTTTCAGACCACAAACAATTAATGTTTTATTTTTTTAGGTCGAGTATTTCAGATGATTCTAAGACATTAAAAGATCATGCTAAGTTATACAAAGAAGACACACTGTAAGAACATACAACCACATTAGTAAAGCTACAAAAGAAAATTCAAAAGCAAAAAGTATACCAAAAAGTCATTTATTTGTGCTATTTTCCAAATGACATAGCCAACATTTGTTGGACTACTAAGGGCCAGATGCTACCTCAGTTACTGAAGGGGAATGATGAGTAAAACCTAGCTTCTCATCTCAAGGCACTTATAAACGACCTCTAGTTAATTATAAAATCATGAAGCACTGTGGTAGTTTCCCACACAACAGAAGATGATACAATCAATACAAAGGAGAGCATTTCGATCAGAATAGTAGTGATGGTTTTTCCTTAATAACTGATGCACCTTTGAATTAAAATGAAGTCAAATTATCCTTGGCCTGCTCAGGCTGATGCTCAGTTAAATACCAAAGCCCTGGGTTCAAGTTCCAGTAACTTCCAACTGAAGTTACTCTGGTGACACACATCTGTAATCCAGAACATCAGAAACACAGGCACGAAGCAAAAAATGTTGAAGGTCATTGTCAGCTGCATAGCAAGTTGCATCCAACATGTGATACATAAGACCTTGTCTCAAAATTAATAATTAATAATAATAAGAGACAAAAGTTATGCCCATAATGAATTCCTGAACATGTAATGAGGAAAGCCCACAAGACCTCACCTTATACAAAGATTTACAAGCAAGTAAGGAATATTAAGAGTGGAAGAAATATTCTTCCCCAGGGAAAAACATCAATCTGTTATCCAATACCAAATGATCAGCCCTGAAAATATATGTGTAAGTAACAATTAATGTAAAAAGAGGTCATGAATGTGAAATATGGGAAGGTTTGGACAGAGGAAAGAAAAGGGAGAAAGGAAGTAATTATAATCTCAGAAAATAAAATGATTTTAAATTATTATTTTTGTTTACCAGCCGTGACGGAGACTGATCTCTACTAACCAGAAGTAAGCTTTGGATAGATAATAGTGTAGTGAGTTATAGTTTGACCAAGTAGCAGAAAGATTGAGTATTTGGATCCGATGAGAGAAATCAGTGGATAAAGCATGTGTCAGTCAAGCATGATGCTCAGAGTTCAGATCCTCAGCATTCATGTACAATTTCAGGCTTTTTGGGTGGTTGCCTGCAATCCCAGCATTCAAGAGGTAGAGCTATGGGATTCCCCAAGCAAGCTGTCTGGTGAAGGTAGCCCCAATCTGTAGCTTCCGCATTTATCAAGACACTCTATCTCAGTAAGTGGTAGTTGATTGAAGACAACCAATGTTCACTGCAGGACTTCACATGGAACAGACATATGTGTACACACATGCATACACATACACATATGCACACACACACACAGACACACACACACACAGACACACACACACACACCAAAATAGGAAGAAGAGCAGCAGTACGAGCAGGTTCAGTGTCTCAAAGCGTACACTGAGCAGAATCCTTGCCTACATGGAAATGGGCAAAAAGTAAACCTTCATATGTCAAGTCATGATTATGACCCGCATAGATATTTGCCAAGTCCTGATTTCATGCCTCAAGACTCCTCTATGTGATTGGCACAGTCATCTCCTTCACCTCACTTAGATGCCTGGTAATGGTTGAATCATTATGCTGTGCAGTGCACATGCTCCACTGTGTTCATAGCAGCCTTATTTTTTTTTAGCAGCCTTATTTATAATAGCCAGAAGCTGGAAAGAACCCAGATGTCCCTCAACGGAGGAATGGATTCAGAAGATGTGGTATATTTACACAATGGAATACTACTCAGCAATTAAAAACAATGAATTCACGAAATTCCTAGGCAAATGGTCAGAACTTGAAAATACCATCCTTAGTGAGGTAACCCAATCACAAAAGAACACACATGGTATGCAGTCACTGATAAGGGGATATTAACCCAGAATCTTGGAATACCCTAGACACAATACGCATATCAATAGATTTCCAAGAAGATGGAAAGAGAGACCTCTGGTCCTGGAAAGACTGGATGTAGGGGAACGCCAGGACAGAGAAGCAAGAGGGGGTTGAATGGGGAACAGAGGCAGGGAAGGGGGCTTATGGGACTTTCGGAGAGGGAGGAAATGGAAAAGGGGAAATGATTTGGAATGTAAATAAAAAAACTTAGAAAATAAAAAAAAAAAAAAAGAAAAGAAAAGAAAACCGCAGGGAAGGGAGCAGTGTCTGGTGATGCCCAAACAGGACGGACACTCTATAACTTACCAGTAGACACATGCACTCCCAAAACATTCCTGAAATCCAGGTTTGAACAATATGCATCAACCTTTAATTCATGGTACCAAATGTTAGCAAAACTAGCTGAGATTGTGCTTCATTCAAGTTCCAGGCGTTCCCAGTGAGAACTGCTTTGAAGCCCATGGAAACACATGAAGTTGTTCTCTGAAGTTTGCTACATTTATAAAGAGAAAACTGAACCTAATTCATTAATTACATCTATATTTTTCAACAATTCTATTGTATACATTTAATCAGGTATGATGCAGCCATTAAAATTAGGTTGTATTAGTATATTTAAGGGTATGGGGAAATGCTAAGGTTATGTCACATGGAAAATGAAAAAAAGTATTTCAAGTTTGGGAAATATACAGACTGAAAACAGACAAAGGAGACAAATAAAAGGGAGGAAGCAGAGTGGGGAGAAAAGAAAAAAAAGAGAAAGAACAGGTGGGAGGAGGTAGGAGGGAAGGGGGAGGAGGAAAGAGAAAAGCAGCCAGTGTAATAACTCTGTTATCTCTACATGACTGAGATTAGAAATGGATATTTTAACTTTTCTTTATATGTGTCTATTTTCAAAATGTTAAATGATATTATACACATTATTTTTAAACTCAATATATATGCTATAAGAATAAAGAAGGCAATAAATATTCTAATTCAACTTTGAAAGTTTATCATATAAAAATCTGTAAGCTTGGTTTATTAGAAAAATAGTTAAATGAAATGGCTTATCTCGTGGTGTCACTTAGATAAGTGGAGTTTTGTTATAGCCTTTCCAAGAGTTGTCTACCATCTGTTGGTTTATTTTTTAATTGTCTATAGCTTTTCAAATCTAAATTTGATATTATTTTTCACTTACCATAATCTAAGTATGAATTAAAATGATTAATTTGATAGGTTATATCTTTAGCTTGTGTCTAATCCAAATCAACCATTAAACAAATAATGAAACCATTAAACTATAATTAAAATGAGAAAAATATTCTCTTATTTTCCAGGCTAAGAAAAAAAGACAGAGATACTTAATAAAATTAAGTTAATAAAATGGAACCATGCAGACAACACTGAACTGTAGTGTGACTTGCCCTGCCTCACAGGAGCTGCATCTGCGCATCTTTCTGGGATTAGCATCAGACATTCACTATGTTACATCCTTTGCAAAAGAATGTCTCAAACTTGAGATCAGCCATGTCCTTTCCTATTCATTCCCAGTATATTTATTAGTTTTCTCATTGCTGTGACAAAATGCCTGACAAGGACAGTTTAAGCAAGGGTTTCTTGCAGCTCCCAGTCTGAAGGCTCAGTCCACTGCCTTCTCAGTGGTAAAAGTTTATCCTTGGAGAGTGGAGCATCTCAGTTGCCTCACAATCACGAAGCAGAGAGAAATAATTGCCTCCCATTATTCTTTCTCTGTTTTTATGCAGAATCAGACTCCAGTCCAGGGCACAGTCCCACTGACATTCTGGATGGGTATTATCTCTTCAGTTTAATTTTCTGGGAACCTGCCAACAGATTCTAAAACCAGTCAAGTTAAAACACTTCACAAACACAGATATATATATATATATATATATATATATATATATATATATATATATATATATATATATATATATATATATTCTGATAGTACTTAACCAGTCCATGATCAGAAGTCGATCAAATAACATTTTTTTAAAATATCAGGTTTTACAGGGTAGTGATCTATATTTGAATCATTAATTAGCATATTACAGGCTCCTTGAACAGGGCCTGTATACACTATTTCTCCACCAATTCAGAGACATGCTTTAATAAATAGTCTGGAGAAAAAACTTTTGTTCTCAAGCTTCCCAGGCATTCTCATACCTTCCCTTTCCAGTCTTCTCTGGATGGTTTAACCTTTTCTTCCTCAAAATGTCCATTGCCTCACTGCATGCGCTATCAGACCCTGCCTTCTCAAGTCATCCTTGTTCTTATGTCTCATTCTAATCACAGGATTCACATGAACTTTAGCAGTCACATCTAGGGGCTTATTTCTTTGTGGTTTTCCTCTGAAAATGTATAGCTTCATCGCTCATATCTAACCTAAAATATTCACTTCTATTAATCCAGGCTTGTTCTTTCCCTATGCTCAGAGATTCCTAACTGCCTACTTGACATTTTCATTTTTTAAAAAATGAAGCCTTTAGATCAAATTTAACTAATATTTATGATCTCGGTTACAAATTCCCTTCCTCTGTGAGCTCCTGTGCTTCTGTATACTGGATGTGAGATTCTCCAAGCCAACTGCCTGGCTGGTCATCTACTGCGTCTGTCCTAGCTCAAGATTTACAGGGTGCTACTGGATGAGTCAGTTGTCCTGCAAAACTCCTTGCTCGGTGTTCTAAGGAGCAAGTGAAATGAATTATTCATTTCAGGTTTTTTCCTCCTCAGCTTTTGTCTTCAGCATTGGCTCTGTCTACAAAAGCCAGCCACCTCTGTAACTCCTCATGGGTCACCCTAGTAGCAAAACCCAGCACCCTGCAAGCATGACAGCAGGCTAGTCAAGTGAACAAAGCTTAATTACGCACTGATAACTTTGAAAATCCTCACTCTCTGTTAAGAAATGACTAAGCACATTATCAGCAATGGAATAATGAACCATTTCCACATCAAGATAAGCATCTACAGGTGGATTAGCAGAGAATTAGGTTTAGAAAGCTTACTTTAAGTGAAGTTGAATTAATTGTGTTTATTCCTTGAAATCTATTGATTTTTCCAATCCAATATTATTCCTCTGTCTACAGTAGGTGATCCTGAAAGGAAAATGATTTTGGGACAAAAAGAAATATAGATAAATTGTCTTAAATAGGTCAACTTAAAACTAATCATCATCTTTAAAAGCTTCTAGAATTAGACCTCACCATAACTATTCAATGATCATTTTATTAATTAACTCTTTGCTTAGATTATTGTTATAAATATGAGAGATGGTTCGATGAAAAATTTGAATTATGAAACATGATTGTAAATGTTAGAAAATACCACAGATTTGGCATTAAGTAGTAGATGACTCTATTACTCCACTGCTGGGAAGGCTTAAGAGATTCCTATATATCTTTGTTAATATCAGATTCCTTCTCTATAAATTTGAGAGTGAGAAAGCTAATTTGTAGTTTCCCAAACATAATAGAGATAATGTATGCAGCATGCTTATCTACAGCATGCCCTTAGTAAGTGGAATATATTGTAATTATTTATTAAATTAAACAATGAGGCGAGAGGTAGAAAGGAACAACATACCCAGTAGATGGCATTGTTTACTTCATTAGATCTTAATTTTTTTTCTGCCTATATTTCAGAAATTATTGAGGATTCTAGATTTTTCCTATATTTGAATAAAGGTATAAACACTTAACCATAATAAAAATGAACTTTTAATGTAATGCTATTTTATATTAATTCATCTGTCTATAATAATGAAAAACCTAGGCATAATAATTTAAATATTTATGTAAAATAATTATGTTTTCAAGAACAAATGATTTGAGATGTGTCATTTTTATACTTTACAAGTGTCCTTATGCCAAAATCAATATGAGATAGTTAGATTGTCATATTCTGCTTCTCTCTTCAATCCATTAACATATATTTTTCAGCTCAAAGTATTAGAAGAAAATTTATCAATACTGAGATATACCGCTGAGAGAACATTATTGGGAGCCCTAAGTGATCTTCAAATCACACTTTGAAACCTCTTGCATCAAATCAGCAAAGAAACTTTCTTGGAATAAGTCAGTCATATGAAGATTTAATAAAGATAGTGATGATATAATGAATATTACTTATCAGATAAGCTTCAACCAAATCTTCTAAGCACTAGTAACTTAATCTGTAGTCTAGGTTAGAATGTCAAATTTAATATACCAAATGGAAAATATGAGAAAGTGACAAAAAATAACAGATTTGTCTGTACAAAGGAAAGTTGAAATCAGAGTGAACTAACTATAGATGTCCAAGTGGGAGATGGACATGGTTTGTGAAATATTCTGAAAAAAATCTACATACATATGTTTCGATTTATATTTTGTATTAATCTGTCTTTGATGTGTTTAGAATGAATAATGTTCTACTGATAGTTATGAAAAGCTGCTCCTTTTTAACGAATATAGAGATTTATTGCAGAGACTTAGAGTTACTGATGCCTGAGTTTATCAGGAGGGTTAGTTGCAGAGAGAGGTTCTAACATATGGAAGAAGACAGTTGGCAGAGAATAACTGGAAGCCTTCCCCACCTGAGATTCATGTAAAAAACAGGATGCACAAGAAAAGCCTAGAGATTTCAGGTGAGGGTGGGGGTGGAGATGGGTTGTGAATGATAGTGGATACTTCACAAATGATCTATAAGAACCACAAATCTCATGGCAGAAGGCATTTGGACTTTGGAGCTGGCCCAACCTTCTGAATCACTTCCATTTTGAGAAATGCCATACCTTTGTCCTTTTAAATCTAGATTTTAAACAGATTTTTATATATAAGTAAGTACTGTATTTACCTAATGTCTGTCTTCCCTTCTAAATTCTACATTCTCTCTCAACTTCATGACCTTGTCTTCTATGAGTACTTTTATACATATGTGTGGGTTCCCATGCAATACAGATATTGCATGTATATCCATATACTAAGATAGTATACATATTGTACATGTACATGTACATTTATTATATTATATGTGTATTGCATTTTTCTTTATAGCTAAGCATATTCGATTGTGTACATATACCAAGTTTTCATTATCTATTTGTCATTTGAAGGACATTTCCTGAGCTGGGCGGTGGTGGCACACGCCTTTAATCCCAGCACTTGGGAGGCAGAGGCAGGAGGATTTCTGAGTTCGAGGCCAGCCTTGTCTACAAAGTGAGTTCCAGGACAGCCAGGGCTACACAGAGTAACCCTGTCTCAAAAAAAAACAAAAAAAAAAACAAAAAAAGAAGGACCTGTCCTGGCTATGGTGAATAGAGCAGCAATGACCGTGGCTGAGTAAGTGTTTCTGTAGTAGAATATCAAGTGCTTTGGGCATACATCAGGAAGTGGCCTAGCTAGAAGCTTCTCTAGCAAAAGATATATTAAGTCCAATGAACAGGAAGCCTACATACAACTCTTTTCCAGATGTATATTTGATAGAGGATTAATATTCAGAATATATAATATCAGATACCAACTCTTTGTTCCATGACATAAAAAACCAGAAATTGCCATGGTGCCTTTTGTGTCTTTGGGCATCTTTAATGTGAGGACATGGGTAACTTACATTCATCCTACTACTCTTAAAAGCAATCTTTAGCACACAGTTTTGAATAACTTATTCCTCTATAGAAAAATAAAAAGACATATTCCTTAAAGATGAAGATAAGACAGGCAGCCTGCCTGTCATATGTGACATATGGCATAATTCAACATGACCAGACTAAAAAGAATCCTCACTGAAGATCTGAAGACATAAAAAACAAATAGCTGGGAGGAAGTAAGAAGAAAAGGACTTTGAATCCTTAGCGGGATAGTTTGGAACAAGATGGCTAAGGTAAAATCTAAGAAGAAAATAAATCTACTGTCTCGAATTTTGTTGGAAATGTTACCAATTTCTAGTAACAAAAATCAAAGGAACACAAATTGGTAGCAATCACTTGAACCAATCAGAGTTATTTATAAGAGAGTGAGTTAACGATGCTCAAGGTTAGTGTCATGGTGGCGGTAAATTATATGAATTGGAGACACATTGCCAATGAGGCGACAGAGGCAGAGAAGAGGATATCGTTGATGAAATGAAGAACTTGAGAAAGAGAAAAATAAGAAAGACCTTCAATCCTAAAAGTTAAATTTTAATAAATATTCAAAATAAGTTAGCAAGACCAATAAAGACATCAAAGAAAAGAGGAAATGGTCAAAGCTAATGATGAAATTTTGGTGAAGAACAGTTTTGAGAGTGAACAAAGTTAAGACATCAAGAAAAATAAAAAAAATTGTTGGCACTTTGCTTGTCTCTAATGAGAACACAAATATTTATTGGACATCTAATATGTTCAGGGCACTCTGTTAGGGAATCCAAAGTAATCTACCTGGAGATAATGAACAACTGTCATTAAGCCAATTATTTGTTAACAGTTTGGAATGAGGTAAGTAGAAATGAAAGAAAATTTTTAAGTAATTCAACTTGATAATACTACTGGATCAAATTTTAAAAAATATTTTGATATTCTGTTTAATTTCTTTTATAATTCACTCTCTGTTAATCTACCAAAATATTGGGTTGCCAATTTTGTAAGCCAATTAAAATATATCTAAATCGTTAAATTTAAATTAAAAAATATTTTAATTTAATAAATTTTTAAAAGATTCTATTTAAAAAACAGAAAAATATTCCTTCATTCACAGTATAGGAGGCAAAACTTCATCACCTTTATCTGGTTTATTTCTCAAAGGCATATCATGAAATAAGTTCTATTCTTGTGCCTACTTTTTACAGATGAATAATTGACCTACTGAGTGAAGACACAGTGAAGAAGTGATAAGATATCTAAAAGACGTCAATAAGGACGACTTGGAAAACACATGAAGTGGAAGCAAAAAGAACAAGTAAAGCAGAATGATTCTTCACACACTACTGCAGCCACTGTCAGGGATGGAGGAAAGAAGGCAAGAACCAGGCACAGAACCTTCCAAGTATGCTTGGTGTATGCTTAGATATTTACAAGGCATTCCATACCAGACAGCATCAAACAGGTTAGATGAGAGTGCCCACTGACTCTGAGTTATTATTCTAGTCTTTTTAGTATGATGAGGACATAACACATGTATTACCAGAAAAGAGAGTGCTGGGTCAGATGACATTTAAATTGGACGGAATAAATAAGTTAGTAACCTAAGCTACATTTTGATAACGTAGTACATGGAAAATGAAAAATGGTGACTGATAGACAAACATACTCCAGAAATGAAAATACAAAGAAGAGGAACTGAGAACTAGTGCATCAGGTGATTTCCTTTCCCACAAGAGCTGGTAACCAAAGGCTAGCTAGGATGGAAATGTCCCCTAGTACTTGTCCAAAGCGTCCACTGAATGTGACACTGCATCATCACTTTAACTCAGAGTTAAGGATTTCAGCCACACATATGAAGGTTGGTCGGTTGAACTGATGTTGCCCAAATTAAATGGAAGACATATCTGACTGGCATATACTGCACGTCCTGGTGCTCGGGAATGTCTATGGTAACTGGTCTTCATTTCTCACTCAGGTTTGTGTGAAGCACTGTGTGATGTCTCTGCACAGTATCCTAAGTCTCCATCAAACCAGTTCTTGGAAGACTGTTGAAGCATAGGCAGCAATGTGGCTTGGGTCAGGGCTAGAGCGAATTCCCGAGAGAGCTGCTCAGAGTACATCTCAGTGCAGCACTGGGATTCACGCACATGTTCAACATGCGGTCTCTGAAAACTTCTTGTATTCACTTAAAAATCATGTGCAGCAAACAGATGATAAGCAAATTAAAACTTCTTCATCCATTTTTAGGCCCAACTTTTATCTGAATAGAAGAAATAGATATATTGGAATGTAGAGAGCATAGCTAACTTTTAAATTAAAACAGAATTGTAAGGATTCCAAGTGACCAATGACTGCCTACTGATAGATTCTACTCTTTTACTACGGGATAGACAATGAGGCGGTGGGAAAGTGGGAAGGGAAGAGAGAGATGGGGGTGGTGGATAGGGGAAGGAAGGGGGAGGGAGGAAGGGAGGGAGAACAAGGGAAAGGGAGAGAAAGGGAAAAAAGAGGAAGAGGCATGGAAGAAAATAAAACACTCAGTATGAGATGTCTCAGCAATATCTGTATCAGAAGATAAAACATTTTAATAGTTTCATTTCAAGAGGTTCAGTTATAATAGGGGAAATTGATGCTGGCATTGAAAAAGAAAAAAAAATAATTTTCAATATTCCAGAGTTTCTTTAAGGGAATCTTAAAAGTAGTTTTAATGTGTGTGTGTGTGTGCACGCACGCGTGTGTGTATATGTCTGTGTGTGTCTGTGTTTGTCTGTGTGTCTGTATCCATGTATCTGTGTGTCTGTGTGTATGTCTGTGTCCTTGTGCATCAGTCTGTGTGTGTCTGTGTGTCTGCCATGTGGAACTCAGATGACAACTTGAGGGACTTGGTTCACAACTTTCCATCATATTGGCTTCTGGGGATCCAACTTAGGTCATCTGGCTTGATACCAAGGACCTTTCAGTCTTGAGTCATCTCACCAGTCCTTTCATTCCAGAGCTTTTAAAGAAGTGATTTTATGACTGCTCTTCTTGGAGGGATGTGAGTTCTCATAAGGCTCACAGCTTTCTGGATGCCTTGCTGACTATAATAGTTATAAATGATCTTCTTTAACAATATTTATTTACTTAATATAATTTATTTCTTTTTCTTCACATACCTTTCCCTATTTGAGGAGCATTTTTACCAACGACCAATGGCATCCACAATACACACTTATGATTCCAACAGGTAGTTGTTTCTAAGGGGTTTATAAAAATGTATATCAGAATATAATCAACACTCATTGCCTGAGCCTACATTAATAGATCTCTAAACATGTGTTAATTAATAAACTGATTTAAAAAGTTATTGTTAAGACATGTATTTAAGAATTCTAATAGCAAAAAAAATTCTACATTGCCAACTTCATCTACATAAGATATAAAAGTAAATGTTTTCATAATATTTTTATTTTAAATAAAAACTCAAAATATTCTAGTAACCCTGGATAACTTTAAAAACCGCTCTCTGATTCTAAATTCTTTTTCAAAATAAACATATGTATCCAGCACATTAAAAAGTATTATTACAGGGCTGGAGAGATGGCTCAGCGGTTAAGAGCACTGACTGGTCTTCCAAAGGTCCTGAGTTCAAATCCCAGCAACCACATGGTGGCGCACAACCATCTGTAATGAGATCTGACACCCTCTTCTGGAGTGTCTGAAGACAGCTACAGTGTATTTAAATATAATAAATAAAAAAAATCTTTTTTTAAAAAACGTATTACAATATTGAATTGTAGCATTACTCTCTCACAAAATCTATTAAAAGAGCTCTCTTGAAATTGTTCTTGTATAACCTATTATCATAGCAAAAATTTATCATTTGCATTTATTACATAAATCATACTTTGCTTCCACAAGTGCAACAAGAAGTTCATTTCCTTCATGTTGTTTCAGATTTGGTAAAGCAGTGTGAACATAAATGTCTTCCTTAATTTCAGTAAGAAATTAAAATGTCTCATCGATCTAGAATTCACCCATTTGTCAATCTTTGCTTACCTAAACAAACTCAGAAACTAGAAAATTATCAAGGATGATTTACCAAACAGATATCCCAGAGTTGTTTGTGTGTGTGTGAGAGAGAGCGAGAGAGAGTGAGAGAGAGAGAGAGAGACAGACAGACAGAGAGACAGAGACAGAGAGACAGAGAGAGACAGAGAGAGACAGAGAGACAGAGACAGAGACAGAGAGATTCTTTCAGAGCCTGAGAAGACTTGAAGATTTAATTCTTAGCTAAGTAGAAACAGAGAATCAGAATTGTCAATGTAGCTAAGAACAGCAAAATACAAAACCATACTCTAAAATGAACTCATTCTCTGGTAAATGTTACCTATCGGGCTGAGAGATGAGATGAGCAGCAGTAGCATAAGAGTAAATAAAACATTTGCTAATGTAAGCATGAGTAGCAGCACAGTCTAGAGGGCACACGCCATAAACTACCCTCTTTTTCTTGATGACAAAGAGGGTCCATAGCCATTGAAGTTAATAAAGACAGAACCTTGTGCTAACGTCCCTTGCAGATAGGCAATGGGTTTATCATGCATGAAAATTATGGCATGTGTTTACATACAGACAATCAGTTTAAGTAACATTTGCAAGTACCTTCCTTGAAGGCATTTCTTCATTAACAAAAATGAAAAATTGACACATTACACATGACCATTTGATCCTTAGAATTGCTGAAGCTATTTGGCAGCTATGAACAAAAAGTTAAGAGTTTCACAGAACACCAACACCCTTACGTACCTGATTTAAACCCCCTCAACAGTTCTGGTAAGCAATTTTTGTTTGTTTGTCTGTGTGTGCATGTGTGTGAATGTCAGAGGTCAGCTTACAACATGGCTCTTCAAGCAAAGTGCACTTATTATTACTATTATTAATTATCATTATTTATTATTATTAATTTTTAAACAAAGTCTTTCACTGGCCTGGAACTTCCCAAGTAGGCTAGCTTGGGTGACCAGTAAACCTGACCGCCTATCCAGAGTTAGGCTTACAAGCACAGGCCAATATGCTCGTTTTTTTTTTTTCTTTTTTAAGATGGTCCCGTGGATCAAATTCATGGCTTGAGGCTGATACTATAAACATTTTTTATACTGAGTTATCTCCCTATCCCTATGCAGCCTTTTTATAAGAAAAAAAAAATAAACCCTTGCTTCAACTTACTTTTGTCTGGGCACCAAACTTTTGTCTTAGCCACCAAACAACAATAACAACAACAAATACATAGAACTATTACCTTAATAAGTACATGGACAACAACAGAAAAGAAACTTGCAGTCTGAGTGTGGTGCTTTGAATAAAAGTGTTCTATCGGCTCAGAATTTGAACATTTGCTGGCACCTATTTAGAGGGAAGGTACAACCTTGCTGGACGAAGTATGTCACTTGGGCCTGATTTTCAGAATTCGTAGCCTCACCACAATTCCAGCACAATTCCATTTTGCTCTTTGTCTTATGTTTGTGGTTGAAAATGTGACTTCTCTGCTTCCTATTCTGACATAACTTCCCACCATGACCAACTCATCTCTCTGGGGCTGACACTAAGCTACAATGAACTCTTCCTGCTATAAGTTGCTTTGGTCATGGTGTCTCAACCCAACAACAAGAAAGTAATTAATAAACAGAGCTGGGAGATATTGAAGAATTGAGAAAGTTGCTAGATTTAGAGTTTGGGGAGACATTTGAAATATTTTTGGTTTGCTGTTGACTTTTTAAAGTTGTATTTATTTCTCTGTGTATGGTGTGTGTGTGTGTGTGTGTGTGTGTGTGTGTGTGTGTGTGTGTGTGTACACAAGGGTCAGGTACTTGCAGAATCAGAGGCATCAGATTCTTCTAAGGCTAGAGTTACAGACACTTGAAGTTGACTGAACTTGAGCCCTTTGCAAGAGAAGTTCCCACTCTCTTAACCACTAATCTCTCTTGCCCGTTCCATGCTACAGCTTTTAAAATAAAAATTAAAAACACACTAAAGTGATGATTAGAAGGATCTAACACTGAGAAGCATGAAAATTATACATGGTAGATGGTGAATATACGGGTAAAATTCATAAGATTATATGTCTCTCCACACAGAGGTCACGTGGACACTCACCCTTCTTTCTTAAAACACATTTGACACTCATGATGAGAAATCTTCTACTTTCCCTTCTGTCTTACTCCCTGATACTTTCTCACTTTTGGTGTAATTCCCAACCTTTTGGAAGAGTTGGCATGGGGAAGAGTGGCAAGGGTCATTCCTTAACCTATCCCATTTTTCTATAGTATTTCATCTATGGAAAGTAGACGACCAGATGTGGACTTTAGACTTTGATTAGTAAGTGAACTTTAACTCTCTCAAGACTTGAGTTGAAACGTCCCACAGTTATCTCTGGACTGACTATTGCTTTTCCACCTAGACCCCTTATCACCCCTCTCCACACACACAGACACAAGTTTCTTGACTTTAGGTGAATGTGAAAGGTAAAAAAGAGTAAAGTCTTAAACCAAAGACCAGAATTATCCTTGTTCTACTACTACTCCACAAGTCCACCACAGCACACCGATACAAGATATTTCTTACCCATTCACACTGAGGTAGTGAGAGGCCAATGATTGAAGAAGAGGAGAAGCTAAGAGAAGTGAGGGGTGGGAGAGGAAGAGAGAGGTCTGGGCAGGGAGAGAAGGAGACTAGGATATTCAGATGGCTTCAGATGTCTGTCTGGTGTTCTGAGAGGTTAGAAATACTGAGATAAAACTTTATCATTGTAAATTGGCATTATGTAATTGGGAGTTGCATATACATAAATATATTTGGCTAACTATTCAAGTTTAAAAGTCAAGCTTTACAAGATACTTGGAGCAGAGGCTTGATGGGGCAGAACTATATTATAAATATTTCCCACTACAGCACACCATCAGTATGTCTTAAAAGAACCATGGTAACTCCTGTGCACCTGCTCTCTCCTAAGTAGATCCTTCAACTTATTTATTCATTGTATTCAAACCATGCTCAACTTTTTCATGTTTTGTGAACATAATTTTTATAAGTTCCAATCCCTAGAGCATCAGTTCTCAACCTGTGTATCATGAACACTTTGGGGTCAAACAACCCTTTACCTATCAGATATTGATAGTATTATTTAAAACAATAACAAAATTACAGTCATGAAGTATAAATGAAATAATTTTATGGTTTTGGGTCACCACAACATGAGGAGCTGTATTACATGGTCACATCATTAAGAAGTTTGAGAAGCACTGACCTAGAATTGTATCTACAAAACTAGCCCTACTGTGTGCATCAACTTTGCTTCAGTCATTGTTCCATGTTGTACACTCTTTCTAGTATAATGCCCCATTCTCAGAATACCTTGACCTTTTATCTCACATATAAACTCAGAAAGTATTGATGATAGCCATGAGGATGAGGGTTGACTGCCCATTGCTTTCATTTGTTCATTTCCTAACCTGCCTAGCTTGACCACTGTACTGGTACTATAATCCCCTCCTAACTCCCTTTCCCTAAGGCTAGTTGAACATGACAGTAAGCAACCTGGAGTGATGAAATAAAAACTACCATAGTCAAGAGAAGAACAACTAGTCTCCACCAACTGCTTCTCTGCAAAGCCACTCCTCTGAAAATGGCCAAGTTTCTTTATAACCACAGAATTTGTCAGGAAATCCAATACAGAGTAGAAAAAGGTGACACAGAAAATAATAGTCATCAACATGAAATTTCTAAGATTGAAAGAAGGTGGTTTATTTAAATCCATAGAAACATGGGAAACCTGACAAGCAGATGCTCTCCCTATGTTTGAACAAATTTCATCAATAATTTACCATCTGTGTGCACACTGTTAAATTATCCAGTGCTGAGGAATTTTAATCTAGTAACATGGTTGCTCTGATCAGATCCAAAGACCTTCTAGGTCTCTGTGATCTGGCTAGAATACAGATATACCTGAGTACACTCCTTTAATTCCTAACAATGAAGATAAGGTTAGTTCATAGAAGGGTGCAGCCATGTTTGAAAATGATATCTAATAGAAGGGCAGACAAAGTGATGAATGAGAGAAAGATTTGACAGAATGAGTCAGAAATAGGATACACCCAACTATCAGAAGAACAGACAGGAAAAGATTCTACTTAAGAGGGAGGGAGGGAGGAAGGGTGAGAGGGATGGAGAGAGAGAGAGAGATAGAGACAGACAGACAGACAGACAGACAGGCAGGCAGGCAGATAGAAAGACAGAGGCAGAAAGAGAGAGAGAGAGAGAGAGAGAGAGAGACAGACAGACAGACAGACAGACAGAGACAGACAGAGATTGAGATTTTAGCGAGACCATTTTACAGACACATGGAAGAGAGAACAAGCGAGACACAGTAAAAACAGAACAAAGCAGAGAATAAGAAGCCAGAAGACTAGAATAGAACATGTTGACAAGGTTAATATGAGGCCAAGCAGAGCGCTTTAGTCAGAAGCCTGAGTGAAGCAGATTTAATCAGTCGGCTTGGAGAAAAGTTTGAGACAGAATGACTGAGTTGAACCAGTCAGGAAAAGTTCAAAAAGAGCTAAAAGGGGTGAGATTGGTCAGCATTGAGCCTCTGAGGTAACAATTACATCTGGGGAATATAAGTTGCTTTTACAATCCAGTCTGATCAAGTTTGGATATTGTTTTTGCAATTTGAAGCACAGCAAAACATATGGGTAGAGATAGAGCTAGATGAAAACACAGATACAGATATACAACTTCTTAAAAAATATTTGAAAACTGGTCATTAAAATTTAATAGGTAGAAGGTAGCCATTAAGATGGTTCTGTGGCTAAAAGCATCTGCTTCCAAGCCTGAGTCTAATTATTGGACTGAGGAGCAGAACCAACTCCTGCAAATTGTTCTCTGACGTCCATGCATACACTGTGGCACACACATACATATAAAACATACAAAAATAAATTAAAGATTAGTTGTTATATTAGAAATAGATTGTTCAGCTATAATTAGAATTAAAGCTACTCATGGACAGGAAATATGATGGTTCTTAACCCAATAATTTAAAAATAATTTATTGAGCAATATATTTTTTAAGTACATGATCAGGACACCAAGAACATACCTTACATAATAGTGAAGAGCTACAGAATATGATTTATTTGAAACATAGCATAAACTATCAATTATTAAGTAATAGAATGTCATAATGTAAATAAATCAACTATGTAAAAGTTACCTTGTCAAAATAAGAAGAAGAAGTATCTAGAGTAAGTGCAGAATAAGTGTTTACCAGAGTGGCACCAAATTACCTCACTGGCTCATTTAATTTAAGCATAAGTTTGAGTTTTATATTCCATTTTATGGATATTAGTGCTGGTCTACATTGATGAGCATTATTGCTGACTCTTCTGCTGTTATTCAGACAGGTAGCCATACAGTCTACAAACTACTTATCTAAGCACACAACATAATAGCAAATATAGAATATATTATAACAACCTTAAAAATTCAGACATTGGTCTATCAAAAGGATGTTCAGGAGAAAATTTTATAAATAAGACTTTTAAATTTCTATTATTAACATTGTGTTCTAACCATATTACAAAGTTATTTTGGAAAGATTCTTGTTCAATGTCTGTGATATTTTTTAAACTAGTTTTGGCAAATTTTTCCAACTTAAAATTACATACAGATACCACCAAAAATGAGCAAAGATTACGAGGAAGTGTTAATGTAATCACAAATAGCTTTAGCAAAGTATGTCAAGTGGCCAGTTAAGTCATTTACAGAATTATATGGTGTCAATGAATAAGTGTGAGTAGAAGAAATTACCTATTTCAAAATTTCATTACCTCAGAGGAATTTATCTTTAGTTTTTACATTAGAAATTTTAGTATGAAAGGGTTACAAGTCTGCTTCCATAGCCGTTTTTCTAAGAAAGTACAGTAAAATTAATTTCCAGAAATTTATTCTAACTTAGTAGTAATCTCTATAGCTCTTTTAACTTCTATGGTAACAAAATTTATAAATTTACAAGAAATAAAATAATTGTTTAAATTTACAAATTAATATCAAAAGTCCAAAAGTAAAGGTAAAGGTAAGAGATCTACTAGGGGCACTGAAAAGATGTAATGACTCTTGTGGTGGTTTGAATATGCTTGGCCCGGGGAGTGGCACTATTAGGAGATGTGGTCTTGTTAGAGTAAGTGCATCACTGTGGGGGTGGGCTTTGATACTCTTCTAGGTGTCTAAAGACAGTCTTCTCCTGGGGTCTTCAGATGAAGATGTAAAACTCTCAGCTTCTACAGCACCATGCCTGCCTGGAGGCTGCCATGCTTCTGCCTTGTTGATAAAGGACTGAACCTTGAAACTATAAGCCAGTCTCAATTTAAAAAAAATTACGAGTTGCCTTGGTCATGGTGTCCCTTCACAGCAATGGAAAACCTAATCTAAGACAGCTAACTCTCCATTGGCAATCTATAAAAACTGTAAAACAAATGTGACTTTTAGTGTAAAAATTCTCATTATTTACTTCTTTCTCATTCATTGTTATGTATTGAGGAAACAGATTGCAGAATAATTCAAAGGCAATGAAAACCATAATGATAAATCTATACAAAATAATATTGGTGGTACTCATAAATAAGAGTCAAAAAGAACTTTAATTTATTTTTTGTTAACATATCAAATAAATTTGACATCAATTTAAATCTTATATTTTATTTTTAAAACGGTCAACCTGGGATGAAAAGAAATCTTAGCAAGTAAAAGCCTCTGCTGACAAATCAAAAAACCTAAACTCAATTTCAATGGGACTACATAGTAAAAAGAGAGAATCAATTCAAACAAGTTGCCCTCTGATGTGTATGTCATACACACATGCTACCCCACACATAAAATAAATAGACAAAATTGCCATAAAATATATTCTGAAGTAATTCTTCTAGAAAATTTGGTCATGCAAATTTTTATTAAAGATCATGTATATATATATATGCATACACATATATACATACATGGAATATAAAATAACAATTGGGGAGAAAGAAGCTATGAATTTGAAGGAGACTAGAAAGGGATATATGATAGCATTTGGAGAAAAAAAAGGGAAGAGAGGATTGTTTTAATCATAATCTTAAAAAAATGTAGAAGGGATATTAGCTGTCTTTAAGACAACTTGGCATTTTTGGTTTTTCAAGACAGGGTTTCTTTGTGTAGCCCTGGCTGTCCTGGAACTCACTCTGTAGACCAGGCTGGCCTCAAACTCAGAAATCCACCTGCCTCTGCCTCCCAAGTGCTAGGATTAAAGGTGTGCACCATAACTGCCCAGCTGAAGTAAACTACTTTTAATGATGTTAAATTTAGTCAATAGTGGCATTTCCCAACACACACATATCTAAGCATGTGTATACTCATATACACACACAAATATATACACACACACACACATATATATATATATAAAACCTAATATATATATTACTAAAATATATTTTTACTAAGGTATACAGTTATCTATCAGGCAGGCAAACAATGCAAACTTCAAAACTTTATTGCCTCTCCTAACAGTAGGAGTTATTAATATTATGAAATTCATGGATTTTAGGTGATATTTGTTTCCCAGAAGACTCTCACAAAATCCTGAAATTTCAATAAAATTAATCAGATAAATTTTAAAACAATTTGTCTTGAAAATAGTGTTTGTGGTTGCAGTAGTCTAATGTTAATACTTAATTCCTGAAAATTACATGGAAAGGGAAATGGAAATGAAATGCAAATCTTGAAACACAGATGCCCTGGGGACATTGGTTCTAACAGTGTGAAGTTACAAATGTGAGTCAGCCACAATCTCATTTCTGGAAAACACACACAAACACGCATACACACAGACACACACACACACACACACACACACACACACAGACACACACACACAAAACAAAAAACAAACCCTGTGTGTGTATGGCACGTTATTTGTGCTTGAGCACAAGATGAACATGACCTACTGTTTTAAACAGAATCTAAACCAAGCCAATGCTTTAAAGAGAGAAATGGTGGTTATTTTATTTATTTACATTTCAAATACCCCTTCCAGGTTTCCCTTCTGCAAGCCCCCTATCCCCCCTGCTTCTATGAGAGTGTTCTCCCCCAGCCCCCACTCCTTCACTGCCCTAGCATTCACCTATGCTGGGCCATCAAGCCTTCACAGGACCAAGGGCCTCCCCTCCCAGAAACCTGGAAGAGGGATAACATCTGGAAGGTAAATAAATAAAATAAATAATACAATTTTTAAGAGGAAAAAAAGAAAGAATTGTTGAGTACGTTCACAAGAAAAGTCACTGCTCAACACATTTTCAAAGCAATTATAAAAGCAATGCTCTCCATACATCTGAAATCTCTTGTTTGCAGCATTAAAATTGTCAATAGTTAGTAACTTTAAAGTCAAAAATAATATGAATGGTGCAGTTATTGTAAATCATTACATGGGGAAGCTGAATAAGAGAACTGGTTTTTAAATATTGTCTGTGATTTTTCTTCAACCTACAGGGACACTTTCATTTCTCCAAATTTGAAGCAATTGGTGTTTCTACAAATTAGTGTGTAATTTGAATGCAAATGCTTTGGTTTTAATATTAAAGAGCCTAATACACATTTCCACTTTCTATTTTAAAAGTCTATTATTTATTACAGGATATTAAAATTAGATTAATGAAGGATGGTTCTAGAATTTGTTATAACCTAGTAGGTTGTATGTACTCTTCATACACACATACATGTGGAACAAGTGTATGCTCTGTGGTCACCATCTAGCAACATGCCATTCCCTAACAGGAGCATGAAGTACTCTCTATGTTGCAAAGTAATGACTCTGTACAGTGTCCTATCTACTTCATACCTCACTTACATCTATCCTATGAATTATATTGCATGAGTTTGTATAACAATTGCTTGTTTCCTTCCCTCCTCCCATCCCATCTGAACCCGCATAACAAATTTCAATATAATCTTGAAACCCAACAATGAACTTTGGCATGTTGGTAAGTTAATTCATCAGGCTTTGAGCAAATGCTTTGTAAACAGGAGTCAAGAGAAAACTAAAAAGTCACATGTTCTATGGAAGAAAGACCCCTCATTGTGCACGTGGACTTGGCTGCCTACCCATTAAGCAGATTTCCACAGACATTTATCTACGAAAACTTCATGATTGTTGACTATTCTCATGCAAAATCTTAATATCCAAGAAGAGAACTTGACATGTGCCATTTTCCAATTACCACTGAGCAGAGACCTTAGAAGACTGACTCTTCTTCTTTGAAAAATGGGCTTTTCACCCATGAAATCTCAACAATATGGCTCCCTAAGAAAGACCCACTTAAATAACAACACACATTGGCATGCCAATATGAATTGAGGAAACCTAACTACTCCCCACCACTAGATGAAGAGCTATAGGCAGTCAATGACTTCTGAGATAAGGAGAATAAGTCATCCCTGGGAATGAGACTCCTGATATTTTGTCCAAAGCCAAGCATCCAGTCATGATTGCATAGACATACGTGAAACATTAAGTGAGCGGACTGTGTATAAGTGTGTGTGTGTGTGTGTGTGTGTGTGTGTGTGTGTGTGTGTGTGTGTGTGTCTGTGTGTTTTGTGCATGTGCATGTGTACATATGCATGTGTGTGTGTGTGTAAAAATAATAATAAAGCTGTTAATAATTTGAGTGAGTGGGGGCACACCATAGCACTGGATAGGGAGAAGGAAGAAAGTGATATAAATACAATTATGTATGTATTAAATTCAAAAAGATAAAATTTAATTTCAAGAAAAGAAAAAGAAAATTCTAACACTACATGCTATATCATGGTTGCACTTAGAACAAGATATACTGTAACTGAAGTAACCAGTCACAGTAGAGGGATGCTACTTGATTCTACACAGGGGTAAACCTTAAACCACCCCATCCACAAGGAAACATGACACAGTGGCTTCTGGGGGACTTGTAGAAGGTGAAGGACTGTTCTTTAGTGGGTATGAAATTTCAGTTTGTGCTAATGGTAAAACTTCTAGGAACGTATAAAAGTCATGGTTGTAAAGTAATATGAATGGATTTGGTGCTACTGAATGGTACATTTTAAAATGGGTAGCATGAGGGCCGGGTGGTGGTGGCGCAAGCCTTTAATCCCAGCACTTGGGAGGCAGAGGCAGGAGGATTTCTGAGTTCGAGGCCAGCCTGGTCTACAGAGTGAGTTCCAGGACAGCCAGAGCTATACAGAGAAACCCTGTCTCGAAAAATCAAAAAAAAAATAAAATAAAATAAATAAATAAAATAAAATAAAATAAAATAAAATGGGTAGCATGATAACTTTTGTGTAATATACAATTTAACAAAATAAAATATTGTTATTATATGTGTGTGTGTGTGTGTGCGTGTGTGTGTGTGTGTGTGTGTGTGTAAAAGAAAAATGGACTTTTCTAATCCTGTAGAGACTTGATGCCCCAGGGAGGAGGGGATGTCTGGGTGGGGAACCCTCTCAGAGGCAAAGGGGAAGGGGGATGTGGGGGGGGACTCTGAGAGGGGGACAGGGAGAGTGACAAAATTTAGAAAGTTAATAAATAAAATAATTAATTTTAAAAAGAAAAAACTATAGAAGACAGTGGGCTTTTGACAGTAGAACTTGCAAAGATTCCAGATACAAACTATCCACAGAAGAAAAACTTCTAAAAATGTTCACATAGACACTGTAATTTGAAGTTGTTTGGAGTTGTATTCCACAGTTCCTATCCTGACATTGGAGAAAGAATACCCTACACCCCAAAGGCACTTATCCCTTCATAATTCCTCTCTACTGAGAAATTCTCACACTTTCAAAGTGCCTTCAGAAGTCCCATCTTAAAAATACTAGTCATTTTTAATTCTTTACATTTTATCTACACTTCATCTGTGACTTTAATATTGCAACTCCAAGTTTAAAAATAAGACTGCCAAGACAAGTAAGTGCTTTTCAAAGTGACTCACAGTCCCGGAAGGACATTGAGAGCACGGTACTTGTTAAAATAAGAGCACATTATGTGGGGCTTAGGGAAGGCTGTGTATGGATCCGTGATGCAGAATGAGCAATGTAGCCCAGGATCTAGAGGAGAACTCAGAAAGAAGTCTCTGCTGATCGGTTCAGTCCTTGATTTCTGACACACACACCCCTTTTTCCTTGTTTATTTTTAGTGGAAAAAGGACCCAATTGTTCATCACCTTATTGAAACAGTATTCCACTCTTATCCAGGAAGTTGATTTCATTCTATAGAAACATTAGTGCACAAAACATTTATGTATTCACGATATGAGATTTTCTCCATTGTCAAATGAAAAGGGTTTTGATTTGAAAATACAGTGCAGAGGAAGAAAGGAAGCACCGTTAAGATGAAATTTATTTCAAAATAACCATATGATCAAAGGCTTGTTTTTATTTCCTCAAGATAAATATATATTCATACACACCTGCTCTAAACCCGAAACAAATGAATCCCTTGGGGCTCATTTTCCTTTATATTAAAATCCGCAATGTTAAAGACAAAGCCAAAATCCTGAACTGCACAGTCGCTGGGGATTCAGATATTTGGAGAGTCAGTTTAAAGGGTGAGGCAAAGACTCAAACAGACTGGTAAATTTATACTTGATACAAAAGTATCATTGGTGGCAGTGAACTGTGATGCAAGTTTAAAAGGGCAGCTGAAGGCAGAGAAGGCAACTGCGAGAGGGCAAAAGTAACAAGCTGACACGGGACTGCTAAGTTTTAGGAGATACTGGTAAACAAGGTCACGGCAGAGGTCAGCAGACAAGGAGTGTAGTTGAACAGGCGTGGAGACAGCAGCCATAGTTTATGCAGGATGCGCACATATTTGTAGTCTAGAGATAAGATTAAAGGGAAATCAAAACTGGGCAGTCAAATAATAAGAAAATAAATCTGCCACTAAGACTTAAGACGAGGTACGGAGAACAGCCCAAGCCTAATGACTAGGAACATGCCTGGGAGTGCACTCTTGTACCAGGAGTCAACTTCAGGAGAAACAAGGCAGGGCACAGAGGAGTACTGTGGTCAATGTGTGCTCATGGCACCTTCAACCATCTTCTACTAGAACACCTGAGAGGGCCCAACCTTCCCGCAGCCCACATTTATAGGGTGCTGATCACATCTAAAAGGGTCTAGCCTTCCCACGACCCACATCAATAGGCTGCTGATCCCTTTGGATGTGGGTGAGCGAATCCGTGTTCTCCACAGTAGCCTTGGACTGTTTCCTAGCCAAGTGTGCCAGGAACAGAGTGAAGGACTGTGGTGATGGCCACAATTCTCAATTCTGCTGTCAGTGTAGACACTTTCTATGTAGACCTTAGGTTCTCAATGTTATTCTAATGTTAAAAAAAATTGAATTTGAGCAATCAAATGTTTTCTTCTTATTGCTACTATATGTCTGCGTCAGTCATTGAGAAATTAGAATCCAATTCAATAGAAGTTCTAATAATGACTTAAGAGTTCTGGGCAGGGGGAGGCAAAATAAAAGCAGGTACTAAGTAAGAGAGGAGGGGATAAAGGAGGGTCTTCCTGCCCTGGGGACAGAGAGAAGAGTGCTAGGAGGTAGTGGAAAAGCTGGAGCATAGGCACATGGTCATCACTGACCCATGCAGGGCTGTAGTCGCAAAAGAGCTCAGCTGAAATCACAGTTCAGACCAAGAAAGAATGATAGGAAAGCCACATAAACTCTATCTCCTATGCTACGTTCTTCTACCACATATTTTCATGGTTAGTCAGCTGTGCAGAAAATTACGGTGGGGTGCAGCTAACACATGCCCATCTTTCAGGTCACCAAAGATAACAGAGTGGAGAGCAGGTTTGGAGTGTAGAAGACAAAAACTGCTGACCTGATGGACACACAGGTAAACTGTGCCTAGAAAGACATTTCTCTTGCCATAAGTATAACACTATTCTCATCTAGTGTCCCCATACGACGCAGTCCTATGAGAAATAGGACATAAGCGGTACAAAAATGCAGTCACTAAAATATACACAGAACTCACCAGTGCTGTGCTTTATTTCCCAAAGCCAAACATAATGGGTGTCATTAACCAGAGCAAACAGAGAGCAAACACTGTGTAGCATCCTTCTGCTTGCTTCTGAAAAGCCTGAAATTTTAATGTCGATATTGGAAAAAGTTATTCTAGACACAGCACCTGTTTACATTCAGAACTTACCTTGTCTAGAAGAAAACTTAAACAATAAAAAATGGATAAAAAAAACCCCTGCAAAATACAAGAACTTTGCAATTCATTTTGGAACACACACCATGGTGTCATTTTATAGAAAAACCTTGGGAAGATAGAAGGAGCTACACTACATTCCCTATTACTAAGAATGTTTTCTTGGTTATCATATTCAAATGGCGACCATGAAAAAAAATTTGTTCTGCCTTTAATCCTTAACCATAATTATATTTTTCTTTTGTCTCAGCAAGTACTGGCTCTACTGGGATTCCATAAGTTGATTTTAACATAGAGGTTCACACATGTTCTGCTAAGACAGATTGTGTGCTGCTTTTATTGTTACTTTCACAGCTGAGTTAGCTTGTTTCGGGGTGGACTTGAAAGAAGAGATCCTGTTTGGTGTGGGTGGTTCTCTTTGACCCCACAGCCGTTATTTCCTTCCTGTAATAACCCTCTCTCATTAAAAATGCTGTTGTTCTTTCTTCTTGATTAACTGCATTGTATAGACTTTTACTACATTTTTCTCTGAAAATGACTTTCTTTTATTGAGTTGATGATAAAATATCACAGAATAACGCTTCAGTGAACACAAGAGGTTTCCAGACTTATCTGTACTATTAAGAGAGGATCAAATTTTATAACATAGAAACATCATATATTTAAAGTGAAAATCACAGTCTGAAAGTGTAGAGGAATTTCCAAAAGTGAAATCCAGATTTCTGTTGCAGGTGATAGGGCTGTGAAGGATTTGGGGGATACTGCAGGTGCAGCTGAACAGTTGAGCGGTTGGGGGAACCATTCTCTGTATTCCATGGAGAAATGAATTAAAATTCTTCAACCAAACAAAATCAAGGGAACAAAAGAGGCAAGCCCTGACTGGGGTGGACAGTCAGAAAACAGAACTGCTGTTTTCCACAGGAGCCTTTGTTATCACTTCCCTAACACTTCAGTGGTTGAAAGGAAATCAAACTGAGAGAGGACTTACTGCCACTCCAGTGAGCCCTGGGGGACTTGTCACAAATTTGGAACCTGAGTGGCCTCGAGCTTCACAGCACTGGTCGTCAGAAGTGACAGAAATCAAAGGGACCAACGGGGGAAAGTAGAACATTAGTTACACGGAACTGAACACCAACAAATTTTCAACTGTGGGGTGAACTCCAAGCCACCTTTTCAGTTTTGCATTAGACCAAATGATGAAGTAATTTCTTCCAAGCATGTGCTATTCTTAGGATTTTTTTTTTTCAACAACTAACTACAAGTATTTTGTAGCTATTCAGACAATTCTGAACTTACTCTTCTTACCTGGGAGAAAAGTTCTTAAACACTTAAAATTGGATAAGTGGGTTCAAAATGGAGCAGTGTTGCAAGTCCTTTTAGACAATTTTATATGGTATCATTTTACTAAAATCCCCTAGAAAGAATAAGGACATTCAAGGACTTCAGTTCCTGGTCCCTGAGTACTAGTGAAAATGGTAGCCTATTTTGAAAGTAGATTATATACAGGAGGGTTGTCTCCAACCGCATAATGCCCTTTCTGCTCTGAATTCTCATATTTCTGTAAAAAAAATATTATTCTACACTCGAAATTTTAACATAAATATACCAGTAGAAACTTGTATTTAAGGACACATTGTCTTTCTCTCAATCAGCATTTCATATTTGAGGTCCATAGATTGCCATCATCCAAAGTGTTTGATCAAAATTCAAATGTCTAGCTTACATAGTTTGGCAATTGCTACAATAGTTGTTATTGCTTCAAAAATATTGCTGTGACATGTTCCAGTATTCTTCATAAAAAGACTATGACACCTAGGATGTCTGATGCAGATATCTAGGGCAAACTTTAAAAATAAAATGAAGCTTTTGGGAAACTACTTTGAATAATTAAACTAGATAAAAAAAGACTGAGTCATATGAATCAGCCATAATAAATAATTTTAAATCAATAATTCACTACCACCTCCAACTTCCACTTTCTGCTTACGGATTTTTTTATTTTCTATATTCTTTTTTTACATTCAAAATGATTTTCCCTTTCCCTGTTCCCCCCTCCTCAAAAGTCCCATAAGCCCTCTTCCCTCCCCCTGCTACCCAGTCAAACCCCTCCCACTTCTCTGTCCTGGTATTCCCCTACACTGCTACATCCCATCTTTCCAGGACAAGGGGCCTCTCCTTCCTTCTTGTTGTGAATCAATTGATATATGAATTGTGTCTTGGGTATTCCAAGCTTCTGGGTTAATATTCCCTTATCAGTGACTGCACACCATGTGAGTTCTTTTGTGATTGGGTTACATCACTAAGGATGATATTTTCAAGTTCTGACCAATTGCCTAGGAATTTCGTGAATTCATTGTTTTTAATTGCAGAGTAGTATTCCATTGTGTAAATATACCACATTTTCTGTATCCATTCTTCTGTTGAAGGACATCTGTGTTCTTTCCAGCTTCTGGCTATTATAAATAAGGCTGCTATGAACATAGTGGAGCATGTGTCCTTATTGCATGCTGAGGAGGCCTCTGGGTATATGCCCAGGAGTGGTATAACAGGGTCCTCCGGGAGTGTCATGCTCAGTTTTCTGAGGAACCACCAGACTGCTTTCCAGAGTGCTTGTACCAGCTTGCAATCGCACCAGCAGTGGAGGAGTATTTCTCTTTCTCCACGTCCTTTCCAACACCTGCTGTCTCCTGAGTTTTTTATCTTAGCCATTCTGACTGGTGTGAGG
The DNA here is from genome assembly GCA_036184795.1 of Tokudaia tokunoshimensis. Taxonomy (NCBI): domain Eukaryota; kingdom Metazoa; phylum Chordata; class Mammalia; order Rodentia; family Muridae; genus Tokudaia; species Tokudaia tokunoshimensis. Next base: position 132,659,970 of record BTHU01000003.1, on the reverse strand, counting down.
TGAAATCTCTAATGACTAAGGATGTTGAACATTTCTTTAGGTGCTTCTCAGGCATTCGATAATCCTCAGGTGAAAATTCTTTGTTTAGCTCTGTACCCCATTTTTAATAGGGTTTTTTGGCTCTCTGGAGTCTAACTTCTTGAGTTCTTTATATATATTGGATATTAGCCCTCTGTCAGATGTAGGGTTGGTAAAGATCTTTTCCCAGTTAGTTGGTTGCCGCTTTGTCTTTTTGACAGTGTCTTTTGCCTGCAAAAACTTTGTAATTTAATGAGGTCCCATTTCTCTATTCTTGATCTTAGAGCATAAGCTATTGGAGTTCTGTTCAGGAAATTCTCCCTTGTGCCCATATGTTCAGGGTTCTTCCCTACTTTCCTTTCTATTAGTTTCAGTGTGTCTGGTTTTATGTGGAGGTCCTTGATCCACTTGAAGTTGAGCTTAATACAAGGAGATAAAAAATGGATCGATTTGCATTCCTCTGCATGCTGACCTCCAGTTGAACCAACACCATTTGTTGAAAAGGCTATCTTTTTTCCACTGGATGGTTTTAGCTCCTTTGTCAAAGATCAAATGACCATAGGAGTGTGGATTCATTTTTGGGGCTTCAATTCTGTTCCATTGATCTACATGCCTGTCACTGTACCAATACCATGCAGTTTTTAACACTATTGCTCTGTAGTACAGCTTGGGGTCTGGGATACTGATTCCCCCAGAAGTTCTGTTACTGTTGAGAATAATTTTAGCTATCCTGGGTTTTCTGTTATTCCAGATGAATTTGAGAATTGCTCTTTCTAACTCTATGAAGAATTGAGTTGGGATTTTGATGAGGATTGCATTCAATTTGTATATTGCTTTTGGCAAGATGGCCATTTTTACTATATTAATCTTGCCAATCCATGAGCATCGAAGACTTTTCTGATTTGCTTGAGTTGATTTTATATCTGGTCACTTTGCTGAAGTTGTTTATCAGCTGTAGGAGTTCTCTGGTGGAGTTCTTTGGGTCACTTAAGTATACTATCATATCATCTGCAAATAGTGATAGTTTGACTTCTTCCTTTCCAATTTCTATCCCTTTGACCTCCTATGTTGTCTAATTGCTCTCGCTAGAACTTCTAGTACTGTATTGAAAAGATATGGAGAGAGACGGCTGCCTTGTCTAGTCCCTTATTTTAGTGGGATTGCTTCAAGTTTCTTTCCATTTAGTTTGATGTTGGCTACCGGTTTGCAGTAATTTGCTTTTACTATGTTTAGATATGGGCCTTGAATTCCTGATCTTTCCAAGATATCAGTTCTAAAATTGTTATAATTGTGTATACTCTCCTATAGGATAAAATTCTAAATACAAAGATATATCATCTTTTTAAAGCCTCTGATCTTTTCAATGACTTTACTCTTTAAAATTTCACAATTCATTAATTAGAAACAAATATTAACACTTAGCTATTAATTTTATTAGTTCTTATTTAAACATCTCTCCCTAGAAATGCAACATCTATAAAATTAGCTATAGGGAATTTTTGTCTGCTTAATAAAACTTTATTATGTATCAACCTATACATAAACTAAAGTAGGTAAAAACTAATTCAATAGACATAAGGAGAGGACAAAGATATGAGTATGTGATCATAGTTACACTTCCTATATCAAATGTAATTTAAGTTATAGCCAGTTGTTCAAGGACCACTATCTGCATTCAATATACAAATAAAAACTTCCCTTATATCAACAATAAAGAGAAAATAGAATAAAATTTTTAAAATATGCACAATGCATAAACTAAATTGAAATAGCTACAGGTCTCAAAGTACTCCAAAGAAAAGTACAAATCTGACTGAAGATTACAAAAGGTCAGGAACTGTTCCTGTCTTCCTTCATTCTTCCTGAATGAGGAAGTAAAAAAGATCAGCAAAAGTGAGTTCAGTATCCATACTCATGGAGTGACACTGAATGTATGGCAACCATAGCAAGAGGGAGCCTAAGCTATTAAAGAAAGGTTTTCACAGGAAGGCAACTACGTGAGGAGTCGGGGGAAAAGGAGTTGAAAAGGTATCCACACAGGGCAAGTACAGACATGGGGCAAAGATGAATGTTCCTCCAAGAGGAAAACCCAGTAGAGCCTGGGAGCCCAGGCAGGAATAGGAGGACATCTATGCCAAGCTTGGGAAGTAAAAGCAGTGAATGTCAGTTCCCCCAGGGCAGCAAACTAAATAGAGAAATCTCTGAAAAACAAAGAAAGCGATGCTTTGCTCACAAGAGAGGAACTTTCAGATCTGAAGAGAGGAGCACCTAGAATGAATTATGTTCTACTTAGTTTAAATTTGAGGTATTGCTATATTCTCTTGATTTTAATGGAAAAACATAGAGAGGCAGAGGTATTTGAATATACATTCTCCCAGTATCTCCACTAAAATAGCCTCGAAAAAGAGATCCTCCAGTTGTAGTAAAAACCACTAACTCCACGATCTTGACTGCTCACATACATAATCTGGAAAAGTAAAAATTTTTTACTTTTAGAAATAACATGGAAAAAATATGGAAAATGACCTTAGGTGTGGATGACCTTTGAGACACAACAGTAGGAGCAAAATCTGTGGAAGACATCATTGATTAGATGGGTTTAAAAATCCCACCACAGAAGTAGGAGGTAAGCAGAAAGTCCACCCTTAGATGAGGGGCTGTTGAAAACTGAGGGAGGAGAGCACATTTTTAAAAGGGTACAGTCTCTGGAAGATTGAGAAGGTGCCAGTGAAAGTATATATTCCCAAGACTACATGGCCAGCACAAAAATATTTCATTGGAAGAAAGGAAGGAAGAAAGGAAGGAAGGAAGGAAGGAAAGAAGGAAGGAGGGAAGGAAGGAAGAAAGGAAGGAAACCAGAGAGTTGGGAAGTGGGAGTGTAGGGAAAGAATATGAATTGGCAAGAGTTCAGAGAGGGATGGTAGAAATGATCAAATACATTGTATAAAATTCTCAAAGAATTACAAAACTATTTTTCATTAAAATAAGTCATAAATAGGAAAAAAAACTTTTGCCCGATAATGGTACTGTCAGAAAAATCACATGTGTCTGACCAAGACCTTTTATCCAAAATACACAAAAGTAACTCAATCATTAGAAAATTAAAGTTCCAGTTTACACAATGGGAGAGAATTTATGGATATGCAAATATATAGGAAATATGCTATATATAAGATATCACTAAGAAACCCACTTGAAATTAATAATACTTCAATTGGCCCATTAGAATATTCAAACCAGAATAGTAACAACACCAAATGTTGGAGAGGAGGTGGAACAGAAGGAACTTTCAATCATTACAAGCTGGCACAGACTCCTTGAAAGATGGTTTGGAAGGAAGGTTCTCAAAAGAGTAGCTATATTCTTACTACAAGGTAGAGCAGTCACAGTCCTTAGGGTCATGCAAAGGATCTGAAAATGCAGTGTGACATAGAAACCTGCCCATAGCTGATTACAGCAGCTTCATTCATATCCATTTCAATTTGGAGTCATCGGAAGTTTCTCAGCATTCAAGTGGATAACTATACTATGTAGATATTAGTTGGCTATTATTCAATAGTGAACATAAATGAACTATGAAGCAAGAGACAGATATGACTATATATTTTTCCAACCAATCATTTAATGAAAAACATAAATAAATTACAAAGTGAAGAAATTATATCTGAAATGGCTACATTCTTTGTGAATCCAAATTTATGATAGCTTACAGTAGGTGAAACCATTGAGATGAACAGAGGTCAAAAAGTAGGAGGAATTAAAAGGTGAACCATAATGATTCTAAGGTGCAGGGACAATATTATGAATGATACCATAAGTGTTGACACATATACGTGTCATTCATTCTAGTGTTGAAATCAATGGCCCACAGGTTAGACATGGCCTTTGGGTGATAATGCGGGAATACATTAAATCCTTTGAAACTAAAGAGTCACTAAAGTGTCACTGTGCTGCAGGGTGTTGTAAAAGAGGAAGTTGCATGAGTGGAGGGTCCAAAATCTTTACCATCTGCTCAATTTTGCAAAGACCACTGAATGGCTCTAAACATTAACTGTATTTATATATCAAAAATGAAAAATGTTGTTATTGCCCTAATAAGATTTCCACTATTCCTTACAATTAAAATCATTGTATGTACACTAAAGTCAATAAAACTCATAACTAAAACCAGATAATGGACTTCCTATCTGAAGCTAACTGCTCTTCGTTTTAGGCAGAACTTCATTTTATATTTTGATGTCTGTTTTATTAACAAGGGCGTGGGTGATGTTTCATCATGAACTTCTCCGAAACAAGCATCTTGTGTGAGATGCTTTGAAGGGATGTTGTGCTGAGCTTGTTGCATCTGTTGGGTGACTCTTGATGAAGTTGATATCCCCCAGTCTTCTCTTCCTGTAAAGATCTTCTTTCCCCTGGTAATGAATTGTTGCACTGTTTCGGAGGACATATGCATAGATCATACCACCTCATGTTTAATTTACTGGCCATTTTTCTCATTATATATTCATTATATTCTATTGGATGGGATGAAGTTTGTTGCACACAATCATTTTACTTTTCTGTGTTCCAGTTTGACCTTATTTGGCTGACAAGGATAGAGCACGTAGCCTTTTAACGTGGCTGCGACATACTTGAGCATCCCCTTGCTTTATGGTACAGTAGCTTGTCCAGGTTCATCTTGTGATTCTCTTATTTTAACCCTTGAACTAGCCATTTCTTCAGAAGGCCCTGTAATTTACATTTTTGACATATTATTTTGTGATCTCTTGAAAACCTTTTCTCCAAAAAGCATATATTGGCAATGGTTATCAGAAAAATAAGTCTAAAGTGCATTTTAAAAATCAAGCAATAAGGCTTTAAGCTGGATCACACAAATAATAATTATACTTTCTAATATTTAAAAAGACACTTGTATACATACTATGTGAAATATATACTTTACAATACACACATATAATATATATATATATATAATTCTATAGGGAGCTAGACAAAAGAGTATGTGGATTATATGAATAAGCAGATATTTGGAGGGTGATAATATTTATTCTTACTTTTTTCTATCTATCTGTTCAATTGTACATTTTCAAGCTATTATTAAATGTATACATTTTTATATAATAACAAAATTACAAAAATTTTGAGATAAATTCAGTGTAAAAAGAATAAGGAGAAAGAAAATTTACCGGAACCTTTAAAACAGTAATAGAACTCACTAAAGTACTCGGCAATGTGTTTTAAAGTCATAGAATCTTTGCACTTGGATTATACCAACACCCATCTGTATTTTCAGAGTAAAAGCCATTATTTTCTCTCATCCCTTTCCTTACCTAGCATTTTCATCCAGTCTTGATGCCTATGTGTTCTTGAAAGATATCCAGGTAAATAATAAGTACACTGCTTTGCATGTAGATTTTACATAGCATTTACTAGCCAAAGTCTCAGCATTAGAAATAGAATTTAGTATTGGTGTCAAAGGCAATGCTTCTGAATCAATCAAAAGAAGGATTTGCTTAAAAAAAAATTCAAGAATGTAAAAGAAGTGTGTGTGAAGGGAGAAAATAGATAATTAAATTCACAAAGAGGCAGTCACTCCTGTCTCATCAATGTGTTGTCATAGATTTGTTTCACATATTAAATATTAGAAAGCACAATATTATTTGTATGATCTAGTTTAAGACCTTTTACCTTCAGTCCTTCAATGCCATATCTGAAGTTTGGCTTCCCACTTAAGAACACTAGAATAAAACTAACTTAAAGCAGGCCTATATATTCTACAGACACTCTTATTATGTAATCTCATCCTGTGAGGGTGCATTTATGCCTGGATATGAAAAGAAGAGTAGTGCTACATAGGAGCTTTCACAAAGTTTGATACTTTCTAAATTTGGGAGATGTATCTCTTGAGCACTGATCCATGTGTGTATTCTCACAGAGACTTAACCCAGTCCCCTGGCTTCAATATTCCTTTGTGCCACCCTTCCCCAAATACATATATCAAGCTTGGACTTCTTTGGATTCTCAATTCCTTTGTCCAGCTGCTTAACACATATCTCTGACTACATTCCTAAAATATCTGCACAAAGCTGCCACATGCAAAGCTGAACTTCCAATATCCACCTAAGACCTGGTAAGCCCTCAGCCTTCTCCTCAGATTTGATAGCGGCTTCATCCTTTCATTTTCTTAGGCCAGAAGCCTCAGCATCACCCTGGAATCAAATATTTGTTCAGAATCCATGTTCAATCCATCAGCAAATCTTACAGGCTCTATTCTCAGTCTATTTCCAGGATCTGGTCACATGTTACTGTCTCTGCACCAGCATCCCAATAAAAGAAGATGATATTTTCCTTTGGTAACCACAGCATAATTGTAACTGGCCTACTTGCCAAAAATTTTACTTCCCTACATTTTATTACCAGCACGACAGCCAGAATTATTTTATCTTAAAGATTTTGGTTTATCTAAATATGAATATAAGCTAAATGGAACCCTTTACAAGGGCCTAAGAATGGGCACTGCCTTCATTTGTCTCTTAGTGATGCTGGTATTCCCAACCACAGGAGGTCCTTGTTCAATGAGGGCTTTAGCACCAGCTGTTCCCTTCACATGATGAGCTCTTCCCTGACACAAGAAGCTTACTGCTTGACATCATCAGGGGTCCTCTTCATTCACCAACTTCTTTCTGAGGCTTCATTGAAAATGTCTTCTCCTCCCAACACTTTCCATGTCTCTTCCTTGCTTTATTATTTTCTCTGTTATTATACTTTCAAACATATTTTTCAATTAAATTTGTTGTTTGACAATTTCATACATGTCTATATGCATTCTGATCATACTCACCTCCTCCACTCTCTTTTATAACCCTCTCCTCATATGTATATAATGTGTACATATGTATGATGTGTGTATATTGTATATATGTATTATTTGTACAGTGCGTGCATATGCAGTAGCATGTACAGTGTGTATATGTATTAGGTGTATATGACGTTTACATATGCAGTATGTGTATACAGTGTGTACAGTGTGTGCATATGCAGTATGCATGTACAGTGTGTATATGTATTAGGTGTATATGATGTTTGCATATGCAGTATGTGTATACAGTGTGTACAGTGTGTATTTATGCCCTATGTGTGGATGTAAAGAGTGCACATGTAGAGGTCACAGGACAACCTGAAGAGTCAATCCTTGCCTTCTACCTTGCTTGAGAAGGGGCTTCATGTTATGTATGTATGTGTGTACTACATTAGCTACCCTGCAAACTTTCCAGGATTCTCCTGTGTCTGTATCCAATTTCATCATAGGAACATAGGGATTAGAGATGTACATTACTAAATTTAGCCTTATGTGTGTCCTGGGTATCCAAATTCAGGTTCCTATAATTGCCCAGCAACTGATTTCCATATTTATTGAGCAACCCAGTACTTATAATATTTAAAGACACTGTACAAATTATTTATTTGCTTGTTCACAGTTTATCTTTTCTAAAGTAGAGTGTCATGAGCAGAGGATTTACATATTCTACTCACCATTGTGACTAAAGCCTAGTACTCAGTCTAACAGAATAAATACTTCTAATGAAATTAATGAATTAATTTCACTTTAAAATATATATATAATCTCTCCCAGTCATATCCCCCTTGCCTCTGCTTTTACAATGGACAATTCTCACTTGATTCACATACCTCTAGATTGATGATTACAAATTCTAAAATATTGTGTCTGTTGACCTCTAGGTCAGTCTTTATAAGGACATGCCTATGACCCAAACAGGCTGAGACATGACAAAAATACATTCGCTCCTTACCGTATGTTTAAAGACACAGTTTTATATGTGTCTGTATTTGGACATGCTATACACATGAGTGCAGGTGTGACCAGGAACCAAATGAAAGCACCAGACCCCGTGGACTACAGTTAAAGGCAATTGTGATGCACCTGATGTGGGCGACAGGAATCAAATTTGGACATTCCAGAAAAGTATTTTCTTTTGCTGTTTATTTTGATAGAGTATGACGTAAAAGAATTTGGGGAAGACGGGGTTTATTTCAACTTAGAGCTCTTCCCCAGAATTTTCTCTGTCTCTCTTTATGTCTCATCTTCTATTCCACCCTTTCCTATAGGTCGTGGGATTTTTAATTGACAGGTGATGTCTCTATACAATACAAATATATTCCCTCTACATCTGCTATTGCAAAGAAATTAAAGTTGTGAGATCTGGTGACAAAGAGTGAGCTACAAGAATAAAAGAAAAGATTGAGCCACTTCGAAATGTTCACATATCAGGACTGCTGGGACATTAACACTGATTTTATGAGAAATCAAGTCAGTATCTATCTGGGAAAAAGTTCAAAGAAAAACAACAACAACAAAAATATTTTCTCAAATTCATTCTATCGCAATGAATTGAGAACCTACTAATGTAAGTGCCAGAAGCAAACACTGATGTCCAAATTAGTTAATATATTATCTAAGATGAGGAAATGTCTCAAACCAACTGCATTCAAGCTCATTTCTATGTGATTCTAAAATGCATTCACATGACACAGAAAGCACCTCTTCCTAGCTTCTCTAGGCCAACTGGACAGTTTTCAGAGTTGGACCATTAGGTTTGTTTGTTTGTTTGTCTGAATATCTTATTTGGGCAAGAGCAAGAAGACATCCAAGTATGAACCAGCGTTTGAGTCACTTGATACTGAAAACACCTGGGTAAATACCACAAATCTTCTCTCTCACAAATTTCAGATGATGCAGGAGATGGGTTGCAATAGAGTAGGTGCTATGAGAAGGGGAATCCTTGTTATAGGGCAAGGAAGGAAACGTGTTGGGAACAGTAAGCACCCAGTATTAGGAAAGACAAGGGGACAGAGATACAGGATGCTTGTAGCATCATACAGATGACTGGTGGGATGGGGACAGGAGGAGGACAAGCAGCAGTACTGCATTCTTTTGTCAAAAGATCTCAAAACTTTTATTTCTGTGCAATAGCAAACATCTTTAATGATGTGATTTTTGTAAATTTCAGACACCAAACCTGTTGTTTCCAAAGATCCAGAGCTATTTAGGTACCTGTGTTATGTCGCTGAACTTCAAGGAAGCAAAGGATGACACAGGCTATTGCTATTGCTCCAGACACTCACTTCAGGAAGGAGTGGCAGAGGCCAGAGTTCAGGAGGGCAAATAAAGGAGAAGGCACCAACTACCATATCTATTATGCTTTGAAGAATTTGTTAGTAAGTCTGCCAATATGTAAAAAGATATAAGAAAAAACTGAAAAGTAGTAGTAGATAGTAGGTATTCAAAATATAAATGATATAATAATGATTCTTGATAAATATCTCTATTAGTGGTAAAAATAAAAGAAGAAATGAGATTAATATATCTTAGTAAAGAAAAACAAGACAATAGGAGAGAGAAGAAAAAGAAAAACTCAAATGAACAAACAAGAAAACAGGCAACACGCAAAAAACATCACTGCCATCTCTTGTCCCCATTTGTGACTTACGGGTGTTGTTTGTTGTAGTCCCTGATGTCAAACACAGTGGAGGACAAGGAATGGGGAAAAATGTGATCTGGATTTCCTCATTGTATTCAGGCAGAAATGTTGATATACTCCCGGAAACTATGTGACATTAAAAAGATGATTATGAAAGGCTGTAGACATTCACAAACTAAATGAAAAGATGAAAGATGAAAGATGATAGATAGATAGATAGATAGATAGATAGATAGATAGATAGATAGATAGATAGATAATAGATAGATAGAAGAAGGAGGGGGAAAGAGGAGCAGATTCAGGTATGAGAGGAGATGGAAGAGATGTATAGGGGTCAGGAAATTGATCAGAAGTGTGTAGCAATGGGGGATGGAGAACTATAGGTAGCAACCAGAAAGTCCCAGTTGCCAGGAAATCAAGAGCCTCTCAGGACCCCACAAGGATGGCATTAGCTGAAATATGCCACAAAGGGGAGGGAGAACCTGTCGAGACCATATTCAGAAGTTAGGCATGGCCCCCAGTTGAGGGATGTGGCCACCCACCCATCTCCAAAATTTTAACGCAGAATTGCTCCTGTCTAAAGGAAATGTAGGGGCAAAGAGTGGAGCAGAGACTGAAGGAAAGGCCATCCAGAGACTGCCCCACCTGGGGATCCATTCCACATGCAGTCACCAAACCTAGACACTATTGCTGATGGCAAGAACAGCTTGATGACAAGAGCCTAATACAGCAGTCCTGATCCTGACCAATACAGATTCGGATGCTCACAGCCAACTATAGGACTGAGCACAGGGACCCCAATGGAGGAGTTAGGGGAAGGACTGAAGGAGCTGAAGGGGACTTATCTGGCATCAATGGGAGAGTAATCCCTAGGTCCTGTGAAGGCTTGATGCCCCAGTGTAGAGGAATGCTAGGGCGGTGAGGTGGGAATGAGAGGGTTGGTGGGATAGGGCGTTTGTGAGGGGAAACCAGGAAAGGCGATAGTATTTGAAATGTAAACAAATAAAATATTTAACCTAAAAGAAAAGAAAGGCTGTAGACATTCACAAAACTAAATGAAAAGATGAGAGATAGATAGATAGATAGATAGATAGATAGATAGATAGATAGATAGGTAGATAGATAGATAGATGATTGATATATAGATGATAAACACACATGGATAGATTATAGATAGATGATAAATAGATCATAGATTGATGACAGATGGTAGATGATAGATGGATATAACAGGTAACCAGTACATTTATCACAATACATGGGCAAATTATGTCATTACTTTTTCTCAAGTGAAAAACTGAATTGGTAAAGCACACAGATTTCAGTCCTTTGAAATTTCAAAGACCGTACTCAGATGAACTGACATGATATGCAGAAACATGTGCTGGGCTTTGAGGTGCCTGTGTGAGCAGTTCATGGGCTATAAGTAAACTCACTGGTATTAACTCAATAATCACACCTGGCAATAGTTCCTGTTTATCTCCACACTCCCATTTCATATTGGGCTCTGCACCTAGCTCAGTGAATGCATTTTACTTCATTGCCCGAGATGCTCAAGGTAGAATTGTCCTTACCTCCTTTTAAATAAGGAAATTGAGGCTTCTATAGACAAATAAACGTCATAGAAGATTGGGAAGTCACACACTGGTCACACAGTCCATGGGGCCCCTCCACTTTCTAGCTGTTATTCTGCCATACTCAGCAGTGGCCTGTATTCCTACAGTATTTTGTAAAATAAGCTTCAGGGTAACTCAGCTGGTAGGACACTTATAAAGTGTGTGTGTGTGTGTGTGTGTGTGTGTGTGTGTGCGTGTGTGTGTGTGTATTAAACCCCCACCAACACAGAAACCAGGCTGGCTGAAGCATGTCAATAATCCTAGCACTTTGGAGGTGGAAACAGGGCGATCTTAAAAGTTCAGGGTCATCTTCTTCTGCATAGCAAGCTGAAGGCAATCCTGGGATACGTGAGATTATAAATATGTACGTATATCATGAAATAAACTATATGTTCAGACTTTCATTTGATTCTTTAATTTACATTATAAGACTTGAAAATGTATTGGCTTTTTTCTATTTTATAGGTAAAAAGTATTGATACTCTGGCTGATTAAGTGTCTCCAGTAGTCATTGACACACAGCAAAGTTGAAATTTATCTTTATCAGCTCATAGCAGTGTCATCACCTTCAAGACCAACTCACGAGCCCTTACCTCCTGTTCTTTCCCTTCCCAATTTTTTTTCAAAAAAATCAATACTTGTCTTCGTATTGCTAAACTACTTGTTGAGGAATTAAAAATTGATGACAAGAGAAGAACACAATGCCTGTCAGTTACCTTAGATGATCCTTCCCTCTTTCCCCCTGACAGCTCATTAGATTTAAATTATTTGAAAAGGGAGACTTTTGCTGAAAGCATTGCTTGAAGGCCTGGAATTAAGCTACATACCACTGGTTACTGTAATTATTTGAGGGAATGTTAAATCCAAGCATTGAAAATCACCCTTTAGCTATGACTAGTTTGTAAAAACCAATGTGGTTTTTAGTTCTTCATGCATTCTTTGACATGCATGAAACAAAAAGTCAAGATTTCTGCTTTTCCTCGAGTGTCCTCTTTGTTCTCACCCCAGTTTTATTGGGAATTCTGGTTTGTTTGTATTGGGGTTGGGTTTCAGGTAGCCTTATAGGGCAGAGCTATTCAGATGAGGACATCTCAGAACCTCCAACTACACTGTGTGATGTAACATTCATCTACATAATTACAGTAACAGCAGCATATGCTTTCAGCAAAACCCTCTTTTGTCAAGGGCAAAATAGGGAAATTTATACTTCCCCCTTAGATGGGAGCTGCTGTTTGGATCTAATGAGATGGCAGGGGGTAACTGATGCTTCTCAAGTCAGACCTGCATTCTTGCTATCATTTGTCTCTTTAGATAGGATGCCCCGTGGAGCCTTCTAAAGCACTCTCTCCAGTTCTGAGGTTACTGTTCCTCCAAATCTGACTTCAAGGTGAGATTTTTCTTCCAAATTAAATCAGTGTGCAGTTCCCTTTATTTACAAGACATTTAGTGCTAAATATGAAGGGGAAACGAAGAGAGAAGATCAATATAATCAGGAGTTACAAAGCATTCAGAGGAATTCTGGTTTTTGCTTTTTGTTTTTTGTATTTGTTTGTTTACTTATTATCTAAGGTCTAAGAATAAGTGGTAACATGAAGCCTCCATATATCGTCTGCTAAACAAGTGCAGAGAGAATTTTTGGAAGATTTATAACGAAAGTACTATTGACCCTGGAGTTCACTGGTCCCTGGGGAATGCCTCCTTTCTAGGACAGCTCAAAGATTGCTGTTTAGGCACTCCAGCACAGAGGCCTGGGTTCTTTGCTGCCACTTTTCAGATTCTAGAAGAAATGCAAATATGTAATGTGTGCTTTCTCACCCACAGTACCCTTATCACATAAGCTACCAAGAGACAGCACTGTAGACAAGGCTGCAAAGCAAGTTAAGGATGGTCATTGTCTGTCTCATGCGTGCCATCTTCCTCTCCAAATTACCATTCTGTGCTTGTCTCCTGCTCATCTCAAAAAGAAGGGAGGGCAGGGTTACCCCATTCAGAATGATTGCTTCTAGCTCCTTTTATCTTCCTCTGAATTACATTTTCTAAAAGTTGAGTAATATATCATTGTGTAGATATACCACATTGTTATCACCTGTTTATCCATTGATGGGCCGAGCTGTTTTCATGTCCTGGCTTCTGTGACTAAAACACCAATGAACATAGATGATCAAATCTCTCTGTACTAGGCTGCAGAATTTTTTGGGTATATGACTTAAAATGGCAAATTTATTTCTAGTTTTTTGGTGAAACTCTACACTGATTTCCACAGTGGCTACACCAGTTTGTATTCACATCGGTGGGGAATGAGTTACTCTTTCATCACAGCACACCAGCATTGGTCATTATTTGTTTGGGGATCTAGGCATTCTGATTAGGGTAGGATAAAATCTCAAAGTAGTTTCAATTTGCATTTCCCTGATTGCTAAGGATGTTGAACATCTAAAAAAATTATTTCTCTATAATTTCTATTTCATCTTCTGAGTCATCTGATTAGTTCCATGGCCCATTTTTTAACAGAGTTATTTGTTTGTTGATTTTTTAGAGTTTTTGTTTTGATTTGTTTTTTGGGTTTGGTGTGAGTGTATGTGTGTGGGGAGTAATGATTTTTCCCATTCTGTACACTGCCTTTTCATTTGACTTATAGTGTTCTTTGCTATGTGAATGAATTTTGCTTCTAAGGTCCTATATGTCAGATGATGACTTTAATGTGCTGCAAGGCTACTGTTTGGAAAGTCCTTTCCTGTGCCTCTAAGTTCAATCATATTCCTTATGTACTCCTCTATCAGATTCAAAATGAGGGAACCCACAACCAGAAAACAAATGTTGAATGTTTTCTCGTATGAGGACGTAAGCTTAGAATCTTTAGATGTGTTTTCTATGAATAGCACTTCCCCCGAACCCCCAGAAATCAAGACAATAGTAAGGGGCTACACTTCCCTTCTTTAAAGGAAGGAAAGAAAGTTCACAATAATATGAGGTGAGGAAAGATAAATAATGGAACAAGATGTTCCATTTTTCCAAACAGGAATTCCCAGGTCCAAATAGGAACTGGGGTGGGAGGGAAGAGTAAGTGCAGAATTACCAGGAGTGATAAAAATATAGACCTTTTGAAAAAGTTACATTAAAAAACGACTACTGCAGCAGCTTCGTAAAACATAAGCATATACATTCTACCAAATGGCTGAGAAGCACCTAAAGAAATGTTCAACAACATCAGGGAAATGCAAATCAAAACAACCCTGGAATTCCACCTCACATCAGTCAGAATGGCTAAGATCAAAAACTCAGGTGACAGCAGATGCTGGTGAGGATGTGGAGAAAGAGGAACACTCCTCCCTTGCTGGTGGGATTGCAAGCTGGTGCAATAACTCTGGAAATCAGTTTGGTGGTTCCTCAGAAAATTGGACATAGTACAACCAGAGGACCCAGCTATACCACTCCAAGTTATATATCCAGAAGATGCTCCAACATGTAATAAAGACACATGCTCCACTATGTTCATAGCAGCCCTATTATAATAGCCAGAAGCTGGAAAGAACCCAGATGTCCTTCAACAGAGGCATGGATATAGAAAATGTGGTACATTTACACAATGGAGTACTACTCCGTTATTAAAAACAATGAATTCATGAAATTCTTAGGTAATGGATGGAACTAGAAAATATCATCCTGAGTGAGGTAACCAAATCACAAAAGAACACACATGGTGTGTACTTACTGATAAGTGGATATTCTTCCAGAAGCTTGAACTACCCAAGAAGTTCAAGAAGAAGGAAGATCAAAGTGTGGATACTTTGTTCCTTCTTAGATGAGGTACAAAATACCCATGGGAGGAAATACAGAGACAAAGTGTGGAGCAGAGACTGAAGGAAAGACCATCCAGAGACTGCCCCACCTGGGGATCCATCCCATATAGTTACCAAAACCAGACACTATCGTGGATGCCAACAAGTGCTAGCTGACAGGAGATTGATATAACTGCTTCCTAAGAGGTCCTGCCAGTGCCTGAAAAATATAGAGATGGATGTTCTCAGCCAACCATTGAAATGAGCACAGGGTCCCAAATGGAGGTGCTAGAGAAAGGACCCAAGGAGCTAAAGGAATTTGCAGCTCCATAGGAGGAACAACAATATGAACCAACCAGGACCCTAAAGCTCCCAGAGACTTAACCACCAGCCAAAGAGTACACATGGAGGGACCCATGGCTCCAGCCGCATGTATAGCAGAGAATAGCCTGGTCAGACATCAATGAGAGGAGAGGCCCTTGGACCTGTGAAGGCTCATTGCCCCATGGGAAGGGAATGCTAGGTCAGGGAAGCGGGAATGGGTGGGTTAGTGAGCAGAGAGAGGGGGATGGGATAGGGGTTTTTGGATGGGAAACATGGAAAGCGGATGACATTTGAAGTGTAAATGAAGAAAATATCTAAAAAAATAATTAAAGACCCATAAATGAACACACACACCCATGGTAACTTGTTCTTTGACAAAGGAGCTAAAACCATCCAGTGGAAAGAGACAGCATTTTCAACAAATGGGGATGGTTCATTTGGTGAGAATAATGATTAGCATGTAGAAGAATGCAAATCAATTCATTCTTATCTCCTTGCACAAAGCTCAAGTCGAAGTGGATCAAGGGCATCCACATAAAACCAGATACACTGAATCTAATAGAACACATGGACAC
Organism: Tokudaia tokunoshimensis; assembly: GCA_036184795.1. Taxonomy (NCBI): domain Eukaryota; kingdom Metazoa; phylum Chordata; class Mammalia; order Rodentia; family Muridae; genus Tokudaia; species Tokudaia tokunoshimensis. The sequence goes on along the minus strand of BTHU01000003.1, from coordinate 132,644,158 downwards.
AGGGGAAATGTTCATGAACAGAACACCCATGGCTTATGCTCTAAAATTAACACTTGACAAATGGTACCTCATAAAATTGTAAAGCTTCTATAAAGGCAAAGGAGACTGTCAATAGGACAAAACAGCAACCAACAGATTGGGAAAAGATCTTTACCAACCCTACATCCAATAGAGGACTAATATCCAATATATACAAAGAACTCAAGAAGTTAGAGTCCAGAGAACCAAATAATCCTATTAAAAATGAGGTAAAGAGCTAAACTTCAGAGTACTTAACTGTAACTAGGACATCTCTAACATTTTTCTTGTTCCAAAGTTCAGGGTTCACTTCAGGAGGAGGAGAAAAATATTTTCAAGCCAGAGGCTGTAGGTGGCTACGATAAAAAACTCTTTTCTTGATGCAACAGTTTCATGAATGAAATCACAACAGTTGTGACTGCATGTACAAGACTTGTGTGAACTCAAGCCAGGTTAAATTTCAGCATGAGATAGGTCATGAAACCCTATCCTTTGCTAAAGCACTATTGGTAGGTGATAGCTGCCAGGAGGAAAGTTAGCTTGCATTTGGTAAGTGGTCCTCCATAGTAAAGCACACTTCAATGAATGCCCACACATTCATGCATATACATCTAGTACTAATTAGACTAGATGGGCCTTTTACAAAATAAGGACATGGAGCTGGGGGGAGGTTGGAATAGGAGGTGGATCTGGGAAGAGTTGTAGGAGGGGTAGATAGCATCAAAATACATTGTAGGAAAGCTCAAATAATGGAAAAGAACTATGTATTAAAAATAAATAAAATAAGATGTACATTTAAAGACTCCAAACACACACAGACATACACACACACACACACACACACACACACACACACACACACACACACACACATACACACACCAAAAAAAAAAAAATCAGGGAGTATGGAGATAGTAACACTCAAAGATAACTTTTTTGTGCTCCATCACTAATAGGTACTTTCCATTCATCCATTCACATCCCAGGGACAAGGGGCTTTGGAAATTGTCTGGTTTTGAAAAGGGAAGCTTATCCAATTTCAGTGTGGTCAGGGTTCCCCACTCATTCTCCTTCCCCCAGCCAAAACCTTTCAAGACATCTAGAGGCCAATGTTTTCAGAGTTTGTGATAAATGAACCCCTAGGTTCTTAAAAGGTCTAAAATTCCTCTGGGTTCCTTCTTTAGTTATTTCCTCTTGTACAGGTTAAGTACTATTTTGACAATTGGGATAAAATTGACAACAGATGGACCAATGGATGAAAACAGATGGATGAATGAACGTAAGGGTAGAAATGGTGAGAGGCAGATGAATATCTATATAAGCTGAAACAAAATACAGTGGCCTGAGCTTTCTTACAGATTTAACATCTCAAAGACATCATGACATGGGAAAAAAATTACATTTTAATCTCCAGTAGTTTTCCATCTACTTCCACAAACGTAGATTATAGATGAGCATTGGGTGAGGGGTACATTTGAAGGAAGATAATGACTCTTGTAAAGGAAATTGAAAAGCAAGTCATGTTTGCTCATTTCCTTCTTCACTACAAGCCAAAAACAGTCCAATACTTGCCCGAAGAGAAAGACCATAGCACATAAAGAGGCACACAAAAGTTGTCAGTGTTATGCAATGCAAACATCACATAAGCAAGTCACCAAGTGCCAAGAGACGGCAGAAACCTTGTGCCCTGGGATTGTGTGTTTAGCTGATGTTGTTAAAAGTGGGGAATTGAGGAGTATTAGGAATATGTCTTTTGCTCAAAGAAAACCTATGATAATTCTGCTTACTTCATGACTTGGTGTTCTGGGTGTGAAATGGTCAGAAAAGCTAAGGACTTCTATCCTGAGAAAGACTTTTGGAATCATCAGAGTGGTCCTGTTGTTTAGCACTGTAAACATTTCATTGTTAACTGTGTGCTAGTAAAGATGTGTGCCTTCTTCTTTTGTTTGTTTGTTTGTTGGTTAGTTAATTAGTTTGTTTGTTTTTAGACAGTCTCTGTATGTAGTCTAGGGTATCCCCTAACTTGCAAATCTCCAGCAAAAGCTTCCCAATTGCTGAAATTAATCATAACGCCCAGACAATTTTTCTATTTTATCCCACATGTGCTGTGAACTGATTTTTCTTCCCTATTGTAGAATTCGAAGACAAGTTAATCTGTTCTCTTTACAGAGATTTTGGTTCTATAGTTTATTATGAAATTACCAATGTAAACATGTGCACATATTTGTATGGATGGCAAAATGGATTGTTGTGTGCTTATGTGTGTGTATATTTGTAGGACATTCGAGTACTGACATGCACAGCTAAAGAGTTTTACTCTTCATCTTGATTTTTGGTCCCATCATTTACATTAAAAAAAATCAAAATTGGCACAGGCTTCAAAAACACAAAGTTGCTAAAAGTCTACAAAGTTGCTATTGTCTACAAAGGGACAATACCTCTTGCTCCAACTGTAATCTTACATTTTGAAGTATCATTTACCTTCTGGATTACAGCCAGGAAATTACCATTCACATTTCAACTGGGCAATGTGAAGTGATAGTCATTGGTCCAGAAGTCAGAACTGTAGCAAGTAGATTTTACATATCTAATTGTATGCCTTTCTTTCTCAGCAACAACAATCATTTTGGCATTTTGATCCTTGTTGTCAACTTTGCAGAGGCCTGAGACAAAGATATGTACGTGACTCCCTCCTGTGCTGCCTCAACACATCAAAACCAGAGTATCAGGGACCAGTGAGGAGATTCTCTCTAAGCCTGTATCACAAGGATCATCTCTGGAGACACAGCTCCACATGGAATGAAATGAGGGTTGATGTCTAATCAAAAAAAAGTTTTTAACTTGGCGGACAGATGAGATCTCTTCTGAGCTGTTTTTAAGTTCATGTAAACCAAATAACTTGTAAGTTTTAAAAGCAGTCATCTTTACTAAACCTTGCCATGCCCCATCTCCTTGTTACAGTAATCACTAATGCCCCACAGAAGTACTTAAGTTCTTCTAATGGACCTCAATGCAGCCATCAGTCAGTAGCCCAGTTGACCTGTGGACTACATAGCAACAGTTCAGAGCAAATGTGGGGCTGATAAAATGTCTGTTCCATAAAACAAAAGGCTCTAGAGTGGGTTCTACAAATGTCATTGGTGGAAGGTGCTGACCATGTCTCCTCCCATGGCTGGAATAAACAGCTGTCTCTTGTGACTACTCCTTCTAGGTAAGCCCTACTTAAAGCAGCCAGTGTTTGAAGCTTACGGAGCATAAAGGAACGATCAGATGCCTTGCTCAGTTGTCACTGCCTCACACCACAGTAATTAGGCTAAAGCAGCCTTCAGACTCTCCAGTGCTGATCTCTTTTCCTTTCCAACCAATAGATAGCCCAGTCTTCCCAGCTACCTCTCAAGCACAGCATTGCCTCTGCACCAGCCAGAATGTTAATGCCTTATCACTCAGTACACTGAGAAAACAAGTGACCATATGTGGCCTTTGCCAGTGGAGCTGTAACTGTGAAGAACAATGGCTGTGAGTCAACTACAGAATTAAACTACTCCCTCTTGTGAAGCTCTTCTGAATATTTTAAGTGTTGCCTTGAAAGTGTGGGATTATGTGCAAGCATAAACATTAGCTTAATGCAATTTTTTCTGGGGGGGGTTACAGAGAATGTCAGTTTGAAAATCTGAATTGAAATGCAGAAAAAAGACAGAATAAACTTAATTTTTTCAATGCAACATTAAACATTGAAGGGACATACTTTATTATAAAAAAAGTCGATTTATAATTAAGAGACTCATGCATGTATAGAAAATGACGTGGCTTAGTTTAAAGTTCTTTACAAAGGCGTCTATTAAACACTTCCTCCCTAACAAGTCTATGACTCAAATATTTTCACATTTTGATGCTCACAGAGTTCTCAATTTTTTTAAAGCTGCCAATTTCACCATTTCTAAATGCTTCATCTCTCTTTCTGGGAGTAAGCGAAATAATGACAGCCACATTTTCCCCTGCGTTAGGCAAAACAGGGTAGGGAAAGCACGAGGTTTCGGAGAGTTCTGGGCAAAAGGAAGAGAACAAGGGGAAGAGGAGGAGGAAAGGGAAGAGAAAGAAGAGAAAGAGGAGGAAGAGGAAATGAAGCAGCAATTTTAGACAACATTGCACTCTTCTCTTATTTTGGCTCTCTCTACTGTACCTAGCATGGTATCTGACCTGATACACAGAGATCAGATAACAAACTAGGACAAGAGACTCTCTTGAACTCAGGAGCTCAAGACCAGCCTGAGCAGCATAATAAGAGCCTGTTTGAAAATACATAGATAAATGGCTATTGATAAGTGAGCAGAATGTGATTCGGTTACACATGATGAGGGTAATCATGCCAATGTGAACGAACACTTGTGAGTAAGTTTTACAATGCGCAATTTCATTTAGTTCCACAGCAGCCCTGTAGGGTTGGCATTATTGATTCTATTTCACAGGTAGAAAATGTAGAGCCAAGAAAGTTGAGTACTGCATAGACTCCTGCATTTTATTCCCCACCAGACAGCAGTGACGCCTACAGAGTTACACAGAGCAGCAGAGCGAACTTGTTTTCTCTTAGCCTTGCTCATTTTTTTCAGTCTTATTTCTCATGCCCTGATTCCTCCATCGCCAGTCCTCCCCTGGGATTCTTCTTTGGACCCTGTCTAGGTTTGTGAAGCCATTCTTCTAAAAACCACAGCGCTTGGACCTAGGCTTGATATCCCTAGAAATGGCCTCTATTGAAACTGACCTTCCCAATCAAGCATCTACCTGTTCCATGGTTCTTAAAATATCTATAGCTTGCGGGAAAGGAATTGTTTGCGCAAACTTTTACGTGCTGTAGTGTCTGCTATGGATGTTTGTGCTGAGGCTTTCCCAATAGTCAAAGGATACAGCAAAGTATTTTGAATTAGGTTTCTTGTTTTAGGTAGAGAATAATGCCATATGACAGAGATCCTTTGTTAGCTACAGGGACTGGGAAGCAAGGAAATGAGAGTAAGAAAAAAATGCCCATGACAAAATGCACAAAGTATAAAACCAAAGGATAGGTAAGCCTTTATTTCCCACGTGACCTGCACATTTCCAAACATCTTGCTCCTTTCTTGTCTATGAGGATAGGAATAATTTCCTTAAGTGTTTGTTGCCCCTTTCACAGTTGAGTAATCACCTGGAACTTTCAATAAACTCAGGTAAATAGCTGGATGCATTTTTGTTTATGAAGATACAGGTGTGTTACTGCTCAGATGCTTTGGAGCAGCGGGGGAAAGAAGCGGTGTGGTGCTATCTTGAAGACTGCCTCACTCCCTCCACCTCCCCTGCATTTACAGTGATTGTACTACTTACTCTCAGGAGTAGCACCTCATTCTCTCCCCTTTCTCCGGTGTGTATGACAGAGGCCATGGCACCAGTCACACTGCTCTCTGATGCCCCACAACTCTTCGAAGTTTTACAGAAGACAAGACCAGGCAAGAACATTTGAAAAGGAATACTTGAGCTATTTAAGTATCTCTGACCAGTAGTATAATAGCAAATTATGTTCATGCTCACAGTCTTCCAGCTGATTCCCTTCCTGATCCCAGGGACAGGTTATTCTGATTACCTGGCCCCAGAATGAGCTACTGTCTTCACAGAGCGGATTAATACAAAATCAAGAGGGACACGCTGATTTTATGTGCAATTTAGTAGAAACAGAAGTATGTATCTCACTTGACATTGTGTTTCATAGATCTTTGTAAGGGTGACATTTTCGAAAGAAATGGCAAATATCATCATTGGGCATTAAAAGGCAAATTTTCACCCAACAAAACCTCTCTTTTTTTAAGCAAATAGAACGTTTGGCTTATAAACATCTTGCAATCAGAAGATGGGAGAGGATTAACTGAAGGATTTGGTTTTGCGGAGTACTCGGATGAAGGATTTCTCTCATAATCGCTAAGGGCAGAGTAAGCGGCAGGGAAAGAGGCAAAATTGTAGTATAAGGAATTGTGCACAAAGTAGTTTACTTTCTGTTGCTGTGAGAAAACACCGTCAAAAAGTGGCTTATAGAAGACAGGGTTTATTTAGCTTACAGGTTTACTGTGCATCATCAAGGGCAGCCAAGGTAGGAACTCAAAGCAAGTACCTGGAAACAAGAAATTAAGCAGAGACTATGAAGGAAGGCTACTTTCTGTCTTGTTTCCCAAGTTTGGCTACCTTTCTTATACTGTTCCGGTCCACCTGCCTAGGGATAGTACCACCATGGGCTGAGCTCTTCTACAGACATAGACACAGACTAATGGATGCAGCCCATACCTCAACTGAGGTCCCTTTTTCCAGGGATTCCAAGTAGACTCTGAAATTGTCTCTGACACCTCCCCCCTCACCCCATCCCCATTCACTACTTCTGTATATTCAATCTCCTTTAAGTAACATCTTTCCTAGACCTTCCTGAAAGCATAACTCCTAATTCCTCTCTTTTTGAGTTCTGAAAATTATTGCCAACACAACTACTTGTATGCATTATATCAAGTAAAATGTAAAATGTTTGGAGCTGGTGTCTCTTGACTGAAAAATGATTATATACAGATCAATATCATTAAGTCCAACTTCATTGCTCTACGAACTAATCAAGTTATTTTTCTCTGGGCCTCAATTTTGCAACATGTAAACTAAGAAAGTCCCCCTTTAAAAAAATGACACTTTGGGGCCACCTCTTATAACCAGGCAGGAGCCCCATCCGAGTAATAACACACCCAAAAATTTTTGAGCCAAAATTTATCCTGTCTACAACAAATGCAGAGGCAGGGGATGGAGCAGAGACTGAGAGAATGGCCAACCAATAATCTGCCTAATTTGAGACTCATCCCTCTGGGCAAGCACCAGTTCCTGATACTGTTAATGATATTCTATTATGCTTGCAGACAGGAGCCTAGTATAACTATCCTCTGAGAGGCTTCATCCAGCAGCTGACTGTAACAGGGACAGAGACCCACAGCCAAGCACTGCATGGAGCTCGAGGACTCTTATGGAAAAATTGGGGGAAGAATTGAGGGCCCCAAAAGGATAAGACTCCACAGGGAGACCAACAGAGTCAACTAATCTGGACCCTTCAGGCCACTCAGAGACTGAACCACCAACTCAAGAGCATACACAGACTGGACCTATCCCCACCTACCGCTGTACATATGTAGCATAATTGCTGTTCAGTTTTCATGTGGGTCCCCTAACAACTGGAGCAGGAGCTACCCCTAAAGCTGTTGCCTGTCTGTGAAATAAGTTCCCCTGACTGGGCTGCCTTGTGGGAAAGGAAGAGAAGAGGAGGGAAGATGAGAAGGAGGGACCATGTGAGGGTAGGACCTGAAGCATGCAGCAATCAGGATGTAAAGTGAATAAATTTTTAAAAATTGACTCTTTTAGCCTTTTAGCTAAAAAAAAAAGCTGTTGGAAACTTACAATTTTAGAAAATAATTATTTATTATTACAATGACTTACAGACTCCCTGAAGCCAAAACTGTGATTTGTCTTCTCAGTTATAAAAAAAGTGATTTGAAAAAGTGATTTGCTCTATGAATACAGTCTTAAGACCATAGTTAGTGTCTGAGATTATAAACTATTAAATAAAACTCTCCATCTTTAAACCTATTATCTTCAATAACCTCCATATGGAGAAAAGGGCCAAAGTAGAGCTTTGAGAGCGTATAATTAATAACTTAGTGAAATCTTATTTTTCAGCAATATTAAATCTATTCCTTATGTTCCCTATTACTTTGATTGTACTAAAGGGCACTATAGGAATACCTAGTCCAGGAAAAAAAAAGGAAAAAGAATCGTCTTCATGCTTTGTAAATGAACCTGCTTTTTCCACAAGACAAATGACAGGTCAGTACTTCCTCTCTTGTGACTGAGGCCCTGGAGAAGGAGAGTGACTCCTGCCTAGAGAGCTTGTTATTCATCAGAAAGCAAGTGCCCGGCTTTTGGGCCTCTTAAGAGTAGTGGCAATTTTCAAATATAATACAGAGAAGAAACACGGTTGTCTGTGGGATTGCACAGTAAGAACTGTCAAGATATATCCACAAATAGGAGCCTCTGACTGATCTAACCAAAAACTCCTCTCTTTTTTACTCACTTTTTTAAAAAGCACTGCAATGTGGTTGAGTAATGATAAAATTTTAAAAAGGGAAATTTCATTTTTTTACCTGCCAATTTTCTCTTGCTCCCTTTTACTGATTACTCCCTTTAAAGCAGAACATTTATATATAGTGATAGTTAATTTCTTTGTAACTTTTCTTTGTTCTTGATGGAAAATGAATTTTCTTCTCGCCTCTGCCCACCTTTGCATCCTAGATTTGGTTTTAAATTATTCACTGATCTTTCCAATTTGGTACATCTGAGGAGAAGTATGTCTACATTCTAACTCTGCTCTATGGAACATTCTGCATTAACTTAGGGTTGTTTTCAAAAACAAAGCAATTCTGGGGCTGTAGCTCAGTGGCAGAGTATCTCCCTAGCAAGCACAAGGACCTAGGTTCAATCCCCAGTACTGGAAGAAAGAAAAGGGAGAGAAAGAAAATGATATATGTATGTGTAAACCTAAATTGACTTGTAGATTTTTAAAAGCTAAATAAGTAATAAACAGTAAAGTTATATGGTACATATTGCATATCTTAATTGTATCAGTTTAAAGCAACATCTCTCTACTATTATATGTATATAATATTCAAGCTTTAAATATAATACATTTTATTATGAACAGGTTTTGCTTATTTCACTATCCCAAAGAAACGACTTTCACAGTCAGAAAAAGCATTTATCTTAAGTAATTACATTATTTATATACTTATTTATATTTTAGTATAAATAATCCTGCAAAGAAGCAGGGTTGGTTATGGTTGGTGATTTTATGAATATTTGACTCAGGCTAACCCTTTCTCTTCTTTCCCTGTCCACCTCTCCTCCCTCATCATCACATACACCCTTGAGTCCCCAGTGTTCCTCTTTTGCCATAGACCTCATGCACTCTATGATCCATCCCACTTGTATTAGTTTCCCTCTCATGGTCCCTTTCTGGATTCTTGTGAGTGGCATTCACTCCCATGCAAATACACATATAAAATATAGGAACTAAGATCCACACATGAGCATTTTAAACACTGCCAGCAAGGCTCATGCATACTAAGAGAATATTATAAAACCTATTTTGGAGTCTGCTTTTCACATATGACTCTCCTGCTTCTGGGTCTAGTTTCTTACTTACTTTTCTTCTTGTGCACTAGCGGAAAGCTCGCTCCATTTTTGGTATCACACAATGAGGGGTGAGTATGATAAGAGATTAATATGTTCTGATCGTACTTCCTATGAGGTCAGTTATAATCTCTTATCCAAATGTTTGGAGATTAATAGAAACACTTGTGTAATTATCAGAATTGATTGTCATGTTTTAGCAATGAAATTTAGCAATGCCACGTGATGCAGTAAAGTTTCTCTCCTTCACTGGCTCCTTTACACCCTTCAGTGTGTCTGAAGCCAGGATGCACCATTTAGTTATTTATGTCCAGAGCTGGTTATGTAGCAGAGTGGTTCTAGCTGCCCTATAGTACATATGCGAAAACTGTGGACAAGCCTTCTCACATGACCAGATCACTGGCCAAGCCTAAAATTTTAGGTCAATTCGGCGATGATATGAGTTCTGGTTGCATTCTGAAAATCACCCACAGTCCTATTTTAATAAGATCAACAAATCAGCAGCAGAAGCAGCTCTTTTAGAGTGTACCAAATGATTGGAATGAAATCCTGGGAAAATTAGGTAGCCTTCTTTAAGAAATGGTGAATTGCACACACAGACCCTATTGGAAGAGTAAATATGAAAATGATGTCTGAGTCAAAATGACTTCAAAGAATGAGCTTCCAAATGGAATAAAGCCTTCTGAATCCATAGTCTAATAGGTTTTTTAAATAGTAGTTTACCTTCCACATATACAAGATTGGTATACAAATATATTTAAATACATTTATATATTTAAACTCATATATGTGAGTTTAAATTTCTCTTTAGAGAAATGAAACTTTACAATTTTAGAGAAGTACAATATTAAAATTTTAAGTGGGAGAAAAGCATTATAGAGTTATTAAATTAGGTAATTTCTCCTTTCTATGTTATTTAGAAAAAAAGACACACCCTATAATGGACTCTTTAGTTTTAGTGAAATTTGCTCTATTAAATAGCATTGAACACTGTATGACCTAGAAGAAACTGCAGAAGCTGGCCATACCTTAGGCTCATGCAATTAATGATAATTATCTTACTGTGGGTTTGTTGATCTGGGAGCGACTACACAGGTTGAGATAGGAAAAGGCCAGGTAGATGCTTAAAAATCATACTCCAGTCCTCTGGCATGCAGTATACAAAAGTGTCCACTAACATGTGAATCTGTTTAAAACTCTATTTCACGATGCTGCTACTTTCAAACACACTTTCCATTAAAGCAAAGGGGGAAAGCATCTGTTCCCAATCCTAAACACAGATGGAGTGACTAATTATCATCTTACATTTGATTCATAACCAGTTCCCTTGGAGGCAGGGGGCCCAGTTCAGAGGTGATGGCTCTGGTGGAAACTGCTCTAGGCATGGAGCCCAGAAATAGAACATTTGCACCAGAATTATGGCATGCTCTGAAAAATGTTGTAACACACTGAAGGTAAACTGAGGAGACAGCCAACATCCATAACAAAATCCACTTGAGAGTGGCACCAACTCCAACCTTCTCGAGACTCATGGCTCTTGTACATTGTAGATTTGGTGAAAATTACTGGGTAGGAATGAGGCTATTGATGTTCCCAATTTAGAAAACAAACTGTTAAAGTGTGTATGTGTGTATGTGTGTGTGTGTGTGTGTGTGAGAGAGAGAGAGAGAGAGAGAGAGAGAGAGAGAGAGAGAGAGAGAGAGCAAGGTATAAACTCAATTTATTTATTTGTACTTCCACGTATTCCATCTTGGTTTACCATCTGTCTACAAAGTATAATATATTTTCCTCTTAAAATAACTCAAACACCATTGGAATCTCTCCTTCTCTTACCTCACATATTCTAGACTTAGCTGCTATTGCACGTGACTTAAATAATTTCCAAACACATATACATTCAGGGGGAAAATTAATGCATGATACTTGTTAACAATCACATCAATATACTTATAATTACTACATTATCTTTCCTTTCCCCCAAACAATTGAAAACAGCCTACAAAATTTTCTCCAAACATTAAAGTCTTGACTCTAAGTTAAAGCTCAAACTTTTTCATTTTAATAATAAAACAGAGTGAAGAGGGGTGGCTAAAAACATCTACTCCAATGAAGCACAGGCTTTCTGTGAGTTTTCTTGAAATGAGGTTAGAAGGAAAAACACTGTTTTTTCATGTTTTTAAAGCAAAAGATTATGTGTGAGAGAAGCTCACAGGCACATGGTCCAAAAGTAGATCTTTCCCATTTCATAGTTGCCTGAAGAGTTCAAGGCATTTCCTGTAAAGGTGGGAACTCTGGGAACTCACCTCTGCTCCAGCAAACAATGCACATATGCTTGTATAGACTGCCCTAGTAGAACCCACTCACTCGGTATAAACAAGGCGTGAAAATGAGAGGGTAATGAGTGTGGGAAAGAGATGCAAGAGGATAACAGAGTGTGTATGAGCACAATACATTGTAATCTCCATGAAATTATCTAGACATCATGGGCACAATCTCCATGAAATTATCCAGACATTGTGCGCTTTGAGAAAACTATTTCCTAAATTTTTCAAATATCTGTGGATATATAAAAATTTCCCTAAACTAGGGAAATTTTGAATGCTTTCAGTAAATTTGAAATTGTTAAGCCTAAGGATCATCTGCATAAACATCAAAAAAATCTAGATTTTTTTCATTTGGAGAGAACCAAAATAAATCCATTCTTTAAAAGAGCAACTGGCCAAAGAATTGGTCATTTCGAGACTGTTTCTAAATCAGGTTTGTAAGAGACAGGGATGAGGACACGTGACCTATTTGTCAAGGAAGACATGGTTTGATTTAAGGACCTGATATAGTTACACCAGAGAAGTAAAATGTCCAGTTTACATGTGCAATGTACCGTAACTTAGTGTTCACCATTCTCCCATCCAAAATACATTTTTTTCAGTTCTCCAAGATATATTAAAAACAAACAAACATGAAAACCTGTGCAACATCACAGGAAAATTGCATGCACTCTATTTTAGAAGCCTGAACTCTGACATGAACTGAACTTACGGCCGTGGATCCAGAGATGGTTTGATTACATTTTGTGTATCTGGTGTTAATGTAAGCATTCTGATTCATGAGAAACTGGAGAAGGTGAGCTTGAAAGCTGCAGGAACCCCTCTTAGTCTGTTTGCCAGTCCCTGCCTCCCTCCTCTCAGCTAACATGGCTCAGATTTAAACTTCCACAGAAAAAGCAGACCCTCCTGCAGCTCCAAGTGAGCAAGACTACGTCTTTATGAGAAGGCAAAGTCCCTTCTATAAGCTATTAGGTAGGAGTGGAGTGTACTCCAGTTTTTGTGCATTGGCCATAAGGACACTCAGCTGACAGTGCCTGGGAGAACTTTCCTTAATAACATTAGGAAGTGCCGTAAGAGAAAGACTATTCCCTCTTTTTGATGTTTGGATGTATAAAGAAGTTTGATCGCTTCTGCAATAGCCACATTGGTCCCAGGATAAGCAGACAACTAACACATGATTAAGCTCCTATCATTAAATTGCTAAGTTAGCCAACCCTCACTCAGCACACCTCCAGAGTCATTGACTGAGTGGCAGTCTTATTTGAAAAAGCCTTCACTGGGCCCTTCCTGTTATTTTATTCCTTTCTTTCCTTGAACACTTGTAGGTGAACTTAAAAGACTCATCATGCTAGGCACACCAAGTCTCTACCGTTGAACTACATCCCCAGTTCTTCACGTGCATACCTGGGAACTTCAATACTTCAAACTACCCAAGAAACACCGTATTTTATATCTCTACATTGAACAAAGCTGAACACAAATTTAGTTTCTGATAAACTTATAGGGGATAATTTTAAATAGAGAAAATATTGGACAAGTGGATTGGACATCCATAGCAATTCTGATACGTCTTTGTACAGCAGATTTATTACTTCTAAGTTATCCTTTATTGCCATAATTAGATAAACAATTAAGAAGCATAGCTGTTAAGTTTTGTTTCTGTTCATGCTAGCATGTCTGTCCAGAGAACTATTAATTTACCCAGTATCATCACCAACATGTGATAATTTGTGAAATGTAAGCGTTGGAAAGCAATATTAAATCCAAGATATACATTCTTATTACCTTCAACCTTCTTCACATAATTGACCACTTCCTCATTTGTAAATCTAAACAGTAAACTTCATTGCTTTGCTTCACAGACTAGGGCAATGTCTGAGGAGAAAAGTGTTAAGAAGATAAAGCTTCTCTCTTCTGTCCTCCTATTGTCTAGCAATTGTCATGGTTAATTCATCAACATTTATCACATGAAAAACATATGCCCTTGACTTTTTCACCTTTCTGAATTATTTAGGTGACTTATATGCATTTATTTACTCTATGATTGTAGCAAGCAGTACTGGTTTTCAATCTCATGTCCATTCCCTCTTCAAAGATTCTGATATTTTTCCAGATATCAAAAATACACCAAAATATATTTATACCAACATCAGATATTAAGGAGTTGCCACTGGACAAGGGTCTGATGTAATATGAAAATGCAAGTTCATGAGAAAACAATGCATTGCACGCTCTGCCCAAAGAGCAGGTGTGTGTGGTCCCTTCAGTCTCTGTGCTCCTCCTCTCCATCTTTCTTCTTTATACCAGGTCATAAAGGCTCATTTGTTACTTCAGAACAGGTCCTCACTGCCATTTACACACAAAGTAAAAGAGCAAGGAGGAAACAAGATTCTCCCTGCCCACTCCATAGCAATACTGCTCCTACCTATGGTCTTTTTTTCACACAGGGATTCTTGGCAATGTCTGGAGATACATTTGGGTACAGGACAGGTGAGTAGAGTAAAGGCCATACATACTACTAAGCATCCTCAATGTACAGAATCTTTCCCAAAACAAAGAAAAAACTTAGCCAGTACCAAATAATGACAGTGTCAGGTTGGGGAGTTCTGAGATAAAGTGTTCCCTTGTCTTTGTCACCCTCACCTTTCGGTGGACCAGAAATCATAAGTGAGATGGTAGGCATGGAAGCAATCTTCTGATCATGATAACAAAGTACAAAGATGATAGGAGAATCTTAATTGTTTGCTTCAATGTTTTATCAGTTGTTTCTCTTTGACTTCTTATTATATGACTTTAAATAAACATTACCTTCCTAATCCACTGCTAGACTATTAATTGTTTCATGGTGAAATCCAGTTTTGAAGAATATGTGTTATTCATGTGTGGTCTACTTTATGTTCTGGCATGGAGATAAGAAGTCTAAATGCAATGATAAATCAGGTATGCTTTCTGATCTGATGCCCAGCAATTGCTTGTGGAATCAGCAGCATGTCAGAGGAAGGGTAAAGAAAGGAAAGGGGTGAGAAGAAAGATAGCCATAGGGAGCTAGAATACTGGGTAGTGGGTGTGTAGGATGCTGGATCTACTGAGATGAGTTAACACACACAAATAATAACAGTCATGTGATTGGACCAAAGGGTGAATTTGGGAGTAGCAACAAAGGAAGCTTCCATGTAAAGTTTGTGAAGTGTTGGTTCTCATGAAATTTGGATTTTGGAAGGTAGACTACCCCAACCATTGGGCAATGTTGATATCCTCAAGACTGGTCTTAAGTCTTAGAAAGAGCAAGTCTGGTGAGTCTCCTTACAAGTGATTGAAACATAACTAAGAGACCATTATCTAGTAGACTAAAACTGGTCATCAAATGTCACATAAGGAAGACAGAGCATGACAGAGTACATTAGATTCTCCTGTTAATCTATTGACATTTCTAGCCTTACTGTTAATTCCAGCTGTGCTTTGCTTTACAAAAACTACCTTCACATAGGTAATTTGTGAAGTAACTCTTTAGTGGGGGTGGGACCTTCTAAAGACATCCATGACTAAGCTTTGCAAAAAATGTTAAAAATTGCTTTAACACTTGAAAACTCAGAAAAAGGCATATAAGTTATACAAAATAACAGATAGATAGATAGATAGATAGATAGATAGATAGATAGATAGAACCATTAACCCATAAAATGTCAATAACATCAAATACAAACAATTTAAAGAGCAGATCTTAAGATTTGCACCTGTGTTCTATAGTTCTAGCTACTTAATAATCCTAAGCTTTAATTTCATTTTTGAAAAGCTAAAGTAGCAACTTAAGGCAAGTTGACATCAGAGCAAGACTTATCCCAGAATAACTGTTTGAAAATGCTAAAAGTGGAATACAATCTGAGAAACTGGGGTTGGAAGAGATGGCAGTGTGTCTTTCAGGGGAGTCATCTGACCCTGAACAGAGTCAGCTAGACTTCCAGGCAACCCTTCCCCCACCAGAAACAAGCAGAGATGATCCTAGGCCTACCTTCCTGTGTAGCCCTGTTCCAACTGCAAACAATCCAAGCACTTTTATATGGAAATATGTTATCACTAAATACAAATGGAAATTTTTACAAAATAAAACCACAAGGAAAAAAATTAAATTTGACAGACAGCAATACTGGGGGGGGGGTGAGGGGAGGTCCCCAAAGAGCTCTTCTTACTCCAAACCCCAGGATCTCTGGTGTAGCTTGCTTCTGAAATGTCACCATTCCTCCTTTAGCTAGAAGGATTGTAGAGACTACACGTAGAAGAGCAGGCTTACAGAAAACAGTTACTCCTTTTAATCACTCCTTGTCATCAGAAGGCCTGAGCAATGATTAACTTCCACATTCTCTGTGAATCACTCCATCACTAGGCAGTGCAAGGAGACTGAGATGCATTCTCTGCCAAGGGCACAGTAAACTTAATGGGTTTTTGCATTTTGCATTAGATATTCTAAATACACACATGGTCTTCGATGCTCAACTCATTTCAAAAGAAAACTGGCACTCTCTGTAGGTTGTAATAGGTGACAACGCTCAGAAATTTCATAGATTTTGACTCAAGCACAAACACATACACCCATACAGACACATACATACACACACACATACACACATACATACACACACCTCCTCTACAAGCCATTTTTTTAAAAAAATACAATCCTATTAATAGTCAAGTATAATTAATTTTGAGAATGTATCAATACACTGTAATGTCAAATATAGCACGAAACTTCCAGTTACTTAAGCAAAATAGTCTGCAGTAGTTTTAGTATAAAAAGAGGGAAATTGGGATGTCAACACTCTATTAAAACGCACAGTGAAATAGAGAGGGTTAACTATCAAAATTCACATATCCCCAGCCTTACATCTACCACTAAGGCCCTGGAAATAGAAGGAAAAAGAGAAAGGAGAAAGAGAAAACAGAGGTAGAGGCTAGAGCTCATTAGAATAATCACAAATGAATCAAATGTGGGATATATTTCAGTCATTCCTATAACAGCCTAACTGCTTCCTCTGGAATAAATTATTCCTCGTTCAAAAACCTCATCCCAAATAATTTAAAATTTACGGCAGGTGGCTATATTATTATTTCTACTCACAAGGCATTGTGCTGAGGCAGGCAGGAGTCAGTGGTGAAGGGTTTAAACCTTTGGGTGGACTACCCTCTCTTCCCGGGAGAGTTTATTGCCCAACAACGCATAATCTATTAGTCGCTCCTCATGGGGGATCCGGAAAGTGACATCTTGACTTGAACCAGCACGCAGATCGGAAAGCCACTTCGAAAGAAACCTTGCAGAGAAGAAGAGCAACTTTCTAATTCCTGTCAAACTAAGAGGCGGAACCAAGCCCAGAAGTAGCCTCAAGGCCTGAGAGAGCAGAACAGAAAGCAGACTCTATACTCCAGCCAAGGCTCAAGAAAGGCTTTGCTTCTGGAGGCGGCATTGTTCCTCCATCCGCTCAGCCTCCGCGTCTCCCCTCCGCGGACTCTCAGAATCACTGCCTTTCTCGGGTACCTCTCCGCCGACCTCCGGGATCTGGGTGCACGGGTCCCAGGGCGCACCCAGGCAGGCTCACTGCAGAGGCTGGGGCTCTGCTCCAAAGACTCGGAGCCTCCGCACGAGTCCGCCCAGACCGGGGCAGCGCGCAGCGCACACTCACTGTCTCGCTCCTCTCGGCTCCCCTGGCTCCCACGGACTCGGCTAGCCTCTCACCACCCACTCGGGTTCGCCTTTCCTGCCTTGGCTTCCCACACCAGCTCCGCACCGCCACCACAGCCGCGTCCCGACGCTTCGAACGCGCGCAGGCCAGGATGAAGGGATGCCAGAGTCAGGGATGCACTGGGAGGAGAAGAGCGGTTAAGGCGAGCCGGGGCAGATGGGGAGTCGCGGGGTGCGGGAGAGGGCGTGCGCGAGCGAGCCCCCCGAAAAAGATGCATTTGCTCGGCCACCGCGCTGGAAGAAGGACCGAGGGGGCAGGATGCAACGTGGAGAACGCCCACCGCGAGGGTGCGCAAAACCGGCGATTTGCAAAGTGCCAGGGCCAGACAGGCAGAGGGGGAGGAAGGAGGCTGGCTGAAGACCAGGAACAGAGAGAAGAGCCCACTTCTCCATCAAAAGGTCGGTTCGGTTAACGCATCCCCAGAGCAGGAGTTAATCGGGGACTGGATGCAGTGTAAAAGGTGGATTTTAAAGAAGTCGCTGGCCGCTTAGGTCTTCTTATGCTAGACTTAGCTCCCTCTCTCTCTCAACTCTGGGGATTTGCCCTCCCCTGACACAACTGGAATTTGCAGGAGCTTAAGCCCACTGTCCTCCTTGCTGCTTATCTGCATTTTGGAGATTCTATGAACCCAGGATTGAAGAAACCACCCAGTTGATTAAAGTTCATTATTTTTTTATTGTTTTTATTTTCATCAGAAGATAGTAGTGAAGAGTTGGCACCAAGGCGTGTTTAAAACATTGATCTACATGGCATTTTGTTGTGGTGGTTGTTGTTGTTGTTGTTGTTGTTACTGTTGTTGTATAAAGGACAAAATGCATTTAAGACCGCTAAAAGACAGAGGGGGTACTGGGAAACTCAATCAAGTGGGGGAATACAAGCCACATTTAAACTGTAACCGACTATCACACCTTTAACAGAGTCACCCTCCCCAGCGCCAAGCCCTCCTCCTGGGCCCCGGGGATTTGGAAAAAGGTGGAGCAAGGCTGGGAACAGGGATGGGGTAGGGTTGGAGGCTGGAGAAGGAAGTTATTAGCGGTCCCCGGGACTGAGGTAAAAGCCGGGCCTGGTGGACTCAAGAAGCCCCCTTACCTTCTCTCTAAGCCCCGGTTGTACCTGCTCTGCAACCAGAAATACTTCTTGGCGCCTAGCGTGCAGCCTAATGATGGCCGAACATTAAACAGTTCTTCACTCTCCCTCCCCTTGTTCAAAACCAGGATCAAAAGAATGTGAATAATGGTCTCTGTGTTCATCAGCTCCGGAGCATTTCGCTGTGTCGGGAAGATGAAAACCAGGCTTTGGGACGCACGTATATGTATCATAAGCTATCCGACCGATATATAACCATAGGTACGTTCTTTTTATGTAAATCCAAAAGAAAAGCACCCCAGAAGCCTTGGGAGGAGGGAGGGGGCTGGAGCAGCAAAACTTGGCACAGCAAGTGTATCCAAGGATTTCGTGCCAGAAGGCACCTGCTTCAATATGCAGAATTCCTGAGAAGCTTTGGAGGAAGAAGAAAAAAAATAAAACAAAAATGAAATTATCCCCAAACACACACTTGAAACTGGAGACGACTAAAGGAGAGTAGAAACGAAGAAGATGAGATTTTCTTGGGACCACGGATCCGTCAGCCAAAGGAGCAATTGCTTCAGAAAATCCTAGGCATTGAGGTAGCTGCAGAGAGGTCCCCTGCTCGCTCGCGTCCCCGCCGCTGCCGCTGCTACCTGTAGACACGCACACACACGCACACTCATGCGCGCACACACACACATCAGCTTCTGCTGCGCGCTCTCTCTCCCTCTCTCTGGGCCGGTTCTCCGGGAGCTAGAGTCTCAATACAACTAGATCTACCCTCCTGCCTTGTGGTCCTGCTCACTCTCTCCCGCCCCACTCACCCCGCCAGCTTTTTAGCAAAGCCTTGCTTTCCCTAGATCGGGTGGAAGCCCCCACAGCGGCTGCCTAGGTGCTGGTGGCGGTCCCCTCCCTTTACTAAGTTCCACCCTCTCTGGTCCCTCCACCCCGCGGTAGCTGAACCTCCTAGGTCAGCAAAGCCCTGCAGCGCCCACTCTGCTCGCAAAGCCCGCCCGATGTTGCAGGAAGGGTGAAGGGCCCAGGGCGTCACATGTGACGTCTTCTAAGCCACTTGGAGCGGCGACTGAATGTGTTTTGGCAAGGTGGTGGCAGTGGCAGGCCAGAGACCTCCTGCAAGCTGAGTTTCTTGGTCCTTGGTGCCTTTGTGCTATATTTCGAAGGGGGGGGGCGGGGGTGGGGGGAGGCAGGATCGGTGATAGGGGAGATTGGACCTGGAGGCAACAGTTTACCACTGAGTCTCACAAGTTCTTATCCAGAAGGTATCTGACCACCAAACTCCCCTCAAATTCCCTTTGGGTAGGAGCAGTCTGGTCCCTGAACTGGTGGGAGCACTGTTAATGTCTAGTACTATTAGTCTCTCCTCTCTACCTGTGCCACATTCTTAACTGCTGGAGAGTTCATGTTTAAAAATCCACCGCAGTAATCATTATTGGCTTTTGTGACTTGTGAAGGGTGTGAAGTACAACAGTGCACTTGCACCTACCCGCAGCCTACTAGCCCCTGTGATCATTTTGAACATGAAGTGAGAAACCGGGACCTGCTAAAGAGACCCACTGAAATAATTGATGGCCACCTGTAACAAAACCAAAAGGAGAATGAATGCCCCAGAGTCACAATGAGAAATCCGTGACACACAAGCTACATGCTTTTTTTTTCTACCTCGGGGTTCCTCTCATTCTTCTCAGTCTCAGTCTCTAAAATTCAGAGGAAAGGGGGTACCCCAAGAAGCAACCCAATGAAGGCGATTGTCCCAAAAGATTTAAAGTAATTGTTGCTAATTTTTAATTAATAGCAACCAATAGGAAATGTGAGACTCTGTCATAGTTGAGCTGGTTTTCAGAACAACCTTGATCATGACAAATTTTCCCCATTTTGAAGGATCCGGAGGCCATTTTTCCATAGTTTTGCAATTTAGTACATCTTTGTTTTTTGTTTGTTTGTTATCCTTACAAGGAAGTAACCTACAGGTATGCCTAGGACAATAAGGCTTCATGCTGAATCATGCCTGGAATACTTGGCTACTGGTCTACCTTCTCTACTCTTTCTAATTTAACTTGAAAACTTCGAAATTTCTATGCAGCTTTCCAGAAAGTTGAAAACAAGTAAGTGTTCTCATATCAGCAACACTATTTCATTGAATCTTTAACTTCGAGGTGGTGGCATGCTTAAAATATTATAATATGTGGGATACATGGTGCACACCTTTAATTTAATTTAATCGGTTCAGTCCTAGTATTCAAGAGGCAGAGGCAGAGGCAGAGGCAGAGGCAGAGGCAGGAGGACCTCTCTGAGTTAGTTCAAGGCCATCCTGGCTAAGACTAATGAGGGAGAAGCCATTTTGAAAGAAACAAGCAAAGGCAGCTTGCAAGAAGCTATCACAGTAATTACAACATTAAGCTTAAGAAAAATAAATAAAGACAATTCAATAAAGATGCCCCTTGTAACTTACATAAAATTCTGCATAATCTGTTGCCTCCTAATCCTGTGGCCACCCTTTGTAACCAACGGCACTGCTAAATTCTAAATATAATAATTGAACATTGTTTATTTCAAATACTTGATATTAATAAGATGAGATTACTTTTAAATAAGTCCTATTGTATTTTTGCATTATTCTTTGCAAGGCTACAGTCTATATGCTGAACATTATAATCTCATTTTCCTGAGTAACTTAAAAGAAAAGCTCAAGAAGGTTAACAAAACAGAATTGCCAGACAGGCAACATTTGTCACTGACTGTATGTGCCATGAGCCTGGGATGGATAGGGCTGTCTAGTTGGAAGGTTCTATAATCATTTAAGAGATAGGCTTCTGGGCATCCTGGCCAAGGACTATCCTTTTTAATTTTTTCTTTTATTTTTATTGTCATTTAATCTATCTATCTATCTATCTATCTATCTATCTATCTATCTATCTATCTATCATCTATCTATCTCTCCCTGTGTGAGTTGAGGGGTGAGGGAATGGGGTGTGGGGGGGGGTGCTTGTGGACATCAGAAGAAAGCATTGGATATCCTGGAGCTGGAATTACAAATCCTTGTGAACTTTCTAAACATATGGACTGGTAACCAAACGAGGTTCTCTGGATGAATAGCAAGTGCTCTTAACAGCTAAACTATCTCTCTGGCCCAGAGGGATTAGGTTGGTGGTTGTGGGAGAACTCATCTTGGCTAGAGGTGGTAGATGCACAATTCCCTAGTTGGGGATTTTGGAAATAAATAAGAAAGCTCTGCATGCACTCCCCTGTCTGCTTCCTAACTGGAGATGCACTAGGACTAGTTCTCCAAACTTCTGCATTTGTGACTTTCTACCTCCGTGGACTGTAGTCAGGGACTGTAAGCAAAAGTAAACCTTATGTTACTTCTGTGAGGGTATTTTGTCACAGCAACAAGAAAGAAACTAAGGCACACTCACATGAGCCAAACATCTATTGACCAGTTTTCTCCACATCCCCCACTATACCTCTCAATGAAATAAGCTCACCCAAGTCACTTGGTGCTGAAGCCACTAACCCCACATTCCACTTCTGCTAAATGGCAATACTATTAGCACCTGCCTGATGGCATTGCTGTATTTATCCAAAACAAATGCACATAAACTTGGAACACTAAGGATGTATGTTTTCATGGTTTCTAGTTTAGCAACATTATGATGTGTTTTCTCTTCTTATTCAAATACCAATACATGGAAGGGCATTTGAGTTTTGTTTTGAAAATCAGTCATACTACTTGAGTACAGTATGACTTAGTGTACAAGTCTGGATCTAGATCATTAGTGATTTGAACATGACTTCCTAGGCCCCACATGTTTTTTTTTCCTCATTCTTCATTCTCTGACTCCCCAAAGATTACAGGTATGTGTCACCATAGCCATTACTGTCCTTTTACTACTTAAGTTTGGCATGGAAAAACATATTCGACACAATTATAATCTAGAAAGAACTGGCTTCTATGATCATTAAAGGTAATGTGGCCTTCTGGGTTGTGAAGTCAATAGTGCTCAAATACAAAGTCTGTCATTAAGTGAGAGACTGTCTGTAAGTCTCAGTAAAGTAAGAACCATACAAATTCTCTGCAAAATTTGCACAAACATATCTTCTCACTTGTAGATTTGTAGGGAGGTTTCAGTATAAAATATATAAAAACACTGGTATTTTTTTTAAATCATTGGCTCCAAAAGCTTAGATTTGAAATTTATTTATTTATTTATTTATTTATTTATTTATTTATTTATGGTGGAGTAAAGGCAGATGTCTCTAAAGAAGTATACATATGATCTTTATAAGTGTATGTGTGCATCTGTGTGTGTGCTCATATTGTCAGATAGCTGTGATAATAACATTTTTCCCAGAAATGAACAGTTAAAATACGGGAAAAAGAAAGGCTTGAGTTTACATTTGAGACACCTCAATGTATTAGTGTGTGGACTAGTGTTTTCAATCTAGAATGTCACTAAGTGGGAAGATTTCAATCCCTCCCCAGTAATTGCTTATACAAAGAAAATTAAATAACATGTTCTTCTAAAGTAAAAAGCAATGAGTATTACTCATTCTTTGGAAAAGTCTTGAAGACTCACAGCAGGAACTTAGTATTTCTCCCCTTTCCAAAGAGCTTATGAAGAAGGAGTATTAATAAAGTGTTGCCCCTAGATGAAATTTTATTGCAGTGTTCATTGTAAATTATATGCATTTTACTTAAAATGGGTTAAATATAAATAATAAACCGAGAAAGAGTCTATAGGGCAATGACAGCTCATATTTCTACTTGGAAGAAGTAAAAGACAGAGGTGATTAATCTGTTAAATTATGACATTATAGAGGAAACCACCTAACCAGCTTCCTGGCAGCATCCTGGTAGGTGGGCAAAGGGTATAGTTATTAGAAATGCTAGTAAAGCAGAATAAAATTTCTAGAATTCCTAGCCTGGTAATGTATAGTATCCATTTGGCCACAGTCCAGGTGGTTGGCACACAAACATCATTCTTCTGCCCATATAATCTCTATATACAGCATATCTAAATCCATCCACCCTGTCTCTGGCCCTAACCAAGTCAAATCCTCCTCCAACTTACATTTCCTAAGATCCAAAACCCAATGTGTTTTCAACCCATCACATCTTTATTTAGCTTTTTTTCCACTGTAGTTCTTCCAAATTCTACTTTTTCTAGGTTCATCAGTTTCCTAGGATAATCCTAATGATTTCTTGAATTATTCCAGCTATTCTCCTTTCCTACCTATGTTACCTATAAAAATGCAACAGCAAAAATATCCCTCAGGCACAGATGATTTGTGTTTTCTCTTAGTGGCATTAATCTGCACATCCTGCGATGTACTTCCAGTCAATCCTGTGCATGATCATTAAGTCTGTAATGATTTTCTAACGCTGTTGCTTTAACTAGAGTCTCATGCATACCAAGTGAGCATTCTGCAACTTGGCATTCCTCCCACCCCACTTCTGGAGTTTCTGTTTCTCTAAATTTATTTTTAATATGCCACATACTCTCTGTCCATGCACTTTACACTTCCCAATCTACTATGCAGGCCCGTGTTTTTCTCATGACAGCTATAAGGCACCCCTTCACTCCTGTGGGTCTCTGTTCAGTTACCTCATTTAAAGCAAGACATTGTTGACTTCACTATCACAAATAGGCTCCCCTCAGTTTGTCTCTGGAACTTCGTGTTTTGACTTAGACATACTTAGCATCACCTGATTTTGTTTGTTTCTTTCTGGCATCAGAAGTCAAATTCAGTTAAATCATAAGATTACTCTTAGGCTGATTTGTTAGCATCTAGGTGCTGACAATCTAGACTATGCCTTACAGTGGTGTTCTGTAAAGTGTGATTGAGGGGCAAAAGGAGAGAGGGAGACAGGAAGGGAGGGAGGGAGGGAGGGAGGGAGGGAGGGAGGGAGGGAGAGATGGAGAGAGAGGAATACAGGTAAATAAGATGAATATCAATTTTAGGGACATAGTATTACAGACTGTCTCTATCTTGGGTAACAATTGAGCATAAAAACATACGAATCTGTTCAGATATTCTTGAAGCATCGTTTCTTAAATGCATATCTCACTTTAAATGCATTAAAACTATAATTACAGGACACGTACCTCACTTTTTTGAGATAATGTTTAGAATGAGCATATATTAGCTCTAAATGTACTTAGAAAAAATGAGATGATATTCTCAAAGATACTTTGCCACTTAAAAAGCCAATGATACTTTATTATACAAGACTTAAATTCTACATTTTCTTCCCATTTCCCAGAGTTTTGCTATTTTAAATCATGCACCTAAGTGATGTTCTTTTCATTTCATTCTAAAATTCTCTTCTTGGTAATTATGTAAAATGTAAGGCTTATAGAAGCATTTATCAAACCTCAAATCATGTTTATAATTTTATATATATATATATATATATATATATATATACATATATATAGAGAGAGAGAGACAGAGACAGAGACAGAGACAGAGGAAGACAAAGAGAGACAGAGAATTGCTGTATATGAATATGTGTGGTAGGACACTGGCAAATACTTAGATCCTATTGGATCAAGTCACTCACATCTAAGTCCTAGAAGCTTTATATTCATTCTACCATATCAATTGCATCTAAATTCTATATACAGGACCCAGTAGGTTTCTGGGACAATGTAATTTAGTAACTGAGTTCTTAATCACCAACCTTTTGAGTTCCTCTGTGGAGTTAGTATTCGACCTGCAAGATTAAAAGACCTGTAATACATGTCTTTTCCCCACTTAAAGGCTGGCAGACTTTGAGGGAGGATCATATCTAGACTGCATCATGCACAGAGCAAATATCTTCACAGAGAAGAACATTCTAAACTGAAGAGTGACAAACACAAAGACATTGCCTCGCCAAAGAGTCAGATGTATTCTTAGTGACAAATAGTTTATCTGAGGCATGAGGAGGTGTGGAGAGAAATGTCAAAAAAATAAGCATGTACATAAAAAGAGCCAGGTAATGAGAAGACTTGTGTATCAAACAATGACATTTGGACCTAATCCTTCAGAAACTCAAGTTGTATGATCACAATTATATAGTGGATTGCAAACAATAAGAGAGGAAAAACCAAATCAAGGAAGCTAATTATGAAATTACTGCAATAATAAGCAAAAGAATTGTGGGGAAGTGTGAATTCTGTAGTGATGATAGCCATAAAATAAATTAATTCCTTTCTCAAAATGTCCAGTAGGTTTATTTCCCTTTCGCAATAAAATTTAGACCACTGGAACAGCACCCATCTCTTTCTGGTGTGACTGACAGAATCTCAAGCCTCAACCACAATGAAGTAAAAGAAGCTTACTCCAAAAGCAAGTCATCTTCTCCTAGGTGATTGACCTGGGAGGTTCAAGTTTCATACGGCTCTTGCTGTGACTGTATTCAGAGGAATAACTAAAGTCATCTCTGTGCTCCTTAGATTGCCTCAGCTGTATTTCCAGAAAAGGTGCTTCCTATACAAATTAAGACACCTGTCGGCAACTCCAGAGCACCATTGAGGACATATTCCCAGGGAAGACTGCCTGAATACCTATAGAAAACATTCTAAATGCTCTTGCTTTCCTTACACATTCTTTCCTGTGTCTAAGAATAGGGATAATTTTATTTGTCAAGATCAGGTCATATAATATACTTCAATACCAGGCCAATGAACGCACAAGTTTCTCATGCAGCGGAGGTCAAGATAGGAAATTCCTATGTGTGTCAGTGTGGTCACAGTAAGAGGAGAGAAGTGATTTTCTAGGCTCCATGAGAGTTATGTGGTGGCAATTCTCAATTTTCTCCCAGTACATTTGATTTGGGGGGAAAGATATTAAAGGATGCTGAAAATACACAAATTATGGTGTCCTACCAGCAAGTCTTTGTGGGCTGAATGTGCACTTCTTTGTGAACATTATCTGGTGAAAAGAAACTCTATAAATAAACGTTTCGCACATTTCAGGTACCCAGTGAGTGTTCATTAAGGAGAATTCCTAAGCTGTTCAGTAGATATCCAGGAGAGTCAAGGCTGAGTCAGATTATCAAAGAGGAATTGGAAGGTTGAAAAAATACAATAACCCAATGCAACTCACTGAGTCATTTCCCTGATGTGCAGTCATGAAAGTGCAAGGAGGATTAATTGGAAAAAGGAAGAAACAGCAAGAGTTGGGAGTGAAAGAGAGCAAGAGAGAGTAGAGGGCCTGAATCTGACCAAGTACATTACACACGTGCATGAAAATGTCAGGGTGAATCCATTTTGTGTACAATTAGTATACTCTAATAAAAATATTAAAACAAGAGAATGTTACATATAACCAGATATGACACACACAGTTCAAAGAGTGCAGAGATGAGGATGGGAGAAAAGGAAGACCACTCTTCTTGTTGAAAGGCTTGCTTTAGATTGTTGAAAAGGAAGTGGTTGGAATCTGGTGCCCATTGGCTTTAGAAGCATAGGTTAACAAATGACATAGCATATAAGCTGGCGTCAAAGACTATATGAAGCTTGCTTACACATGTAGATCATGTGGTTCAACAAAAAGATAGGCTGGGCTTTTAACTTAGATGGCAGCACGGTCAAAGTAGCATTTTTAATGAAGAACTGAATTGAGCATGTTGGAGGAAGTACATAGTGGGAGATATTCAAATCACTGAGAGAGCAGCAAGTAAATCTAAGATGTGTGTCCAGAAAGGGTGAAGACAATGAGACTTAGAAAATGAGTGCAATTTAACCTCAATTCTCTGAGGAAAAAAATTACAGAGAGTTAGAAACCAAAGGGCAAGAAAATTCGGTAGGAAACTGCTTTCCATTACTTGACAGGCTTAAATTTACAAGGGTGAAGGCGTAGTTCAGGGTGGATTTCCTTGTTTTTAATGAGTAACTGTATTTTAAGTATGCTCAATTATAATTTATGGAATATATTAAAGTAACAAACTACTTCCTCATACAATATCAAGTGCCTATTCCTTAATAATCTACTTCAGTTGAAAGTATAAAAGTGTTCTTCCAGTCATTTATATATAAATAGAGGTGTTAAGTGTCCCTTACAGTATTAAGAAATCAATATAAATATTTAATGCAAAGGAAACAAGAGAGGATTTAAACATCTTAGGATTCAAGTTGGCGATAATTGCCCTCTCTATCTCTTGCTTCTTTCTAGTTTCCTCTGTTTCAGAGAAATAAAAATTCTATTTGATAGTTAAAATAATAAATTACAGTTGCTAAATGCCCAAACCAAGCTGTCAGCATGAAGTAGCAGTTTGTGTTTACCCCAGAGCTGTCACAATTCATCAGGGATAACTTGATGTTTGGGATATAATTATGAAAAGGAGCCTTTTAGACCTCACCTCAAGTCCATGCTCTCATGGACCAAATCCCTAGGGAAGAGCCCTTAGATCATTAGACCAGGTTAGATCACTGACATTTTTGTTCATCATGAGACTTTAAATATTTATTCTTTTGGCACAGGAATACACCAGGAAATGTGTACGGGCAGAAGCATTTGCTCCATGGAGACTGATAGTAATCTGATAGTGGCTCTGATAAGTAATGCACATCCAGAGCTGCTTCATTATTTGGGAGTCACGTGTCATTGTCAGAGAGGACTAAGCAATCTGTTTTTTTTCCCCCTGCAATGCATTGAAAAATTCAAATATGGTCCCTGAAAGAAGGCTCAGAAGGCAAGAGTACTTCTTGCTCTTTCAGAGGACCAGGGTTTTATTCCCAGCACCAAGATGGTGGCTGACAGCTGTCTGTAACACCAGTTCCTGGTTATCCAATGCCCACTTCTGGTCTCTGCAGATACCAGGCACAGATGGAGTACATAGACATATGTTCAGGAAAAACAGCATATACACACACACACAAAAATATGATGGAGTACACAGACATATGTTCAGGAAAAACAGCATATACACACACACAAAAAAATATATGTGCAGGAAAATACCATACACAAAAATAAAATGAAATTCAAAAGTGGGCCTTTCTACCTGGAAATACTCCCAATTAGATGCTGTATGCAAGGATACAGGGGTATAGGCCAGACTAAAGAATGTCATTGTTGTTATGAAAATCAGATTTCTACTGAACTTCAAGCCAGACTGAAAGATTCTTTTACCCCACTAACCCTGTCTTCTTACCTTAGCCATCCCCCTGTGTTTCTTTCTGGAGCATTCTGTTTCTGAGCATGTCTTCTATCCTTTCCTCCAAGAAACTGCATCCATTTTTCTGTAAGATTGGAGCAGTGCTCTGACTTCGGATCTCTTCTGGCCCTTTTACCATTATCTTGCTGCAGGCAAGAGTGTTTGAGTCAGGATAATCCTATGTGTGAATTTCTCATCTACCACATTTGAAAATTGTTTGTTGTTTCATGTTTACTTCTTCAGTCCACATGGTACATGGGTTTGCAGAGGTAAATATTTCAGAATATGTTTTAAATGAATGAGCAGAAAGTGAATAAATGAAAACTGAATATATCTGAAGTGAATCAGCTACAGAGACATGAGCCACGCTCATGTGTGCATGCACTATGCATTTCCTACTGAAGGTATGATGGGACTGATCAATGCTAAACAAAGCAATTATATATGCATTTGCATATGTGCCTGAGTACTTATCAGTTATTAAATCTGCAGCAAAATATATGTTGATTGATAAGCACTGTAACAGATAATCTTCATTGTCAACTTGCCAAGATTTAAAAGCATCATGATAACAACCTTCTGAGAATGTTTATGAGGAAGCTTCTAGATTACACTAGTTGGGGTGAAATAACCCACCTGAAACAGCACTGTCCATGGGCAGGAGCCCTGGCCTGAACACAAAGGAGAAAGCAAGCTGAGCACCAGCAGTCATCTCTCTTCCTGACTGAGATTCAATGGGACCAGCTCCTCAGGCACCAGCAGCCATGATTGCCACTCCAGAATGAACTGCACCCCCTGTGCAATGCATTAAAATAAATCTTCCCTTCATTAACTTGCTCTCATTCTATATTGTTTCTGAAGCAG
Source organism: Tokudaia tokunoshimensis (assembly GCA_036184795.1). NCBI lineage: Eukaryota > Metazoa > Chordata > Mammalia > Rodentia > Muridae > Tokudaia > Tokudaia tokunoshimensis. The sequence continues at coordinate 132,614,759 of BTHU01000003.1, read as the reverse complement.
AAAGTAAAAACAAAGAAAGCACATTTAAAATTTTTAAATTCTCTCTCTCTCTCTCTCATTCTCCCTGTGTAGTTTTTCATCATGTCATGATTTTGGATGTACAAGACTGATGATAAAGACCCTAGTGTAAAATGATGGTGACCGTGATAGTTGGTGAGTTTGGGCCAAACTATGTAAAAGTAGTGGTTCCTTGGGCCCAAGTATAATCCCCCCCTCACCAGAAATAAAAACTGAATGCAAAGATAAATATCCATTCCATTTATTTTTCCATTTATTATTTATCCAAACACACATAGCAATAACAAAATTCCAACAATAAATACTATGCATTAAGAGCTTTCCGAGTATTAAGACGTCTTAATTATTAGGCCACCAATGATGAAATAGGTACAGTAGAGGTACTGTGTACTATTCCCACTTACAGATAAGGAAATTGAGTTTTTGAAGGTTACATTAATGGTGAATAATTTAAAAAAATATGAGGAAACACGGGCTAACACATAGCCACTATTCTGATTATATATAAGCTATATACTTATAATATACCACTCACAAATTTTTGGTAAAATCCTATTTATTAATAACTATTCATTATGAGTAGTGATCTATATTGTATCCCTAAATCAAACTGTAAAAACATAGTTGGTCTGGATCTCAGGAACAGAGGCAATACATTTTGTCCATACCAGTTATGATAGGGGAAGACTCCTTTCTTTTTAAGTGAGATGAAGCAACCCAAGTGTTATTATTAATTGTATGTGTCAATTCAGTGGAGTGAGAAAGTGCTCTGATACATCATTTAGGATTTGTCTGTGAAGGCATTTAAGTTTGAGGTCAATATCTGATTCTGTAGACTAAGTATAGACATTTGACAGTACATATATTAGACATATACAGCCCCTCTACCTCCTCAGTTTGCAAGCATCATCTGGTTCTGTTTTGTGATGATATTAACTTAACAAACATGTGGAGCACCAGAACTTGAGAAAGAGAACAGAAATATTCGGAATCAAAGATATGAGAAGAATATACTCTCTTCCCTCCAGGCCTCCAAGGGACTTCAATGACCAAAATGATGAGCAAGGTTGGAGGACAAGGTTCTTCTCTCACCACTGATACAGGCCTGAAAGAATGGCAATCACTCATCAGTAAAAACATAGATCTCCATCTAGGCCCTCAGTCTTATGGAATGAAAATCATTATCTACCAGAAGGGCACCTTTCTACCTTCTCCCAGGGCAACTGAAGATGAACCTCTGACATGGGTAGACTAGAGAGACTCCTTCTCCTCACAAGAAATTCCCATGTCTAAGTCTAAAGGACCCTCACTTTTCTCTCTTTGTTGTCAGATTCTGTGACCCCTTTTTTATTAAGACTTCTTAATGCATAAAGTAACTTCTGTTGGGTAAGTTAAATTTGATATCAAACAAAAATATTAATATTTTTACATGACATTGATTTTATACTTCCAAAAATTCTCTTCTTCCCTTTTGCCCAGTTTTCATTGATGTTCTTTTTAAATTATTAATAATTTTATTGTCAGTGACTTAATGTCCATATAACTCATCCACCAGCATACTTATCTAAGTACATATGCCCTTTCATGATTATGAAAGCAAAATATTCTTAGTTGTTTAAAATGCTTGCATCAGAATGTTTAAAAATAGAAGTAACTCTGAACTATCACAGCCTTGATCATTCTCCAAAGATATCACTTTATCATTGGTATGATGACAGACATACTTTTCTCCAAACTCACACCAGATTTCACTCTGGGCATCCCTCCAACATAATGGCTATCTCCCACTAGTGTTTTACCACATGGGAAATAAATGAAAGCATCTGGGGCCTTCTCTTCCTGAAACTGATACTTTGATGTCATTATTAAATGGGTTACCACGTGTGGACTGATAGATTATTTAACAGCTATGAAACACAAGGTAAGAATTCAATGTTGAGACATACTGCAAAGATCTGTAAGTGAAGACTACTTTTGCTCAATGGCTTGTCCAGTGTTAAGCAATGAAGATTACATGCTAGAACTTAAACACTCAGAGCCAGAATACATCCAAATACATGCCAATCAAAAAATATGCTGTATAAGAGAGCAACCTCATAGACTCAGTGTGACTGTCCTCCTCACCTCTTTGCCTCTGTGTTACCAGATGAAAAAGCTAGTCTCTAGCCATACACAATATTTTAATGCATTTTTTGGCCAGTTTATTTCTTTTACTCAGATTATTATTTCTGTCATCCCATGTCCTATAAAATACAAGTCTTTTGATAATGCTTACCACAGATGATCTAAATATTTCCTGTTCCATGTCTCCTCCAATTTTTATATACACCAAAACAAAGTTAGGACTCAGCTTCCCCGAATGTCTTTCTACTCCAGTCGTGAGTATTCCTTGCTGGTGTTATTTACTATGCAGCATAGAAGGGACAAACTATCTGAGCTCCCATTTCTGCTTCTAGCAAAAGCCATCTTGTTAATTGAATGCAGAATCTTTTCCCATTTCCTCAATGCCTCCCCCCTGAAGCCCTGTCTCCATGAGCCTTTTGGTCACTTTCCCTTTGTTTGAACATTTTGATAAGAAGCTTCTTTGCATTACAACCCATGAGAGAAAAACACTCATTTTGGTGGATAAACCATCAAAATTCTTAGTAGTACTTACCATAATTTAAAGTGCTAGGATGGTGATACTTCCATAAAATTGCTGACAACCTTATAGTGTTTTATAGCATTTTTAATTCTAAGATATTCAATTTCTACTTTTCCTCCTCAAATAATGAAACATCTATAACCAGCATTGTACAATGGCTTGGTGCTTGCACAAACCATAGTGCATGCAGTAAGGAGGGAGCTGTGTAAATGTAATCATCTACAGAGAAGCATTTGGGCAGGAGAGATGGCTCAGAGAGAAATGGCACCTGCCAACAAGCATGAAGACCTCAGCTTGATCCTCCTAACCCACGTAGTAGAAAAAGAAAAGTAATTGCCTTGACTAGTCCCCCCTCTAGGAATACACTCTAGCTTACCACATAATAATGAATTTTTTGAAAGAAAGATATGAAGAAACAAAGGGTTATTTTAGAATAACAAATGTGTGGGTTATTGTAATCACATGGCATGTTCAGAGTTTTCAATCTAGGAATGTATATGAAAATAAGTAATTAATTTGGGGGAGATGAACAAATTAAAACAAAGTCTAGTGACACATCTGTATGAAAATGCCAAAATAAAGCCATGACCTTGTATCCTACTGTAAAACATAATAAAAACCCAGGCCTGCCTGATGTGTGGCAACCCCTGTAATTCCCTGCAAGAGTCTGTAGTTAGCAGATCTCCGTGATCTAAGGCCAACCTATGCTACAGAGTAAGTTCTGGCATAGTGTGATAAGACTCCGCTAACTGAGTGCTTGCTTCCTATCCGAGAGGCATTGAGCTAACCTCAGCTGGTAAGAAAATGGTATGTAGTGGAAGATGCCTCTAATTCCAGTCCTGGAAAACTGTAGTCAGGAGGACCAGAAGTTCAAGTGCATGCTTGGGTGCATAGTGAGCCCTAGCTCAACCAGAGTCACATTAGACACTATCTCAAAAATAATGACAATAACAACCACCCTTTTGTGTGTACATTCCTCTGCACCTCTGGGAAGCCTTCACCAAGAAGCTGAGAGAAGCAGTGCTCTTTGAATCCTTTGGCTTCTCATCCTCTCCGCATCATCTAGTGCTGCCATCTGCTGACCCTTCCACATTTCACATTGTTTGTACCAAAAAGCTGAGATCCGCTTACTCTTTTAGCTGTTTATTTATTTTTAAATCTGAGGAATTCATCCATGATGACCACGCTGTATTCACATCACGAAAGCGATTTCTCAGAGCTCCTGGGTTGAACTCTCTAAGTTCACATCCCTTGGGGGCTTATCAGAGGCACTTCTGCTACGTGCAGCCACACCAGGTCCATACTCTGGGATTTTAGGATCTCCCTCCTTCTAAAAGCTTTAAAACATGACAGGCTCAGCCACTTACTGACCGTGCGCAACCTTTCTGTTCTGCATTTGATTTAGTTGGTGACTTCTGACTCTTTCTACGCCCCAGTAACTCTTCCTCACGGGGAGAAGGCAGCTTGTTAAACTTTCTGGCTGTAACAGAGCAGTTTGGTCCATTTCTAACCAATAAAAGTTTAATGGAGCTTCTCAGCTAAGTCCTGTCTCAGAAAGGCTCAAAGTACACCTTGTGTATGTAGACACACACACACACACACACACACCCCACTCCATGTTATATGACTGTAACATCTCTGTTTCCAAACTCAATCAGTTGGAGTTTTTCTGTTTCCCCAAGCTTTTGGTACAATACAGGTCAAAACAGAAGGATGGGGAGGAGACATGGGATATGAGACAGTCAGAGGGTGGATGGGGTGGGTGGGGGGAAATATGGAGTGTAAAAAAATTAATTAATTAATTAATAAAAAAGAAAAGGCAAATATCATGTATTAGAATCATGAGTTCTAGAGATTTTAGGAAAGTAAACCTTTGCTTTCTGCACTGTTTAAATACCTAAAGAATATTTTCACAAACTCCTATGTTGTGAACAACATTTTCTCATAGAAATTATTTGCCTTCTCAGTGATAGACCTTTAAATTTTCTCCTAGAAAACAAATATTACAAAATCAATCTTGACAAAATTATGATCTTGGCTTCAATGAAGTTTGAAACTCACTGTTCATAGTAAGGTTACGGTTGAAAACTGCCTTGAATGGCCCTCAGCATTACCTGTAGAGCTTTGGAGAAAGAAACACATGCACTCTAACCTATCCTACACTGACTCAAAGTCTTCTAAACTAAAACTTGCAAATGATTCTTCAAAGAAGTGATATCGTATTGGCAATATTAATATTATCTTGATTATTAATAATAGCTTGTATGAATTAAATATTTGCCAAGCAAATTCCAGGGTAGTATGCTATTTGATACTTACAATGACTCCATGAGATTGGTCTGATTGTTAACCAGTTGTGGTAGACGTTAGTTTTCAAAGATAGCTTAGAGAATCTAAGGAAGCTGTGAGGGGTGGATTAGAACCAGTTCTATCAGATGAGGTGCTACTTTACATTTCTTCTATGTCCTCCCAGGTAAGGGCCTCCTTGTCAACATCTTTTACAGATACTGTTTTAAATATGCATACAAATTTTCTTACTATCTATGTTTGGCATGTGTTTAAGACTACAACAATAACATATTAGCTCTTTATTTTTTCCCCTAGGGAATTGAGGTTATAGAGCATTTTTGCACAGAGTATTTGATAATGGTGTAAGCATACTATTATGTCATGTCTAAGCTTGACACCAGAGACATGGTCCTCACTTGTATGAAGTCCTTTGATGATTCTTCTTGACCAGTGTGTGAGTTATGATTTTCCTCATTGCCCCTCTTAGCACAGTTTCCTAAAACTATATCTTACCAAGTATGCCATGCTGTTCTGACATGTAAGCCTTGAGTTATCAGGGTCAGATTTAAGTAGAAGTCAGCTTTGTCAGGTACTTACAATAATGGAAGAAAATAATAGGAGTCAAGAATTTATACAAGGTTTGCAGTATAAGGATTAAACACAGTACTCAATACCAGTAATGAGAGGTCACATAGAGTCAAATGGAAGATAACCAATTAGGACAAGCCTGCAGCCCTTCACAGCTAACAAAGCAGTAACCTTAAGTTGTAGGTACTGATCACGCGATCTCCCCCTGCATTGGGTCAACAGCTCTCCGTTTTGCTATTGGTCTCTGTTCACTTCAACATTGGTAACTTTTTTTTTAAACCCTACATTCATCTCCATTATTTTAGATCTTTTCTATTGTAGACATTCTTCAATGGCTGGCTTTATTATAGTATCTTTAGTTAAGATTCCCTGATCCACATCCACCCTTCTTCCTTTTCTTTCATTCCCCCAAAACAGGTAAGGAAATAAAAGACCCTGGCTTTCTGTTTCTTCTTTCTAATTTTCTTCATTATTGCTCTTGGTTTACTGTCACTGAATATGTGCTACCTTTCCTTGTGCACCCACAAAAATCTTATTTTATCTAGAGTTTGTTCTCTCTACCTGTGAGAGAACCAGCCACTTAAATCCAGGGTCTTTAACTCTCTAGCTGGCTATGTTGCTTTGTTCATTATACCAAGGGGCTACAGGAAACAAGCCTGTGTGGTGAGAGGGAGGCAGGGATGATGAGGCTGTGTGTTTACTTTCTCTGGTTGCCTTCAGATCTGGATTGAAGCCTGTGTTTGGGGGATGCCTGGTCTCTAGACAGCCAAGCTTTATCGCCATAAGCAAACTGTACACAGAGATTAACGCTAATAGCTATGATGGGAAATAACATTAACTGTGCAATTAAGACAAAAGTTTATATAAACAAAGAAATGGAAGGCTTCTTCTTGGAATCAGAATAATTTTCAGAGGTGTATAGCACTGCCGTTGCTAGGATAGGTGCTGAGAAGAAAAATAATTCAGGCTACTTTTGTCAACACATTTTATTTCCCATCATATGGGGTTATTTCACCACTGTCTAAGTTAGGATAATAGGGATGAGATACACACTAACATACAGCAATGTTTTGTTTTGTTTCCACTTAATTCACACCTTTATATTTCTGCTCCCCGCCCAAGGCCAATCTACACAGGTAAGAAACAAGGCCTATAGAAATAAGATCTGTTGCTAAATATTTACTATGCTTAAGTGTCTCCCTAAGACAGCAATTGGTGTTTCTGTCAATAATAATTTCTATTTAAAAAAACAGTATTTTTCTTAATCAGCTTCTTCTAAAATTTCTTTATGCACACACCGAAGAAGTTACATGTGTCAGCTGCAGAATCGGCTGACATGAGATTCTGCCTTCTTAATTTTCTGGCCACTGTACTAACAGCAGAAGCCTCCCTTTGCTCCTGGTAAGTTGGAAGTAATATTTCCTGGGTCTGAGTAAGCACAGAACCGCAATGAGTTCTATGTGAGACTGGGAAATGATTGTTGACCCCGGAATAGAAAAATCATGGGAAAAAGGAATGTGGCCTTCTCTGATTTGTCATGTGTGCCCAGAATTTAGCAGCTGTTGCTGACTGAAGATTGATCATCGGCTGCTGCTGCATTGAGAATGTTCAGTTTCTAGACTTACGTGATTGGCAGATACTCTCTAGGCTGAGCACTGAACCATGCTATTCAATCCCACAGTGCTACCTGTCTCCTCACTCACTTCTTACTGATTCTCTCCTGTTCCTCACACAATGCACACAGCATTGCATGTCTTCACTTAGCTGCCTTCCACATTAGAGTCTAAGCTCCTTGGGGCAGGAGCTGAACTCACATGTGGTAATGTCTTTGATGGTCAGGACCACTATGCATGCACTGGAATAACACTTGAATGTTTTACTGGAACATCAGATCCTTGAAGGAAAGTTTTATATCAGTACATTTGTAGCGCTAGTACATTGGGTAATGTCTAATTCCCACTACGCTAATTGAAGATGATTAGATGAATCTTGAGGTTGTTGTGCTGAATCTAGACAATTTCAAGAATTTCAGATTTATAGCATTCAGAGAATGAAGAGCTCATTAGCACAATAGACCACAAACGCTCCATGGAACTGTTTTATCTTAATTTTTAAAGTAGGAACAGATGTCTGTCATTTCATTTTCATAATTAGAAAGACATAAATAAAAATATACTTCTTACAGCAGTTTAAAAAAATCTCATTATTTTACTTGTTTCTATAATAATGAAAATGGTTTTTCTATGTCACTGATTTTCTACTATAATGAAAATAAAGATTAATGAAAGGGCATTTTACAAGATTTACCTGAAGCAATGTTGTAAGATTAAGAACTGAAACATACCATTTTTTTAATGTTTTTTTTTTTGTTGTTGTTCAGAAAAAGGCCTCTCTTCAAGGCAGAAGAGAATTCATATCTTAACTTGTGTGCTGTTCCTCACCACAGCTTTTAGGATTCTGGTAACTTTTATTGTCAAAATCTTCCAGTTCAAGTTCTTTCTCTTATTGCAGAATTCAGGAGCATTTTCCAGCAAGTGGAGCCCCATTAATCTTCTTTTACACACCATCTGGTCAAGAACTGAAGCCACCTACAGTCAAGAAATGAGTAGATCCGAAAATGTCAGAGAGGCAGCATCCATTCAAGGGTCTGGACAGGAAAAGACAAATGACTGTTCAGGTACCATGTTTAAAGATAGGCTAAGTTTCTAATCAAGTCTCTTCTTAGTCCATTTTGTGTTACTATACCAGAATACCTAAGACTAAGTAACTGGAAAGAACTGGCTTACCATTCTTTGGTTCACCATTTTGAGCCTGAGAAAGCTAAGAGTGTCTGCTGAGGTCTGTCATGATATATCCTCACAAGGAAACCAGAGAACTCCAAGAGAAAAAGAATGGGAGGGAGCTAAACCCCATTTTTAGCAAAACCATGCTTGCCATAAGAAATCCACCCTTGTAATGACTACATTGATCTATTCTTGAGAGAGCTCTCGTGACCTAACGAACTCCCATCTCTCCGTTCTGTTGGACTGAAAATCAAGTTTCCATTACATGAACTCTGATGAACTTATGGAAAACTTTGCCTAGGTTGTGAGAGCAAGACCAGATGCCTTGATCCAGATGTTATGTTTTTTTCATTTCACCTCATCCCCAAAATTGTTCAAGCACATATAATACAGATATAAGATGACAAAATGAGCCACAGGACCTCAGTGACGCTAAAGTGGTTGTCATTGGTGAATACAAAGAGCACTGAGATAGAAAAGGCATTACTCCAGAAAGTAAATTGATTTTTATATTTAGTTAATTTATTTCAAACATTTGAAACTAGGAAATAGGAACTTGAATGAGTAAGGCAGATTGAGTCTCTGGTCTAATGTGGTCAACTGAGAGTAGAAGTGCTTATATCATTTCAAAGTGTTTAAGCATGCTATGCTTCACATGTCGTTATGTGGTTTTGGAGACATATGACCTCATCTAGTTCACTACATGATTCTGCATGCATACAGAATATTGACTTCCCCTTATGCCAGCACTTTCATCCCCAGAACCTGTGACTATATTACTTTACATGCATACAAAGCATTTTAGATGTGATTCAGTCAATACCTTCAAGAGGAGTAATTATTCTAGGTTTTCCAGGTGGTTCCAAAGTAAGAGTCCTTTTGTGAGAAAGAGAGTGTCTGAAGAATCATTCTACAGAGAGGCAAATAGCAGTACAGTGTGGAATAGGTTGGTCTTCAACCAAGAAATATTAGTGGTCTCCAGAAGTAAGTGAAGATAACAGACTGTTCCCTGGGCTAATGAGTCTTCCAGCACTTCTATTTCAGCAACTCATTGCAGATACCTTATTTTTGAAAGCACAAGAAAATAGATTTGTGCTTTTTCAAGCAACTATCATTGTGGCAATGTGTTACGAACTCCCAAGAAACTAATTTAGATATGAGAGTCAAATTTCAGTCTCAGTTGAAGATATAGAAATAGGTTTTGAGGTCCTGGAACTGCCTAGGAGAAATGAAAATGCAAAAGTGATCACACTGATGCCATGACTAAAACCCAAGACTACAAGTGACTACATGCCAAGAAGATGCATGGGATGTGTGAGAAATGTTTGAGAAGGTGCACAGGAGGCATGCATGAGAAGAGTAAAGGGAACACTAGGCTTTGCAATACATTCAAATTTATAACTCTAAAACAGCATCATACAATTATTTCTGAGATAAATAGAAATTACTGGTTATTGGCAAGCACATTTAATTATATAAAATGCAATCTAACCACCAAATGAATATATGATGCCCACCAGTTAACTGTTGTTCGACAATCTTCTTTCTTATTCTCCAGCAACACATTTCTATTCTATTCAATCTGATTGGACACAGACCCAAGATGAATTCATAAACAGAGAAATATTACACGTTTTGAATTCCATAGGTCAAAAAATCTCAAGCTACGGAGTGGGAGAAATGGCTCAGTGGTTAAGAGCACTGACTACTCTTCTGGAGGTCCTGATTTCAAATCCCAGCAACCACATGGTGGCTCACAACCATCTTTAACAAGATCTGACTCCCTCTTCTGGAGCGTCTGAAGACAGCTACAGTGTATTTACATATAACAAATAAATAAAATCTTTAAAAAAAATCTCAGGCTAAAGAACTCAAAAACTCTATAAGTTTACTTTTAAATAGACATGTGTAAATATTTGTATACAAGTTATCGATATATGAGTCTGGGTTTATTTGCTGTTAGCTGTTAACTGTTAATTGTAAGCACAGTAAGTTTTATTGTTTCTGCCTGTATTAAATTCAGTGATTAAAAGTGCATCTTCCAATATATGTCACCACTGCCCCAAAGCTCAGTGGGCTTTCTGCAAACAGATGTAGAAAAATTGTCAAAGCCATAGGTTGGAGAGGAAAACTGTTAAATGGTGTCCTCTGGATGTGGCACAGTCATTGAGCTCAGAACCTCTTTGCAGCTGTGGTTACCTACACAAGTCTACAGGATTATCACTTCAGCTTGAGTGGGGGACATGACATCTCATCCTTTGGTGAGGGACTTTGGGCAATTGATAGGTGCTACTCTGGGAAGGGTTGTCAGTTTGCCCAGTGGTGTGGCCACTGAAAAGTTCTTCATGTTCCAGGAAATAACCACCCACTCATGCCCATAACAGGAACCTTAACTAAACTCAGTGAGACAGAAAACTAGACTACACAGTATAATGGAGGTTTGGAGGTAGAGGAGGGGCTTTGGTGGAGAGGAAAATGAGAGACAGTAATAGAGGTTGAAAATGACCAAAATTCAGTATGGCCATGTATGAAATTGCAAAAAAAAATAAAAAATAAAAAGGTTCAAAGTTTATCTACAAGTCAGTTAATCATTGTTTTCCACGCATACATTCACCAATGCCTTACAATGCATCTAAAGGTACATAACCAAATATGCTGCTTGAACTTTTGTTTTGTTTTAATCTATGAAACATTAATAATCATGTTCAACTCATCACATTGTCTTTAGATATACTAAATATAAAGCTTTGGGTAGCATTTAACATAAAATTTTTAAAAAGTAACATTAGCATTATTTATTATGTCACTGACATGAGACCACGTTACTAACAACTGTTGACTGAATTCTGCGAATAAAGAGCTAAATAAGGACATCCATGATACATGTATAGAGAAATCCCTGCTTACAAACTCTTTCTTGCACAACTGGGTACTGCCAACATTTTATTGCTCTTTATCTAATGAGCTGGCCAGGTACTGAGCAGTAGCAACAGCCTAGAGTAGAGTCGTCTCAATCTTCATGAAGTGCTTGTAAGGAAGGCTCAATGACGTTTTCCTTCTCATCTGTTTATCACATTCATTCGCTAATTTACCAATATGAGGCTCATCAGGAATTCACCAACCAATCTTACTTCTCTGGTTTCGAAGTCTGGTTTTTGAAGTTTATAAGTTGGTACTCCCCAATATGGCTGTGTGCGCTTCCAGTGCAGGTTCTGATCTTGTTTCTCATGAATTATCTTACTCCAAAATTAATATGATTACAGAAGTAGATGAGCATTATAAAACATTGATTGTTATAATCTGAGTCTATAAGCCCACTGCACTAGTTGGGGTTCTGTAGAGAAACAGAACCAAAAGAGCATGTATATATTATACATAATCACTCTTACATGCACATGCCCAGTCCTTGACACTAAATGCCTCATCAGTGATGTGTCTCACACTAGAGATGCCGAGAACATGATGGGCACATAGTCCATGCAGGCTATGCCGCTCAGCAGTCTCAGTCTGGCCCAAAGACTTAGGCATTTCCTGACGACCCTACAGTGCTCAGTCAACAATGAGAGCCTGGAAATGCTGGATCTGATACCAGTGGATGAATCCACTGTCAGCAGTGGGGTAAAAACAGAAGGTCAAGCTAACTACCTAAAATTACTCTTCTGCCATGTTTCATTCTACTGAGCTGATTTTAGAAGGTGTTGCCTTGCTAACACATGAGGTGGGTCTTTCTTCCCACATTAATTAAGGCAATCACGACAATGCTTCTTTCTGTTGAGGCTTCCTGCTCAGATGACTATAATTTGTAGCAAATTGACATTAAAATTAACCATCGTATAAACCCAGCTCCTGAATAGTGAATCTATATCTTTTTCTTCTTGACTATGAATTAAACCAGTAACTGATCCTGCCTTTTCTGCAATTCTCTATAAAAAACCTGTCAGAAGAACTGACAATAAGCTGAGGTTATACCACTAAAGATCATTTGTTTTTAGTGATACATAAAAATTTAGACAAACATTGAACTCACAGATTCTAACTTTTTTACATTTGCTAATTATATGTTATAAGAATATAGGCAACCAATATTTTAACTATATACACAATAACCAACAAATTAACATGGTTCTCATTAAAGTCTGTTTCCTTTCTGTTTGCCAATAGCTTTTACAATTATGACTTTCCTGTGTTGATGTCTATGGCTTGAATGCTTATCAGAAGAAAAATAAAATTGAAATTCAAGCACACTGACTTTCTATAAGCAGTAAACAAAAGCAGGCGCTTTTCAGTAATCGCACTATAAAACCTTTGAGTTATTGTTTTCCACTGACATCACTCATGTAAGTAGATTTATAACCATCATAAAGAAAATTAACAAAAACTACCTTCATAATTTATGGTCTAATGGCTATTAAAACATGTCATAAAGGGGTTATATACATGAGAATGTTGATACATGATTTTTCAAAAAGCATTGAGGCCAATGCATTTTCAGAATGGAGTTATCAATTACCAATAAGGATATATTTCTTTTCATCACCCTACCTGCAAATAGATGGTTTAGACAACTGCTAAACATGCAGAAATTTGCCAAATAGAAAGAAAAACTGGAAAGAGGCAACCTTTGCATAAATGTCTTTATTTGACTTCAGACTGGGAAAGAAGCTGTAGTTGCTAAGGGAAAAAATACATGAGACAGCACGTGTTTGGCTGTGTAACAAACCTCAACAATGCCAGCTATTCAAATAACAACTTTGAAAACATATTAAAAAGCAACAAAAAAAATATTTTCCTCCTTTGAAAACCACCTAGACTACACTTTCCTCCTAACAGTGGTAGATGTGCTGCCAACAGGAACGGAAGCTTTGTCTATTCTCCTCTGCATATGGGCTCTCAGTCGATGTATAAAATACTTTGGGATACAAAGGAGAAGAGACTCCAAATTACCAGGGTGCTTTCACTCGGAGCTAAGGTTTCCTTCTACTTTGTTTTGTAGTCTGCCAAGCTTATCATACTCTTGGCAGATCCAAGGAAACCTTTCTTGAAATTGTCTCACATAGATGATGAATACTTCTAGAAGCCTCTGTTACCTGGCAATATAGATCAAGTGATCTTATTATTGCTCTTAGTCAATGAGAGAAACTGACATTTGGAGAGAGAGAGAGAGAGAGAGAGAGAGAGAGAGAGAGAGAGAGAGAGAGAATAAACAGACAAAAATCTTTTCCCTATAATAAAAAAAAAGTAAAGATATTTAGAATGTGTTGGAGGAGACTCCTAGATTGTTGGAAGAGGCCAAGTTTTATAATCCACACATTGTCAGTATTTCATTTGTTTGGCCCAGAGTCTTGAATGCATTTCTTTTTTCAAGAGATTTTATTTTCATGTTTAATTATGTGTATATGTGAGGGAAGGGGCTCGTGCCCATAAATGCCATGCCCACAGAGGCAAGACAAGGGCATCAGATCACCCTGGAGCAGAAGCTACAATCAGTCTGCAGTGGAGTGCAGGGGAAATAGAACTCCAGTCCTCCACAAGAGCTGCATCTGCTCTTATTCACTACACTGACTCTCCAGATGCTCAAATGCATTTATGCAAAGGGGCAGGCAATTAATTACTTTGTGTCTTTGAGGACCATGCATGTTCTATAACACTACAGCATTGCTTCTTTCTCTCCACATCTTCATCCTTGTCCTTAACATGTTCTCTCTGTACCATACCCCCAACTTCTTCACTATGAGATGTACAAAAACGGCAATAAGCTAGAGCTTGCCTGCTAGTGTCACTTGCTATTTTTGAATCAGCTCCACCAAATATTTAAGCATCTCCATGCTGTCACCAATCTCTAGGTCTGGTTGGAACAGATGAATGGAAAGGCAATCATACACTAGTGCATCCTCCGTACAAAAACTTCCTACAGTAGGGACACCTGACCCATGCTCCAAAATAAAGGCAATGTACAATACAATGATTACTAGAGGGCAATCAAGCAACTTCATATTAGCATAGAGGAGAATGACAGGTTAACTATTTCTAGGAAGAGACCTGTGAAATGGGTCAGCAAAGAGAAGGTGCTTTTTTAAATTTACATGCAACAGAAAGGATTGGTGTAACTGTGGAGTCATGACTTTTTGTATGGCTTAAGCACTTAGCGGTGTGGACAGAGCAAGAGGAAGTTAGTATCAGAGTCATGTGGCAAGGCTCTACAAGTCCCATGAAAAAGTTTGGCCTCAAACTTACAGGCTGGGGAAGGCCATCAGGTGAGCAAGTGTAAGTTGTTAAAAGATCTCTTTGTTTGCAACAAGGCGTCTGAATTAGGATAATTCAATATGTGAGGAAAGTAACCATGAAGGCACCAGGGACACTTATATATGGAAAAGAACTAAGTTCAAACAACTAAATGCAAAAGAAATGAGGATCAATTTCCATTCCTGAAAAATCGATGGCCCCCTGGATATCTACAAAGGTGAACAAGTTGATTTCTCCACTCCTATCTGCCCAGAGGATCTCTTAGATGCTTGAAATATGAGAAGTACCTTAACAACACTGTTATTTTTTCAAAGTCCTTAATCAGCATATAATCTCCCAAGCATCAATATAGTTGACACAGGTACTAACAAGAACATATTAATACAACCCAAGTACTAATATGTACCATTATAGTAACTTAAACTGAGCATTCACTGTTGGGTATCTCTTTCAATTCTTACAGCAATATAAAAGGTGATTTTCCATATATACCATTTGTATGTAAATAACTGAGACTCAGACACTAATGAGCATGCTCCTCTCTAATAAGAGTGGAACTGAGATATGAACCTACAGCTTTTGTAATACAAGAAGACAGTAAGGTTAAATGAACAACACTTCTTAAATAAAATTCTCATTATTGTTATTGTTTGAATTAACATTCCTAAGTGCAGTAAATTCAAGAAAACTGCAGCTTGAAAGTTGCTTAGGGAGGCAAATAGAGACTGGCAAATTATCATTTTTCTTGTCCCCTTGATTGTGGGTCACAGAATCTCCTGCAGAATTGCATCCTGGTAATTCCAGACTCTTTTCTGGGGTAATACTTGGGCCTTTTGTGCACTCCTCAGATTTACTTTAAAAGTGAAGAAATGTCAAATAAATTAAATACACTCCAGAATTTACAGAAAGATACTTTTCTTTGGTTGGCTAGTAAGATACCCTTGATAATACTAATTTAAAGTTTCAAGGGCATCCGAGAGACTTCAGGGCAAAGGAGGGACCTTCTTTGCTTGGAATAAGATAAAACTGGTTTTATATGAGGAGTTAAAAGTGAAGAAATGCCAGGCAGTGGTGGCACACGCCTTTAATCCCACCACTTGAGAGGAAGAGGCAGGTGGATTTCTGAGTTTGAGGCCAGCCTGGTCTACAGAGTGAGTTCCAGGACAGCCAGGTCTGTACAGAGAAACCCTGTCTCAAAAAAAACCAAAACCAAAACCAAAACAAAACAAAAGTGAGGAAGTAATGGCAAATTATGAAAAGAACTTAGGACAGATACAGGAGTGTCCTAAGTTCTGCACAGAGGAAGGGCAGAAACAGCCCACAGAAATATGGGGAAATGATGCTACATAAGATACATAAAGGATGACAGCTGATATTTGTTCTGGAAATTATTCCACTGTCTGTTCTAGACTGTCTTTTCCCCAGTGGTGAACATTTTGGGGTTGTTTTATAAGTTGCAGTCTAATAGCCAGAAATATATTGTGTACTTGCTCTGTCCTCTTTACAACAATCAGATTTCTATCAATATCACAAATTTATAGAAATGTGGATGGCATTACTTACTAACTCGTGTAACTCATTGAATATCAGTGTTTACTGATCTAGGTACATTCCACAAAACTTCTACTTTGATATGATGTTTTCAACATATCTCCAAGATAGTCTTTCTAAACACTGTTTCTAAACCTTCCTAATGCTGGGATCTCTTAACATAATTCCTCATGTTGTGGTGACCCCCAACCACAAAATTATTTTTGTTGATACTTCATAACAGAAATTTTGCTATGGTTATGTAAATATTTGATATGTAGATGGTCTAAGCAAACCCTATGAAAAGTCATTCAACTCCCAAAGGTTGAGAACCACTGCTCTAGACCATCCCCCAAGACACAGATCCTGTTGGTATTATTATGTGATCTCTATGCAACTGTCTGTTGGCATGGAGATCTATAACAATCTGAGTTATTTGTTTTGACATTATCTGCAGACCATGATAAAGGGAAGCTACTATAAACACAAAGTGCTTTCACCTTCTCCCTCACCACAGATTATTCAAAATATCTCTTTCTTCTTTTGTGCTGAAATTTATCTTCTACCCTGTCAGTCAAAACGATACTTGATGCTTACACACATACCACAAATTCCTCCTAGTAGATATATAAAAAGTATTTTGGAACACTAAACAGATATTGAAAATGTGCCTGCTATTCATATGATAGGATGTGGTTTCATTCCCTCTCTACATAACAAGGGCAGTCAGAGCCGGAGTCATACTTTTTATTGTCCTTTTTAATGCACTCTATTGTAAGAAAACAGGTATCAGCCCTACACTGAAAAATGCAAGAGTCCTTGAGACATATCCATTCTCCTTAAGGAAGATCTAAGTAGCATACACACTCTTATTCCGCATACATGGTACATTTTAAAATGTCAAGCTACTTTCTTAGAAAAAATTGTTTTTAGATCTTGTGCATAAAAATATATCAATGGCTATAACTAAATAAAAGGTTTAATGCTCTCTTTTATCCTCTATCTCTGTCAGAGAAAGACTGGAGTAGATGTATCATTGGGAAGAAGAGGAGTGTCAAGAAAAAGAAGCAATCATTGCTGAGAAAGAGAATCTACACAGCTGCCAAGAGGAACACTAGGAGTACCCCTCACACTCAACCTTTCTGTTCTTTAGTAAATGATTTCCTCTTAAGTTTTTTTCTCTCCTCCTCCTTCTCCCCTCCCCCTCCTCCCTTTCCTCCCCCTCCTCCTCCTGCCCCTCCTCCTCCTCATCCTCCCCCTCTTTCTCCTCCTCCTTTTTTCCTGGATTCCAACAGTGAAAGAAGTTGGGGCCATTGTTACTGTGGTGTCCCTCTACAAAACAGCAATTGATGCCCACTGGTCAGTAAAGGGCACAGAGACAAACTGCTCTGGAGAAAGTGTCAGGAAACAGCATCTCATTTATTGCACATGACCAACGACTTATACATAAACTGTGATTAGTTAACGCATTGCCTCATATTGAATAGCCAACTCTCATACCACCAGGGTCTCCATGCGGAGGAAGCACAATAACAGAGACATAAACAATCCAGACTTAGCTGGGCGGTGGTGGAGCACGCCTTTAATCCCAGCACTTGGGAGGCAGAGGCAGGAGGATTTCTGAGTTCGAGGCCAGCCTGGTCTACAAAGTGAGTTCCAGGACAGCCAGGGCTACACAGAGAAACCCTGTCTCGAAAAACCAAAAAAATAAAAAAATAAATAAAAAAAAAAAAACAATCCAGACTTGTCTGAAGACCAGCTACTGGCTACTACTCATGCTACTTCAGCATTCAGTGTTCTAACTACAGGAGCATGGTGTTCCAAACTTATTTAGAAATGCAGTGTGTTAGCTAGCCAATAGGTCATGCATACACTAACATTCTCTTACTCACAATTACAAAATTACAAAATGGTTGATTTTTCAGTCGTTAATATCTTATAAAAGAAAACGAGGTCAGATCATTCAGATTCCTTGTGAAGAGTTCTTGGTAAGTAGTTAAGATAGGAACCAGATTGGTTATTTTCTGTATAGTTTATTAACTTCTTTAAATCCTTGGTCTGTCCTTTGTCTTGCTATATCCCAGATTGTCGACCACCTTTGTTGAAATTAACCAGTTCCCTTGTCCAATAACTTTATTTTAAATTCATACAAAAAGAAGAAATTATAATTTCAGTTAAGATGAAGATATATCTGTGCTTAATTTTTCTTGAACAAAATACAATGTATTAGAGAATCATAAGACATGAGTTTCAGCATAAGGAAAGTGATATTTGTGTGAAAACAAACAGAAGCCTTAACCCTCCAAGTTACTGCTTTGGTAGTTTCTGAGTCACAGAGCAGGGTCTGGGATCTGCTGAGGTGATGACTGTGGGAGGAACTTGTAAGAAAATGGCCTTGGGTAGTGAAGTGGGTGTTGATGGGCAAATAGAAAAGAGCAGTCACTGGGGCTAAGGGACATGAGTACTGGATTGAGATCCCACACAGAGCGATGCCTCATTACTTGTGAATCCTTTAATAAAGTATTCACAGTGCTATGTTTTTCAAGAGTTAAATAAAACAAATATTAAATAAAGGATCTTTTGATCTCACGGACAATGCTTAAAAGCAAAGACAGAACTATATCCTAATTATTTACCTTCCTTCCCATAGAGACTAAAAGTAAAAACTTGGGAATATGTATATGTAAATACAAGAATATTGAGCCCAGTATGATGACTCATGCCTGTTGTGTCAAAATTTGGGAGGCTAAGGTAGGAGGTTAGTAAAGTCAAAGGGAGCCTTGACTAGAAAGGGAAATCCTGCCTTAGACAGAACAAAACACACAACAATAAAATATTGTAAGATTGCCCAGGATGCAGCAAAGTATTCTTCACATTAGTCAAGCATTCAAAAGCAGAAAAACCCATGAGAAGGAAGAATAGTTATACAATAGAAACAGTCTTTTTTTTAAAGAACGATGCTGTAATTTAAATACAAAAACTAAAAATAAAGTCTATTGTGATTAAAGTTTGTATTTTTCAGAATGCTGGAAACTTTTCAGAAGGTTGAATAAATTACAGCAGATAAGGAATAGACACTTGTACATATGCACACACATGTATGCACACACATTCATATCCCTTTAGACCCTGTTAAGTGTTTGGATTCAGACTCCAGGACAAGGGGCTGAAATGCATATTTCACATATCAAAGCAGACCTGGCCTCCAAGTTCTCCCAGCATCCCTCAGACTTTACCTGGCATACCCTGCCTGCAACCCTGAACTTTCCAGCCCAGGAGCTGGGCTGCCCTTCCCCCAGAGGCTCTTCCCTATATAATCCAGACATTTTGCTCTTGCCCTCTCTCTACTTCTCTCTCTTCTATACCTCTCTCTCTCTCTCTCCATTCTTTTTTTCTTCCTCCTCCATCTTCCTTCCCATAATAACTCCCCTGGCCCCTGTTGGGGACTGGTTCTAATGATTTGAATTAATCCAGCCCCCAAAATCAGGAATCTGCAAGTCCAAACACCAAAGGTCCCAGTGTCAACTATCTGTGTCTTGTAGTGAATAGTTAGATAGGAAATGGTGTTAAATTTAAAGTTTTAAAGTCTAGTAAGGTATGAGAATATGAATGTTTCTAAGTGCTTGAGAGTCTAGGAAGGTGTTGTGAGGTTGGTAAATGATGATAGAAAAGTAAGTTAAGGTACTTTGGAGGAAGGAAAATGCTTTGCATTTCTTCCCTTCAATATGCTACTGCTATAAACTTTAAAAGATTCTTGTAAGCTTCAGGGAATCCACTCAAATCCACCTCTCACAGAAAAACTGGACTCCAGAGAAGTACTATCAATCAGCAGCCTTTTTCCCACCTTGCCTGCCTATTCCTGAGGGTGGAATTTATTCCTCCTTCCCTGGTCCTGGGACCCCCACCCCCCACCCCTCCAACAACTACCAAGACCATGAGCCTAAAGTTTCAAATATATACTCAAGGAAAAAGTTTATCTCCTAAATTGTTTAACTTTATCTTCTCTCTGTCTCTGTCTCTGTCTCTGTCTCTGTCTCTGTCTCTCTCTCTCTCTCTCTCTCTCTCTCTCTCTCTCTCTCTCTCTCCCCTCTTCTTTCTCTCCATATATACATGTATATATGCCAAAACCAGGTATTTTCTTAGAACCTGCATACAGGACAGTTCCTGCTTCAACTGGGCCTGCACACTCCCATGCCCAGATGGTTCCACAACCTGAACAGCAAAGAAACAACCAGCAATTCCAGACTTGGCCAACATTTCAGCCTTGCCCAACCCCAATAACGATGCCCCAATGCCAGCAGGATGTACTGACAGATGATTACATGGCCCATTAGTCTTTTATTTGCAGCAACAACAACAAAAAAAATATATCTTTGAAGAATAATATAAATGTTGGCAATATTGACCAACTGTATCTCATCCTTCTGCCTTTGTATGTTCATTACGGGGAGTCAGGAGCAGAGGAAAAGATCTTTCACTCTGACCTTTGGTTGTATTGTTTTTATAAAAGATAACACATTCTTCCCTTTCCTTGCCAGTTCCTTGCTACACAAAGTCATTGTGATTTTATGTATGCCAGGATGAATATGTTAATTTATTCATTTGCATCATTTATGACATTCTTCCCAGAAAGAGCAAAACATCTTTATGTTAGATTAAACTCAGGTTGCACTGCTTACGTGTAATCTTCAAGTACCTAGTTGTGTTACAGTGTAGCTGTACTGCTCACCCTGACCTCTGATATGCAGAGAATGAAAAAAAAGAAGTCCTACAGACACTGAGGAGTTTTAAAATTTGTGTTTGACTCAACTGACAAATATTTTAATAGTTCGTTTAACAGGAACAATTTTTCTGCATTAAAATGTGTTCATTGCTTTGATGTGTTTTCTCCCTTTGTCACTGATAGTTCACCTTGCCTCATTACATCAGTGTAAGTATTTGACTTTAGTCAACAAAACATAGTTATAACATGTATATATATATGTATTTTGAACTGCTGTACCTATTTAGATTAGAAATTATTTTTGTGCTGTCTTGCAACAATTCTTATTTTATACCTTAAAAAAAGAAAACCTTTGATTCTAGTATTTATCTTCATGCTTTTGAAAAAATACTTCCTGATATGAATGTAATAAGAGATATCAGCCTTCATGCTGTCATAGTCTCCTTCTCTCCTCCTCTCTCTTACTATGTGAGCATATGTCTGTATATATAAGAGAATATATATATGGCCTATGAGAGGCTACAATGCACTAAATAGCCCATTAATGAATCTACAGCTGAGAGAAGTAGTACAATAGGCACAATCTGTGCAGAAAAAA
Organism: Tokudaia tokunoshimensis; assembly: GCA_036184795.1. Lineage (NCBI taxonomy): Eukaryota > Metazoa > Chordata > Mammalia > Rodentia > Muridae > Tokudaia > Tokudaia tokunoshimensis. Next base: position 132,593,343 of record BTHU01000003.1, on the reverse strand, counting down.
TATGCACAGCTGAGACAGCAGAGCTCATTGAAACAAAAAAGCAAAATGGAGGTTGTTGGTATCAGCAATACTGCAGGAACTGCTATGCTTCCCAGAAGCAGTGGCTTCTCTGAGGACTGAGGTTACAAATTCCCACATCCCTCATCTACCCGAGAAGTGGCTGCTGTTGAACTTCTTCCAGAAAGGGGCTACTGAATTTCCAATATAAACTTGTCCCAGGAATTCTTACACAGCCAATTAAACCATGGCTTTACTAGACCAACCTATGTCTCAAAAACTAGAGTCATTTCTATAGCAAGTTATTATATGCCAATCTGGGGCATCAAGTCATCACAGGGCACATCTACTCTGCCATCAGTTCAGCCATATCAGTAGCAAGACCCTGCCCAGATACCTTTCATCTTGTACACATCTGCATGTTTGTTCTCTCATCCCTGCCTGCTCAGGAATAGCCAGTGCTTGCATATTGTGAAAAGTTTGATGGCGGACCTGCCTGTGCCTCTGGCACAGATGCCATCACTTACTTGATCCCAAACCATAGTTCCTCTATCGACGCCCATTTGTCAGCCTCTGCTTTATAGCCACCACCAGGAGCCCCACAAGGTAGGCTCAATACCTAAAGGAATTCCCTCCGCACAATTACTGGAGGGGAGGAAGAAATAGCAGCAAAATCATAATAGCCACCTCTACCAAATACTGTAGGAAACCTATAACAGTCACAAGGTAGATTAACAAACTATCCCATCAATCTATTAACATTAATGTTTGCTGCTAGAACTATATAATCACTATAAATAACATGCTTATTAACCCCAGAACTCTTGTACCCTCATTGATGCTAGAACATTCCTTCAAATTGCTCACATGGAAAGCAATAGAAAGGAATTTCTACCGAGAATGTAACCTATAAAGCCTGAAAGAAGAGGCTTTTATACAAAATGTATAAGTACTGATGTAAGGCATGGAGAAACACAAAAGCCAAGGGGTGCATACACCACCCAAAGAATGAGATAGTTCTTTTTATTCAACCTCAAAAATATGGAAACATAAAAACTACCTAACAAAGAACTCAAAATACTGTCCTAAGGGAAATTCACAAACTTGGAGTAAACACAACCATATTTCCAAGATATTTGCAGTCATATATATGGATTACAGCTCGTCACAGCTTTATTGTACTTTCAGTTGAAAATGTACCACGGAGATCCTGTAACATTATCACAGGGAGTGCTGTGAGCTGGAAGGGGAGCTGACAGCCACTGCTCACCCTCTGAGCTGGTGCTTTGTCCTTCACTCATGTCCTTGCCTCTGTCTCTGAACCTCTGCTCTTGCCCTGCCTCTGCAGGAGGTTTCACCACTAAACTTGCATGATGTCTTTAACACTAAGAGATTTTGATGAGATGTGGAAAAAGCTCCTAACTACAATCAGAGCTATGTACAAGAGAGCTCTGGATTTTGAATAACAACTGCTTGTTATGCTTGCTATAGGTTGTCAACTTGACTCTATCGGGAATGAACTACAATCGGGAATGATCCTAATCTGGAGGCTGAGAGATACAAGTTTCTGACCTGGATCTTGGCAGAGAGATCTTGAGGTGTAGTGGCTATGAATTCCAGAAGATTAAGACAAGGAGATCTCTGAGTTCAAGGTCATCTGGGATTAAAGGTGTGGTGGCACACGCTTTTAACCTGGGCCATACCCTCTGCTGGAGACCTACATAAGGACATTGGAAGAAGGAAGATTTACTCTCTCTCTTCTTCACCTGTTTGCCTTGTGGGAAAGAGCAACTGCTAGATTCTTGGACTTCTATCCACAGTTGCTGCTCACCATTGTTGGGGAGTTGGACGTTGGACTACAGACTGTAAGTCATCAAAAAATTCCTTTACTACATAGAAACTACCCTTATATTTTGTGACTCTAGAGAAGCCTGACTAATACAGTAAGTATTGGGATGAACACAGCAAGGGCACCAATTATATGGACTGCTTATATAGGTATCTCAATACCCAGTTTATTTAAAAGAATGAATTTATGGAAGCTGATTTATATGGCTATGATAGGATAGATATAAATGAACCCTGTATGAAAACAGGAGAGCTAGCATTGGTAATGTGGAGAAACTTAATTGTTGAATCACTTCAAAGCATCCTCATCCTCATCGTCATCTTGATTGCACCAAGAAATTAAAAATGATTGTGTAGAGAAGACCCAAACCAAAAAGTAATTTGTGCAGTTATTAAATTCTTTGTTCATGCTGAACAGTATAAGAAAAATTCCCTTGAAGTTTCACCAGGCAATCTTTGTGTCTCCCTTTCTGACTCAGAATACTATAAGCAAGAAGCTTCAAATTTATTACAAGAGTCAAATTACCAACAGTAATCGGAAAAGGTTTTAGGTAGATTGAAAAATGAAGAAATTAGACATTGAAAATATTTGCATCCACATTCATATACTAAATGAGCCATGAGTGTCAGCAATGGATGGTAGCAGACCCCTGACAGTTCTCACACTGAGGGCCACAATATCATTCAGCTAGAAAAGAGTAGCATGTCAAATGTATGTGCATCACTCTGTGCTGTATCAACTGGTTTCCCTCATATGACTCAGAAGTCACAGAATCACATCCACACTGAGGGCCTTAGAGCCACCAGTAACCATACTCAGGAACATATGCCAACACAACTATCCGTGGAATCAGTTTTGGCAGAACATGGTAAATTTCTTCAGCTTGTCAACACCGTTCTGAATGGTGATCAGTGTTTTATGAGTGCTGCCAATAAGGCCCTTACATCCGTTGTAAATTACAGAGAACCCAAGACTGTTTGCAAAACATCTGAATTGCTTACTAAGTTACAATGACAACATGCTAAAGAAGTCGGCAAAGGGGAGGACCAAGAATGAGGTGGAAGACAAACTCAGCAGCTTCCTCACTGTATTCAAGTATACCAATGACAAAGATGCTTTCTAAAGAAGCCATGATCAATAAATTAAAGCAAGCCTGTGGTTGTGGATCTGTCAGCAAGCTACATCAGATATGCAGACCTGAGAGTCAGTGCCGATTTCAAAATAAGTTCTGATCTCAACAATAAGTTCAACACTTTCATCAGAAACCAAGACACGGTGGTAGATTTGGGGATTCCTTTCCAAATATATGTCTTCTGGCTGGTTCATGGCCTCTCACTCAGGCTCCTTCATCCACATTTGCAATCCCCCAAGAGTTAATAAAGGGTGTACAGATGTTTGATTTGTTTTTCAGCCAGCATTTCAGTGGAAGGAAACTGACATGATTACATTATCGCAGGTGAAGTTGAAATGAAGTATTTGGGGAAACTGTATGTAGCTATGGTTACGACCTACCAAATGGTAGTTCTTCTTGCCTTCAGCAACAGTAAACATGTCATCTATAAAGAACTTTGGGACAGCACCCATATGAATGAAAAGGCTGACCAAAACAACCAAATCATTACTTGATGTTTTGGTGAATAACCATGATTCAGAAAAGGCAGATACTGATCCAGAGCCTTCATTACCATTAAATATAAGCTTCATCAGTAAGAGAACAAAATTTAAAATTACTACATGAATGCAGAAGGATACACCACAAGAACTGGAACAGACTAGACATGCTATAGATGAGGACCAGAAAATATATCTTTAAGCTGCTATTCTTTACATCATGAAAGTATGCAAAGTACTTCTTTGAAATGCCCCCATTCAAGAGGTAACCATTCAGGAAAAAGCCAGGTTCCATCCTACAGCACAATTAAGAAGTGCATAGAAGTTCTGAGAAAACAGCAGTACATTGAACGCAGCCAAACATCAACAGATGAAACAGGAACTTGAATATAGCTTGCATCACTTGAGGCTTTCTCCTGGTGCGGGTGTGTGGTCATTGCCATACCCATTTGGTGAGCTCCTGTGGGAGAAAGCAGGCACAGTAGTCTGGCATTCCCTGTTTGTCTGCTGTTTACCACATCATCAATGCCACATCATAAGCATCAGAGAAAAATCCCTATGGATATTTCAAAATCATGCCATTACAACTTTCATAAAACTGTATGTTAAAAATGAGGAAACTGTTGCTGAAATGTGGAATTTGTTTTGTACCATGATCGTGTGTGTGTGTGTCTGTGTGTCTGTGTGTGTAAGTCTGTATATGTGTGTGTGTGTGTGTGTGTATGTGTGTGTGTGAGTATGCATGCATTGTATCATTTTTTCCTGGTTTCCCCTCGGAAAGTTCTTATCTCACCCCACTTACCCTGCTTCTTTTATTTTTTCATTTTTGTCACAATTTTTATTATTAGATATATTCTTTATTTACATTTCAATTGATTTCCCCTTTCCTGGATCCCCCCCTCCCCAAAAGTCCCATAAGCCCTCTTCCCTCCCCCTGTTCTTCAATCAACTCCTTCCCAATTTCAGGTCCTGGTATTCCCCTACACTGCTGCATTGAGCCTTTCCAGGACCAGGGGCCTCTCCTTCCTTCTTCTTGGGCATCATTCGATATGTGAATTGTTTCTTGGGGATTCGGAGCTTCTGGGCTAATATACGCTTATCAGTGACTGCATACCATGTGTGTTATTTTGTGATTGGGTCACCTCACTTAGGATGAGATTCTACAGTTCCACCCACTTGCCTAAGAATATCATGAATTCATTGTTTTTAATAGCTAAGTAATATTCCATTGTGTAAATATACCATATTTTCTGAATCCATTCCTCCACTGAAGGACATTTGGGTTCTTTCCAACTTCTGGCTATTATAAATAGGGCTGCTATGAACATAGTGGAGCATGTATCCTTATTACATGCTGGAGAATCCTCTGGGTATATGACCAGGAGTGATAGAGCAGGTCTTCTGGTAGAATTATACGCAGTTTTCTGAGGAACCTCCAGACTGATTTCCAGAGTGGTTGTACCAGATTGCAATCCCACCAGCAGTGGAGGAGTGTTCCTCTTTCTCCACATCCTAACAAGCACCTACTGTCTCCTGAGATTTTGATCTTAGCCATTCTGACTGGTGTGAGGTGAAATCTTAGGGTTGTTTTGATTTGCATTTCCCTGATGTCTAAGGATGTTGAACATTTCTTTAGGTGCTTCTCAGCCATTCGATATTCTCAGGTGAAAATTCTTTGTTTAGTTCTGTATCCCATTTTTAATAGGGTTATTTGACTCTCTGGAGTCTGCCTTCTTGAGTTCTTTGTATATATTGGATATTAGCCCTCTGTCAGATGTAGGGTTGGTAAAGATCTCTTCCCAATTTGTTCGTTGCTGTTTTGTCCTATTGAAGTGTCCTTTGTCTTACAGAAACTTTGTAATTTTATGAGGTCACATTTGTTAATTCTTGATCTTAGAGAATAAGCTATTGGTGTTCTATTCAGGAAATTTTCCCCTGTGCCCATGTGCTCAAGGCTCTTCCCCAGTTTCTTTTCTATTAGTTTCAGTGTGTCTGGTTTTATGTGGAGGCCCTTGATCCACTTGGACTTGAGCTTAGTACAAGGATATAAGAATGGATCGATTTGCATTCTTCTACATGTGAACCAGTAAAACCAGCACCATTTGTTGAAAAGGCTATCTTTTTTCCACTGGATGATTGTAGCTTCTTTGTCAAAGATCAAGTGATTATAGATGTGTGGGTTCATTTCTGGGCTTTCAATTCTATTCCATTGATCTACCTGCCTGTCACTGTACCAATACCATGCAGTTTTTAACAATATTGCTGTGTAGTACTGCTTGAGTTCAGGGATGGTGATTCCTCCAGTTGTTCTTTTATTGTTGAAAATAGTTTTAGCTATCCTGGGTGTTTTGTTATTCCAGATGAATTTGAGAATTGTTCTTTCTAATTCTATGAAGAATAGAGTTGGAATGTTGATGTGAATTGCATCGAATCTGTAGATTGCTTTCGTCAAGATGGCCATTTTTATTATATTAATCCTGCCAATCCATGAGCATGGGAGATTTTTCCACCTTCTGAGATCTTTGATTTCTGTTTTTAGAGGTTTGAAGTTCTTATCATATTGACCTTTCATTTGTTTGGTTAAAGTCACACAAAGATATTTTATATTGTTTGTGACTATTGTAAAGGGTGTCCTTTCACTAATTTCTTTCTCAGCCTGTTTATCCTGTGAGTATAGGAATGCTACTGATTTGTTTGAGTTAATTTTATATCCAGCAACTTTGCCGAAGTTGTTTATGGGCTTAGAAGTTCTCTGGTGGAATTCTTGGGGTCATTTAAGTATACTGCCACATCATTTACAAATACTGCTATTTTTTTAATTTTTTTTTAATTTTCTATATTTTTTATTTACATTCCCAATGATTTCCCCTTTCCCAGTTCTCCCCTCCCCGAAAGTCCCATAAGCCCTCTTCCCTCCCCCGTTCCCCATTCAACCCTTTCCTGCTTCTCTGTCCTGGTATTCCCCTACACTGCTACGTCCAGTCTTTCCATGGTCATATTTTGACTTCTTCCTTTCCAATTTATATCCCTTTAAACTTTGATTATCTAATTTCTCTAGCTAGAACTTCAAGTACTATATTGAATAGATAGGGGGAGAGTGAGAAGACTTATCTCTTCCCTGATTTTAGTGGGACTGCTTCAAGTTTCTCTCCATTTAGTTTGATGTTGGCTTCTGGTTTGCTGTATGTTGCTTTTACTATGTTTAGGTATGGGCCTTGAATTCCTGATCTTTCCAAGACTTTTAACATGATAAATGTTGAATTTTGTCAAATGCTTTTCAGCATCTAATGAAATGATCATGTGATTTTTTTTCTTTGAGTTTGTTTATGTAGTATAATGCATTGATGACTTTCTGTATATAGAACCATCCCTGCATCCCTGGGATGAAACCTACTTGATCATGGTGAATGATTGTTTTCATCTATTCTTAGATTTGGTTTGTGAGAATTTTGAGTGTTTTTGCATTGATATTCATAAGGGAAATTGGTCTGAAATTCTTTCTTTGTTGAGTATGTAGTTTAGGTATCAGCCTAACTGTGGCTTCACAGAACAAAATGGGTAGTTTCCCTTATGTGGCTAATTTGTGGAATAGTTTGAAGAGTATTGGTATTAGGTCTTCTTTGATAGTTTGATAGAATTCTGCACTAAATCCATCTGACCCTGAGCTTTTTTTGGGTTCAGAGATTTTTTAATGAGTGCTTCTATTCCTGCAGGCATTACGGGACTGTTTAGATGGTTTATCTGATTCTGATTTAACTTTGGTACATGGTATCTGTCTAGAAAATTGGCCATTTAATGCAGATTTTCCAGTTTTGATGAGTATAGGTTTTGTAGTAGGAGTGATGATTTTTTTTTTAATTTCCTCAGTTTCTGCTGTTATATCTCCCTTTTCGTTTCTGATTTTGTTAATTTGGATACTGTCTCTGGTACTCTGGTTAGTCTGCCTAAGGGTTTATTTATCTTATTGATTTCCTTAAAGAACCAGCTTCTGGTTTTGTTGATATTTTGTATAGTTTTTTTTGTTTTCTTTGGTTGATTTCATCCCTAAGTCTAATTATTTCCTGCCATCTACTCCTTTTGGGTGTATTTGCTTCCTTTTGTTTTAGAGCTTTCAGGTGTGCTTTTGAGCTGCTAGTGTAAGCTCTCTTGAGTTTCTTTTTGGAAGTATTCAGAGCTATGAGTTTTCCTCTTAGCACTGTTTTCATTGTGTCCCATAAGTTTGGGTATGTTGTGCCTTCATTTTCATTAAATTCTAAAAAGTCTTTGATTTATTTCCTTATATCTTCCTTGACCAAGTTAACATTGAATAGGGCATTGTTCAGCTTCCATGTGTACATGGGCTTTCTTTTGTTTCTGTTGTTTTTGAAGAACAGCCTTAATCTGTGGTGATCTGATAGTATGCTTGGGATTATTTCAAGCTTCAAGTATCTATTGAGGCCTGTTTTCTGACCAGTTATATGGTCAATTTTGGAGAATGTATCATGAGATCTTGAGGAGAAGGTATATTCTTTTGTTTTAGGATGAAATGTCCAATAGATATTTGTTAAATCCATTTGGTTCATAATTTCTGTTAGTTTCGCTGTGTCTCAGTTTACTTTCTGTTTCCATGATCTGTCCATTGATGAGAGAGGGGTATTGAAGTTTCCTACTATTATTCTGTGAAGTGCAATGTGTGCTTTGAACTTTGGTACAGTTTCTTTTATGAATGTGGGTGTCCTTTCATTTGGAGCATAGATGTTCAGAATTGAGAGTTCTTCTTGGTAGATTTTTCCTTTGATGAGTATGATGTGTCCTTTCTTATCCTTTTGATAACTTGATGGAAAGTGGATTTTATTTGATATTAGAGTAGGTTCTGCAGTTTGTTTCTTGGGATCATTTGCTTGGAAAATTGTTTTCCAGCCCTTTACAGAGGTTGTGTCTGTCTTTGTTACTGACATGAATTTCCTGTATACAGCAAAATGCTGTGTCCTGTTTATGTATCCAGTCTGTTAGTCAATGTCTTTTTACTGGGGAGTAGAGTCCACTGTTTTTAGGAGATATTAAGGAAAAGTGATTGTTGCTTCCTGTTATTTTTGTTGTTAGAGGTAGAATTTTGTTTGTGTGGATATCTTCTTTTGGGTTTATTGAAAGAAGTTCATTTTCTTGCCTTTTCTAGGGTGTATTTCCCTTGTTTTGGAGTTTTCCATCTTTTATCCTTTGTAGAGCTGGATTTGTGGAAAGATATTGTATAAATTTCTTTTTTTTCATGGATTATCTTGGTTTCTCCATCTATGTTAATTGAAAGTTTTGCTGGGTATTGTAGCCTGGTCTGGCATTTGTGTTCTCTTAGGGTCTGTGTGACATCTGCCCAGGATTCTCTAGCATTCATAATCTCTGGCGAGAAGTTTGGTGTAATTCTGATAGGTCTGCCTTTATGTGTTATTTGAGTTTTTTTCCCTTACTGCTTTTAACATTCTTTTTGTTTTGTTTTGTTTTGTGCATACGGTGTTTTGATTATCATGTGAAAGGAAAAATTTCTTTTCTGGTCCAGTCTATTTGGAGTTCTGTAGGCTTCTTATATGTTTATGAGCATCACTTTCTTTAGGTTGGGGAAGTTTTCTTCTACAATTTTGTTGAAGATGTTTAGTGGCCCTTTAAGTTGGAAATCTTCACTCTCTTCTATACCTATAATCCTTAGGTTTAGTCTTCTCATTGTGTTCTGGATTTCCTGGATATTTTGGGTCAGGAGATTTTTGCATTTTGTGTTTTCTTTGACTGTTGTGTCAATGCTTTCTATGGTATCTTCTGCACCTGAGATTCTCTCTTCTATCTCTTGTATTCTGTTGTTGATGCTTGCATCTGTGACTCCTGATTTCTTTCCTAGGTTTTCTATCTCCAGGGTTGTCTCTCTTTGTGATTTCTTTATTGTTTATATTTCTATTTTTAGATCCTGGATGGTTTTGTTCAGTACCTTTGCCTGTTCGATTGTGTTTTCCTGTACTTCTTTAAGGGATTTTTGTGTTTCCTCTTTATACCTGTGTTCTCCTGTATTTCTTTAAGTTACTTATTCATGTCCTTCTTAAAAGTCCTCTATCATCATCCTGAGATGTGATTTTAAATTAAGGTCTTGCTTTTCAGGTGTGTTGTGGTATCCAGGGCTTGCTCTCATTGGAGAACTGGCTTCTGATGATGCCAATAAGCTTTAGTTTCTGTTGCTTATGTTCTTGACCTTGCCTTTTGCCATCTGGTTATCTCTGGTGTTAGCTGGTCTTGCTGTCTCTAACTGTGGCTTGTCCCTCCTGTCTGCCTATATGTCAGCATTCCTGGGTGACCAGTTCTCTCCGAGATGAATTTGGATATGGAGAGCAGTGGCACAGGGTCAGCTCTGGGGTATCAACCAAAAATGGAAGGATCCTGTCCTTGACCATTCCTTGGTTCCTGTGCCCTAATGGCTCTGTGCAGGTCCCTCTTGGGCCAAGACTTTGAGCAGAAGTGCTGGCTTCACCTGTGCTTTCAGGTGTGTCAGCACTCTTGGGAGACAAGTTTACTCCCTGGTTATGGAGATCTGTGGCACAGGGTCGGCTCTAGGCACAGATGGAAACGGGAAGGGTTGACTGATGTAGCAGAGTCAGAAATGATTCTTTAAGCCCAGGTAAGAGAAAGAGGTCAGTATAGACATCTTGCCTGAGGATGGACCCCCTCACTTGATCACAGGGTGATGCCACAATAAGTTAGTCAGCTTTGGAACTCCACGTCTTCAGAAGGAAACACAGCACATTGGAGACTCTTGAGTGCTAGTATTCCTCCATAAAAGTCTGGATTAGAAAGTCTTTACCCAGAAGGCCTGGTGGATTTCCCAAACAGAGCCTCATAGATCAAGTCCCTCTAACCAGATGTCTTCCCAGATCTCTCTACTCTAGTATGTGTTGTATCTTAAAGGACATAAAATAAAACTAAAATATTGTGATGTGATACATAACCTAATAATTATTTCTACATGAAAATAAAAAAAAAACCATGATGTTGCTGCTTGTCAAATGAAACAAAAAGGTTATCATAGAGACAAAAGTTCTCTTCTTATAGTTTAAGAAGTAGAAGAAACAGGGAAAAAAAGCCAAGAAAATGTACAGTGAATGATTTGGATGAAATTTGTGGGCACTATTAAACTTCTTCAAAAGTGTGCAAATATCACCTGTAACACAGAAAGGTTTTCGACACCACACTAGAAGGTTTACAATGCATTTTCTGCTTAAGAGGAATCTTACATTGAGCAATGTGATGCAAACAAAGCAGTATACTGTAGACATATTTAGTAAAGTCATAGAAAGCACAGGATCTAGAATCGAGAATTGCAACTGCTAGATTTCAGCATTATTAAATCAATGTTTACACTTTAGACAAACTTCAGAGAACTGTGGCGTTGACCTGGTCTGGCTGCCTTGAGAGTCATGTATCATTGTTTGTTTGTTTGTTTTTTGTTTTTTAGATAGTTTATTTATATTTCAAATGTTTCCCCTTTCCTGGTCCCCCCCTGAAAATCCCTTAACCCATTCCCCCTTCCCTCTGCTCACCAATCCACACACTCCCACTTCCCTGTACTGGCATTCCCCTACACTGGGGCATCGAGCCTTCTCAGGACCTAGGGTCTCTCTCTCCTCCCTTTGATGTCCAACAAGTCTTTCCTCTGCTACATATGCAGCTGGAGCCATAGGTCCCTCCATGTGTACTCTTTGGTTGATGGTTTAGTCCCTGGGAGTTCTGGGGTACTGGGGCTGCAAGATCCTTCAGCTCCTTGGGTCATTTCTCTAGCTCCTCCATTAGGGACCCCATGCTCAGTCCAGTGGTTGACTAAGAGCATTCCCCTCTGTATTTGTCAGGAACTGGCAGGAACTCTCAGGAGACAGCTATATCAGGCTCCTGTCAGCTAGCACTTGTTGGCATCCACAATAGTGTCTGGGTTTGGTGATAGTATATGGCATGAATCCCCAGGTGGGACAGTCTCTGGATGGCCTTTCCTTCAGTCTCTGCTCCCCACTTTGTCTCTGTATCTCCTCCCATGGGTATTTTGTTCCCCCTTCTAAGAAGGACCAGAGTATCCACACTTTGGTCTTCCTTCTTCTCTGTGGCTCTTGGGTCACAGTGTACCTTCCAGTTCCCTCAGGCAGTGAAGCGTTCAGACCACTTTGTGTTTCTCTTATGATCCCTTGGTAATCAAGGAAGCAGAGAAGCTTAGGACAATTAGTCTTAGACTTTAATCTCCTGTACCTTGTAAAGTTTACAGATATCATTGTATCATGTCAACTACAACTGTATTGATCCTGGCAATTGCCATTATATTTTATTTCTGATAAAGGTATAAAAAAAGTCTGATTGCTCTCAATAAAATTGCCACAGCTTAAGTTTTGGACCCTGCCACCGGCCTGGGTTCATTTCTAGGGGTCATATTAGGTGAGCTTGGTCCCCGTAAGTAAGAGCAGACACAGCAAATGGCTTAAACTCTCAAAATAACAAAAGAGAGATTTTCAGATTGAATGTGTGAATTTCCTCAATATATGTTGCCTGTATGAGACTGACCTTCAGTACAATAAAAGTGAGCTCAAATGAAAAAGATGAAAAAATGTGTGCCAGCTAACACTAACCAAAAAGTAGTACTGAAGTGACTACAGCAACATCAAAGTGTACCTTAAAACAGACTACCAGGAGACTGTGGTCTCCTTTCACAACAACAAAGAATGGCATCAAGAAGGCTTTACCATCCTGAGTGTAACTGTGTGTCATCAGAGTCTCAAATTCACAAAACATTGACTAAGAACATTTTCAGAGAGAAATGGAAAATAAAAATAATAAACAGATAATGCTCACACAATTAATTAATAGATTAGATTAATTAATAGAATATTAAAATCAATAAGATAACAAAAAATAAAACTGGAGAATTACATCAACTACCTTGATTACACAGCCTATAAATACAGCAAAGCAAACACTTTTCAGTTGGAAACATAATTTAGTAAGATTAAGATACACCATATTTGCAACAGAAAAATTGTTGACATCCAGTGACTTCTCTAACTAAGATCAAAATAGTTCGCCAAAGAGTATTTCTTTCTTGCTTTCCTGCTTTTATCTCATTCTCGGATGAATTTCCTGTGGAGTTTTTTAAGAGTTGCTATACTACTCCCTGATACTGTTACAAATTAAAGTAGACAAGAGAATATGCATCTTGCTTTTGTTCAGGTCAGGAATTAGTGATATTTTAAAAAATTTGATCACCATATTATTTTACTGTTATTTTTTAGAAAAACTACAATTAGTCTCAGTGAGCCCCTATGAGTCCAGGTTTGTTGATTCTGCAGCTTGGACAATTAAACTGTACTCATCTGGAGAACAAAGAACATATACTGATCATTCTTAAAGATTTGTTTTGATTTTAACTATACATATGTGCATGTTTATGTGTCAGTTTGTGTACAAGAGTATAAATACCTATGGAGCCCAATAGAGGAAATCACCTCCTCAGTAGCTGGCATTATACAAAGCTGCCCAATGTACATGTGCACTGAGAACTAACTAGCCCTCCATAAGGAGAGCAAGTTCTCTCAAACGTTGAGCCGTCTCTCCATCCCCCTTGTTCATCACTTTTTTTTCCTCTGATATTCTGCATTGCTGGAACTAGAACACAAAGCTTTGTACCAGGTAAGGACTAACTCTTCTATTAATGTATCCCACAACACCAATCACCTTTTTATCTTCTATAAGATTGGACTCCTATTTAATAAACAAGTTACACCCATGAGGTGATTCACAACTGCTTACTTAATAAAATTGTCAGTAAATTGGCACTGACTATTCAGCACCACAGACGCAATGTTAATTGTATAACTAGTTACATTTATATTATTTGGTGGAACTAGTTCAGTATTTAATATAGAATCTCCTGACTGTTTATACAACAATATTATTTTAATTATCTTTGGATTTACTACTGTTACAAAATGCCAACATATTTGGTATTGCCTAGATATTAATAATTTTGATATTGCTACATCAGAATCTGTTCTGATCACAAATAGAAAGGACTGGGCAGGAGGAACCACAATATTTTCTGATAGGTTAGTTGTACATTATGCTTTTTACACCTACACATGTGCCTTTAATTGGAAGAGCTATAAATGCTGGAAACTGGAAACATGTTTACAATAGGACTTTTACAATGTCCTTGATTAGCTCCAGATGAAGACATTTTCAAAAACAGGATAAAGATATTTGAGAAGGATATCTTGTAAATTTGACAGGGTGAACAAGGGTAAGAACCCAATTGGAGAAGGGGAGAAAAATGATGCCTCATACTGATTGTTATAGAAGAAGTTATTTACTAAGAATAAAGAAATGCACAGGCTAATTAATTTTAAGATGCTCTAATGTATAGATGCAAAGATCAGGAAAACATGTTGGTGGCTGGGAGATGATAGGAATCTAATTGTTAAGTCTCTCCTATAGGGATAGCCAAATTGCAAATGGATGTCTCTTGGAGTTGGCTAGATTAAGGGCATGAATTTTGGCATGTCCTGGTTTTGACCTTCTAAGAAAAAGGCTCTGCCAGAGCCTGACAAATACAGAGGCAGATGCTCGCAGCCAAACCAAAGGGCTGAGCACCGAGTCCCAGGTGGAGGAGTTGGAGAAGGGACTGAAGGAGCTGAGGGGGTTGCAGCTCCATGGGGGAGGCTATAGTTTCAAGGGGGTCAGACCTGGAGCTCCCAGGGACTGGATCACCAACCAAAGAGTACACATGAAGGGACCCATGGCTCTGGCCACATATGTGGCAGAGGTTGTCCTTGTTGGACATCAATGAGAGGAACAGCCCTCGGGCCTGAGGGGGTTCCTTGCCCCAGTGTAGGGGAATGCCAGGACTGGAAGCCAGGAGTGGGCAGATGGGTAGGGAGCACCCTCATAGAAGGAGGAGAAGGGGAGATGGGGGATGGAATAGGGAGTTTCCAGAGGGGGGACCTGGAAAGGGGATAACATTTGAAATGTAAATGAAGACAATATCCAATAAAAGGAAAAAAAGGAGAAAAAAAAAAGAATAACAGTTCTATTGCTATACTGAAAAGTTTAGATCAACTCAATATACTGCCCGGAGACCACAGGAGGCTGTGGTTAGTGTTGAATTTACACATATAGCCAATGTAGTAAAAAGGACACTGTTTCATATTCTAAATAAAAAGAGAATCTTAACTCACAGATTATAACATTCTCAAAATACAACAGCTTTTTCCATCTTTCTTTCTAAACAGTTTCAAATTTGAGATCATGACTTAAGCATGCTACCTTTGCTGATGCTTGCAATTGATTTACTATTTTGACTCTATTATTTTCTTTCATAAAACCAAACATATTGTGTTAACTTAGGTCAAATATCAGTTGATATTTGTCTGGCCCATTCAATTAAGTAAATTTTAGAAGTAGCCTGACATTATGAAGGTGCAAGGAGTGTGTGTGTGTGTGTGTGTGTGTGTGTGTGTGTGTGTGTGTTTAGAAAAAATTGGATTGTAAAACCATAGTAAAAAGTAAAACAGAAATGCTTTAAGTGAATTAAAGCTTACGTAAACTTAGTACTCTTTTAATAATATATAATGCTAATTTTAGTACATAGTTTGGCAAGTTGAAGCTTGTTAAGAATTGAGTCAGTCTTTTATTCCTGTACCAAATATCTAGAATTTGATGAATACATGCCAGACGTTGGTAAACAAAGACTCTCCATACAACATTCTAGTTCTCTTGTAGGATGGAATATGATATTCTTTCTGAAAAAATGTAGACGGAAGCTATTTTAGTGTAGAAGAAATTAGGCCCAGTTATATTCATTTGTTTCTATCATAAGAAGAAACATTATTATTAGCAACAAGGAAGCATGTTGAAGAGAAAATTTCAACTCTAGTTAGAATTCTAAAACAAGGACTTAGATAAAAAGACATGATTTGAATAATTGTTGGCTGGGTATAGATATGTTATAAGTGAATAAAGTAGTTAAATCAAATACACAAGTGTAGACAAACATAAACAAGTTGGTTGTACAGTGCAGATTCCATTTTAAGCATATACAATTAAACACAATCAATAAGATATCAGACTTGTCAATGGGTCAGGCTGAAATCACGGAGTGCAAAACCACAACCTTGACAAGTCCACTTTTACTTCTTCATACTCATTGGGTAAATAAACACATGGTGTTACAAAGAAATTGGGGGAGAGGGATATTAATTTCCAAAGATGTATACTTTTCCTTATATTTTTAACTTAAAATGAATATGTATATTATGTGTACTTGTATATATACATATGCATATAAGCATACAAATATATGCATATAAGCATACATGCACATATAGTCTTACTCACTATTCTAATGCTGTAAAGAGACACCATGACCAAGGTAACTCTATTATTAAAAGAAGGCATTTCGCTCTCTCGCCAGGCGTCCTCGTTAGAGTGACATCATCTTGAAACCTCCGCGTGACAATCCCTGACGCACTGCTGTGATGCCCAGGGAAGACAGGGCGACCTGGAAGTCCAACTGCCTCCTTAAGATCATTCAACTTTTGGATGATTACCCAAAATGCTTCACTGTTGGAGCAGAAAATGTGGGCTCCAAGCAGATGCAGCAGATCTGCATGTCCCTCCGAGGGAAGATTGATGCTGATGGGCAAGAACACCAAGGCCATCAGAGGGCACCTGGAGAACAACCCATCTCTGGAGAAAATGCTGCCTCACATCCTGGGGAAGGTGGGCTTCGTGTTCACCAAGGAGGACCTCACTGAGATTAGGGATATGCTGCTGGCCAATAAGGTGCCAGCTGCTGCTCGAGTTGGTGCCATTGCCCTGTGCCAGGTCACTGTGCCAGCCCAGAACACTGGTCAGGGGCCAGAGAACACCTTGTTCTTCCAGGCTTTAGGCCTCACCACCAAAATCTCCAGAGGCACCATTGAAATGCTGAGTGATGTACAGCTAATAAAGACTGGAGACAAGGTAGGAGCCAGTGAAACCACACTGTTTAATATACTGAATATCTCTTCTTTCTCCTTTGGGCTGATCATCCAGCAGGTATTTGACATTTAATTGGGGTTTGCTTATAGTGTCAGAGGCTTAGTCCCTTGCACTGGTGGAGAGCCTGGTATCACACAGGCAGACAGGGTACTGCAGAAGTAGCTGAGAGTTCTACTTCCAGACTCACAGGCAGCAGGAGAAGAGAAGGCCACTTGTCCTGGCTTGGGCTTCTGAAAACTTGAAAGCCTGCCTCCAGTGACACGCTTCCTCTAATAAGCTGACACCTTCTAATCCTTTCAAAGAGTGCTATTCCCTGCTGACCAAAGATTCAATTTTATGTCCTTATAGGGGTGGGCATTCTCATTCAAATGATCACAGTTTACCCCCTGGTCCCCATAAGCTTCTAGAAATATCATAATGCAAATGCATCTAATCCAACTTCAAAAGTTCCCGCGAGTCTATCAGCTTCAACATGGTTTAGAAGTCCAAAGTTCAAAGTCTCTTCTGAGAGTCAAGGCAATCTCTTAATTGTAACCCCCATGGAAAATAGAAATTAAAAAGCATATCACATACTTCCAACATGCAATGGCACAAAATGTGCATTATTATTATTTGAAAAAGAGAGGAGAGGGAGCACAGTGAGGAAATACCAGACCAAAGCAAGAATGAGAAACAGTTGGACAAATTCCAAACTCTGTATCTCTATGTATGATGTCAAAGCTCTCTTCAGATCACCAACTTTTTTCATCTTTGCTGACTGCAACACACTTCTTTCTCTTGGGCTGCTTCCACTCCCTGTTAGCAACTCTCCTTGGCTGGTATGCCTCGACTCTGGCATCTCCAACATCTTGGAGTCTCCAACAAGATCCAGGCTCCAGTTCCACATCTTCCTGCAATGGACTCTCTGGGCCTCCATGCAGGGACACTCCTGATATATGTCTGGCCTCAGCAGCTTTCCTTAGCTATGGAGAGAAATTCTACAACTCCTTTTCTTGTATCCTTGAGTGTAAAGCCAGAACCACATGGACAAAAATTGCCAAGTTCTTCTGCTTGCTGGGACTGGAACATGGTCCTTTGTTCACATACATTTCATCAGCTTTCTGTTTTCTATGATTTCCTCTACTGCTTAAGCTTCTTTTTAATTCCCTTTTACAAGTTGCAAGCTTACCTGGACCTGAGGCTACAACTTCCTTTATCCCATTTAGGATTACCCTTTTCTTTAAACTTTTTATCTCCTTGAGTACTGAACGTAGCTTCATTACAATTCTTGGTGCTTGGTGC
The DNA here is from genome assembly GCA_036184795.1 of Tokudaia tokunoshimensis. NCBI lineage: Eukaryota > Metazoa > Chordata > Mammalia > Rodentia > Muridae > Tokudaia > Tokudaia tokunoshimensis. Next base: position 132,575,582 of record BTHU01000003.1, on the reverse strand, counting down.
CGCCAAGAGAGTGCAGAGTGCACACGGCCATCTTTGCTCCAGTGTCCAGGTAGTTGGGACAGCCAGACTCGGAGACAGACAGGCATAATATTGCCTCAGTCTCAGGCAGCTTGTGTGTAAACTGCTCCAAGAGCTGGGCAGATCTGCAGTAACCAGCGCGCCAGCTCTGCTGTGGGACTTCAGCCTTGCAGAGGGACACCCCGCACTGGGCGGGAGCCTACCAGCTTCCCTTTGGCGACCTCTGTTCCGGGATCTACCGCACTAAGGAGACAGGTACCCAGGTTCTCCCCAATATAACATCGCTTGGGACACGGCCTGTTGGGGCTTCCATCTGCTCCCAAGAACTGGACAGCGCTGTGGTCTTCTGGGCGCCAGCTCTGCTGTGGGCCATCCCCCCTGCAGGGTGACCTGCGCTGCCGAGAGAGTGCAGAGTGCACGCCGCCATATTTGCTCCAGTGTCCAGGTAGTTGGGACCGCCAGGCTCAGAGACTGACAGGCATAATATCCCTTGGGCCTCAGGCAGCTTGTGTGTAGCCTGCCCCAAGAGCTGGGCAGGTCTGCAGTAATCGAAGAGCCAGTCCTGCTGTGGGACTTCTGCCCTGCAGAGGGACGCCCCCTTGCCCCCCACCCCAAAAGATCACACACCCCTGCACAGGGCGGGTCCTACCAGCCTCCCTTTGGTGACGTCTGCTCCGGGAATCCACTACACTGAGCCTTTGGATGTGCAGAGACTCCCCAATATAACATCTCTTGGGGCAAGGCACATCAGGGCTCCAAAGTCACTCAGGAGCAGGGCAGGCCCCAGAAATCAGTGCCAGGGGAATCCTGGTAATCCAGGGGGGCCAGAAATAGCTTTGCAGGCTCACAGGAGGTCCAACCAACAGCCAGTGACAGCAGGACCAACTAACACCAGAGGTAACCAGATGGCAAAAGGGAAACGTAGGAACGTTATTAACAGAAATCAAAGTAATATGGCACCATCCGAACCCAACTCTCCAACAGCAGCAAGTCCGGGATACCCCACCACACCCGAAAGACAAGATCTGGATTTAAAATCACTTCTCATGATGCTATTAGAGGATCACAAGAAGGACACAAATAAATCTAATCAAGAATTAAAGGAGATCATGAATCAAGGGTTAGAAGCCCTTACAAAGGAAACACAAAAATGGTTTAGAGAAATGCAGGAGAACATGGATCAACAGATGGAGGCCCACAAGGAGACAAGACAAAATTGCTTAAAGAAATGAATCAACGGTTAGAAGAACTTTCAAAGGACTCACAAAAATTGCATAAAGAAATGCAGAAGAATATGGGTAAACAGATGGATGCCCATAGGGAGGCAACACAAAAAGTGCTTAAAGAAATGATTCAACGGATAGATGCCCGTACAAAGGAAACACGAGAATTGCTTAAAGAAATGCAAGAGGCGATGGATCAACAGATGGAAGCCCATGAGGAGGAAACACAAAAATCGCTAAGAGAAATACAGGAGAAGTTGGGTCAACAGGCAGAAATCCTGAAAGAGGAAATGCAAAAATACCTTAAAGAAATACAGGAAAATACAAACAAACAAGTGAAGGATCTGAGCAAATCCATCCAGGATCTAAAAAAGGAAGTAGAAACAACGAAGAAATCACAAAGGGAGACAACTTGGGAGATAGAAAACCTTGGGAAGATATCAGGAGTCATAGATGCAAACTTCAACAATAGAACACAAGAGATGGAAGAAAGAATCTCAGGTGCTGAAGATTCCATAGAAAGCATCGACTCAACAGTCAAAGAAAATGCAAAATGCAAAAAACGTGTAACCCAAAACATCCAGGAAATCCAGGACACAAGGAGAAAACCAAACCTAAGCATTATAGGTATAGATGAGAGTGAAGATTTGCAACTTAAAGGGCCAGTAAACATCTTCAACAAAATTATGGAGGAAAACTTCCCTAACCTAAAGAGAGAGATGCCGATGAACGTACAAGAAGCCTACAGAACTCCAAACAGACTGGACCAGAACAGAAATACCTCCCGTCACATAATAATCAAAACATCAAATGTATTAAACAAGGAAAGAATATTAAAAGCAGTAAGAGAAAAGGGCCAAGTAACATACAAAGGAAGACCTATCTGAATCACATCAGACTTCACTCCAGAGACTATGAAAGCCAGAAGATCCTGGGCAGATCTCATGCAGACACTAAGAGAGCACAAATGCCAGCCTAGACTACTATACCCAGCAAAACTCTCAATCACCATAGATGGAGAGACAAAGATATTCCATGATAAAACCAAATTTTCACAATATCTTTCCACAAACCCAGTCCTGCAAAGGATAATAGGCGGAAACCGCCAATACAAGGAGAGAAACAACACCCTGGAAAAAATGAGATAGCAACCTTCTTGCATCAAACCCAAAAGTAGATAACCACTCAAACGTAAAGATAGCGTCAAGAACGGCAGGTGGCAATAATCACTATTCCTTAATCTCTTTTAATATCAGTGGTCTCAATTCCCCAATAAAAAGACATAGACTAACAGACTGGATACGTAAACAGGACCCAGCATTTTGCTGCATGCAGGAAACGCACCTCAGTGTCAAAGACAAACACTACCTCAGAGTAAAAGGCTGGAAAACAATTTTACAAGCAAATGGTCCCAAGAAACGAGCCGGAGTAGCCATCCTAATATCAGATAAAATTGACTTCCAACCTAAAGTCATCAAAAAAGACACAGAAGGACACTACATACTGATCAAGGGAAAAAATCCACCAAGAAGACCTCTCAATTCTGAATATCTATGCCCCAAATGCAAGGGCACCCTCATTCATAAAAGAAACTTTACAAAAGCTCAAAGCACACATCGCACCTCACACAATAATAGTGGGTGACTTCAACACCCCGCTCTCTGAAATGGATCGTTCAGGAAAGCAGAAACTAAACAGGAACACAGTGAATCTAATTGAAGCATTGGACCAAATGGAACTAACAGATATTTATAGAACATTTCATCCTAAAGCTAAAGAATACACCTTCTTCTCAGCACCTCATGGTACCTTCTCCAAAATCGACCATATAATTGGTCACAAATCAGACCTCAACAGATATAAGATCGAACTAATCCCATGCCTCCTATCAGATCACTATGGAATAAGGGTGGTCTTCAATGGCAACAAAACAACAGAAAACTCACATACACATGGAGGCTGAACAATGCTCTACTCAATGATAACTTGGTCAAGGTGGAAATAAAAAAAGAAATCAAAGACTTCTTGAAATTTAATGAAAATGAAGGCACAACATACCCTAATTTATGGGACACAATGAAAGCAGTGCTAAGAGGAAAATTCATAGCCCTGAGTGCCGCCAAAAAGAAATGGGAGACAGCATACACTAGCAGCTTAATGGCACACCTGAAACCCTGGAACAAAAAGAAGCAAATACACCAAAGAGGAGTAGAAGGCAGGAAATCATCAAACTCAGGGCTGAAATCAATCAAGTAGAAACAAATAAAACTATACAAAGAATCAACAAAACAAGGAGTTGGTTCTTTGAGAAAATCAACAGGATAGATAAGCCCTTAGCCAGACTAACCAGAGGGCACAGAGACAGTATCCAAATTAATAAAATCAGAAACGAAAAGGGAGAGATAACAACAGAAACTGAGGAAATTCAAAAAATCATCAGATACTAATACAAAAACCTATATTCAACACAACTAGAAAATCTCGAGGAAATGGACAATTTCCTTGACAGATACCAAATACCAAAATTAAATCAGGATCAAATAGACCATCTAAACTGTCCTATAACCCCTGAAGAAATTGAAGTCGTCATTGGAAGTCTTCCAACCAAAAAAAAGCACAGGTCCAGATGGTTTTAATGCAGAATTCTATCAGACCTTCAAAGAAGACCTAACACCAATACTCTTCAAACTGTTCCACAAAATAGAAACAGAAGGAACACTACCCAACTCGTTCTATGAAGCCACAATTACACTAATACCAAAAGCACACAAAGATCCAACAAAGAAAGAGAATCTCAGGCCAATCTCTCTTATGAATATCGATGCAAAAATACTCAATAAAATTCTTGCCAACCGAATCCAAGAACACATCAAAACGATCATTCACCACGATCAAGTAGGCTTCATCCCAGGGATGCAGGGATGGTTCAATATAAGGAAATCCATCAATGTAATCCACTATTTAAACAATCTCAAAGAAAAAAAACCACATGGTCATCTCATTAGATGCTGAGAAAGCATTTGACAAAATTCAGCATCCTTTCATGTTAAAGGTCTTGGAAAGATCAGGAATTCGAGGCCCATATCTAAACATAGTAAAAGCAATTTACAGCAAACCGGTAGCCAACATCAATCTGAATGGAGAGAAACTTGAAGCAATCCTACTGAAATTAGGGACTAGACAAGGCTGCCCTCTCTCTCCATATATTTTCAATATAGTACTTGAAGTTCTAGCTAGAGCAATTAGACAACAAAAAGAGGTCAAAGGGATACAAATTGGAAAGGAAGGAATCGAACTATCACATTTTGCAGACGATTTGATAGTATACTTAAGCGACCCAAAGAACTCCACCAGAGAACTCCTACAGCTGATAAACAACCTCAGCAAAGTGACCGGATATAAAATCAACTCAAGCAAGTCAGTAGCCTTCCTATACTCAAAGGATAAGCAGGCTGAGAAAGAAATAAGAGAAATGATACCCTTCACAATAGCCACAAACCATATAAAATATCTTGGTGTGACTCTAACCAAACAAGTGAAAGATCTGTATGACAAGAACTTCAAGTCTCTGAAGAAAGAAATTGAAGAAGACCTCAGAAGATGGCAAAATCTGCCATGCTCATGGATTGACAGGATTAATATAGTAAAAATGACCATCTTGCCAAAAGCATTATACAGATTCAATGCAATCCCCATCAAAATCCCAACTCAATTCTACATAGAGTTAGGAAGAGCAATTCAAAAATTCATCTGGAATAACAGAAAACCCAGGATAGCTAAAACTATTCTCAAGAGTAAAAGAACCTCTGGGGGAATCAGTATCCCAGACCTCAAGCTGTACTACAGTGCAATAGTGTTAAAAACCGCATGGTATTGGTACAGTGACAGGCATGTAGATCAATGGAACAGAATTGAAGACCCAGAAATGAATTCACACTCCTATGGTCACTTGATCTTTGACAAAGGAGCTAAAACCATCCAGTGGAAAAAAGATAGCCTTTTCAACAAATGGTGCTGGCTCAACTGGAGGTCAACATGCAGAAGAATGCAAATTGACCCATTCTTATCTCCTTGCACTAAGCTCAATTCCAAGTGGATCAAGGACCTCCACATGAAACCAGACACACTGAAACTAATAGAAAGGAAACTAGGGAAGAACCTTGAACATATGGGCACAGGGGAGAATTTCCTGAATAGAACTCCAATAGCTTATGCTCTAAGATCAAGAATAGACAAATGGGACCTCATTAAATTACAAAGTTTTTGCAAGGCAAAAGACACTGTCAAAAGGACAAAGCAGCAACCAACTAACTGGGAAATGATCTTTACCAACCCTACATCCGACAGAGGGCTAATATCCAATATATACAAAGAACTCAAGAAGTTAAACTCCAGAGAGGCAAGTAACCCTATTAAAAATGGAGTACAGAGCTAAACAAAGAGTTCTCACCTGAAGAATATCTAATGGCTGAGAAGCACCTAAAGAGATGTTCATCATCCTTAGTCATTAGGGAAATGCAAATCAAAACAACCCTGAGATTCCATCTCACACCAGTCAGAATGGCTAAGATCAAAAACACAGGAGACAGCAGTTGTTGGCGAGGATGTGGAGAAAGAGGAACACTCCTCCACTGCTGGTGGGATTGCAAGCTGTTACAACCACTCTGGAAAGCTGTCTGGCGGTTCCTCAGAAAACTGATCATGACACTCCCGGAGGATCTGGCTATACCACTCCTGGGCATATACCCAGAGGCTTTACCTGCATGCAATAGGACACATGCTCCACTATGTTCATAGCAGCCTTATTTATAATAGCCAGAAGCTGGAAAGAACCCAGATGTCCCTCAATGGAGGAATGGATTCAGAAGATGTGGTATATTTACACAATGGAATACTACTCTGCAATTAAAAACAATGAATTCACGAAATTCCTAGGCAAATGGTCAGAACTGGAAAATATCATCCATAGTGAGGTAACCGAATCACAAAAGAACACACATGGTATGCAGTCACTGATAAGGGGATATTAACCCAGAATCTCGGAATACCCTAGACACAATTCGCAAATCAATAGATTTCCACGAAGATGGAAGGAGAGACCCCTGGTCCTGGAAAGACTGGATGTAGGGGAACGCCAGGACAGAGTAACGAGAGGGGGTTGAATGGGGAAAAGAGGGAGGGAAGGGGGCTTATGGGACTTTCGGGGAGGGAGGAAACGGGAAGGGGAAATGATTTTGAATGTAAATAAAAAAACTTAGAAAATAAAATAAAATTAAAAAAAATATGCACCACAAAAAAACAAAACAAAAGAAACAAAAAACAACCACAACGCATAGGCAGAGGACATAGCTCGGACCCATACAGGCTCCATGATTACTGTTTCAGCTTGGTGAGCCTCTAACAACCCTGGTTAGTTGATTCTATATAGGGCTGTGAATTAATGAGATCATGTGGTGCTTATCTTTTATGCTTGGCTTATTTTATTTAACAGAATGTCCTCCAGGTACATTCATGCTACAAATGGCAGGATTTCATTATGTTTTATGGTGGGACATTATTGCATTATATCTATGTACCACATTTTCTTTATCCATTTATCAGATAATAAACACCTTGGTTGTTTCCATGTTAAAATAATTCTTGGTGCTCCTTATTTTCCTCTAACTGTACATTTTATATTTTAATTTGCTCAGCTTGCTTCTTTTCATTATAGACATGCCTAAAAGTAGGCACCATTAAGTAATCATACAAAAGCAACAAACCTAGGCTGTCTTGAAATTTTCTCTGTCAACTTCATTAATGCAAAACTAATCTTGTTTTGTCTCTGAAAGATTTTTTTTTTTGGACAAGAGCAGAAGGCAAAATATTTCCAAAATAACCCAAGAGCAGTTTCTAGGCCACTTATTAACACTCTTCTACTCTGAAACAACAACTTGAGCCAAGCTATCATAATCTACATTGTTCTCAGCACCATTGTCTTCGATGCTCCTACTAGTATGACCCATCCATCCCCATTTAAAGTGTTCAACTGCTTTTCTCTTCAAAATGCACATCCTTCCAACATTAGCATGGCCAGGCCACTTATAACAATGCCCTGCTCAGTGGTACCAATTTCTATCTTAGTTGGTATTCTATTACTGTGAAGAAACATCATGACCAAGGCAACCCTTATAATGGAAAGCATTTAACTGGGCCTGCTTACTCTTTCAGAGACATAGTTCACTGTCATGGCAGGAAGCTTGGTGGTACAGATGTGCGCATGGTGCTGGAGAAGTTGCTAAGAGTTCCACGTCTGGATTCATATGCAGCAGGAAATGAGAGTGCTTTGCCTGATTTGTGCTTCTGAAAACCTCAAAGCCCATGTCCAGTGACAGGCTTCCTCCAATAGGCCACATTTACTAATCCTTTCAAGTAGTGTCAACCCAGCATCCAAATTCATGAGCCTATATGCACGTACTGATTTGAATGGTGTGTGTGTGTGTGTGTGTGTGTGTGTGTGTGTGTGTGTGTGTGTATACATATTCCAAAAAGTTCTGAGCATTTAAAAAGATTTTAATTTTACTTTTAATTATGTGTATGTTTGAGTGCATGTATACAGAAGAATCTGTCAGTTCCCCTGAGTCACAGGCTGTCATTGGCTGCCCAATGTGGGTGCTAAGAACCTAGCTCTGATCCACTTCAAGAGGAATGTGGGCTCTTAAATGTTTATCCATCTCTCCAGCTGGAGTTTCCACCATTTTATAAGAAGGCAAGCTAGTCTAGTGTTTCCTTGACTTAAAGTTGCTTAGCTAATAATCGCAGAATTGTAACAGGATTCTGAGACTCCTGAGGGAGTTTTCGGAGAGACACATGAGGAAAATCTTATCCTTATGAAGGAGAAAGAATGCTCTGCAGGACCTTTGAAGATTTTGTGAAAAGTGCCTGTTTTTTTTTTAAGATTTATTTATTTTCATTTATACGAGTACACAGTAGCTGTCTTCAGTCACACACCAGAAGAGTGCATCAGACACCATTGTAGATGGTTGTGAACCACCAAGTGGTTGCTGGGAATTGAACTCAGGAAGACTGCTCTGGAAGAACAGTCTGTGCTCTTAACTGCTCAGCCTTCTCTCCAGCCCAAAGTGCCTCTTTATTAGATCACAAATTACTAAGACCATGAGTAGTGACCAACAGTGATTTGTGTGTGTCTGCTCAGAAAATTGATGAGAGCTGCAAAATTTACAAGTTTCCTACTGTAATTAATGGATGTGTGCATCCTCATGCTATCTTTTATGATAAACAAAGAATCTTATTAATCACACTTATAAATTTGACAGGGAGCGTTTCTTGAAGACAAGTGTCTTGTTAACACAGATATTTCTCATTGCTTCAGTCATCATGGCAATCTTAGCAAACTCAAACAGTATGCCATGTTCTATTCAACCCACCCCAGTAGTTTTAAAACTTCATCTTTTTCCTTTCACAATTCTACTACATAAAACAGAATAAAATGACGTTGTTCATTTTATAAGGATAAGAAGAGTGCCTTAGGCCACTTCCATTCATCTTCCCTCTATTTCTTGTGCCATGCTTGCTTAAATCCTAAAACCCTGAAATTTTCATGAATCACTCCCAAGCCAAAGGACCACGTCTAAGCAGATCCTAAGCACATTTGAGATTTCTTGTGTTTTATGAAGATATAATTGCAGCTACCACGTTTCATAACCTCAGCTTTTGAGAAGTGATGACATTGTAGATACACCATATTAAGCATCACTGTTACATACCCTATAGGTTCTCCTCGTATTTTTTTCTATTTAATCTTTATTTTTATGATTCTCATATCATAGAATTAATATGTAGCCTAGAAAATCATAATCTGAACTACACAAACAAACAACAACTGATATTCTAAGAAGCCTTTATTGATGCTGTCAGGCTTTATTATAAATATTTTATGTGGAATATCTCTCTCCCTCCTCTGCTGCTCTTCCACATCACTAACAGTTTCCCCCAATCAAACATACAAGGAGACCTGTGATATTTTTCTTTGAGGCTTGGCATATTTCACTAGATGTAGTGATCTCTGTCAGTTTCCTCTCAAGAGGCACACTTTATATTCTTTTTAACAAAAATTAAATTCATTACCTATATGTACCACATTTTATTTATACATTCCGCCACGGATGGTTGCATAGGCTCATTACAAATCTTTCCTTTTTTGGACAGTACAGCAATAAGAAATTCAAATATCTATATGATAAGGTGACATTGATTTTTTGAATGTTCACTCAGAAGTTGTAGGTGGAATTGTAGAGCTCTGTTCTTCTTTTCTTTTCTTTTCTTTTTGAGAAAACTCCATCCTGTTTTCAGTAGCTGAGCTAATTTGCACTCTCACCAACACACTGGTGTTGATTGTTTTCTAGATGGCCTATTGCATTGATATTGAATCTTGATGTAGTTTTGATTTACATCTTAACAATACCTAAGACTCTCGAATACTGTTTCAGGGACTTACTGGCCATTTGTACTTCTTCATTGCAAGCTCTCTGCACATTTGTCCATCTATTAAGTGTGGTTTCGTTCTTTTGTTGCTTATGGTTTTAGATATTCATGTGTTCAGAATATCAAGCCCTGTCAGATGGAGCTGGCACAGCTCTGCTCCCCTTCGGTAGGAGTCAACTGGAGCAGCACTCTTAGTTGATTTCTTCACTGTGAAGAAGACCTTTACTTTATGTAACTTCAATTTTGAATTTTTTTTATTATTTCTTGAGGTACTAGAATCCTAGTAAAAGTTGTTACCAATGTCTGTGTCTTAAAATACTTCCCTCTAAGACTTGCTGCTTTTCCAGTGTTATATTGAAGTTTCTTAACCGAATGGAATTATTTCCATTACTTTTTTTTATACCTGTTAAGAGATATTGATCTAGTTTAATTCTTCATGTGTCTACCCACTTGTCCCACATGAACACTGAGGAGACTTTTCTCTTTAATAATGTGTATTTTGGCATCATTTCAAAAACTGAGGTAGGTGTACACACTTAGCTCTAGGTTCAATACTCTGTCCTCACTGCCTGTGTGTCTGACTTTGTGCCCTGCCATGGGTCTGCATCCCAGTTTGACATTTTGATGCAGATGCTTTCAGAATTGCTTTCTGGTTTGCTCAGGTTTATTTTTATCTGTTTAGGGATTTTGTCTTTCCACAGAATTTTAGGGTTGTCTTTTCTATTTATGAGAGTAATGTCATTGGTGTTTTGAATATGACTGAATATGGAGATCTCGCATTTAAAAAGGAAATATGTTTTCCTAATTCTCCCAATGAGGAAAAAGGGAAGACCTTCCACCTTCTAGTGCCTTTAAATTCTGTACTTATTGTTGCACAATTTTCATTGCACATCTTTGGTTCAGTTCATGTGCAGTTTTAAAAAGAACTGTTATAAATGGCATTGTTTTCCTGACTTTTTCGCAGTTATATTATAATACATCTTTTATATCTCTTAGTAGATGTATAGTTAGTATTTTTATTCCTAAATTGAATCATAAATTGAAGCCCAAGGGAGAGAGGAGAGAACCAAGTTGTTCATGTTATCCTGCTAAAATAACTAATGGCATCTGAATTTCTTTGTATGTGAGCAGATATCCTCATACTACATTGTTCAACTTATTTAACACGTGTCCATGGTAACAGATATGCTGGTAAATGATGTTAATTATACCCAGAGAGAAGTGCCGTGGAAATTACATTTGTTAAAAGAGGAATCAGTGTAAAACCCCTCTCCCTTTTTCCTCCCTCTCCCTCTACTTCTCCCTCTATATTATTCCAACTTTTTCCCTTCTGTGGTCCTTTTATGTCTTCTCTTTCCCTTTAGAGTTAAGACACTAGATTGGATACAGAAAATGTGGTTTGTTTACACAGTGGAATACTATTCAGCTATGAAAAATGAGGACATAATGAGTTTTGCAGGCAAATGAATGGCACTTGAAAATATTATCCTGAATGAGGTAGCCCAGACCCCAAAGAACATGCATGGTATGTACTCATTAATAAGTGAAAATTAGCCCTCCCCCCCAAAAAAAAGTACAGAATACCTAGGATATAATCCACAGAACTCAAGAAGATTAACAAGCAGAAGGTAGGAAGGTACCTGAGTGGGAGAGAGGAAGAGGAGGGGAAAGTGGAACATGATGGTGGGGTGTGGGGCAGGAGAGAAGCCTGAAAGGCCAGCAGAATGAATGGAAATATGCAACCTCTGGGGGGGGTGGGAGATAGGGGAACCCTCTAGAAAGTATCAGAGACTTGGAGGTGAGAGACTCTCAGGAGTCAAAGGAAGGAACCTTAAATGAAATGTCCAATAGTGGGGAGAGTGAACTCATAAAGTCCACCTCCAGTCCAGTCCAGACAGGACATCAAGTGGAGGGATGGGGTTGCCATTCCAGTCAAAAACTCTGACCAAGAATTCTTCCTGTCTAAAAGAACTGCAGGGACAAATATGGAGAAGAGATTGAGGGAAAGGCAGTCCAGTGACTGGCCCAACTTGGGATACATCTTAAGGGGAGGCTCCAAGGCCTGGCACTATTACTGATGCTATGTGCTTACAGACAGGAGCCTAGCATTGTTGTGTGTAATAATTAAAACAAAAAACAAAAAAACAATCCACACTATCACCAGCTACTCTCCAGCCACACTGGTCTCCCCTCCCCCATGGCTATTTCCATGTGGAGGTCTGTTCAACTTCTCACGGTTCTCGGCTAGCTGTCACAAATCGCCCACAACCCAGTAAAATCAAAACTCTAGAGGCTTGTAATTTATCAGTCAGACTTATAACAGTAAATTCTTAACCCACGAAACACCCACACAATGAATTCAGAGCCAACTAATATTGATACAAGCTGCCCGCCCACCTAGATTGGACAAATTGCCCTATATTATTCTATTGCTCTTCTATGATAGTCATAGCGACCCGTGGCTATTTCAAACCATGTGGATTCGGTTAGTCCTTTTCCTCCATCTTCTCTTGCCCCCATCCTCTCTGTCCCCTGTCCTCTTTCCCTGAATCTGTCAGCCTTGCCTTCCTTTTTCATTGCAGAATCACAGACTCTAGCCTTATATTTTGCCTGTCCTCACCTACAAATAGACAGCAATCCACATAGCATGGCTGTCCTCTGAGAGGCCCAACAAGCTTCTGACTGAGACAGATGCAGATAATTACACCCAACCAATGGACTGAAGTCAGGGACCCCTGAGGTTGAATTAGGGAAAGGCTGTAAGAAGTTGAGGAAGGAGGGCGACCCCATAGTAAGATCAGCAGTCTCAACTAAGCTGGACCCCTGAGATCTCTCAAACACAGACTGCCAACTAGGCAGCATACGCTAGCCGATCCAAGAGCCTCAAACACATATACAGTAGAAGACTGCCTTGTCTGACCTCAGTGGGAGAAGAGGCAACTAACCCTCTAGAGACTTGAGGCCTCATGGAAGGGGGAGGTCTGGGATGGGGACAGGGAAAGGGGATGGGATAAGGAACTGTGGGAGGGTGGACCAGGTAGGGGTAATAACTGAATTTTAAAAAAATGTAATAAAAAATAATTTTTTAAAAAGACACTGAAAGAGGGGCAATTCCTGTTTCAGCCACCTTTATTATTATTATTATTATTATTATTATTATTATTATTATCATCATCATCATCATCATCATCATCATTATCATTATTATTTTTACAGTCCAATCTTAATCCAAATCCTTGTCACCATTTTCTAAACTTTTCTTATTTTAATATGAAGGTTCCATGCAAATTTTGTTAGATGTAACAAATTTTATATTTTAATTTCCTGTTTCAGCCACCACTCTTTAAACTTTTCTTACTTTAATATGAGAGTTCCATGTGAATTTTGTTAGATGTAACTAATTTTATGCATTAAAAATGTGGAAGGCTTTAATTTTACTTAATAGAGAAAATGAGCAGCTTATCAAATTGCTTCCCAGCATTAACTAATGAATAAAAATGTATAACTACATCATGTCAGATGACAAAAGAGTCTGATTCCAGCAACAGGAATTATAGCCAATAAAATTGCACTTAGCAAAAATACAGCACTGGGCTGTGAGGTTATGAGATCCTGTACTATGGAGATCATCATTAATTTAAGCTATCATCAAGAGAGATGATAGTTTTTAAATGACCACTGATGGGAGAAGCTAGAGAGAGAGAGAGAGAGAGAGAGTAAAAGGGAAAGGCCAGGGAAGCTGAGATCCATGCTTCATGGAGGACACTGGGAAAACAATTCCATTTTAAATACCGAAGATGGAGCAACCAATTAGATAGATCTCAGAAAATCATTCTTAAGTAGAGAAATTGGGGGAGGATCAAAATGTGAAGATAAATCCTTAATTAGAGCAGTGCAAAAATATAGTTTGATTTTATAAGCCAAACAGTCAAATTAGTAAGTGGACTAAAACATATAAAAGGCCTAATATAGAATATGGCTATACTAAAATCCAGCTCAAATGAATGCATCAATTCCATTTAAAGAATCATTTGTCAATATGGGTGCCAGTGTAGTGGAGCTCAGTGGCTAAGAAAGCCTGCTACTCTCCCCAAGGACTGGAGTTCAGTTCTCAGCACCTAAGTCAGGCAGCTCAGATCCAAGGGTCTTGACCCACTCTTCTGAGCTGTTTGGGCTCCTACACACATATGAATGCAACACACACACACACACACACACACACACACACTGTATGTATACACCCACACATACTGGGCACAAACACATATGAATATATACATACCACATACATACACATGGCACACATAAACACACAGGCACACTCCTCCCCACACACAACACACATACACACATAGGAATATACACACCACACATAAACACAAACATACACTGAAAGTTAAAAAACAAGTAAAAGTTTAAAAATAACAAATAAAAGAAGCAAACAAAAAAGGAACTAGTAAGAGATAGGGCTTAGCAAGAATTTGAAGCAATGTTCACTCAAAGTCCACCTCTGTTTGGTAGCTATGTGACCTGATTTAAGTTGTACACAATCTATCAAAACAACATATGTGAACCTATTAATGTGAACAATTATTGTATTCTAATAATCAATAATAAATTCAGTTGGTCACAGTACTATATACTTACAATGCTAGTATGTTCAAGATACAGGCAGAAAAGATCAGAAGTTCAAGACTATCCTTTGCAATATGAGGAATTTGGGATACAAATTAAATCCTAATCTCAAAAGAGCAAAAGCAAGCAAACAAAACAGGTCTGGTTTTTTTTTTTAAGTTAATTAATAAAAACCATTGTAGTAAAATTGTTCCCTTAATAAATATTGAATTGATTTTTTTTCTGAGTAAAACTATTTTCTTTTTCAATACCTAAAATGAGCAATATTTAATTAATATAAGTTTAGGAAATGTGAAGCCAATAAGGAAAGAACGAAAAACATACACGAGTTTCTGGCCATTAGGATGTGTGAAGCTCAGTGATTGAATCAGTTACATTTCAGACATTTACCTCAAGGAACTGTATCTTGAGGTTTTAATCTCATGAAAAATGATTACTAAATTTTTTGTCATAGAACAGCCCGTCTGAGTGATTCTCAGATGTCAGTTTACTTTCTGCTAAAGGGCAAATTACGGAACACTTTGCTATCTCTCCTGTTAACATGGCACTACCCATTCATTTCAATTTGCACTGTGTCATTTACTATCAATTTTATTCATTCAGTTTGTTTGCAACTTGAAGTCACCCAAAACATACCAAATAAATTATTAGTACTTTTACATTTTTTGTCCTGAGACATTTAGATACATAAAGCAAAGAAAAGATGAAAACAATGGCTATATTTTGTTAAGTATTTTGGTAGTCAATGAATTAGAATATCACTGAAATCTATCATTATATAAAACAAAAGCTCCAGATGTATGCCATACTTATTAAAGAGATGGTCTAGCAATCTGAAATGTATACTGTATAAATATAACAATTAACAATTCGCAGTGAGAGTGTGAATGTGGCTTATAAAAGCTACATTCAAAAATACAAATTAAATCTTCACAAAAAATTTAAATTGCACCTCATGCTTTTCATTGGGAGAAACATGGTTTCTTTCTTTTTTAAAATTATTTTATTTATTTACATACTAAATGCTGCCCACCCCCTTGTCCCCACTCACAGAGTTGGTCTCCCATTCCTCCTCCCCTTCACCTCTGAGAAGGTGCCCCCACCTGGGGTATCCCTTCACCCTGGGCCATTTCCTCTCTACAGGATTACTCACATCCTCTCACACTGATGCACGACAAGGAAGTGCTCTGCTACATAAGTGCCAGGGGCCTCAGACCACCTCGAATATACTTTGGTTGGTGGTTCAGTCTCTGGGAGTTCCCAGGGGTCCAGGTTAGTTGGTATTGATGGTCTTCCAATGGGGTTGCCATCCCCTTCAGTTCCTTCAATCCTTCTTCTAACTCTTGCCCAAGGAGACGGCAACCTCAGTCCAATCCTTGGCTGTAAGTATCTGCATCTGTCTCAGTCAGCTGCCTGTAGAGCCTCTCAATGGACAGCCATGCTAGGCTCCTGTCTGCAAGGACAACATAGCATCATTAATAGTGACAGAGATTGGTGCCTGCAAATGCTAAGGATCCTAAGTTGGCCAGTCACTGGTTGGTCATTCGTTCAGGCTCTGCTCCTTTTTTGTCTCTGCATTTCTTTTAGGCAGGAGCAATTTTGGGTCAAAAGCTTTATAGGTGGGTTGATGTCCCTATCCCTCTACTGGGGTCCTGTTTTAGCACTGGAGGTGGTCACTTCAGATTGCATATCCCCACTGTTGGACATTTTAGCTAAGGGCACCCACATTGAATCCTGGGAACCTCCCCGATCCCGGTTGTCTGGAACTTTCTAGAGTCTCCCCCAACACCCCCCAGACCTGCAGCTGAATATTTCCATTCATTCCCCGGGATCTCTGTGCTTCTCTCCTGTCTGCCTCCACAACTGATCCTTTCCCCTTTTCCCCTCATCCTGCCCTCCCATATCCAGATCCCTCCCTCCCCTCTATCTCCCAAGATCATTTGGTTCCCCTTCTAAGTGAGATTTAAGCACCCTCACATGAGCCTTTCATATCTTTCATTTAACTTCTTAGGATATGTGGGGTAAATCATGGGTATTCTGTACTATTTGGCTAATATTCACTTATCAGATCGTACATACCATGAATCCATGAATGTCCTTTGGGTTTGGGTGACTACTCTCAGGATGATATTTTCTAGTTTTATTCATTTGCCTACAAAATTTATGATGTTCTCTTTTTTAAAAGCTGAATAGTATTCCACTGTGTAAATGAACCACATTTTCTGTATCCATTCTTTGGTGGATGGACATCTGGCTTGCTTCCAGTTTCTGGCTATTAAAAATAAGGTAGCTATGTACCTAGGGGAGCATGTGGACTTTTGATATGGTAGATCCTTGTTTGGGTATATGCTCAGGAGCAATTTAACTGGGTCTTCAGGTAGAACCATTTCTAATTTTCTGAGAAACTGCAAGATTGATTTTCAGAGTGTTTGTACAAGTTTGCATTCCCACCGGTAATGGAGGAGTGTTCCCCTTTCTCCACATCCTCACCAGCATGTGCTGTCACTTGACGTTGGATCTTAGCCATTCTGATTGGTGTGAGGTGGAATTCCAGGGTTGTTTTGATTTGCATTTCCCTGATGACTAAGGATTTTAAACATTTCTTTACGTGCTTCCTGGCTATTCAAGACTCATCTGTTGGGAATTCTCTATTTACCTTTGTACCCTATTTTTAATGAGATTATTTGGTGTTTTGGAGTCTATCATTTTTATATATTTTGGATATTAGCCCTCTATCAGATGTAGGGATAGTGAAGATTTTTTTCCCAATTTGTAGGATGATGTTTTGTGCTATTAACAATGTCCTTTGCCTTACAGACACTTTTCAGTTTCAAGAAGTACCATTTAACACTTGTTGATCTTAGAGTCTGAGACATTGGTATTCTGTTCAAGAATTTTTCTCATATTCCAATATGTTCAAGACTACTTTCCACTTATCCTTCTATTAGATACCAGTGTATCTGGTTTTATGTTGACTTCCTTGATTCACTACTACTTGAGTTTTGTGAAGGATGATAAATATGGATCAATCTGAATTCCTCTATATTCAGGCAGCCAGTAGGACCGGAACCATTTATTGAAGATGCTTTCTTTTTTTCTGTGTGGTTTTGGCTTCTTTATCAGAAAACAAGTATCCATTGGTGTATGAGTTTATTTCTAAGTCTTTGATTCTAGTCCATTGATCAGTCTGTTCCTATATGAATACTATGTACTTTTTATCACTATTGCTCTGTAGTAGAACTTGAGGTCAGTGATGATGGTTCCTTGAGTTCTTTTATGTGCAGAATGGTTTTGGCTATCTTGGGTTTTTAGTTTTCTATACGAGATTGAGAATTGCTCTTTCAATGTCTGCAAAATATGTGTTGGAATTTTGATGAGGATTGTATTGAATCTGTAGATTGCTTTTGGTAAGATGGCCATTTTTACTATGTTAGTCCTATTTATTCATGAGCATGGGGGATCTTTCCATCTTCTCAGGACTTCTATTTCTTTCTTTAGGGACTTGAAGTTCTTGTCATACATATTTTACTTGCTTAGCTGTAGTTACACCAAGATAGTTTATATTATTTATTACTATTGTGAAGGGCGTTATTTCCATAATTTCATTCTCATCCTGTTTATTATTTGTATAAGCAAAGGCTACTGACTTCTTTGAGACAATTTTGTATCCAGCAACTTTTCTGAAGTTGTTTATCAGCTGTAGGAGTTCTCTGGTATAATTATTAGGGTCAGATATAGCTATTATCAAATGATCTGAAAATAGCAATACGTTGAATTCTTTCTTTCCAATTGTATCCCTATTATATCCTTTAGTTGTCTTATTGCTCTAGCTAAAACTTCAAGTACTGTGTTAAATAGATACCGAGAATGGGCAACCTGGTCTGGTCCCTGACTTTAGTGTAATTGATTGAAGTTTCTCTCTTTTTAATTTGATGTTGGCTATTTGTTTGCTGAATCTTGTTTTATTATGTTTAGATATGTGCCTTGAATTCCTGATCACTCCAAGACTTTTAACCTGAAGGGATTTTGGATTTTGTCAAAGGCTTTTTCAGCATCTAATGAGATGATCATGTGATTTTTTTTCTTTAGTTTTTTTAATATAGTGGATTGTGTTGATGGATTTTTTTTTAATATTGAATCATCCCTGTACCTGGGATAAAATCTACTTGATCATAGGGAATAATGGTTTGGAAGTGTTCTTCTATTCCATTTGTGAGAATTTTATTATTTTTGTGTAGATATTCATAAATAATATTGGTCTGTAGTTCTCATTCTTTGTTGGGTCTTTGTGTGGTTTAGTTATAAGGTTAACTGTGGCTTCATAGAATGAATTAGGTAGTGTTCCTTCTTTTTCCATGCTGTGGAATAGTTTGAGGACTATTGGCATTAGCTTTTCTTTGAACATCTGGTAGGATTGTGCACTAAAACCACCTGGCCCTAAGTTTCTTTCAGCTGGGGGCTTTTAATGAAGGCTTCTATTTTTTAGGAGGTTTGGGATTGTGTATATAGTTACCTGATTTTGATTTAACATTGGTACAATGTATATGTCTAGACATCTATTTCATATAGATTTTCCTGTTTTGTTGAGTATAGACTTTTGAAGTAACACCAGATGATTTTTTGATATACCTTAATTTCTGTTGTTATGTCTCCCTTTTCATTTCTGACTTTGTTTATTTGGATACTGTCTCTGAGTCTTTTAGTTAGTTCAGCTAAGGGATTGTCTATCTTATTGATTTTCTCAAAGATCCAGCTCTTGGTTTTGTTGATTCTTTGTATTGTTCTCTTGTTTCGGCCTTGGGTTTGACTATTTCCTGCAGTCTACTCATCTTGGGTGTGTTTGCTTCTATTTTATAGCTTTCTTGTGTGTTATTAAGTTGCTAATATAGGATCCGTCCAATTTCTTTATGAAGACACTTAATGCTATGAATTTTCCTCTTTACACTCTTTTCATTGTATCCCATAAGTTTGGGTATAGTGTGCCTTCATTTTCATTCTAGAAAGTCTTTAATTTTTCCCCTATATTTCTTTTTCTTTATTTCTTTCCTGACCAACTTTCCATTGAATAGAAAGCTGTTCAGTTTCCATGAGTATTGTACTTTCTGATGTTTCTGTTGGTGAAATACAACCTTAGTACACGGTGATCTTATAGAATGCATGGGGTTATTTCAAACTTCTTGTATCTATTGTGGTTTGTTTTCTGTCCAGTTGTATGGTCAGTTTTAGAGAAGGTTCTGTGAGGTGCTGAAAGGGAGGTATATCCTCTTGTTTTGGTGTGAAATGTTCTATAGATTTCCATTAAATCCATTTGGTTCATAACTTCTGTTAGTTTATTGTGTCTTTGTTTAGTTTCTGTTTCAATGACCTGTCCATTGGTAAGTGTAAGATGTTCAGGTCTCTCACTATTATTGTGTGGGGTTCAAGGTGTGTTCTGAGTTTTAATTAAGTTTCTTTTATGAAAATGAGTTCCCTTACAATTGAGGCATAGATGCTCAGAATTAAGGCTTCCTCTTGGTGGATTTTTCTGTTGAAGTGTACTTCCCCAACACTTTTGATTACTTATGGTTGGAAGACTATTTCATTGGATATTAAAATAGTAACTACAGATTGTTTCTTGGGACCATTTGCTTAGAAAACTTTTTTTCAGTACTTTAAGGTAGTGCCTATCTTTGTTGCTAAGGTGCTTTTCTTGTAAGCAACAGAATGCTGGATCCCGTTTGTTAGACTGGATCCTTTTATGGGGAATTGAAGCCATTGATGCTGAGAGATATTAATAACTAGCAATTGTTAGTTCCTGTTATTTCATTGTTGGAGATGAAACTATGTGTATTTGATTTATTCTTGTACCTTCTTGGGTGAAGAGTTACCCTCCTATTCTTGGGGTTTTCCTTCTAGTTTCCTCTACAGATCTGGATTAATAGAAAGATACTGTTTAAATATAGCATTGTCATGGAATATCTTGGTTTCTCCACCTATGGTGATTAAGACTTTTGCTGGGTTTAGTAGTCTTGGCTTGGCATCTGTGCTCTCTTAAAGTCTACAAGAGATCTGTCCAGGATCTTCTGAATTTAGAGTCTATGTTGGGAAGTCTGGTGTAATTATGATAGGTCTGCCTTTATATGTTCCTTGACCTATCTCCATTACAGCTTTTATTATCTTTCTTTGTTCTGTGCATTTAATATTTTGATTATTATGTGGAGGAAGGATTTTATTCTGTGGTCCTATCTCTTTGGTGTTCTTTAGGCTTCTTGTACATTTATGGCCATCTCTTTCTTTAGGTTAGGGAAGTTTTCTTCTATGATTTTGTGGAAGATGTTTTCTAGCCCTTTGGACTGTGAGTCTTCACCCTCTTCTATTCCTATTCTTCTTAGATTTAGTCTTTTTCCTTTGTGTCCCAAATTTCCTGGATGCTTGTGTTAGGAACTTTGTACACTTGGCCTTATCTTTGACTGATCCATCAATCTCTTCTATGGTATCTTCGATGCCTGAGATACTCTTTCATCTCTTGTATTCTTTTGGTGATTGTTGTGCCTGTAGTTCCTGTTCTCTTTCCTAGGTTTTCTATATCCAGTGTTGCCTCCATTTGTGATTTCTTTATTTTTTCTGTTTCCATTTTTAGGTCTTGACCTGTTTTGCTTATTTCCTTAACACGTTTGATGGTATTTTCTTGTATTTAAGGGATTCATTTGTTTCCCTTTTAAGGTCTTCTACCTATTTCTCTGTATTTGCCTGTATTTCTTTCAGGGAGGTATTTTATATCTTCCTTAAAAACTTCTATCATCTTCATGAGATGGGATTTAAAGTCAGAGTCTTGGTCTTTAGGTTTTCTAGGACTTGCAGTAGTAGGAGAGGTGGATTCTGATGATGGCATATTGCAATGGCTTCTGTTGATTATGTTCTTATGCTTGTTTTTCAGCATTTGGTTGTCTGTAGTGTTAACTGGCCTGACTTTCTCAGATTAGAGCTGACTTCCAGGTAAGTATGTGGAGTAATGTTTCTAGGCTTAATGAACTCCTCCCTGGAGGGAGGCAGACAATGTTGTGTCTCTGGTTAGAGCAGGATTTCTGTGCCCCTGGGTAGAGCAGGTTTTCTGTGCCCCTGGTTAGAGAAGGCCACCTACGTCCCTGATTAGAAGAGTGCTCCTGGGAGACAAAACATGCAGGGCGGTGGGGTAAGGGAGCAGGCGTACCAATCTGCCATGTGTGCAGGTAGAGGTGTGAACTGGAAGGGAAATAGGTATAGGTTCAATCTTGTTAACTAATGATTAGAAATATATACTTTTAGAAATTGTCATTTACAGTAAATAGAATAATATAAAATGAGCTTGTGTTATATATTTCTTCATAATAAAACATTCACCTGGGCAGTGGTGGCGCAAGCCTTTAATCCCAGCACTTGGGAGGCAGAGGCAGGTGGATTTCTGAGTTCGAGGCTAGCCTGGTCTACAGAGTGAGTTCCAGGACAGCCAGGGCTATACAGAGAAACCCTGTCTCGAAAAACCAAAAAAAAAATCATATTTGGAGGTATATGGTATTGTGTATATATAATAAGGATATTTTAATGACAGTTGGTATCATTTAATTTATTTTAATTATGTGAAAAGTAAATCATAATTTTGAGCAGGCCAGACATACTAAAATAGATAGGTGTGTTTTTATTCCATTTTTGACACTATAATACAATTGTATCATTTCTTCCATCCATTTCCTTTCTCTAAACTCTCCTATATACTCCTCTGCTCTCTTTCAAATCTATGGACTCTTCTTGAATTAATTGCATGTATACACTTTTTAAAGCAAAAGACCTTCCCTTCATAGTTTACTGAATATTGGTTTATCTCTTAGTTTCTAATCTCTAAATACTACTGCAATTATTTTAGTAACATTTCCAACATCCCTTGTATATGGGATAATTTAATTTCAGCTACAAATTCAGTGTACAACCTAATATTTCCACTGGTGCATGTACCTCCAAAGTAAATGAAATAAGTCTCGTTAGAGACATCAACCTCAGAAGATTATTACAACATCATTCACAAAGTCCAAGACATGTAAATAACCTTAGTGTCCATGAAATGATAAATTAATAAAGAAAAAATGGTGCAGGTTTAAAATGAAATACTGCTAAACTATAAAAGGCATAGAATCCTGTTGTGTATAACAACATGGATAGAACTGAAGATCATTTCATCAGGTGATATAAAGTATGCAAAGGAAGATCAGCATAGTGAGTGGAAGAAAAGACAGGGGACACTGACCAAATTCTGACATGCTCACTGCATAGTAGTGATTATAAATGACAATATATCCTGAAATTTGAAGAGAGGGAGAGGAGGAAGGATTTTGAAACAATTTATCATAAAAATTTTTATCATAAAAAATTGAGGAAACAGGCATGTTTTACCCATTATAAAAATGTCTCAATATACACATGTGTTAAAATATTGTATTTTACACCATTAGCATATACAAGTGAATTGGTTTTATGTAGCAGCTATAACTCAATTTAAGAATAACAGTAGATTAAGGTTTTAAAAGTATTAATGATAACATGCAAAAGAAATGAGAGACTAGAAAGCCTAGCATCATGTTCTGTGATCTCAATTCTTTTTTAAACTACTGTGGATTATTATAACTGTTTATTAGTTATAATGTGATTAATAACAAGAAAATGCAATAACTAAAAGTTACTGCTTAAAATCTATTTTAGTACTAACAAGTACATGGCATAGATGTTCAAAATTTGTAATAATAGTTTTAAAATTGCTATAATAATTTGTTCTGTTAAATATATATGAAAAACTATGAAATAGTCCTAAAAATATACTATGAAGAGCTCAACATATATAGCCTAGTGTTATATTGAGTATGCTTTATTTAATCAAATAAAAATAACCATGAACCTTGATCTCTATCTATTTGTAAAGTAAAATTAATATCACCTTTCTGCTTTTTTCTATAATCCCTACAAATAATAACTACAAATAATCTACAAATAACAGCAGATTTATCAATAATTTAAACAGATTCATCATAAAAATCAAAATACATCCTTAAATTCTATGCCTGGTAGATTTTGGTGCACATATAAGCATCGTGACTTCAAGGTAACAACATGTTGAATATTTATCCACAAAACTGTTGCATCTTCAATAAAATCCTCTGAGTTTGGGACTAAAAATTTGTAACAATGGTTTTCTCTGTCAAATATATATGAAGAATTATAAAATAGTTCTATAAATATACTATGAAGAACTTAGCATATGTAACTTAGTGTTGTCCTGAATACATTTTATTTATTCAAATAGAGAGCACCACAAGCCTATGGCTCAGCAGTTAAGATTAGAATTATTCCAGAAGACCTAAGTTCAATTCTAGTACCCACATGGTAGCTCACAAACATTGGTAACTCCAGTTCCAGTGGATCTACTGCTATCCTCTAACCTCAGGCATCAGGCATACAAATGATGTAGATACATACAGTCAGGCAAAACACCCAGACACATCAGATAATTTTATTAAACCCTTCAACTATTTCAATTATGAACTTATTATAATATTACCAGTCAAGAGAAACTCTTGATCAAAAAGAATTGTTCAAAGTATTACTAGTGAACAGGCTAAAATATAGGCAAAGTATAAAATGACTTTCAAAACTTAAATATAGAAAAATTAAAATTATATTCACAACCAATTGCAATCAAATTGATGTAAAACTTAGGAATGTGTTCAATATGCTCAGTATTTTAGAGAGAAGGCAGTATTTAAAATTAATTCTGATATCCAAAATAAATGTTTCTTCTAAGATAAGTTATTTAAGATTTATTCACTGCATTTATTGTCATTTCTAGAGATTTCTTGTCTGTGAGGCACAAATGACAATATCATCCCTTTATAAAGAGTTATGAGGATTAAATGACTCGAGTACTAGAACAAAGCTCTCTCCTTCCACTGTTGCTCAAAAGCAAGCCATTATTTCTCTCCTCAAACCATTAAAACATGTCTGCCCCTTTTTGTCTGTCATCAGCCATAACTATAGCTAGAGACAATATGTAAGTCAAGGCCTGTTGCCCTTTTGCTTAAATGTTCCAGGCTTCCTAATTGCTGGTTCAGTAAAAACCAGTCCATGTGATTATCCAGAGTGGCCATAGTGAAGCCCCCTCTCCTGCAACCTTGAGTCTTCCCTCTCTGCCCACAGAACCCTGCTTTTTAATTTATTCTCTCTGCACAGAAAGCTCTTTTCTAGATACATACATGACTTGCATTGTGTTCATAGCACTGACTACTTTGTTTGAAAACTACTTAAACATAAACCAATATTCAGGGTTCTAATCAAACTCCAGCCTTTTTTGGTTTCCCAAATGACTCTATTTCCTTTTGGTTGTTCTTTAATATCTATCTTCCTTGTGTTACATATCTCCTGGTTGAAACTCCAGAGAAAACATTTTTCCTACCTTTCTTTTTATCTGAGAGGGTTTTGTTTGTTCACTACAAAAAGGGGTTAAGAGTATTTATTCTTTAGCATTCAGTTAGGTTTGATAAATGGGGTACAAACAGTATAAAGACAAAGAGAATCAAGAAGTGTTACTTATTCCCTTGGATCATTGCAGGCTAGCTGACGTGCTTCTTTTGCAAGGCTCCTTTCATTTACTGAGGGTAACATTTTAGTGGTGATGTCACCTTCATAACTGCCTGGAAGCTGACCAGATGAGCAGATTCAGGTCCTAGTTCAACTTAGAGAGTGAAATTCTACACTTTCACAGATAAATGAAGTTTATTTGGCTGGCA